>OW052004.1:10048120-10711370 GCA_932526365.1 Lobophora halterata | reverse complement strand
AAGAAGATACCCACGTGCAAGTTCAGCAAGGGCGACCCGTACGACACCTGCGCCATATGCCTCGACGACTACCAGGAGGGGGAGAGGCTGAGGGTGCTGCCCTGTGCACACGGTGAGTAGTACCTCAAGTACGACACCTCCCGTACGACACCTGTGCCATATGCCTCGACGACTACCAGGAGGGGGAGAGGCTGAGGGTGCTGCCCTGTGCACACGGTGAGTAGTACCTCAAGTACGACACCTCCCGTACGACACCTGTGCCATATGCCTCGACGACTACCAGGAGGGGGAGAGGCTGAGGGTGCTGCCCTGTGCACACGGTGAGTAGTACCTCAAGTACGACACCTCCCGTACGACACCTGTGCCATATGCCTCGACGACTACCAGGAGGGGGAGAGGCTGAGGGTGCTGCCCTGTGCACACGGTGAGTAGTACCCCAAGTACGACACCTCCCGTACGACACCTGTGCCATATGCCTCGACGACTACCAGGAGGGGGAGAGGCTGAGGGTGCTGCCCTGTGCACACGGTGAGTAGTACCCCAAGTACGACACCTCCCGTACGACACCTGTGCCATATGCCTCGACGACTACCAGGAGGGAGGCTGAGGGTGCTGCCCTGTGCGCACGGTGAGTGGTCCCCCCCTCACCCCGCTAGCGAGAGACCCCGTACAACCCCTGCGCTATATCTAACCTGCCTGATCAATGAGTCAAGGAAAAACATACTCAAGCAGTTTTTTCTTTTTCGGGTGGACTTTTAATGTAGTTAGCCGCACATGGCTCTTACTGCGTCACTGGACTCTCGGTGATCGCAGATGGCGCTCGACCTTAAAATTTAGGTTGGGGCTCGACCTTAAAATTAAGGTTGGATACTCAAGCAGTAGACACTGACAGATGACGTCACTGACTTTTGTGTTCGTTGCTTTGATCTTGATATGAATTTTAATTTTGATTTTAGTTTTAATATGATTTAATGTTTTATTTTTCATGGACTCATGGTAGTCTGAATAAATAATCATTTTATTTTGTACGTTGCAGCGTACCACGCGGCGTGCATCGACCCGTGGCTGACGGAGAACAAGCGCGTGTGTCCCGTGTGCAAGCGGCGCGTGTTCGCGGCGGGCGAGCGGCGCCGCCTGCACTCCGACTCCTCCGACTCCGACACCGAGCCGCTGTTGGCTGCGCCTCCGCGCACCCAGGTACCCCCGCACTAGCTGCACAAGCTATGCTTTAAACAACCAATAGAAATTCGTTATGCAGACGTCTCGTCTTCGCACAGCTTAGGCGGAGACTCAAAGTCATGCCCGACATCCTGCACATTAAAATATCTTTACCTGGTCACCGAAAACGCCTTCGACACGGCCAAGTACTGGGCAAAATATGTTTAATTTAATTGAACCATATCATATTTGTATGGCGTGACCGAAGCGGAGACGTGAGCTGTTCCTTGCTGACGTGAGCTGGCGTCGGCAACGGAGATGAGAAGAGACGTGAGCAGAATTCATCTCAAAAAACATGCGACACTCGCCGCACGCAGCTCAATTCCGCTCTAGCCAGCAGTCAGTACGCATCTCCGCACAGCTTTTTTTTCGGTGGATACACCCTAGCTGAAAAACATCTCTTCTAGTCTCCGCTTTGGTGAAATTTGGAAATTGGCCAATCAGTGCTCGAAATCTTCACTTCGAGAACTGTGATTGGCGCATTCACGGTCCGCTCCTGCAAAACCTCCCTCTACACTTACAAGCTCGTGTGTATTTCGATCTGTGATTAGACGATCTGCAATCGTGTGTTTGTTTCAGGGAGGTACATTTGACGACCAACGGGAGAATCCGTTCGCGCGCGCAACGCGCTTCATGAACAGACTGCGCGCGCGCGCCAACGGCGAAGAAGTAAGATATTACACGTCTAAGTACACTCAATGAGCTCATAAATAGGTCTCACAAATAACTGAAAGAAGACTTACCACAAATGTGTTGGTTCCAGGTCTCTGCGTCGCCTCCGAATGATGAGCATATAGGAGCCGCTATCGCTAATGACGAAAAGTAAGTCTAAAAACATTAATTATTATTAATTAGTCGTTAAACCAGGTTGGGAGTTCGGATGGTTTTTCAAATGCGCCACGAGGGCTATTCTAGTTGACATAAGGATAGATGAGACCATCCTGCTAATATAGAGGCGAAAGCTATAAGTATCAATAAATATAATAAATAAAAATAAATTAGAGATTTAAGTGTTGTGAAGTGTCTTCACAAAATAGTATACTTGTGTTGTAAGCACATATAGTGTATACTACATAAGTGACAACACCGACGACACCGTGGCTTAGTTGGTAGTGACCCTGCCTACGAAGCTTGGTGTTCCGGGTTCGATCCCCGGCCGGCGCAAATATTTGTGACGAACACAAATTTTTGTTCTCGGGTCTTGGATGTTGTGATGTGTTGTATGTGTCCATGCCACCTGCGACACAGGGAATCCTAGTGCAGGGGTGTGAGTGTGTGAATGTGTTTAATGTTTAATGTGTAAATAAATAATACATACCTAATGTTTAATGTGTAAATAAAAGTGTACTACTCATATTATTATGCTTACAATATGAAGATAGATGGATGTATATTCCTCATGCCAAAACTACGCGACCGATTGAGCTGAAGTGATGTATATGAGTATAATTTAGGAGTTGGAAAGCACATAGGTTACATTATACCCACACGCCACGCTAGCAAAGCAGCTATTTTCAACCGACTTCAAAAAAAGGAGAAGATTCTCTTTTTTATGTGTGTCACCTCTGAACTTTGTTGTTTATAGACCGATTTGATCAATTATTTCTTCATTTGAATAGATTCGATTCAGTACTTTGGTTATGAAATCAAAATAATTGAAAAAATTACGTCATTCAAGTAAACGAATTTACGTATTTTGCTACCCTGTTATTTGCTATTCATACGTGTGGTATATTGTTGTAAAACCTTTATTTCGTTATTTGTTGATAGACGAGCAGCTTTCGCTGATGTGTCTATAACACACAGTGTTGGATTTTCTTATAGTTTTGTGTTTTAACCAAGTGTCGAGTTTGTTCTTGAACGATTTATTTATAAATGTATGTGTGTGTGACAGTGGTAACACGGAGGACACGGCGCCGTTGGTGCCGGCGGTGCGCGCCGTGTCGGAGCGGCGCGGGCGGGCGCGGCGCGTGCGCTCCGTACGCGTGCGCACGGCCCCGCCCGCCGCGCCCGCGCCGCCCGCCGACGCCAGCGGCAGGGGCGAGATCGGTGAGACTACGCAAGACGCCGATACTACTCCATCTTTCTCCACAAGTTTTTTGAACTTTTTAGGTTCTATGACATACCGGTTTCCTCACGATGTTTTCCTTCACCGTTAAGGGTAATCTTCAAGGCAAATTTCCATACAAAATGTTTCGAACAAATACTCAAAAAGTACGCCGTATTATAGTAATTTCTTCACACTATTCGTTTCGTCTATGTTTTCCGATTGTGTGAACAAAAATTAGTAAGGTTTCATACTTTAATTTGGTTTTTTTTATGATTATACGTGTTTTTAAATTAGTAGTGTTAATTTTAAAACCCTTATAAAATCTTTGCCTTGAGGATTACCCTTAAGCACGTGTTTTAGCACATAGATTTTTTGAACAGAAAAATCCATTGGTGTACCACCGGGTTCGAACCCACAGCTTTCGAAAGTCGAGGCACGTCCCACTCGGCCAACAGGGTTTTTTTCTACTCCATGTACACATCAGAGCCTATGCACATAGCGACTTCTATTGAAACGACGAAATGATCGCGCATCTAATGCGCGATTTCTAAAACGCTCTGCAACATGAGTCACTTCACCAGCGGCGCGTAAAAAGTTGCGGTGCGCATTTGCTCCAAAACAACACCCGCGAATATTAACATTTTGTGTTCATTAACGGACATCTGACACTAACCTACAAAACTTTTTTTTTACAATTTTATTTCTTTTTTTCAGGCGTAGCAGCACTGCCCGCGGCTCGCGCGCCGCAGACGCCCCGTCACGTGGACTTATGAGCCCCGCGCCGCGCGCGCCGCCTCTCGCTCGCCCCTCGACACCGCGCCGCCTCGGGAGCCCCTCGCCAGTGCTAGTGCACTCAATGCCTAGGCACGCGACTCAAAACATCACTATGATGCAGTGTGCTTGAGGCTGAAAAACTCAATGTGGTCTTTATACTAAGCCATGTGCTTCACGAAACATCAGTGTGGTCTGCTTGAGGCACGAAACATCAATGTGATCCTTACTGAGCCATGTGCTTGAGGCACGAAACATCAGTGTGGTCTTACTGAGTCATGTGCTTGAGGCACGAAACATCGGTGTGGTCCTTACTAAACCATGTGCTTGAGGCACGTAACATCGGTGCGGTCCTTACTAAACCATGTGCTTGAGGCACGTAACATCGGTGTGGTCCTTACTAAACCATGTGCTTGAGGCACGTAACATCGGTGCGGTCCTTACTAAACCATGTGCTTGAGGCACGTAACATCGGTGCGGTCCTTACTAAACCATGTGCTTGAGGCACGTAACATCGGTGTGGTCCTTACTAAACCATGTGCTTGAGGCACGTAACATCGGTGTGGTCCTTACTAAACCATGTGCTTGAGGCACGAAACATCAGTGTGATGCTTACTGAGCCACGTGCTTAAGGCATAAAAAATCAGTGTGGTCTTACTGAGCCATGTGCTTAAGACACTAAACGTGTGTATGAGCAAACTGGTGCGCACTAGTGTCGCTGTCGATGTAACCAAGTTTCAGGGACCTTAGTGATCAGGGAGGTCCCAGTTTTTGTGGTGATTCCAAAGAATTGTGATATTTAATATATCAGTGGTGTGAATATAGGAAGGACAGCAAAATCAGTACGAAAATTGCCGCAAACGTACTGACTCTTTGAGTATGATGCAATGGTTTCTCATTGGATATAGAATTGACGTGAAGCATCGCTGTAGAGATAAGACCATAGTGTGTGTGACGTCATCCAACTTATAATTTGTATTATATCACCTACCATAATTTAAAGAATGTTAGAAGTTTCATTGGGATTGCATGAAAGTTTGTTATCACTGCATAGTAATTTATCTTTGTACTTCAAAGTAAACTATAAGCGAATTATGGATGAATGCAATGTTGAAATAAGAAGTTCATCGCTAGTATTACCAACTACTACTCGGGCAAATGAACATGACCTGGCTCGAATGACGTTTGTGCAAAGTACAACGTGGAATTGGATAATCTTGATATAGAAGAGGTCCTGTAATACTTGGTAATGATAAGGTTTCGCAATTAGAGGAAGAAGTACGGAGGGCGCCACGTGGCAGCGGGGGAAGCATCAAGTTCCGAGCGAGAGTGTCAGCCAGGTGTCATGTTAGGTCGCCCGAGTAGCACACAAGATACATATTAAAATACTTACATGATCAAATAAAATATAAGCACCACAATAAAATATGTATTTTAATAAGAAAGTTAGTTATACCTACCTAGTACTAAATGGTGAATTATTATAAATTGGAAATTAATATTATTTATTAAATTTAAAGAGTATTGCTTTTATTTATGGGAAATATTTCTAGTATTTATTCATACAAGGTCGATCGGTAATCCATAGTAAACCCACTAGGAAAGTTGAATCTAATCTAATCATGTTTAATTACAAACATCATCTACATATGGTTAAAAAAAAACATTATTTGGCCAGTAGTGGCTAGTGGCACATTATATTGAATTACTCTTAATTGTCCCGAAGTACATATTGTTTTCTTTGTTCAATATCACATTGACGTAGCTTTTCTGATGGACGCCCGGTTGTGAAGGTTTATTAGTCGAAAATATATCTAGCAAATAGTATTTTATATTTGTATTATAATTATACTCTAAAGCATATAGGTAAATTGATACATATTGATACTTGTAACACTTTTACATAGGGTTTAAATTACGGTGGAAGACATTAGTTGATAATGTTTAATCTTTAGTTCTCATATAGACTTCATCCAGTGATTTTATAAAGTGTAAATAGCAAGGCAGTCTGAATAGATTTCTCTCGGCTTTACCCCATATAGTACGAGATCCCGCTGCAGGATCACTACGTTCATCGAGTAGACACTCACAACCTATTTTGTACATAAATGTATGAATAGGGCAGTGTATACCTAGTGGCCAAATTTCGATAGGCACCCTGGTAGATAGATATACATACTATACTCACCTATTCATATATTTATGTACAAAATAGGTTTGAAGAGTCTATTCGATGAACGTAGTGATCCTGCAGTGGGATCTTAGACTATTAGTGAAAATCTCAATTTAACAGTATAAATTTCAATGACGAAATTAAAAAAACATCATAACACTTAAACGATTTATTATAAGTTTGTAAAATTAAGGACTGAGATTCAGTCATTTGATATTTCTTCTCTAACCTGTTTATAAAAAATATTGAGACAGTAAAAAATATAATTCGTTAAATTTTTTTTTCTTATCATTCTTTTATTAGTTATAGTGAAGGGGAGTATATATATAAATATAAATATGTAAGACTATTTGCACAAAATGTGTAACAATAATAAGTTGAAGTCGATGAATAAATAAATATTCAGTACTGGAATTCTAATCAGAGCTCAATTCCTGGCAAGTTACACACGTTTTCCGCTTATAGACGATTCAACGGTTATTAACTTTAAGCTCTTATTGTTAATTAAGGAAAATGAATAACAGGAAAAATAATTCTGCGGTTTTCCTTTATTATGTAATAAATAAATAAGGATGTAACCGCTGCTATTATTGTTTGACACTGCACGGAAAAAAAAATCTCGTCAAAACAACGATACAAATGAATACGTAAATGATGTATAGTTAATACAGCCATCTGTCTTGTTAAAATAAGGGTTCTATGATTCTATATCCTTGGACAAAATATCCCCGACAAAATATCCGCAGACAAAATATTCTCAAGTCAAAAAATCCTTGAGATAAAATGTCCACTGACAAAAAATCCGTGGACAAAATATATATAATTTCACGAACACCATATAATCAAAACATTAAAAGCTACTATGATTTTTTGCATAATCAATAATGTAATAACATGAAAAAATAGATTTCTGCGGATTTATCATGAGTTTATTTTTCCTGATCACTTTCTTAGAATTAAGAAAATATTTTGTCCACGGATATTATGACACAAGATATTTAATCCCGAGGATTTTTTGTCTTGAGGATATTTTGTCTGCGGATATTCTGACAAGGATAATTTGTCGGGGATATTTTGTCCGCGAATATAGACTCCGGTTACCAAAATGAGAATCTGTATCGCTAAATGAGCGATACAGATCCTTATTCTAAAAAAATAGTTGACTGTATTAACTATAAATCATTTACGTATTCATTTTTATTCATTCATATCGTTGATTTGACGATATTTTTTTTTTCCGTGTGAAATCACCGGAATTGTTTACTGCAAAGATCATGTTACAATCCATGGAAAGCAGATAACGTGACTGTGTAAAGTCTCATTATGACGGTACTTTGGTAAAACCTCGTATCTCCTATGTATTTTAAATGAAAGATACGAGGTTTTACCAAAGTACCGTCGATTAGTATCACGTGTCACAATGCTTTTATCGCAAACAAACAAGTCGTTTACCAAGTTATAACGCTTTCTAATGATTCATTGCACAACTAATGCAACAATTATATTCATACTTGTCAGTTCTTGTCTGATGAAGGTCAACTTCATTCAAATATTCCAGAACGTCAGTATTAGAAGTTATGGATATAATATAAAATAATAAGAAAGATTTTCATTTGATTATTCGATTTATTTAATGAATTGAAAAGAATATCTCAATCCTATGAGTTCTCCGACCCAACTAACTTAAAACTAAAATCAAAACCATAAAGCCAAACTTTGACTCATGCACACGATACTCTTATTACATAGCACACATACATATATTTATTTCTTATTACTATACCCCTTAAGTATCTTATCTCTTAATAAATATTTATTCCAAGTAAAGTGATTAAATATTATCTTATAAACAATAATACAAGTATTGGATAGCCCTGATTAAATTTTGTTATTTTGGCGTCGTTATTAAAGACGCATATTACAACATTTAGAATATGTCACGGGTTCAAAAGAATACCAAAAAACCCAAAAGGTTATCGTACTAATTAAAATATTGTGGATATTAAATGATGTAAGAAGTTCATCAAAATTCAAAGAAATGGTAAACATATAATGGCCTGAAAAAATACGTAAACAATCTACGTCATAACCCTTTGAAATCTGTTTACATCATTTTTGTTTGTACCTATGAATTTAATTTGTTATCAAATAGTGAACTTCATTTGGGTTTATGAGGTTTTGATTTATAATAAATTATCAAATCATAAGCTTCTCAAATTTTGAACAAAATGACTGATCAAAATTCTGTCACCAATACCTGCAAAGCCTTTCCCAAAAAGGCTTCGCAGGCTAAGTTCAAAATAAAATTTTCCCAAACAACCTTCCGAAGGCTTATCAGTTGACATCAAAATTTTTCCCAAAACTTCAATCGCACCCGAAAGAGCATTCTAATTAGTATTAAAGGCTGCGTGATGTCAGTTTTTGTTGATACCATGGTCTACCTCAAGTGTACACCTTGTAGTGCTTTCCAGCACTATCATAGATGACCTTTCCGTACAGTTGACTTTTGCGATAACCTCAGAATAAGTGCATTTATCTGACGGGTTCCCCCGTGTGAAAGGTTATTCACAACCACGTGGTGTGATATCCAATAACTCACAAGAACTCATAATGAACCACAATGAAATCTCATAAGATTTCAAGTGAACTAGTTTTCAACTCAAAACCTCAAATTTTGATGAAACTCAAAACTATAGTCAATCTAACTGAGAATAATCATTATCAAAAGTTTATTTCAGCGGAACTTCATTTTAAAAGTATATATCGTTGATTTTGTGCAAAAAATTGATATATTATTCAGAGTCATTGAAATTATAGCCAAGACAACAAACAATAATTTTATTTTTTTAAGACTAACAGAAATTCATAGAAATTAATCATTTAAAATATGTAGAAAGAATATTTTACTATACAAATAGTTTCCTCGCAATCATTAATTATATTAAATATTAAGAATCATTTAATCATAACTATCAGTAAATAGTAACTCTGAGCGAGTCGGTAATGTCTTAAATCAATGTTATCGGTCTTGAATCCAAGAGAAAGTAATTTTTGGGTTAAGTAATCGCCATTTTGATTGAAAACTATTTACTGAATGTTTAAGTCATAAAGTATTTAGTCGATTTTGGATAATTGAATTGTTATATTCAATTCTCGGTAGGCCAATAAAGAAATTTCACTGAAACGTTCAGCTGTTTCATAATTCATAAGAATATAAATGGCTGATCTCATTATTTGTTAGCTGGAAATTCATTGTGTTCCATCGTAAATTTACCGCAGAGCACAAGTTACACTTGACAGAAAAAAACAGATGGCGTGACTGCTTGATATATTATTAGTATTCAATTTCGGGGTGTGCTGTTCGGAAACTTGCTGTTTTGAAAAGACTTACGTCATCTTGAGTTCAGTTAAAATTTTATAGAATATCAACAACTTCAGAACATTATTCATACTACTTCAAAATCTTGTTCATTGGATCGATCATTTTGTTCTGTACACGGAAAGAAAATTCTAACAAAATTTACAATAAAACTATTGTAATCGTGGACTGTACTCTTATTACCGAAAATTTTAAAATACTTTAATTGAAAATTTACTATTTGTAAAAGAATTTTTACGATCAACAATTGTAATTTTTATCCTTCCTACCACGGCATTTTAGAGTAACAAATTTTGCTAGTGCTCCCTCTGTATTATTCCAATCAAACTTTTAATTTTTCCAATAGTTGGATTGTAATTTTTCTAAATTAGTTTCAGTAGTGGTCGTGAGAAGCGCGAGTGTACGAGTTACCGATGAACGACTTATAAGATGCTACACTACATCATATTTCGAGTAGCTAGCAATAGCCTTCGGACTAAATTCTCACTTGTCGATAGTTAGGACTGAGTTCGAATCCAACGTGTATCAATATTTTATTTTATTTAATTTATATACTCAAAAAAATTCAACTCTACAGACTTAATTTTACTATAGTTCTATTGGAAACTTTACTATCACGATTTGTAAAATTTCCTATACCTATATCGTAAAAATGACTACATAGAAAGTCTGGTCCACCAGTACAATTTTATTTAGTAAAAATTACAATAGTTTGATCGGAAAAACTCTTAGAATTTTTTTTCCGTGTATATTTGTATATTTAACTTTATTAGAAAATTGTAATTCTTTATAAAAACACATCGGAATTTACTGTAATAATAATATTGGCATGACTGATAATTTTCGAGGATGTAGAGTACTGACAATTACACAATCATCATCCGGTTTACGATGAACTTAGTGCGAGATCATTGTACACTGGTTGGGTGACGTAATCGGCCCTATCGCCGCGGTATAGTGTGTGCCGTTACTCGCACACAAGATATAAAAGCGATCACCAGTGGTAAGAGCTTCAGTCTACAGCTGCTCTTCACTGCGTTCGCATTATCTCTGAACTGAGTTGAAGTTTTCAAATGATTGAATATTATTGTGAAGAAATAGACTTGATTCCATTGAGAAGTGAGTACATTTTATTATTTTCTTACATGAAGTAATTTTTTTATTGCTATTTGTATTTCTTATCAGTGAATAATAATTTTTTCTATCAACTGAGTTTTATTTTTTGTCCTATAAGTTCTGCAATTGAGGCCGCTGAGGTTTCTAATCAGGCATTATTGACCTCTAGCAAAGTCAATTATTCCAGTTCGATACGCTCGATGATTAATTGAAAAATATTATTTCAGATGATTAATAGTCAAGGTATTGGGAAGAAATTCAGTGTCGTTCGATTTATTGCTCGACCTTTTCAAGAAATTGATGACTATGTCTGCGTTCCGGACAACTGGGTGGTGATTCGGAGACATCAGGATCTTAAAATTGTTGTTTCATACCCGAGTGATGAAGAAAAGCCTGTGACAAGAGAACGTGTGAAGAGAGAAGAACAATACGATGATGATTGGAAGTTCTGGACAGCTGAACAGAAGTATCAGGCTGGTAAGTTTCATTGTATTAATTAGATGATTGTTCGTTGTATCGTCATTGAAGTTTTATTAATAGGATACCTCAGAAATTAATAGGAAGTCATTTGTGTGTTTCTTTGCTTCAGATACTTTTGAAGACGCTGAGCTTTGGATAACTATGGGAAGAGATTGTGTGCCTTTGCCACCTCAAAATCTGAGCGTTAATGGTAAGAATCAGATAATTGTTTTGTGGTTTTTGGGATTATTTAATTATTTCAATAAATAACCATTAAAATTTTTTGTCTATAGTTACGCAGTCAACGTCTGCTTTGAACAAGGAATTACGCAGCAACAAAAGAAAATCTACGTCAGGTTCTAAGGAAGATACACCTGAAATGACAGCTAAACCACACAAAATTGCTCGGAAGCCATTACCGAGAGTAACAGTTAAGAGACCAGCATCTGACGATGTAGAGCCAGAACATAAGACTAAACGTGGTAGAAAACCAGGAACGAAAGCTGTTGAGCCAACTGATGCTGGTGCTCAGAGCGCAAATGCTGAGCCTGAATGTTCGAGAAGGTCAGCGTCATTTGAAAATGAGCCTGAAATAATAAATATTATGGATGAAGGCTATCAGTCGCAACAGGATCAGCAGCCCACTGAGAATGATGATAACAGGCAAAATAATCTTGTTGTTGATATGCCGGCAGCACAAAATCATTCGCAAAGCAATAGAAATGCACTTTCGAACTTCCAACCACAAATATCAAATGTTCAATCTCTTGCAACAACATCAAACAATGAAGAATCACGTACCAATGATTCTGCAAGCAATGGACCATCTATATCTCAGGAAAGACCGGAATCACCATCGATTTCAGCTCAAATACGCCAAATGATGAAGGGAAAGCGGATTTTAAAAGCAGAGTACGTGGATATAGAAAAGATGAAGTGTCCTAAGAATATTAGGGATCGCATCATTGCTCGTCAAATAGCTTCTTCAAATCTAAACCAGAGTTCGTCACATCAAAGACCAACAATTGGCCCATCAGCTATTGGTGGTCGGAGGATTCAGCCTGGGGACATGCCGATTAACTTTCAATACATTCCGCATGTGGCTGAAAGAAATGTTGAGACGACTCCCAATGCAGCTCAGAACTCAAGAGCTGTTCCTCAGAGTGTTCCCAGTGTCGTATCGGCTCGACAAAATCTTTCAAGCTCATCTCAACAGCATCCTAACTTTGATCGTCAACCTACGAGTCGTCGAGAGTTACGTCAGAAAACTCTTGGAGAACGCAGGCGAGATTCTAGACTTCAAATTCCCAAACCAGTTCCCCATCTCGATCCATTAGACGGAACAGATCAACTCAATGAGCACATTAAAGCTTTGTATCAGGTACAGAGATTAATGAATAGACAAAGATCAAATCTGCCAGAGGGCGGAGAGTGGAGACCTGCTCCCGCTAATACTTCACCCAGCAGCAGAAGTCCACCTACTCCTCCTCCTCAAGAGGCCACAAGGGAATCATCATCACTCCTGTTTTTAAATCTTCCAAACTACGTGCAACGTACACTATTGGCTACTCGTGGTAACATTTTATCAGATGAGGAGAGAACGCGAGGAAATCAGGGTCAAGGTGTACAAGTTAATAGACCTGCTCCAATTCAAATGACCTGTTATAAAAATTCAGATATGAAGTCACAGGAGATTCATCCAACCTATAAAAAGAAGCGATTTTACTTCAATCAGTCACCTTCAGTTGCAGATTCAGGATTTGAATTAGATGAAGAAGCATTGCGTGAAATAGAAGCAGAAGATGCACTTCTCCCGCCACCGAAAATCGTTACTCATAACCTTGACGACGATTTGGAATTTGTCCCAGAGGAACAAATGATGGACCACGGTGCTCCCGCTACTGATCAAATAAGTTCTACTTTGAATAGTGTGATTAATGTGTTCGAACAGTTACAGACTGCAGTTCTTGAAGCCACTGCAGCTTGTCACACGTTATTGGAAAACAGGCAAAGAATCAACTCATCGGAATATTCAGCAAGCCAAGCATCTACGTCAAGAGATACTGTCTTATTTGTGAGCGCATCTTCTGACGGTTGCCAAGACAGAAATAACATGGAAGTAGTACCAGAAGTAAATCCGAATCCTCCATTGCAGATTATTCTACCACCAGAGTACGATCCTACCGATACAGCATGGACTCTGAAGCATGAGGAAGATCAGCCTGGGCTCCGCGAACTTGTGCCTTACACCTGCATTTATATAAAGTTCGGAGAACTCAAGTATTGGCAACAAGTATCAGAAGATTGTCCAACATTAGCGCGGCGAATCTTAAGAGAGTTGTTCAAAAGAAACGCTTTGAGTGTATGTGCATCGATGACCGAAAAAGAACCCAATGGAAGGCCCAAATTAAATGAACACGCATGCGCAGTCCTGATCGATTACGTTATTGGCCAAGGAGTTAAACGCCGTTGGAACACTGACATGCAACCTATTCTTGAAGCTTTAGACGATGAGGTTAAGAAAATACGATCCGAGTTCGGTGGAAGGTTTACACGTCAAGTAGTATAAATATGTTTTTTTATCTGTAGATTCAGTGAATGAATTTGGTGCAATTGCTTTAGAGTATACGGGTATTAATGTTAATTCTAATTTGAGCAGCTTCGCAAGTGTTATATTATTGGAGATGGTGAAATTTATATTAAACAGAATTGTAGTTTGTCAGTACTAGGTATGGAATATTAATCGAACAACATTTATGCTATGTAACATCATTAGATAACTTATTGCAATGTTACTTTTGGGTTAGAATTCTAGTGTTGACATGGTTTGCCTAAGACTGTGTGCGATTAGATGCTGAAAATGTAGAAAAATTTATTTATTTGTATATATATATATATGTCATAAATACCTCATTATTGTAGTAAAAATTAGTTTCAGTAGAATGTAATGTATTAAAAATAATAAACGAAATATACTAGTATCGTTTGTTTTATTCAAGACCTCAATACTTTCAACACAACTAATTGTTCTTCCACAACAGATTCTCCAATTGAGTAACCAGTAAATAAGTAACTGGCCATCTATAAGATACAAAAGGAACATTACATTCAAATATCAGCTGTCGGTAAGACAGAAAAATAATAAAATAAACTTTACCAACTGAATTTGTGTTTTATTGTGACCTTCATTCCAATGTCTATTTTTCATACGAAATAATAGATGTGCAAACCATTATCATAGTAAACAACTGGTACTGATAAAAGCGGCTCGGGTATAGGAGAATTGATAACCTTTGGACTTTGACTAGTCATAAAGCAATGCGCATCATTTATTTTCGATAATATCACCCAGAAAATTCCATAATAATTTATCCCTTCTCTACTATTCACGGTTCAGTCCCTTTGCTGATTTATTAATGACTCAGGACAGTATCGATCGATTTCCTGCGCATGACAACAAACCCTAGTAATTTTCCATCGAATATTCAAGGTTAAGGAGTATTTTTTGTTCTCAGCAATAAGAAAGGAATAAGCATTTTCGAAAATATCAGCTAAGCATGTTCAGTAACCTTTATCAGGACGAAAAATTCTTGAAAATTCCACTTAACACCTTTGGATAATAAATTTTCTACTTTATCGATATAACCTTCGATGTTATCAACAATCGCCGATCATTGACTCTGATATCACACTAATTGAACAAAATTAGTCCCAAAATTAGTTTTTATTACAGGCTATAAATGTCACGTTTCTAATTTAAATAAATGAGCAGAGACTTGGCAGCTTCTTAATGGCATCCTGCCAAAGCTAGAAACTCAGAAGTTTCAGTTTGGTTTCAACTAGAAATTTTCTCTTGCACTCTATAGTGAGCGATTGGAACTATTTGGGCACATGCGTGTCACACGTGAACAAACAACAAGATACGTTGCAGATGTCATCATATGACCTTTACTTATCGGCCAAGTGTTGTCTATCTGTAACACTTTTATATCGTTTCAATATCATTAATTCTACAAGGATAGAAGAACAAGAACTATGTTAGTAACCGCCATTTTGATTGAAAACAATTTACTGAATGTTTAAGTCATAAAGTATTTAGTCGATTTTGGATTAATTGAATTGTTATATTCAATTCTCGGTAGGCCAATAAAGAAATTTCACTGAAACGTTCAGCTGTTTCAACATTCGTAAGAATATAAATGACTGAATTCATTATTTGTTAGCTGGAAATTCATTGTGTTTCATCGTAAATTTGCCGCAGAGCTCAAGTTACACTGGACAGGAAAAGACAGATGGCGTGACAGCTTGATGTATTATTAGTATTCAATTTCGGGGTGTGCTGTTGGGAAACTTCCTGTTTTGAAAAGACTTACGTCATCTACCGTTTAGTTAATTCTGTTTGCAGTTTTTTACTAATGGTTGGTTTTGGCTGATGATTAATATTTGATATAGATCAGCTGCACCAGAATAGTGATTTTCGATACTTACTCCAGAAGTGAGGTTTTCGGTAGGCTTACATGCAGGCACGAGCTTAAAGAAGTGGGGCATTAACAGCGAGACAGAGTGTGCAGTTATCCCACGAGCCGTAAGGCGACTCGTGAGTCAATTAAATACGCATTACATTGAACAAACATTCTATACGCATTAAAGTGAAGAAATACCCCATGTTAGTATGAAATTCAAGGGAATTATAAAAGGAAGAATAAGGAAAAGACGGAGCTACTATAAAATAAATAGACGCCCAGGCTGGGAGTCGAACCCACATCTCCCGGTTACGCGCTGAGGGCTCTGCTACATTTGCTATCCCAGACATCAAACGCTTCATTTCGTCAAATAAGGGGGACATATCATCCATATTAAAATAGTAAGCCATATAAATAGCAAAGTATATATTTACCATGACTTAAATAATGGCAGAGCCCATATGAGATCTGGAAGAGTAAATTACGTAAAGAAAAAAAAATTGCTTCATTAATTATTTATTCAATTAACATAAAAGATTACATTACTAAGTTTCTCTTACTACATCTTACATCTTAGTAATTAACAATTATATTAAAGTAATAACAAAAATGCCAATAATGTTATACGTTATATAAAAAACACAAAATCCATCTTTTGATTTTGAAATTGAACCTGTTTATAGAAAACTTTAAATCAGGGCCTGAGATCGTATAGTTTGTTTGTATGATATAACAAAACTTATCTACATTATATATAACTAATTAAATATAAGTACCTACTTCAGAAGTTAATTTTTTTCTGCAAACTGCAAAATGTTAAAGTCTATTATGATAAAAATGGCCAAAATTGTGATTATTTTTTTTGTGATAATTATTTTACTTGTCCAAATCCTAAACGTAGTGTAGTCCTATTAATGGTCACGGACAGATTAGCCCAATCCAAAGTTTTACTCTGTAAATACAATTAATTAAAAAGTAATAATCAAATGGACTAGCCATGTTGTAACAAAGATTGGTGTAAGACCTTCAATTGTATATTAATTAAAATTTATTATTATTATATAGAGCCTGCGCTGTCCCACTGCTGGGCAATTAAAACTAAGAAGATCATATATTTTATGGAACACAGCTATAACCGAGGCCTATATCTTTCCAATACTAACAATAGGATGTAGGAAAGCCAAAGAAATAAAGATCCTTTGACACAAACTTCACTTTTTATTTCTTCAACGAAAATAATGGCGCCTAGTAATTTGTACAGGTATTCGGGAGAAACTTAATAAAAGAAAATGTTGATACTTAATAAATGTATTTTACTTTCATTGTTGCTTATGTTATGTACAAATAGTAACATATAAAATATAACTAATTATAAAATTGTTCTAGCTCAATCAATTGTCTGCATAGTCATTGAAACAGATATTTTTTGTTGAGGGAATAAGCATATTTTGTACAAATACTATTACCAAGTACCTACTAACTTACAATCAATAATGATAGGAAAATCCACAAATGCACAGTTGATGGGCTCCAAGCTCTACCATAATAATCAAATTTATTATTTTATTAGTTAACCACATTTCAATATTTACTTTCTCATTACCATGTTCTAGTTACAAGCAAAATGCCAAAATTTTTAGGAAGCAAAGGACTGCAATTGAATAATTTATTGAATATAACAAAAGTATTTCTTTCTCTTATCACGTAGATAAGACGTACGACGACGTAACAGTGCAGAAATTCACTCTCGTTACCATTATTTAGTATGAACCCTCCTTATCTAGGCATTAGTGAATGTTAGGCTATCCTATGCAAACGCGAGTTAAGCCCTAGCTCATAGCAGACATTTTATTAATTAACGACGAACATACTCGTTAAATTGTATGCGCGAATCCGGTCTAAGGTGATCCTATACTTTAAAGTCATTCCGCTGATTTCGCTTCCGCGAGCACTGCCCGCGCCTGCTCGATGGCTTTTCTGGAAATGCAAACATTCATATTGTAAATGTAACTTATCAATATCAGTACCGCAAATAAACATCATCGTTTCTTCGAAAAAAATCTGCCTTATTACAAAAAAATCAGAACACTCAATTATCAGTATACTTACAAATGCAGCGGGTTGTCGCTGTCGAGCCGCGAGAGCGCCAGTGTAGCGAGTCTGGCGAGCCGCGCCAGCGCCGCGCGCCGCAGCGAGCCGCTCCGGGGCAACGTCTCGGCCACCGCCATCGCCGCACTAGTGATGAACGGACCCGGCGCCGCGCCCGCCGCGCAGCTTAGGGTTTCTGAAACATTGCTCCATCAGCGTTGTGGAAGGAAAAACTCCATGTTCATGGAACAACCACATGCTAAGTAGGCTCTCGCGTATCTAAAAGAGTTCTGGACTAAAATAAGCATAAGCTTCTTCATGGGATATTTATAATCTGACGGACGTCTAATAGTCCTTTTATTCCCAAAATCCCCACTAACACCAACCGCAGTGGGGATTTCGGGAATATTTTTGTCTCGAAATCCCCAATATTATGAACAATGAACATATAGCAAATAGTTCACATCCGGTTCACATACTTCAATCAATTCTATGTAAACAAACAGTGATATTGATCACATGTTTGTCCTGAAGAGGAAATCGAACTCGCGACGCCCCGGCGTGACATGTCCAACACACTGCCACTCGACCATCCGTGACGTCAAAGAGAAGGTGACTGTATTGTGTAGTGTAGTAGTGGTAGTTACCTATGAGCGCGAGCACGTTGTCGTCGTTCCGGAGCGCGGCGGGCGGAGCCGTGAGCGCCAGCGCGCCGCGCAGCAACCGCACGCCCGCGCCCGCGCAGCGACGCCAAAACGCCCCACCTGGGCCCTCCATCACCCTGCGGACAGACCATGTTAAAGCTGTTTCCGACAATCTGCGATTCTACGGATATAAGTAGCGGCACGTAACTTTAGCGCTGACCCGCAATAAGCGCAGAAGTAAAAAATAAGGTACCTGAGGGTACACATACAATAAACATGCGCAGTAAAACCCCCCCGTATCGTTCAGCGCTAGACTTATGTGCCGCTACCAATATCAGTGTTTATAAAACATAACGGATCAATCTTGCATTATAGAGATAGTAAGAATTAGGCAATCGCGGAATCACTTTCTGCGTGTGCGGGGAACAGGGACCAAACTATGGTACTAGTTTAACTATATTTTTGTAAGCTTTAATTTAATATCAATATTGTACCGGCACGTTTTTTTTTCTGTCAAATAAACATTTTTACTTTTTTTACTTTACTTTATGCGGTTGACCTCTCACCAACTCGCACCGCACACACGCCTTTGAAGTTACATACCGAGCGCGAAGGATGTATCTGCGCTACCACAGACGATACTCTTCCCATTGTGCGGGCTGATCCGCGTCCATTCGTGAATTCACGGATGGTGGAAACGATCCTTTCCACACGCACAACCGGGGTACTCACGCAGGGGGTAGTGTTGGTAGGAACACGTCGGCATGCAGCGCCGCAGCGAGGCGGGCGGCGGCGGCGGCGGCGTGGCGGCGCAAAGCTGGCTCCGCACGAGGCACCGAGCCCGCCCGCACTAGCACCTGCCGCAGGCGGATACACGCGCGGACGCACATCGGGTCCCAAGCCTGCTCCACCAGCTCTGCAAACAATGTGATGACACTCATTATTGAAAGACTTAATTTATTCTTATGACTTATGCCTAGATCACACGTACCGAGACAGTGCTCTCGGCCGAGTACTCGGTACGTATAAACATAGCGCCGAGTGCTCGGCCGAGCGAGTGACGTAAGCTTTCACTGTCTCAGCCGAGTAACATTTTACTGTCTCGGCCGAGTACTCGGTACGTGTGATCTAGGCATATGCATCAGCGCGGCGGCACTCTGAAGTAAGTCCGATATGTATTTTGATGGTAATAAAAAATATCCAAAGATGTGTATTATTTGAAATATGTTCGAGAGTGGGGTTTTCGAGACTTAATATTTCCGAAATCCCCACTGCGGTTGGTGTTAGTGGGGACTTAGAGACTTTTTTACCGAAAACCCCACTAGAAGGAGAAATAAGCCATCCAGGGCGGACTTAGCTTTAGCGTTAATTGAATATTGACAAACACAAAACTGGTTTCTTTTAACACAGAAATATCAATTGGATTTATCTGTAAATAAGGTAAACCCGGTTTTTTTGAATACTAGAAAACCAATTAGATTTATCTGTAGCAATAAGGTTTAGTAAATCATTTCAATCCCCATCTGAGAACGTGCCCGACTAACCTGTAATCTTAGGCAGTACCACCTTATTCAGTATCGTGGGTACCAGCATGACGTCGGGGTCGTCCCTCACTGCCTCCTCCGTCACGACCGCCGGAGGAGGCTCCTCCTCCTCCTCGGAGTCCGACGAGTCCTGTGTCTCGGCTCGCACGCCGTACATCATCAGACATCTGACGACAAAACAGACTTGGTTTAGTTATTTCTTCTAAATAGAAAGCAACCAATGGCGTCATCAACATATCGAAAGAAATGTTAAAAATAAAATGCTCACTTGTACCAATCCATCTTCTCGTAGTCCTCATTGTCTTCATCAGCTAAGGGATTCCACAGTATGAGCTGCAACAATCAAAATGATAGCGATTAGACACGTGTATCACGAGTCACGCTCCTAACAAACTGTGAACTAATAAGGCAGGTTTTTCGGGTTTCTCAGTACAAGTGGCAAGTGTGTTTGACTGCCTCGTTGGTGTTGCAGGTTTGATTCCCGCTTCAGGACAAGCACTTGTGTGAGGAACATCGGTGTTTGTCTTGAGTCTGGGTATATTCTATGTATCCTATGTATGTATTTACAAAAAAAAAGTATTTCAGTATTGTATCAGTTATTTGGTTCCCATAGGACAAGCTCTGCTTATTTTGGGGCTAGATGACGCTGTTTGAATATAAAAAATATTTATATATATTTATTTATAGTGCCTGAGCAGTCTTGCGGTTTTTATAACGCTGACCTTGAATGCGCAGAAGTCGATTTTTACATGTTTGTGGCGGGTATGGTACGACGCGACGGGGAAGGTGCCCGGCGCCGGCATCTATTGGTCGCTTAGCCACCTTCCCGCCGTCGCGAATCACCTCACTTGCGCAGAGCTCCTCTTCACTTTCGCCAAGCGCTATACCTAGGCAGGTCAGTAGGTGAGGAGTGAGTAGATTACCTGGTGTCGCACATAGGGCGCGAGCAGCTTGGGCAGCGCGGCGGGGAGGTGCGCGTCACCGTAGGCGGCGGGGTTGCGGCGGCGCCAGGCGGCCAGGCGCGCGCACACGCCGCGCACGCCGCGCCACGCCTCCAGCGCGTCCGAGAACAGCGCACCGCTCGTCTGACGTATGCTCTCTGCGCACGCCAATACAACTTCTTATTCTTATTCTGAGTAGGGCGTACAGCGGTCTGCACTGGCGTCCCGTTGAAGGGTGCATTGTGCATTGCCATTGTCACGGTGATCTCAACCACCATCTAGTTAAGACAGGAGCTACGGATATTGACATCTGTAGAGGCTGCTTTCAAAATCCAGAGACCGTGGAGCATGTGATAATCCACTGTCAGGCTACAGAGGAGAGTAGGGTTAAGACAGGCTTGCGTAGGCTCTGCTAGACTCCTCTCCACGAAATGTGTCGGCCAGCACTTTATTGGAACGGTGTTGTCAACAACCCAGCATCCTGCTCCGTTACGTCAAGGAGCTGGGATGGCTGGGACAGGGTTAATATTTTTTTCGGGGGGGCAATGCACAATGCAACCTTCAACGGGACGTCAGTGCAGACCGCTGTACCCCCTACTCAGAATAGGAATAAGAATAAGATGCCGGTTGACGGTGGTGCATACCTCTCTCGTTGAGCGCGTGGTGGTGCTCGGGCGGCGGCAGCTCGTCGTCGCTGGAGTCGCCGTCGCGGTGCGCGGGCGCGCGGCCGGCCGCCTCGCGCGCCAGCCGCCGCGCGCGCCGCCGCCCCTCGCGCTCCGCCGTGCGCCGCACCTTGTCGGGGCCGTCCGCCGCACGCACCGACCCGGCCCGAGCTGACAACGACACACACAAAGTAACCACGGGCACACGACACACCTTCATAGATGCGATTGTAGACGAGTTCCATAGATGAAAAACGGTTCTTCTTCTTATCGTGTCACTAGTTCTTTCGAACCAGTGTGGTGAAAGGATTTCAAGTGCGCCCCGAAGAGGCTCCTTTCGTGCATTCGACACATGTTTTCGAACTTTAGGTTCTACGACATGCCGGTTTCCTCACGATGTTTTCCTTCACCGTTGCGAGAACGTGGGATGCATACATAGATTTTTTCGACCGAAAAAACCCATTTAAGCATGACTGCCACCGGGATTCGAACCCGCGACCATCAGATCGCAAGGTAAGGGCCTCATCCACTCGGCCACCACGTCCTCATGAATAACGGTGTTCCTATAAAACAAGATGGACAGTACCAAACCAAAATGGATGCGGTATAGGATGGAAATTTTCAGACACCCTGTCAATAAAAATGAAATATTTTTAAATAATGTTTGTTACTTTTTACGATGTAGTTTTATTAACAATGAAAAAGCCTGGTAGTTTAAACATATAATATTTATTTAGCCCTATTACTTTTATTTTCCGAAAATTAGCATCGGACCAAAATGTACTAGAAGTTAGCCAATGTGGCTCCCCTTTTCTTGATCACATTTTCAATGTACTACATTGTGTTTGGTTAGTTGGTGACTAACGGTTAGACTTCATCTAGCCAATTTAGTCTAGTCTAGACAATATTATCAACAAAATCCAAAATGCTACACATAGGTAGAATCTCTAATGACATCTCTCACTTCCAAAAATTTTTAGAGAATTCAAAAATGAAATATTGTTACCTGCTAAAGCTAGAACGTCCTGCGCTTGGTCTCTTACGTCGGCGCGGCGTCTCTCCACCAGGAAGTCGCAGCGCCGCCGATGCAGCGCCAGCGCCCGACTCTCCAACGCTTCCAGTTGCGGCATCTGAACGACAACAACCAACATAACGTCAACCTTTATCACTCTTATGCCCACTTACATCAAACAGTCAAAACTCCTAAGCAATTACATTTCTTGCTTGCCAGTTCTTAACGGTCCAAATTCAGACTGTTAAGAACTGTCAAGCGAGTTAATTGCTTAGGAACTTTGATAGTTTGGTGCAAGTTGGCTTTAGATTTAGATGAGTACTCCACTGGGGGTACACCATACATGCCATACACTAAATCCCTCACATCTCACAAACACAATGCGATTATTTGTTTGTTTGTAATTTACTGCTGTTAGAGTTACTAATTATCTACCCAGACTTACCTACCTATAATTCTTATATATTTACAGTAAACAAAATGTAGACTCAATTTGGTTTAAGAATAGTATATATTTCATAGCTTATATAAGAAAAAAATGTAACTGTGAGTTTAATGTTAAATAAAAAATAAATAAAAAAGAATCTCTAGCGTAATGCTCAAAATAGCAGATTGCAAGAAATAAAAAGAAATTTAAAAAAACCTTGCACTAGGATGGAACTTAAGGCGAACTTTAACTTTAATCCTACACTCTCGGCTCTCGTGCACTGAAGCTACGTGCGTAATACGATTCTACTTGCTATGGCAATAGAGCCCTATTTTCAATGCAGCCAGTAAATTGCTCGAGCATAAATAAATAAATTAATTAATTTGTAATACGGTGCGACGGACAGCGTGATCTACCGCGGTTGCTTCACAGATAAGGAATCCGTGGAACACATGGTTGTGCACTGCACAGCTACAGAAGAAACCAGAACGAAGACTGGGCTGAGACAAATCCTGGATTCGAATTCCCTACCATTTATTACTATTCTATTCTATTTCCCTACTATTCCTACTAGAAAACTGGAACATGCCAGGTCCCGCTCCGGATCTCCTTTTTTTGGGAGCTGGGCTCAAAAAGGGGTCGATGCACAATACAACCCTATAGCGAGGCGTCAGTGCAGACCATAATGCAACATAAAGCATAGCATAATCAGCCTATAATGTTCGCACAGCTGGGACTCACGTCTACTCTCAGCTAAGAGAGTGAATGGGTCTTAATCCACCACGTGGACCCGATGCGGATTGGTGGATGTCACATGCCATAGAACATTTTTTTTTCTGTCCTTTGATATGCCGGTTTCCTCATTATGTTTTCCTTCACCGTTGCGAGAACGTGGGATGCATACCGAAATTTTTTCGACCGAAAAAACCCATTTACACATGACTGCCACCGGGATTTGAACCCGCAACCATCAGATCTCAAGGCAAGGGCCTCATCTACTCGGCCACCACGTCCTCCATAATAATGATAATGCAACCCCTTAGGCGCTGTCCTAATAGAACGCGATCGCGTTACGCGACCCGATGCCAATTGGGACGCCTATTTGACGTTAGTATGTTTGATCGCGGATTCGCGCGATCGACGTTCGCGCGAACTTGCGATGGTCGCGTGATCGCGTTCTATTAGGACAATGCCTTACCCAAATTCAAATCAGATTATTTGTTATATATATATTATATACCTTCTCATCGAGACACTCTATGAGGTCGGTAAGGTAGCCGCGTACGGTCTGCGCGCGGCGGTAGGCGGCGTCGAGCGCGCCCTTTCGCGCGGCGCGGCTCTCGCGCACGGAGGCCAGCTGCAGCAGCCGAGACGTGAGCTGGTTGCGCTGGTTGCTCGTGTTGATTTGATCTAGCTGAAGCTCTTCTAACCTGCAATCATATAAGTTTGACACTCACAGTTTTCTGAATTCACGATAAAAATACCAGCGTGCAGTAACGCCAACGAAACTATGTGCTTTTATTTTGAGAGGCAGTGGAATTTTTATGTTTTAGTTGCCTGCAGTAGCTGCGATGTTTAATGTAAGCCAGATTTAGTAAGACTGTCAGTTGAGAACTACCTAGGAACCACTAATAGACAAATAGGAACAGAACACCCAAGAAATATATATATGAGTGCGTTTTCACTGACGCGGAGTGGAGAGCGGACCGTGAATTGGCCAATCAAAGTGCTCGAAATCTCCACTTCGAGCACTGTGATTTGCCAATCTGAATTGGCCAATCAAAGCTCGAAATCTCCAATTCAAGCACTTGCTCAAAATCTCCACTTCAAGCACTGTGATTGGCCAATTCACGGTCCGCTCCTCTGCACTCCGCCCAGCTCCACATTAGTAGAAACGCACCTTATCAGGCTCAAGCAATGTGTAGTGTAGTGTAGTGTCGTGTGTAGTGAGGGTGTCCGCTTACCGCTCGGTGAGCGCGGCGAGCAGCTGGTGCGCGGAGGCGGGCGGCAGCGCGGCGCCGGGCGCGGCGGCCAGCGGGCGCAGGTGCGGCGCGGTCGCCAGGCGCGGCGGGGGCGGCGCCACCGCGAACGGATTCAACTCCATGCCCTCGCCTCGAACACAAACGTAACATTGAATAACGCCAAACAAAAAGTATAATAGTATTCTCAGTTATCTGGTTCCCATAGTACAAGCTCAGCTTAGTTTGAGGCTACATGACGCTGTGTTTTCTCCTGCAGGCTTAGCACGGACTGGGGATAAAAATTTTGTCCCCCGTTTTTATCCACCTTCAAGGGATAAAATTGACTGGAAGGTGGATAAAAACGGGGGACAAAATTTTTATCCCCAGTCCGTGCTATCGGTGCTGAAGCCCTAACTTTTTATTGTCTCGCAGTAGGTGTGAAAAGTAGAGTATGCCCCTCTGGGATAAAGCCCTTCTTCGTCTTGGGCAGCTCGAACCCCTCGCTTCACTCAGGACTGTACATAACTCCCTCGCTTCGCTTTGTTATCGCTTTATTTAAATAGCAAGAACACATCTGCTATCAAAGCATGTCGGCAGAGTACCATAATACAATAGGCACCCCTATTGTATTATAATCAAATAGCTAAATACTCAGTTTTTAGCTACTTGACGGTATGCACAGTAGCATATATTACATGAAGGCTAGTCTTAGCAATTATTATTATAAATATTTTGAGAGTTCCCAGTGCAAACCCATCAAACATTCCATGCTTAAACCCACATTAAACTCCAGATTAGTTCAGAAAACGGGTCCATTCGTTTTGCGTTTTATGAATGTAAGCTCACCCATCATATCAGCAATAGCCGGCATTGCCTTCTGCATCTGTTGCTCCTCCCATTCTTCCGCTTCGCTGTTATTCGCCTCGTCCGGGTCGATGGCCGCCGTGCCACCTGCCAACAGATAATATCCTGTGTTCATACCAATAATTCTGAATGAAATAGTATTCACATACCATCATCCAGCACCAACTAGCCTGTCCAACTTTAAAATTAGAAAAATGGAATTAATATAAAAAAAATCAAATGATCCCGTTTGCTATTTCTAGCCCAAATTCTACGGCCCAGCGCGCACCTACGGCGGCGCAGCGAAGAGACTAATGACAATTTAAATTAAACCTTAGCATAATCAGCCTATAATGTTCCCACTGCTGGGACTCAGGCCTACTCTCGGCAGGCGAGTGAATGGGTCTTAATCCACCACGTGGACCCAATGCGGATTGGTGGATGTCACATGCCATAGAACATTTTTTTTGTTTTTCTGTCCGTTGACATGCCTGTTTCCTCACGATGTTATCCTTCACCGTTGCGAGAACGTGGGGTGCATACATAGATTTTTTCGACCGAAAAAACCCATTTACGCATGACTGCCACCGGGATTCGAACCCGCGACCATCAGATCGCAAGGCAAGGGCCTCATCCACTCGGCCACCACGTCCTCCTTAAACCTTAATATCTATTAAATACAGTTGTAAATGCGGGACGCGTCACGTCCCCGACCGGAGCAGCCGGCTGCTCTCGCGGCCTCTACCGTGTGTCGTATGTCATAGGAATTAAGGTTAAGTTTCAATTGCTGACTTCTCAGTCTCCCTAATACCCACTCTCTCTCTAATACCCACTATATCTTTCCCTAGTATACCAGCTTCTCATATGACAGCTAGCTCGGAAACTCACGCTGCGGCTTGTCACTGGGCAGATGCAGTCCGTGCACCTGTATGCGGTCTTCCTCGTCATCGGCGGAGTCGTCACCCTCACGCTGCAGCCGCGCGCCGCCGCCCGCCGGCGACCGCAGCGGTACAAAGTCACCCAACTCGCGCGCCTGCAACAGTTGCGGCTATTGGCTTATCCGTGTGGGGCGTGTGCAGTGCTGCTAGGTGTCACTCAGAGCTGCCGCGCACTGGACCACTGGTAGCAATCTATACCTACCATATAATAAAGTAGTGCGTAGTAGCGAATTTCTGTATAAATAATCCAATTTTTTCTATGTTGTAATGATGTATTATTTGAATAAAGTACACAAGAACATAATTTGTAGGACAATTATTTTTTTAGTTGCAGGCACACACACATATGCACAGCACATACATTGATATAAAATATAATGGGACAGGAGTACTAGAAGTCTTAATTTTGCAGCACTGCACTTTTATCAAAGAACTAAACATAAATACATTATACCGTTTTTCTTTTCCACCATACACTGCACAGCATTTTTTGCAAGGGCGCGAGAAGTCAAGGCAAAAACATGGAAGTTCTCACTCACTACTGTCGTTGGCTGGGTTGAAAATAACAGGACTAATGATTCAAACCACTACCTAAGACAAACCTTTGACAAACAAAATGGTTCAGAAATTGGAGTTGCTAGCGACACGCCGTTCACGCCTGTAGAACGAGCTACCACAATCTTCAATCATTAAGCATTGGCAATTGTTAGATTTGAGATTATTATTGGTATGGTATGCAAGACAGAATTTTTATTTCCATAACTTGTGCTACAAAGATCAGTTATCAACTGGAGAAGGAAGGCCAAAGTTCGTAGCTATTGGCAGTCTATTGTAGTAGTGGCCAGGACCCACAAAGGGTTGTAGCGCCGAAGACAGTAAAATAAGTAAGCTAAGCCACAAAAATCTATGTCTTAAGTTGCATTCAAAAGAAGCTAAAAGTTGCATCTGCTTCAGACCAATCTGTCCAACTATACTACCATAAATATCTCGAAGAAATTATCTTGTGTCGTTTTTTACCACAAAATTATCTCAAAGGAGATGCAAGACATAATTGACGACACAATTGTTAACGACGAATGTTACCGGAGCAGAAACTTACTACATTAAATCACGAAGGATGTTATAGACCTCTACAAATAATAGCGACTTTACAACTACTTCTGGCCTTCAGACACCATAGTTTCCTTGAGTGAACTGTGATCTATCTTCGTGAGTTACCAGTGGAGTCCCCATGGTCAGCTTCGCTAGGCCCTCACCTCTCATACCTGCTGTCTAGTCTTGCGCGCGGCGTGGATGAGCGCCGCGTCGGGAATGGGCCCCGGCGCTGCGGACAGGGCCGCCCTGACCGACTCCGCGCGGTACCGGTGGAACCCTCTATCCTCCTCCATTTCCTCCTCCGCACTCTCTTCTGATATATCCCCCGCGCCGTCTGCAGCTAGCGCTTCCCGCCCGGAGAGGATCAAACCCTCTAACGTCATTTTCTTCTTCGGTTTGCTATTGACTTCTTTTTCTGTGATTATAGGCTCCTGGGAAGAAAGGTTTTGTTTAATATTTCATTCTGATTTGATTTTTTGATCACAGGTTTAGGTTTACTCTTTTGATGATATATTTGGAGTGAACTGGTAAGATAAAACCAAGGCTTTGAAGAATGAGCCAAGGGTATCAAAAATAATGAAATAGATCCAAATAAAGACTTGACAACTCAGTTAAAATGCTAGCTGCACATAATCTCAAGATTTGACTCCATAACCAATAACTATAATCCTTCAAAAGATCTTTAAAAGCTGTGATCATCTTATCTTATTCAAAACATTCAAATACAATGAATTATTATTAATCAAAGGATTTTTTCATTATACTCATAATTCATAACTCACCACTCCTTACATCTCACTTGTGTGGCATCATGAATTTTAAAATATTCCATATTCTCTGTCAAGTTTTGTATACCTGAAAGCAACGTGAGCATCTACAACCTAATGTGCACCTTACCTCATGTCCGTTACTGTCATATTTGTTACTATCACCATCGGGCACTTTCTTTTTCTCCTTCTCGCGTCGTTTAGACAGCCGCTTGCTTTGAGAAGATTTCTTCACCTTGAACTCCTCAACTTCTTCATCTGGAAGGGATAAGAGCTACATGAATAGATGAATGGAGCATATTCATTTCATATATGTGTACTTGGGATACCAAACATACACAAGTCCTAATTTTCAAAGCCAGATCTCAATGTACCATAATTTTGTAAAGCCAGCTATACTGCCAGCAAGTATGGGTGATAGATTAATGAGACCAATTTGTGTTTAGAAATAAAAGTGTTAGGCCTTATGACCAACAGGTTTACTAGTGATTACTTAGGTTCTTTTAGATACCTGGCTATTTCTATGGATTTTAGGAAAGTGTACAGATACAAATAGCCGTTACATGAAATACAAGTAAAAATCGATGCAATATCAGGCCACCGCATTACCGTCATCTGCAAAGCTAAGGAGCGTAGAGCTCTTCACAGGCCTATTCTCCTTTTTTTCACGTTTCTCCTTCTTCTCCAACGACTCGAGGCTGATGATCGGCGGCGGCGGGGGCTCCGGGTCAGCATCGTCGTCGTCATCAGCGCAGAACACACGCCTTTGGATTTTCTTCGGCTTGCGAAACATTTAGAATAGTTTTATGGAGTTATTTGTTATGTGAAACTGATTGTTCTTGTTTATCCTATGGATAACAACGAGAAAAATTAAAATAATTCCAGGCTGCTTGCTTTTTCGCTTCACCACCACAGATTCACAAGAGCACTCCACAGATTAGCACAAGAGTGAATATGGAGTGAATGTATAAAATGAATTTTGTTGTCTATGGAATCGATGCATTTTTTTATTCTATGGCATTCTATATATATATATAAGGTGGCGGGATGAGCTCATCGCGTTCCGCCCAGACTGGACCAGTTTGGCACAGAACAGGGAAGAGTGGAGAAAATGGGGGGAGGCCTTTGCCCAGCAGTGGGACAGTGCAGGCTCCATATAATAATATAATGGCATTCTATGGTTTTTGTTTTCATTCATTCAATAGTGATGCCCCAGGGATTATGAAATCTATTTTATCAATACACAGCGAACGAGTAATTCAGTAATTCATATTCATATTCATTTATTTATTGCCATAACATAATTTATTATGTGTTGATTTACATACAGTATTTTAACCTATGAAACTCCATCGTATACATACGAAATAAAATTATTCTTGTTTGAATAGAATATTATATTAATCAATTCAGTACTAATCTGCGTGTACCTATTTAAGCCAATTTTCAACTATTATTTTATGGACACATACGGTACTCATCTAAATATGATTGAATTCAGAACATTATTGCTTCGATTGATTTTCAATGATTCATAAACATTCATTCGATTATATTTTTCTAATCCGAATCGAAAGCTTGAATCGATTCAAAATCGATAAAAATGAAGTTAGACAAAATCGTTCCCATCTATAAATCAGCCATTTTAGTCCCGCACAGAAGTTTGTGCGTTTAGTTTTGGTGAGTTTTTAAAATTTTCATCCGAGAATATATAATAAATCATGTGTTATAAATATTTAATACGCCGTAACTGTGCTAACGCATATTCGAAATATATAATATCGTGAATATTTAGTAAATTGTATCTAAACACGACGACACTTACACATAATTTTTGTTGCAGTCCTTAAATTTCTACGAAGTCCCTACACCACTCAGCAAGATGGGTAGGGAGGACAAGGCTACCTGGAAGTCTAACTACTTCGTCAAGATCATCGTAAGTACCGGTTTCATAAAATAAAGTTCGTAAATAAGGATAACCTCAAATTATGCTAACACCACCCGGCCCCCATATCAGCAGGCCTGGGGTGTCGACTCCTGTATTATCAATAACCTCTGCTTTGAATACTTCTAGTGACGCTGCTTAGTACCAACTATTCCTTCCCCCATATTCATCACAAAAACTTTCCACAGCAACTGTTGGACGAGTACCCAAAATGTTTCATCGTGGGTGCGGACAACGTTGGCTCGACGCAGATGCAGCAGATCCGTATCTCTCTGCGCGGCAGCAGCATCGTGCTTATGGGCAAGAACACCATGATGCGCAAGGCCATCAAGGACCATCTTGAAGCCTCGCCCGCGCTCGAGAAACTTCTGCCTCACATCAAGGGGAATGTTGGCTTCGTCTTCACCCGGGGAGACCTTGTTGAAGTAAGTATTGATGAACAAGCTTCTATCGAGCACAATGCTATTTATGACTTGTGTTATATGGCATTGTCAGAACAATTGAAAATTGTCTGTTCTAATACCACGGTGCGTAAAATTAGCGCCGTGGCTTCGCTTTCAGACTAAAGTAACTCTTCAAATTTATCCTAGTGTGATTGTTTTCAACAAGAAAGTTGCACTGGCATTTTGAAGATACATTGACCCTGAAGTGATTTAATCTGTATTAAATTTTAAGCAAAGTGCCATGTAATAAAACTTTGCAGTATCAAATATTGTTAGCATTCAGGTCTTCAAACATAATGTATACCTTAAAGTATACTGATGAAAAGTATCCTAGAAATCACTTCTCAGTGATAATATCTGTTGGGTTGTTTTTGTATCAAAAATTTGATTTGTGACAGTATCAGCTACTGAATGAACACTACCGACTACCTACACAAACTAGGCAACAATGCACTAACATTGGTGTAAACACAGGTCCGTGACAAGCTACTGGAGAACAAAGTCCGCGCGCCGGCCCGCCCGGGCGCAATCGCGCCGCTCTCCGTCGTCATTCCCGCCCACAACACCGGTCTCGGGCCTGAGAAGACTTCCTTCTTCCAGGCGCTCTCCATCCCCACTAAGATCTCCAAGGGTAAGATGCATACTGCTTTCTACTTATCTCGCGATAAGACCGCCAATTGTTCTTCACTGTTTATATTAGTGTATAATAATTTTTTTTTGTTTGCATTAAAGGGTGGTCTATTTTGCTAATATTATACATGAGATGGTTTCTGAAGATGGGTGAATATCATCTGTTCCGAAATCATGCTGAATCTGATCTAAATGGCTCTAAAATTGAACAAGCTGCGGCTACGCCAATTTGCTATCAACATACTAAGTTATGTTCATTAACTACAATAACCCTAACTTCAGAAACACTCCTTCAATCCTGTAATTCAAGTGGAAATTGTCTGTCCTAATACCATGATGAATTTAATTGGCATTATGGCTTCGCTTTCAGACTAAATTAATTCTTCAAACCTATCCTAGTGTGAGTTCTAACTCTGAACATTGCACTGGAATCTTGGAGAAACAAATATCTCTCTCTCCACAATAACTATTATCCAAGTGACTTTTTTTCCTTCAATATTCTATTTACTGAAATTGCATAGATTTCTAATTTTAGTTACCTACTAAAGGTGCAGTGTAATTCGAAGTTGTAAGCTAAGCTATGATATTTGTGCAGGTACAATTGAAATCATCAATGATGTACACATCCTGAAGCCTGGTGACAAGGTGGGAGCTTCTGAGGCTACCCTTCTCAACATGCTGAACATCTCTCCCTTCTCGTACGGTCTTGTTGTCAAACAGGTATGTACATATGACTTCTCATACCCAATCCTAATTGATGGGTACAGGCCTCCATTTCCACTATCATCATCAGTCCAATGTGTTGCATTCTTGTCTCTTAAAAGGCCATAGATTTTAATTTACGACTTCACAATCATTATAAGTGTTTTAAAGGTATCCAAAGTGTTGAGTACAGATTACTTCAATAAGAAGGATTCTGAGAATTTATCTTTGGTAAACTAAAATGCTATGGTAAAGTTTTCAGTTTGAGACTGAAAACACAACCTGTGGCTTACAAACCCTGTATTTAAAAACTGAGCCAGCCAATCTACAGTTTTTTTTCTTCTTTCATACTACTCACATAGACAGGCATTGAGCAAGACTTGTCAGGTTTCTAGTATCTAATCATGAATTGTATTGTATACCCCCAGTGGATATCCATTTTCAAAATATCTCCTATTCTTCAATATGGCACATGCCATTGCACACATAATGTCAAGCTTCTTTATACTTCAGGTGTACGACTCTGGTACCATCTTCACGCCGGCTATCCTTGACATAAAGCCCGAGGATCTGCGTGAGAAGTTCATGGCGGGAGTGGCTAACGTGGCGGCTCTGTCGCTCGCCATCGGTTACCCCACGGTGGCGTCCGCGCCCCACTCCATCGCCAACGGGTTCAAGAACCTGCTCGCCATCGCCGCCGCTACAGAGGTTGAATTCAAGGAGGCCCAGACTATCAAGGAGTTCATCAAGGTATAATTACCTTAGTCCTAGTCCAGCTCCTGTAGCATATCGCCAAACTAAGTTTGTTTACGACCTACGAGAGGTAGCCGTCAAAAATTGGATGCGGAAAGCCGAAGAACGGGCTCAGTGGCGCCTAATTGGAGAGGCCTACCTCCACCTGTGGACTTAAGTAGGCTGATGATAGTTCTATGGACACAGCAGCGGTCTTCCATGCCTTGTCCCCCCAAAAACGCTTTTAAAGTGAATTCAGCTGATTGTTTGAAGTCTTAACTTAAATTACTTTCTTGCAGGATCCCTCCAAGTTCGTGGCCGCTGCCGCCGCCTCTGCCCCCGCGGCCGCTGCGCCAGCTGCCGAGAAGAAAGAGGAGAAGAAGGAAGAGCCCGAGGAGAACGAGAGTGACGACGACATGGGCTTCGGTCTGTTCGACTAAACCACGCCCCGTTCGTCTGCCTGGCCTGTAACACCTTGGGCCAATAACCACCTGGCCTATAACATCTCAGGTCAAGGTTCTGGTAGCAAGTTCCGCACCCGCGTGCTAGGACGGTCAACGCCGCCGGGCCGGACAACCCAATGGCGGCCGATTTGTTCCGAAACATTGCGTGTCGAAATAAACGCTACTTATAAGTAATTTTGTTTTTTATTTATTTATTTATTCTGGATACCTAGGTCATAGGTCTAGGACTGTTACAAACCTAAGTATACTACTAATATTATAAACGCGAAATTTTGTATGGATGTTTGTTACTCTTTCACGTAAAAACTACTGAATGGATTTTAATGAAACTACAATAATTCAATTTCAACGCCAAAAATCAATGAATAGTTGCTAATAGGATCCTACTTGAGCATCTCGAAATTTTTTGTAGCAAAGAACTTATCCCTATATGTGAGTTGAATTGGTCTGCACTGACGTTCTCTATCTGCATAGAACTAATGTGCTTATCAGTCTTGAAAGAAACACCTTGATCACACGTACCGAGTACTCGGTATGTACACTGAGTACTAAGATGTACATAAGTATAAAATGGAATATATAAACGTAGCGCCTCTCACTCTCACTCGGTACGTGTGATCTAGGCATAAGTGTCAAACAAGTTGTCCTCTGGCGAACCAAGTGACAAAGATGCGCAGAACTAATTTGACCTATAAGAATTGCGTTCTGCGCATCTTTGTCACGTGGTTCGCCAGAGGAACACTTGTTTGACGCTTACTTTACTACTTATTCATAAACAGAAAGGATTTTATATAGTGATTTAGAAGTCCAATGGTTTTTATAAGCTTTCTGGGCTTTGTATTGATAGCTAATAGGTACTGATACTTAGTTTATTTAATAATCTACTTACATTCTAATGGTAGCTTATAGTAGGTAATAGTAATTCGAGCAGAGCTAAGTATACAAAGATAGTAAATACTCTTTCACAGATACAAAATGTCTAACATATTTCGTTCTTGCTCAATTAAATCATATTCCAATTTAAAATTTCCCTCTTCATCCTTAACCTGTATAATATTAGCTATGCTGCCCGCAGTAAGAGGCTCTTGCGAATACGCCATGAACACCATGCCATCTACAAAGCTGTTGGGCCTGTTCGTGCTGATGATTTTCAGGTCCTGCATCAACTCAATCTCATACCAGCAGAGAATGGCATTAGCGTGTCCATTATTGATCACAGGCGTCGTATTCTGAAAGAATTCTCTCCCATCATCAGGGTATGAGAAGACGTGAACTGGATCTGTTATAGGGACATATTTCAAAACGCTGAAGTCGATGTAGTAGTTAACACTCACGGAATATTTGTTCATGAACTCTGCCATTTTCAATTTGCTGACGTTCCTGTCGAAAAGCCTGTTGTTGACGTCGAGCCAACGGCTACTGACTAGCTGACCGTAGATCGAGATGTTGGCGGGTAGGTACAGGCCGCCTGAGTCGAGGTAATCCTTTTCCAATTTTTCGGCTATGTCTTTTAGCGTTATATCGACATCTCCTCCAAGTTCTATAACTTGACAAAATATGGCATGATACTTCTCCCTTTTGAAGTCTTTTATGTTGAGGCCGGTGGCTGATAAGATAGTAACACCAGTTAGAGAAATTTTGTTTTTCTTGAAAACTTTTTTGATAAAGTCTATATCCTGTTCGGTTTTAGCACAGCAAGTGAGATCGTGCGCGCCCCGCTTCATCATGAGCATGCCGAAGAGGGGAAACGGGCACAAATCGCAGATACTCCATTCTGACATATCCACTATTTGACCCAAATACACGCAGGCCATGGGAATGCTGCTACAAATTGCATTCATGTAGTGATTGTCATTCAAGAATTTGACCATATCTTGGGACACTTTTGTTATTTTGGCGTCGCTATCTTGTTTCAATATAAAATGTTCACCACTCATCAAGAGTTCTACTTTGACTGCATCATTCTTCTTTACAATTTTAGGTATCTTATTATAGAAGACGGCCTGTTGCCATGCATTGTAACTGGATCCAGCTCTCGGGTCAGTGGAGATGGTGATGGTATCTGATAAATATAAATTAAAATAGCCAATGTATGTTGTTATAATGCCATCGCAGGTTGCCTTGAGTTCTACTTCATAAGGTTCATCATTATTCAGTTTCATTTCAATGTCTTTTAAATCATTGAAATTGACTTTCAAAACAGATTGTGGCTCGGTTAGGTATTGCAAGTCTTTAATAAGATGGACATCTTCACAATCGTACGCCTCTTCCTGCGATGATGACTCAAGATTCACATGGATATTCATTGATCCAATATGCAACAGTCTTTTTGCTTCACGACTCAACTGATACTTCTTGATAAGTTGATCAGACTGAACTCCAATTATGAAAAATTCTGCTCTATTGGGAATAACTCGAGCTTCTTTAGAGAGCAAATTGAGCCATGCATGGTGCAACGTTTGCAGCACACGCTCACCAAACAACCCTGCATCAAATAATTCCGTCAGTAGGAGGGTAGCTTCACCTCCTATATCTTGAGTAGTCATATCAGTTGACATTTTGCTAAGTATCTTAGTACCGGATAATTCATTTGCATTCTGGATGCGATGGGCCAAATCAGTCATTGTTTCAGATGCATCACATGCCACAATATTGCTCGCCCCCACATTCCGGGCATATATTGCTAGCAAGCCTGTTCCAGTGCCCACATCTAAAACTGTATCTAAACTTGGAGCTTTTAACAATTCTTTTCGAATCGCCTGCCTGTAAGACTCATTCCGTACGTTATCATTCAACATCCTGAAGTGCCATCGCTCAACTAGTAAGTTTTTAACTGAGTTAAGATTCTTTTCAGCATTAATACATCCTACAACTTTGCCCAACACTTTTTGGAAGTTATTGCAAGCTTCTTTATAGTAGCCATACTTGAAGAGATACCTGCCCAAGAAATTCAACAACTGGGGACTATCAGGGTATTCTCTCATCGCTTCTTCAAAGTTTTCAAAGATATCTTCAACTCTATCGCATTCGGCCAGCTCACTGTTAAGCCTTAGCAAGGTTTCACAGATCTCGCGTTCGAGCTGGGATGCATATACCTGTCGCGGCTCAGAATTGCGAACAATTTGTAAAAACAAATCGAAGGCTGCCTGATATGACTCATAAACTACGAGCTGCCGAGCCACTCCAATACAATGCCTCGCTCGTGGGTCAGCCATTTCTGAAACTGCTGAAACAAATTACGAAATGGTAATACTTACACAGTATTATTTCCTAAACTAAGTTTTTTTTTCAACAATGTAGGTACTTACAAGATGAATACTTGTACATAAAACTACATCAAGAACTACAAAATCTCTACCACATAGTACACAGTAAAAGCATTGAGTTTTTGTTTAGCGTAATAGCTATATTTATGATGAATTAAATTTAATTATTGCAAAAAGGCAGCATTTATAATGTTTTTTCGGCTTTTTGTTGAATTAAAAACAAATCCTCAGCTGACTGATTGATATGACAATAATCGAATCGGTTCTTTTGTCTCACTCATCTAATTAAAAACTAGCCAAGTGCGAGTGAGAGGCACAAAATGTTTGTTACATCCGGTCTCGTCATTCTCAGTGAAACCGGTAAAAAAGGTAACGGAACGACCAACCATTCCGATTACGCAAAAAAAGATTTCCAAAACAAACTAGCCTATAATAATAATTAACACAATATATGTGCCTTTCGAGTTGACTGATGGTATTAGTTACGCCCATTACCAAAAGGTAAATAAAAAATAGTCGATTATTTTAAATTTTTATTCTGATCTGTTATTAACACAGTTGACCACAGTCCACACATAAGAGCTATTGCAGTAGAACAGTGGAATGATTTCTTGAATCCTTGAACCACCGGAAATTTGTCTATGGACAACCCTAACTGGCCATATTTGTTGTTACCAGCAGTCCATACAGTGTAATCCTCCAGTAGGATAGCCGAGTGTCTGGATCCACAAGCTATATCTTCAACATTCCTCATCATTTCTACACCATCTTCAAAGAGATCTACTAGAGTTGGGACTCCACAGCTTTTAAGAGTTTCTTTAGAATCCCCTTTCTCTACAATACCCAACTGGCCTGTGTCATTCCAACCCCAAGCATACAGATCTCCGAATACAGTTAGAGCTAGGGAATGCCAGCCTCCTGCTGCTATCTTTTTAACTTTAATCCCAGCGAGAGCCTCAACAATCATTGGGGATTCCAGTATATTTACATCTCCATGTCCAAGTTGTAATCTCCTGTAAAAAATAAATTTTAATGTTTCCTATTGAAGACCTATAATAATAATAAGCCATTTATTTCCAACATAGATTATTACAAGGTACATATTTTCTTATGGTTTTTTAATTGGATACCCATCTAAGGATGAAGGCCTCCTCCATTGAAGATCTAAATAATTTAAAATATAATTAGTAGTTTTAAGTTTAAGCATACCGTCCATTACCCCAAGTGTACACTTGGCCTGCATCTGTCAACAATATATTATGCTCGTAGCCACACTGTACATCCACCACCTTTCCTATGCAATGGCCAGTGTCCACATAACTCGGCAACAAGCCACTGTACACTACTCCTTCAGTAGTCAGAAACAAAAATGAGTCATTACAAGCTGCTACTTTCAATATTCTGCCCTCTTTTTTCTGCTTCTTGGGCTCTTTCTCGATTGGTGCTTCTGTATTTAGCTTGATTTTTTTAACATTACTTTGATTCTCCAAATTAATCGACCAGATTGTGTTTGTGCTCTTGTTGACGATAACGAGATGGTAATCGTTACCGACCACGGAGAGATCGCAGTTCAAACATTCCTCAGGAAGAGTTATCTTTTGACATTGGTTCTCTAAACCATTCCAAGCGCCGATGGCAAAAAATTCACTATTACATTCCACTATGTTATATGACCAGCCAATGAAAATAAATTTGGCTTGCTTCTCGCCGAAAATACAATGAAAATTGACATTTTCTGAGACTTCTCGAAATCCATCTATAATGTTTTCTTTTACCATCCACTGACCAAACAAATTACTGCCTGTAACGCAATACATTTCCAAATCCTCAAATAGCGTTTTTAACATATGTAGTTCGATTTTATCGTAGGTAATTATTTCGAACTTTTTCTAAAATACCCTAAAACCACAAGGGAAAAAACAAAACAAACACCACAGATTAGATTAGTCAGACCAACGTTATCCTCAATCCTGTCAACTTAGTGGATAAATTCTCTTTGGTCAACTCCATGGTTCTAACCACAGATTAGTCAGAGTAGTTCTAACCCCGCCTCCACACTTCTATAGTGGCATCTGGGGCCCAGTGATGTGAAATTTTATCTAAAACCTCTGGAAGATTTCGAGAATGTTTGATTCACATATTTTGTAACTTATATTGTGCATTATACAACTTTATGCACGTTATGAAATACCAATCACTTTATTTCAAACTGCTGAGTCAATAAACGATACAAAACATCCTTAAATAACTATCTTTGTAACAAAATTCAATTGTTTGTAATGTTACCTCTACCTACTTGGTGTTCGTTTACTAGCCACTATTTAAAAAATAAACAATGGTATTTTCATCGGTGACGTACTAAGTGAGTGATGGCAGGCTTTACCCGGACGATTATTAATATTAAAATATAGTGTAAAAATATATTTCACCTAAATAGAGTAGTAAAAAACAAAATAATAGAGGATGAAAATAGCAATGAGGGTTCTGTAAAATTAAATTATGATATTAGGTAGTGAATTCTGCCTCTACAGAAATAACTTTTCTTTTTAAATGGTGTCTCATGTAATCCTCATATTTTGTAGATTTAGCAAATGTCATGTAAATTTTACACCAAATTTAAACATAGGCTGTTCCGTTCTGACCTGTCCAGTCTTCTTTCTTCGAAGTTATAATTTAAAATATTAAAATATAGAACTATCTTCTATTTACAAATTACAAAGGAAAGACAAATTGGCTCGCCCCTGAGCGTAACAAGTTCTAGATGCGTCCCCGTAATGACTGTAAATTAGCCTGAACTATTATTTGTTACTGATATTTATAAAATTTTGACATTAGGCGTCAAGTTTAAATTTATAAATAAAACTTCTTTCAGTAACTGGCTATGCGAAATGAACTACGTGGGCGGCTAGTGTTCCGTACAAATAAAAATGTCTATGAATTGGAATTTATCAATATCATATCAAGCATTTTCGATGCGGACTGACTAAAGTGAAACTAATAGTATAATGTGTGGCATTTTGAATGATTTCTGGCCCAAGAAACGACGACTATGACAATTTCGTGGCTATCAGCCCGTTTTTGATTTTTTTGACTTGGTTGCGGGACCCCGTTCATTTCATTCGAATAAAAATAGATGACATTAGATGTCAAAAAATCGAGTGAATACACCCCTTCGCGTGAACATTGTGAATGCACAATGTTCACGCGAAGGGGTGTATTCACTCGATGTATCGATATGTGGATCGTGCTTAAGACCAATGTCCCTGGGATGGCAATACTGATTCCATAGACATTAGTTTATTACAGATAAAAAATTAAAAATGAACGTGGGGTTCTAATTCTTTCCGGCTAACCCCCAGATCATTGAATGAATATTTGACTGAATGGTGCAACTGAATGAATGATTGATTTGAAGTTGGTAAATGGCTGGCTTTCTAGATGGGCCGCCGCCAGCCGGTATAAAAATAATTTCTAAAACAAATACAGCCGCTGACTTGAAAATAACATCGAATAATTCAAATAAAATAATATACCAAGTATTCAGAAGACTGTCGTGTTAATTATTTGAAGTAAATGTGATGTTCTAGTGAAATGAAGACTTGTGAAAGCAAATCAATATGGCCCTCAAACTTGGAAAATGTAGGCTTTGCCTCAAGCTCGGCGATTTCTATTCAATCTTTACGGCGGATAATGACGTGCAGCTTTCAGAAATGGTCATGGAATGTTCCAGGATAAAAGTAAGCCATCGAGACACTGTTCTGTTATCACGAAATATTTTGAGCACTTGCTCACTTACAAAACGATGGATACTGGCGAAATGTTGGTTGTGTCACATTCTTTTAGATTTACGAAATATATTTTTAATGTCTGAACCAAGAAATAAGATTGTATTCTAACGAACTCCAAGAATTCCTATGAGAACGATCTCAGTATTTCAGATCTAGAATTCTCATTCAGACTTCACTAACAAGTGTACCTTTTTGAAAGTAGTGTTTGGGCTTTCATATTACGATGCATTTATAATGCTGATGGGTTTTTGTAACATCACAACTCAGTGCTAGTTATATATCAAATAAGCTTCATCTAGAGTAAGAAAGAAACTGAACATATTTTAGGTGTATGATGGAGACGGGCTGCCAGATAAAGTGTGTGCAGAATGCATACAAAAGCTAAGCAGTGCCTACATATTCAAGCAGCAGTGTGAGAGGTCCGACCAAGAGCTACGACGGAACTATGTGCCACCTCCAGGTGAGTTCATATTCCACCAAAATGTAAACAACATCAGCTGTTGTCTACAACTGCAAAGGCTTTTCCTGAGTTCCTATCTTGCCTGTTCATCAGGATATTGGAGGCAATAATCCATGGGTGGAAATAAAAGCATTAATCATATTATCCTCAGCCAATATCAGCCCACTACTGGGCATAGGCCTCCTCCATTAAATGCCAATCTGGTCTGTGCTGTGCGGATCTAATCCAGGTGTTGCCTGCAATATTGCTGGGAATTCAGAGCAAGCTCAACATTCTACTTATATGGCATGTCCCTGCCCTTATTCCACATTCATTGCTCGCTCTGCTGTCACCTCAATACTTACATCTGTGTTATTCATTTATTTTATCTTTCACTCCAGTCCATCTATCTGTTCTTTGGCCCTAACTTCTCATACATTCAACCACTTTCAAATATCTTCCTCACTTAAAGTGTCCACTATGAAAGTTATATTAATGTGCTATGATAAAACTTGTTTATGGCAAGTTATTTAATTAATATAGTCTCAAAAATAAGTATTTATTGTAGGGTTCAGTATCAGTCCTCCACCGCCAACACGACAAAGCAGTGACTCTGCCTTCTCGACACACACAGACAGTTCCAACCTCAAGTCCTCACTCAATGACAGTAAAGTAACTCCAGTAAAGAGAAACAGAAAGAGAAGCGTCGAAAGCGACATAGCCTCCATCGGCAGCCGATCCCAAGACTACAGCAGACCCAGCAGTTCCAAGAGAGTAGAAGAACTTAAAAAGTCACATAAAAGACCTCGCTACTCACAGGATTCTGACTGGGATGACAATGGAGCATCAAGCTACATCGGGGAAACAGATTCAGATGAACCACTCCTTAAAAAGGATGAATTCAGTTGCCCACATTGTCCAAAGAGTTTCAAATGGAAGAAGAGTCTCAAAAGCCACATCACCAACATACATGGACAAATAGTCAACTCCAACTTAGGAGTTGACGCCGTCGTCAACATTCCTAATAAAAGTATCGACCCACGCGCATCAGACGTCGATAGCGATCAGCTGGATTGTGGAAAATGTGGGAAGACGTTCAAACTAAAAATCATGCTAAAGCGGCACCAGGAGTCCTGTCAAAATTCACCCGTCAAGTCGCCCGTGAAGTCTCCCATGAAGGAGTTGCTCATAACCCTGGAGCCGATTGACGGCGCCCAGCATCGCCCACGCAAGCCCACCTGCGAATACTGTACGGCGCAGTTCAAGACGCTCGACAATCTCGACAAACATCTCCGCGTCGTCCACGCGGCCTCGCGCAAAAAAGACAAATCAGAAAACGAAACCAAGGGCCCCTTCATTTGCATCTATTGCAGTAAAGATTTCGCCGACTATTACCTCTACAGTTCGCACTTCAACACGTGTCCGATGAAGGACAGTCGGAGTACGTACCAATGCCCCATGTGCCCCAAAGTGTGCACACGCGCTACGGGCTACGTGAGCCACGTGAGGAAGACTCACTACGAAGGTTCCGGCTACAAACAGGAGCCGGCGGCGAGCCCGGCCGGCTTCGAGTGTCGCATGTGTAGCAAGAAGCTCGCCACGCAGGCGCTGCTCATCGCGCACCTCGCCGCGCACATGTCCGCCGACGACGACGACGCCACCGTAGACGATTTCGACTCCAGGTAATTTGAGATCCCGTTCCCGACCTTGTGATCTGCTTAAATTGGTTCCAGACTCAGTGACTAAATTTTAATTGCAGGGCGGACACGGTCGACGATTCGATGTCGGTGCAGTCCGCGCACAGTTCGCAGGCCTCACAGGAGGGCCCTCTCAAATGCCGCATCTGTGATAAAGAGTTCAAATACAAGAAAGCCCTCGCCTCTCACGAGTTGAAGCATGCTGAGGAAAAAGTGGCCGTGAAGCACGAACCGCCCGACAAGCCGACCGAATTGCTCACGGAGACCAATCAGGAGTTTGCTCGCGAGTTCGATTCTGAATCTAGTCAAGAGGAAGGAGAGGAGGACAACACGTGTGATATCTGCGAGAAACAGTTTTCGTACAAACGGCTGCTCATACAACACAAGCGCACCAAACATACGATGGTAGCCGGGATGAAACGCGCCAAAATAAGCCTCAAAGACTGCTCCGTGAGGTGTCTCATTTGCGACGAGGAGATGAAAGTGAGCGCGATAAACGAACACAATCAGAAACATATTTCGGTTAACATTCGGCCGAGGAATATTTACACGTGCGCAGAGTGCGGGCAGAAGTTTAAGAGTTGCAGCAACTTGGCCAATCACATCAAACTGGTTCACAGGTAAGAGCTTTTGTGTACGCCTTCTCCTGCTACTGTAATTACGTTGAACCAGTCTGAACTTCTGTATAATTGCAGGTTGAAGCAGGCGGAAGTGCCAAAGCAGTTCGCGGGCGTAGACATGGCGGATTTTTGTGAAGTCGTTGTGACGAAAGCGGAACCCCTGGACGAATCCCAGACTCACAACGGCCATAACGAGGTTCCGCTGAATGCAGCGCCCACGGTCAACCTGACCGGCTTCACCTGTCCCATCTGTGGGAAAAAGATGCCCACACTCGTCTCGCTCAAACGACACGTCAACTGGCACTCGTTTGTGGGCAACAATCTCGAGAAGAAGTACGAGTGCTTCGTGTGCAAAGAGGTGAGTGACGTAGACGTAGACTTCCACTAGTATTGTTCTCTCATGAAGTAACTAATAAACGCAAAACGAACAACTGAAAATGGTTGGCATCTGATGATCTTATTTGAATTTCCATTATTTCCAGAGCTTCAAGTTCAAAGGGCATTTCAAGATCCACATGCGCGATCACTACCGCGACACAAACCTGGATCCCGCGCTTTTGACCTGCTCCATCTGCAATAGGAAGAGCAAGCATTTACGAGCTGCGCAGGCTCACATGAACTACCACAAACAGACGCGCTTCCAGAACAAAGACTACCAGTGCTCCATCTGCAAACGCGTATTCCAGTACCGCAAGGTGTACCTCTCCCACATGGCCATCCACTACAAGAAGGGCGAGAGCGGACAGAACACGATAGTCGGAGACATGGTCCCCAATAACCTCGATAAAGCCATGTTCGACGGCACCTTCACTTGCCAACTGTGCGGCAAAGTTTGCGATTCCGAAAATTCCCTTAAGTGCCACACGAGCTGGCACAAATCTAAAACGCTACTATACGGAGCGCGCCACGAGTGCCAGATGTGCAGCCTCCAGTTCACCAACAAGCGGCACCTGGAACTGCACACTCGCTCGCACTACGAGGACCCCAACGGACCCTACAAGTGCCCCATCTGCGGGAAGGGCTACATCGACGAGGAATACCACAGGAGGCACGTCAAGGGACACAACTTCGACCACCAGTCGCACAAGAAGCGAATAGAGAAACTGCGCAAGGACAAGGTGAAATGCCCGATCTGCAGCCGCTACTACCCGGACCTGGTGAAACTGATCCGCCATCTGCGGCGCACGCACCCCGAGAGCAAGATGATCAAGGAGGATCCCGACGCGCCGCCGCAGCGCTACCACTCGTGCCAGCTCTGCGCCAAGTCCTTCGTCGACGAGCGCCGGCTCAAGATGCACATGGAGATGCACCAGCGGAAGCCGAGCTTTATTAAGTGCAAGTTTTGCGGAAAGAAAACTAACTCCATGAAAGCCCATCACGTTCACATAAAGACGCGTCATATGACGAAGAAGTACACGGAGAACCCTCTAAAATGCACGCAATGCGACGAAGTGTTCGTGTGGGGCTACGCTCTGCACCACCACCTGCGCGACGCGCACGGCATCACCGAGACGTGGGTCGCCGAGCGCACCGACGCCACGCTCGAGGGGCCGCTCAAGGACCTGCAGTGCGCCGTCTGCCTCAAGGTGCTCGCCAGCAAGGGCAACTTCGAGCGGCACATAGACTATCACAACTCGCTGCGCTGCAACTATTGCTTCGACTACTTCAGCGCGCTGCGCTTCCTCGAGGGGCATCTCGCGTTCGCTTGCGACAAGAAGAAGCTCGTCGGCGATAACGATCCCCACCCGAAGAGGGTGAAATGCGAGATCTGCTACAAGGCCTTCAGCCTGCAAGTGAAGCTGGACTGCCACCTCCGCACGCAGCACAACATCACCGTCAACAAGAAGCAGCGTGCCGGCCGGCAGGAGCTCGTGTGCGACTACTGCTTCAAAGTGTTCGAGAACGAGTACGCGCTCAGCACGCACAAGGTGTACCACCGCACCATCGGCTACTTCGGCTGCATCTACTGCCCGCGCAAGTTCAACACGCAGACCGCCTATCGGAAGCACAAAAACCACCACTTCGCGCAGCTGCTGGTCGACGAGCCCAAGAAGTGCGAGCACTGCGATGAGACCTTCGTCGCCTTCCGCGAGTTCATCTACCACATGCGCGACGAGCACGGCGACGAGAAGGAGTGGATCATCCTGCCCAAGGACTCCATCGAGGAGACTTGCGCCATCTGCAACAAGACGTTCTTCAACTTGCACCGCCACATGGACTACCACGAGGAAAACAAGTGCAAGAAGTGCCACGAGTACTTCTTCTCCTCCGTGGACTTCGACAACCACCTGTGCGCCATCGAGAGTGACGAGGAGCGCGCGCCCGGCGCCGCGCTGCCCGCCCTACCCTACTCCGAGTGCCGCTTCTGCTTCAAACCCATCACCAAGAAGGATTCCAAGAAGAAACACGACCAGCTTCACGGGACCTCCGGAGCTATCTCGTGCAGATTCTGCCACTTGAAGTTCAAGACCCTCGACGCCTTCAACATCCACTCCTTCTCGCATCGCAGCCGGAAATACAACAAGAAGCCGATCAAGTGTCGCGTTTGCAAGGAGCGCTTCGTGAAATACGGCCCGTTCATTAAGCACATGAAGATAGCGCACAAAATCATCAAGAAGCTTCACTACCGCGCCCTTGTGAAGCCGGAGCGCTGCGTCATCTGTGGCGGCTCTTTTCCCAATCTGCACAACCACTACCGCGCGCATCTGCTCAACCAGTGCCAGTTCTGCTTCAAGTACTTCACCTCCTCGCGCCTCTTCGCCAGGCACGAGTGCAGCAAGATCGACGAAGACTCCACCAAGGTCTTCACCTCCGACGAGAACTTGAGCGCGCTCATCGACTCGTACGTTCCGAAAGATTTGAAAGACGATGAGAAATACTACGGCTTCACCGACGATGACGAAGAGGTGGAGACTAACCTGCCGCCGGCGATGACACGAGAGCAGGACCGGAAGGCTGCCCACGGGCCGGAGCCGGCGCCGCGCCGGAGCGTCCCGGAGGACGAGTTCGAACGGGACCTGCACTTGATGGTGCAGTCGCCGATCATATCCGACGTCCTTTCCCTCTTCCAGAATGATCGAGCGGCGCAGGACGAGAGCAAAAGCCAAGCGTTCGCGGGGGAAATCGTCAGCCTAACCGATGACGACTCGATGGACATGAGCGACGTTGTGACGCCCATCGTCATTATTGACGATTAGTTCGCTGTGATTTTATTTACTATGTCATAGTTTTATCAAGCCCTATTCAAGTTGTTTGATGACAACAATACCGTAAGTGGTGACTTTGGAAAGTTTGAAAATAAATTACAGCTAAGTTAAATAAGTAACAGTCTTCTGCCAAAATTTTAACAATCAAGTTTTGTTAATTTTAAAATGTAGAAGATTTCATATAGTTTTCTGTGTTAATAATTTGTTCTATTAGCACTTGTAGAAAACTTCACAAACTTGTATAAATGTAAATAATTCGTAATTTACTGCATGAATTATCGTGTTACCTAGGTATACTTATTCCAAATATTTTGTCTTGCTATGGTATGGTTAGAATAAGTAAAGGTTTTAACAAATTTAAGATTATAGAAGTATCTATCAAACAAATAGCTTAAGATTATAGTAATAATCGACACAATATTTGTGCCGTATGAACACACACTATCAAAATTATGTACATTTTTGTCCCTCGCGTATTTTTGTGTAATATATACGTTGTGGTAGAAAATACTTTTTGTGTGCCAGTGTCTGTTTGATAAATACGAAAATTATGTATTTTTGTTTGTTGGAGGGATAGAAATATAACTTTTTATAATATACTATGGTACCTACTACTGATTTGTTTGCGTATAATTTAGGTAGTAAAATACCTATGCGAAGGTTTTATCTCAACTATGAATCGTGTCTTTATTGTACTTACTTATAGAACATTAACTAAGGCCTACATACATTAGTTACGTGTGTTTCTCAATCGAGCAGTGTTGTTTAGCTCAAAACTAGTATTTATAATGGACACTTACTGACCATTATAATTAGCTAATTACTGGTAGGTGTGACTTCTAATTCTAAGTGTATTAAACTAATTGTATAGTCCGAATTCTATCTGTTTGCTCTTCCATTATATTGTCATGTCTGGATGTTCAAATTATTGATGATTTATTTCTCACTGATTAGTTGTAAGTACCTAAAGACAGGTTATTTGATTTTTGACAAACTCGGCGCCACATAAGGCAACTGGTTCGATTCCCGTATAGGGCACAATGTATTTTGCTCCTAGGATTAGGTATAGTCTTTTCATAGTCATTGTATATCTCTTTGCAATAATTGCAAAATAAAAAGTTAGCCAGGATGACCTTGCCGGGGGCTCCCTTAGTTTAGATTATGTACAAATTTACGAATCTAAAAATTAGATGTTCCCATTATTCATGAGTTTTTTGTATGATGCATGAGTGATTCTTACAAAGTACCGTATAGTATGGATAGAGGATGTCCCACGCTTGTCACATGGAGGGTTTAAATCAAATCAAAATATTTATTTCGGGCAACTATGTAGATCCATATACAAAACAAAACATTACAAAGACACAACATTACAAACAATTTAAACCTATCATCATGAACACCTCCAATCGAGCTTTAATCCAATAGCGGAGCAGCCTATTGGATCATAACTCGATTGAAAGTTTGCATGATAAGCGAGTCATATCTGCTCCCGATGACTTGTAGTTAAAGATTAAAATAAAATATATATTAACTATTTGAAATTAACTTTCTAATCAAAAGCACATGGTTTGTAATGGAAGGAAATAGGAATTCGTTTTTGAGTAAGTATAAGTAGTAATTTAAAACCAGTTTATTTATTTTTACAGTTTGGGAATCGAACACAACTTGTGCAAACATATCCATACAATAAAACGTCCTATCTCCAATATTTAAAGAATTTTTTATTTCCCTACATGTGTCATTGCTGTGGAAAATCCTGTATAGCCCATTTTACTAGGGTATTTTATTGTGAGAAATGATACTATTGCTGTGAATGTTTATTTTAACAGTTCGTTCAGTATTTATGTAGATAATGAACGAGTTCCCTACGCATTTAAGTTTTGAACAGGTTACGCATGGTCGAAGTGATGTTGGCTTTTAACCAACTAAAATGAAAAAGGAATATTCTCAGTTAAATTTATAATTATTTTCTGTGACATTAAGATACTTTTTTTAATTTTCTTAATTTAATGTCTTCGTTATTAGATAACCTACGATGTGAAATTAATTTGTTTTTGTTTGTGAGAACGGTTTCATAAGCGCTGCCAATATTCGTGAATTGTTATTAGGAAAATAAAAGATAAAATATAAATAATTATTTTTTATTTAGTCAACATTAACCTCATTTATCCGTTTAGTACTCATTGTTGATAGAAAAAGAAAAACTTGGGATCAGAATTTAGAGTTTTAAGCGTATTACATTTTCATTAATTAATATTATAATAAGTATAGGTATTCATATTATTTAATCTTATTGGTCAACAAGATTTTCAGCTTGATGGCGTATCCTTATAACATAGTACACCACATTAACGATATAAATTCAATAACCTATTTATACAAAAATAGCTTTATTCACAGTTAGGGCAAGCGAATCCACAGACTGCTGCAGAAGCTAACTTAATAATATACTTATAGAAATGTCCTACTAAAGTTATCATTACAGTAGCATAGCTTCTGCGGCAGACGTCTCTTCGCTTTTCACTTATTTTTGTTAAATAATACATTGTTCAACAGTAGTATAGTGTAGATATTAGTTTACAATTAATTGCTTTTACAATGACTTCAAAAAGGGACTGTTCATTCAAAATTGGGAATACGTAGGTTCTAAAAAATTAAAAGAACGAGACTAGTATCTCTTATATTTGAAAAAGATATGGCCTAATAATACCTACGTGTTCAATACAAACATAGACACATGATCCGACCAGCCAGAACAATTATTACTCAAAAATAATTATTTTTTTTAAAAATCATTACGTTTCTATCTACTTTATACATTAGTGTCATAATTATTATACAATACAGAGCAAGCCACAAACCTATCTAATACTTTCATAGGTAGGTAAAATGCTACTTTCTAGAACGAAACCTCAAGTGCCCCAAGGGAGGTTCGTTCGTGCTTCATGATTTTGGACTTTATCTCAAAGGCACAAAGTACTATGCTACTGTGATAGAAAAATGAGCAAGAGTACGAACAATTTACTACACGAGCTACTCAAATTGAGCCTTATGTAGCAGACTACAAGGTACGTTTTCCCAGGTATAAAGTTTTATGAAAAGCTTAAACTCAAAGATCCACAAATGTTGTGCGCGTTCTACGCGCTAACAAATAAGCAATGTAGATGCCCTATAATTTAATTATTTATAGAACCTAATAAATAAATTAATAAGACTCGAACACAACCGAAGTACCTTCTGTAGGTATAAATTAGCATAGAAAATAATTAATTAACTAGATACAAGAAAAATAAACACCAATAATTCCTGCATCAGTCATTAATAAAATATTAGAAAAAAATAATAATTTGGTAAGCTAAAGATGGTTAAAGTTAATATGTACCGAAGCTATACTATGCTTTTCTAAAGGTTGTTTCCGACGATCCGCGATTCTACTTACCTATTTGTCCAGATATCCCTGACGGTTGTAGACCACGGATATCTTAGTTTTAGCCGACGACCTAGCACCGCACGGCGAGTTTTTGAAGTTACAGACTCGCCGCGAATCGGGACTGCGACGGATGTGTCTGCAATATCACGGATGGTACTCTTACCGTGGTGCGGCGTTGCGGGCTGATCCGCGTCCGTCCTTAAAATCGCGGTTCGTGGGAAAGACCCATTATGATAGCAGCTTAGAATAACGTTTATATTTTTTTTAATCCTAGCTAAAAAATAATACAATGATAAATTATAATACACTCTATCTTGGATAAGCACAATACAAAATATCGTTAACCAGTCACTAAAATTAAACATTGAACTCCAAAAAATATTGTAAAAATAATACAAACACCACCTCCTACTCTGTATGTAATATTTACCGAATGTTATATGGCGCGCGATCTGTTATGGAGCATATATTGATACTTAACTTTAATCGGTAAAAAAGTATCGACTCTTGTAAGATCAATAGCTCAGAACTGTGTACAAAAGTTTTTTTTTTTCAAAAACTATACGGCTATTGTTGCAGCATGTGTGCCCGCTACCACCACGAATGGCGAGATTGTCATACTAATTATTCGTGCGTAACGGTTGAAACTATAAACAAATATTAGGTGAAATTTGTACCACCCTGAGCATAATACCACATAATACGCTGCAATAATTTCGATCTGACTAGTAATTGCTCATTGACAACCACGAATCGATATGATATTAAGTAGGCACTGATTTAATCTTTGTACCTTTCTATTGGCACTTATATCACTTTTTTACACCTGAAAATATAACATAATTTACACATACACATGCAAAAGTTTTAGTAAAATTAAGTGCAACATTTTTTTGAAAGTTTGTCAAATCAATTAAATTCTTATTTGGACTAAAATATTAGCCCGATTTATCATTCTTTTTCATACAAACACAATAAAATAATACTCAGAAAATACTTCTTACTACTAAACACAATAAGCAACTGTTATTATAAGTTTAATGTTCATATTACATGTAAATAAAAATAAGAAGGCTACAGTTGGAAAAACTAACATCCTAGCTGAAAAACACAGTTAGCAACAACAAGTATAATAAGGGTCGTTCTGGTATAAGTGGCGACGCATGTCTTGTGTGGTAGTGGTAGAAAGTAAAGAGCAAAAAGTCCTTCTCGTCCATATTCCTGTTGCAGCTGAGGTCAGAGTCGGAGTGTGTGGCGCGGCTGCGTTCCTCAGCGAACGATAAAGTCGTTTAAGAGTTAGGGTAGCAGTATAAGGGTCTCGCATCGCATGACGTGTATGGTAGTGGTAGTGAACGCGTGACGTGTTCAGTGAGAGTGGCAGTAAGCAAAATTCAATTAAAAAAAATTCAAGGCAAAGCTTTATGCATGGCTGGCTGAAAAATGTTTTTATAAAATAAGTGACTTTTTAGATTATAATTTTGACATACGATATAATTAAATCAGATTGTTAAATTAGATATATATATAATGCATGATAAATTTTGCACGCCGTCACACGGTGGAGTATGTGAAACCAAATATTATAATTTAAGAACTGTATACCATACTTCTTGCAATAAACAATTTCATTTCATTTCATTAAGTAGGGGGCGGGTCTGTCCCACTCGTCGTCCATGTCGCTGGTGTCGCTGAGGTCGGAGTCGGAGGAGTGTATGGCGCGGCTGCGCTCCTCCAGCGAACTCCTAGTATAGAACCGTAAATAGTCTGATAACGTCAGCAGCAGTACAAGGGTCTCGCATCGCGTGAGTGAGGTGTTCTGGTAGTGAGTGGAGAGCGGGCGACGCGTCGTGTTTGGTGAGCGTGGTAGTGGCAGCAAAATAGTGGGTCAGTCCCACTCGTGTGGCTGTGGCTGAGGTCGGAGTCGAAGTGTATGGCGCGGCTGCGTTCCTCAGCGAACGGTAACGTCAGCAGCAGTATAAGGAGCGGAGAGCGGGAGACGCGTAAAGTGTTCAGTGAGCGTGGTAGTTAGTAGTAAGTAGAGGGCGGGTCAGTCCCACTCGTCGTCCATGTCGCTGGTGTCGCTGAGGTCGGAGTCGGAGGAGTGTATGGCGCGGCTGCGCTCCTCCAGCGCGCGCGCCAAGGCACCCGCCAGCCCGCTCGCGGCGCCCGCGCGCCCGCTGCTGCCCGAACTGCTCGTCGAGCGCGACACCTCCTGCCGACAATATTACTGCTCAGTACTCGCCAACCAGAGACGATATCTCCTACCCATCGAGTCACAGCTGAACTTTTGCAACTTTTTGAAGCGGAAACAGTGCTTATAAAAAAAAACAGATATCGTAGATCCATATAAACTTAAACATTAATTAAAATTTAATTGAAAATATTATGGCAATGAATGGAAAGCGCATTGTGGCAGGAGTAATGAATAAAGGAAGTGGTTTCCCTCATTGATTACCCTGTGATTTAGGCATAATGCCTAGATCCACCAAGTACTCGGCCGAGACAGTGAAAGCGTATATCACTGGCTCAGCCGAGAACTCGGCGCCATTTTTATACGTACCGAGACTACCGGTACTCGGTACGTGTAATCTAGGCATAACCAGAGCGGGGATGTGGTGCTTTCCGTCACGGTCTTTACGATGTTTATGACCAAAGTAGCAAAGCAATATTTGAGCGGTCGTCCGTTAGATTTTTTTAATGGACCGATTTCTTACCGTTTTCTTAAGTTCGATTCCTTTTCTAATTTCACTGAGCAGGTTACTCCTGCTGTCTTCCACCACAGGGGCTTGTTCGGTCACTTCCACCCGCTGCAATTAAAAGTATCAATTACAATTGGGTAAGAAGAAAAAAAAAAAATTTAATTCAACCAACAGTAATGTAACAATTATAGAAAGAAAAAGTTAAATTGCTAAGGACATTTTAATCTAGCTAATTTCTTTGACAGCCCTGGCGCGGCGTGATGTCAAATAGCGTGGAACGGCACGCGTATTAGCGCGTAGCGTGTAATGTACTCACCCTCAGCGTGCCAGCCCCGCTACGTATGCTCTGCATGAGCGCGGCGCGCGGGTCGGGCGCGGCGTCGGGCGGCGGCGGGGGCGCGAGCGGTGCTGGCGGCGGCGGGGGCGCCAGCGGGGGCGGCGGCGGCGGGGGAGGGGGCGCCACGCCCGGCGGCGGCGGCGGCGGCACGGACGGCGGCGCCGACGTGGGAGCTGGCGGGAATACCACATTCAGATGAAAAAACAGAAATATGACACGTTTGAGTATTTAATAATAAGAATAAAAACCATTTTTTTCAGGAAACAACATTATAGAAATGCAATAGGCCGATAGAAATATATACCTTGCAGACTAACATACAACTCGGGCGAATCAATATGACACCTGGCTAACACGCGGCTCGGAACTTGATGAGTCCCCCGCTACCCCGCGCGGCGCCCTCCGTGTTTCTTCTTCCTCTAATTGCGAAGCCCTACATTACCAAGTATTAGAGGACCTCTTCTCTATCAAGATTATCCAATTCCACGCTGTACTTTGCACAAACGTCATTCCAGCCAGGTGTCATGTTTATTCGCCCGAGTAGTACATACAATACAACATATTTAGGACTTTTTTTTCGTCGACGCCATCCTGTAGCGACGGAATACGACCTCGGCAGGCCAGAAGTCAGGAGCTAAGAACGTCTCCTTGTGTTATTAATGAATCAACCACATGACTTTTTATTTATGCCACTCCTGTGGTAAATGTAACCCAAATTCATCAAGCTGTTTAGGCGAATAATGCTCAAAAGAATATAACTGTAGACCAACCCTGATCTTCTCCTTATCGTGTCACTAGTTCTTTCGAACCAGTGTGGTGAAATGATTTCAAGTGCGCCTTGAAAAGGCTCCATTCGACCAACACTGATGAATCAACATTTGCGAGCGGTTTCTCTGACAATAGTATGTACTATAGTCCGTTCGCCGAGACGAGCTAATATAGCACTCTCTCTCTTGCACATTTGTATGCAAATGAAAGGGACGCACGATTACCGTAAGTGGCCAGGATTGGTTAGTGGATGGGACTACTGTCCAAAAATATAAGGGCGCGTTCATATTGCCGCTTTATAGAATACCAGCTTCTTCCCGTGGCTTTTTCCGTGTAGCATCGAAATGTAAAAGTAACCTGATGTGTTGTTGAAGTAAATTGCCATCCTATACTCTAAATGTTATTCAAACTTTTCTTCACTAATTAGTAGATAAATTATAATAAAATAAGACATATTATTTTTATTCACTATTGGACTCACCATCCTCTAGGTTTACAATAATTTTTTCGGCGATATTTAGACATTTCTGTCCACATAGTGCCCATAGAGGACTCTACCACATCAACCACTTGTATAAAACACGTAGAGCGCCAAGCGACACGTCCACACCGCACGAAAGACAGCTAAGACTGACATTAGAGTTTCAATGTGAACTCGCCCTATGTCCGTTATCTTCGACCAACGACGTGCGCTTTCTTATTTCCCTATTAGCTCGTCTCGGCAAACGGACTATAATATTATTGTACTTACGCTGCAGCGGACGCGGCGGCGGCGGGTTGCGCGGCGCGGCGGGCGGCGGGGGAGGCACGGCACGCGCGGGCGGGGGCGGCGGCGCGCGGGACGCTGCACCAATCACAATAAATCAAGTTTATTACAATAACAAATCACATTAACCTCACAACTTTATCGTAGTAATATATTATTTTTTTCGGGTGGACATTTAATGCAGTTGGTAGTAGATGGCCGTTACTGCGACACCGGACTCTTGTGAGATTATAGTATGAATAGCTACTTCTCCGCTGCCGGAAAGAGAGATGAATGGCGTACTTTCAGCGTATGAATGAATTAAATCGTTTATTGCATATAGAACTATATATTATTGTCCCATCTGTCACCCTAGAGGGACAGAGCAGGGTGACAGATGGGAATAATTAGTAAAATAAGTAAGTGAGACACTCACGCGGCGCGGGCGGGTGCGCGGGCGCAGCGCCCCGCTCGGGCAGCGGCGGCGCGGCGGCGGGCGCTCGGTATGCCCCTGCAGCTATAAAAAAACACATATTAAGGGGAATCCTCAAATCCGAATTCCATACAAAATGTTTCGGACAAATACTCAAAAAGTACGCCGTATTATAGTAATTTCTTCACACTATTCGTTTCGACCATGTTTTTTGATCTCGTCAACAAAAAAAGTGAAAGGTTTCATACTTTAATTTAGATTTTATACGTGTTTTTAAGTTAGTAGGGTTAATTTTAATTTTAGGGATTTGAGGATTCCCCTTAACATACAAAATAACTTCTGGTATGAACTTGAGTTTGACGGCGGTAAATATTTAGCTTTGTTGGGTACCAAGATGAATCAATGATAATATAGATGAACCCTTAAGCTTCGATGAAAAATGGCGCATTGGCGGCATTACATTAATTGACAAAACTTGTATAACTTTGAGTGTTTAAGTGTAAAAACGGTGGTTTTTTATCCATTAAGTGCTCGTGAACGTGTATGATTGTTGGTGAGTAGTGTAATGCTGTAAAACGTGACTTTTTGTGTTGCCTCCAAAACTCCGTAGAAGCCTCTAGCAAAGTCGCAACCACCACTACTTTACAGGGGCATGACTTGACTTAACGACTCTGACTGATGACAAAACTTAAATAATCTCTCCATTACTTGACACTAGCTATATACCTTTGATGAGAAGCCAAAATCGAAGAACTTGAGTTCTTCGAAAAAAAAAAAGTTTGAAGGATACCTCTCGGCGTGGGCCTGGCCTGCAGCTCCTCCTTGACGGCGTCGAACCCGCCGTGCGACTCGATGAACTCGTAGATGAAGTCGCGCGTGTCCTCGTCCTGCAGCTGCGTGTCGCTGACGCCGGCCTGCGAGAAGAACGAGCGCAGCTCCTCGTCGGGCAGCTTCTCCACGTCGAAGCCTGCAAACAGAGGTTTTATGGGGGAATCCTCAAGGCAATTTTCCATACAAAATGTTTCGGACAAATACTCAAAAAGTACGCCGTATTATAGTAATTTCTTCACACTATAAATTAGTAGTGTTAATTTTAAAACTTGTATAAATTCTAAATTAATGTATGAAACCTTACTAATTTTTGTTGACACAATCGGAAAACATAGACGAAACGAATAGTGTGAAAAAATTACTGTAATACGGCGTACTTTTTGAATATTTGTCCGAAACACTTTGTATGGAAAATTGCCTTGAGGATTAGCCTTATTAGCCATAGATGAATAACGATGTTCCTATAACACCAAGATGGGCAGTATCAAACCAAAATGAAATCGTAAGATAGGACCAAAAATTTCAGACACCTTGTCAATAGTTCCTTCGAACCAGTGTGGTGAAAGGATTTCAAGTGCGCCTCGAAGAGGCTCCTTTCCTACACATGTTTACGACATGCCGCTTTCCTTACGATGTTTTCCTTCACCGTGGCGAGAAGAGTGGATGCGTACATAGATTTTTTCGACCGAAAAAACCCATTTACGAACCTGCGATCATCAGATCGCAAGGCAAGGGCCTCATCCACTCGGCCACCGCGTCCACCTAGTCAATAAAAATGAAATATCTCCTTTTTCAAATAACTTTGTACGATTTAGTAACCGTTTAGTAACGAACCCACGGCCTTTGGATCGAAAGTCGAGACCCCCTTCACCGACTTTTTATTTATTGTATATCGCGAAATGTATTAGTTACCTTTCTGCGCGTCCCAGCCGACGTGCGAGATGTGCTGGAAGTTCTGCGGCGCGCCGATGTCGGCCTTCGTGATGCGCGGCTTCTTCACCTTCCGGCCGCGCAGCGTGCCGTAGTTCGTACTCGCTGCAACCAAACCTCATGTTGTAGTAGTCTATCTACTAATCCGGCACTGCAATAGTCCTACACGTCTAGTAATAGCCTCGCCTAACTGTAGACCAACTCTCCGGCATCAGAATAATCTCAAAACTTTCACAATAGCAACTATTTACCGCATATTAATATTAATAAATAGTATAAATACATATATATGTATAGTAAAAAATCCTGAACCAATCAATTATACCGCACATTCCAGACTACCTTCTGCTGCTTTTTCAATTATAAAAGTGTATTTATAATTTTATTAATGAATGAAATATTATGTTTTTTTCTATACAATCCCGATAATCCGGCACCCCTAATTTTTTAATAGCTCTACTAAGCGGAAGATTCTTGGTAAGTTAAAACAGACCTTTGTAGGTTTGCACTTTCTTTGGTTCTCAGTTTAAATATTTATTTATTTTATTTCTTTGTTTTATGAGAATTTTGTTGTTTATAAACCGATTTTAAAAAGCCTTTTTTGAGAGAATTTAACTTTCAGATTGGTCCCATAGAAATTTCATCAATATCGGTTCAGTAGTTTAGTTTATATCAAAACAACTGAAAAAAATATGTCGTCGAAAATTGCATATTTTTCTTCCTTGTGACTTTCAGCGGTGTTTACGGTCACTAAAACACTAATGCCTACTTGTACCAAACTGTCAAAGCTCCTAAGCAATTACTTTTCTTGCTTGCCAGTTCTTAAACGGTCCAAATTCAGACCGTTACGAACTGTCAAGCGAGTAAAGTAATTGCTTAGGAACTTTGATAGTTTGGTGCATATAGGCATTAAACACACGTTCTACTTTGTAAAACCTTGATTATTTATCTTATCAGTCTCTTCGGTAGGTGTGCGCTGGGCCTGAGGGTACTGGGTGTATTACCAGTGAGTGGCGCAGCTTTGGGCGGCAGGAGAGGCGCGGGCTCGGGCTCCGGCGGCGGCGGCGGCTGCGGCGGAACCGGCGGCGGCGCGCCGTTCTGACGCAGCCCGGGGTTGGAGCGCCGCGCCAACTCTGCGCGCCGCTGCTTCTCTACATCAATTAAACAGCGGTTTCAGACTTACGTATTAACCGAGCGGATTCGCCGCTCGTATTTTGGATTTAACGAGGCAAAACAGGAGCGGTGAATCCACTAGGTAGTTACCCTAGTCTGAAACCGCTGTTAACATAACATACTGAAACTGGACTCGAAAAGAGCGAATACAAAATATGGGACCTCGCGAGGAGGGCGGATGGAAAAAGCTGGGAAATGGCAAGTTTTTAGTAAGAATATCTTGACCATACAAAATAGTACACGCCCCCACTTTAACCATAGCCTCTCTCTAGCCTCAAAGGTTTGCTGGAAGAAAACTCTTGTTAGGGTTAAGCTAAGAGTTATCGAAGAATCTTAAAAATCTTATAGTTACTGAATAAAGTATTTAGAACTTGGAGTTATGTACTAGACTATTTTTTTGTTACATTTGTTTGTAACTAACAATGGCAGGTCAATGTTCTAGGATGACGTGACTGGTGATGCATTATGTTTGGGTTTGAATCTATTATCTTTTAATTGTTGATAAATATTGTTTAGTTCGTTTTGGATTATCAGTTCCTTATGATGTTCTGTGAAATATCGTAAGATTTATATTTGCAAACAGATAATAATGATTGATAAAGGATCATTCAGATTCACCAATATGCTTGCTTGTATGAGTCAGTGGCCAGCTCAGAAGAAAGTGCCCAGTACTTCTTGGTTACCCATCTAAAAACTAACCACACAAAACGCGACGTCACTCATACCGGGTGTAATAAGACTACTCCCGAAAACTTAAACCAGAAATTAGACCAAAAAAATGAAAAAAAAAATGCGTCATCATTCTAGACCACAGAAAAGAGGTAGGTAGGTAGGTAGGTGCTTGTTAGACTTAATCCCACGATATCGTAAGATGGTTTTGATCCGACACGAGAGGCAAAGTGTAGTCAGCTTACCTTCTCGTTTCTGTTTCCTTAGTTCGATTTTCTCTCGTAGTATAGTTTCCAGTAGTGACGCTTCGTCTTCGTTCGCGAAATTGAATGCTGTCATGTATTCCTGAAAAACACCATCATTTCATGAAGACCTTCTGTATCAGGAGCAAGAAACTAAGTTTTCTGTTAACATGCTACTGCTACATTGAAATGTTTAAGAATTTTATTAATGGAGGATTAATAAAAACCCACGTCATTATACCTATGTATTTATGAACCAGTAGGAAACACATAAGGAAATTCTCAAGTCCTAGAAGTAAATATTAGAACACAATACGTAAATCGACGATACAGTTTGAAGGGTGACGTTTTCCCGTATTCATTATTGGTATATTTGCTGATATAGGTAATGATCGTTGTAGGTACACAGTACACACTACAGCCACTATTTCGGATTCCTTTATTTTATGTTATTAACCTCTCGTGCCCCAGAATAATTTAGGACACCTCACCAATATAAATTAAAGCTATGTCCTGACTGACTGACAGGCAAGGCACCAGCCAAAACTGAACGCAGGGGCTTGAAATTGGGGGGGATATTATGTTTGTCGAAAAATGTAAGCTGAGCTTGAAATGGAATTTGATAACCCATCCCTGTATTGAACAGGCCACCTCAGACGACAACGTTTTCGTCGACGGAAACATCCTTTCCTCCTCTTTAGGGGATTAGAGGTCACACTCACCGACAGGCCGCGGAAGATTTCGAACGGGTTCCCGCGACCGCGACGTTACCAAGGTGATTGTGACGGGAGCACGATAGGTTTTTAGTCGGTATTCTGCTTCATGCGTTGAGTCCGACATACCATCAGACCCTCCCCAGGCGGAGGGAAGCAAATGCATTATTGAGGCTATATTTAGTAACAATACAAAATGTTTCTAAAGAGAAACTGTTTAGTTTATAGATAGATAGTAACGCTTTATTGTACACCCCGAGGAAATATACATTATAAAAGGAAGCTTAAAAAAATAATAATAGAGGCTACAATGGTTTACCTAGTAGGTAAGTAGTAGAAGCTAGATGGCAAAACCTACATGGAATTCCCTAACGTATTGCAGCTTATTATAGAAACAAACTATTATGTAAGTTAATGTAATTGTTATTCATAACATTAAAATATGTGATATATTATATCAGCTGTTGAGGTAAACCTCACTAAAGTAGTGCCAAATTCAAACATTTTAATATTAACAGGAAATTTATGTACCGTATTGATATAATTGAAGTTTTTATAATGCATAATGTTAGGGGGTAATAACGTGTGACGAATACAGGCAGGTTGATAATCTAGGTACATGGAAAGCAATAATAAACTATTTCATTAACAACGGGATTTTTTAATTAATTTCCTACTATTACACTACACATTCATTACAGTAATACTTATGTATATCTTAATACTCTGTGGTAAACCTATCGCAGTAATAATATAACTGTTCCTATTAATTTTTATCTTTAAAATGTTATTTAAAAACAGCTAAATGTCAAATTAACATCCAATTTATTATCAGAGTAGGACAACCTACTTTTAAGCCTGATATCAAGCGAGCCAATGCGATCTGGGTGTATTCGAGACGGAATGGTGAGAGATCGCTAACGACCGCGAGACTGGAAGGATTTGGGGGAGACCATTGCCCCACAATGGGACACCACGGGTTAAAAAGAACAAGTATTATAATAAATGGTCATCTTTTATAATAGGAATAGTAATAAGTATGTAAACCAAAGCTTTACATCTCAAAGTATGACGCATCGTTTGTGATTGTGAATGAATAATTTATTTTAGGTAAGTATATTATGGCGTGATTCATACAATGTGAACTTTTAGTAGTAACTTATGCAATAGGTTAATCCGATAAACATTCCTGCCTACTTACCTACTAAGAGTATGTACTTCAATATCTATAAAATGCTTTGTCCTGCCTGACTGACTGACAGACAACGCACAGGCCATAACACTGGACGTAGAGACTTGAAATTTCGAGGGTTTGTTCGTCAAGATGAGTAGGCGCGTACTCAGAAAGGAATTTTGTTAATACGCAACGCCGACGAAGTGTAAGTGTCAAGGAACCAGTATAAATACGTATACACACATTCATCAATTTTCACAAACTTAGCAATATTATTTTATTTTATTTATTATTGATAAGTATGATAATTTGGTAATTATGGGGTCCGCCTTGCACAAGATCGGCAAGAATGGCGTAATAGGGAAGAGGCCTTTACCCAGCAGTAGGTGTTACCGGCTGAAGAGATGATCATTTGGTGGGAATGGTAACGTAGGGTTATAGTGGTTCAAAGGGGGCGATCATTCCAGCCAGTTGCCGTTGATTTATCATTGGAATGATAGCGGGGGGATTGAGTGTCATCATGAACTATGATAATTTTTCATGATTAGAAAACACATTTGGTTACCTATTGGGATTTAAATTTAAGTGAGTCAACACCAAATGATTTTTCCTACGCAAACTTTACATGGGTTTGTGCTAAGGCAAAAATTAAAGAAAAGAATATCTGAGGTTATACAGGTAAAATATACTAAAGATAAGTATGTAAACCAAAGCTTTACGGGCTATAGCTAGCAGAAGGTGGAATAGAATAGCCGGAAATCGGACTCAGTGGCGTAGCTTAGGAGTTGATAATGATGATAATGACTTACCAAACCTTAACTCCAATTATGAATTTATATTTCACTTTTGCATAATAAACTATGTTTAAATATTGTGCATGAAACTATTTACTAATTTTTAAGAACTTGTAATACTTTACTTATCGCAAATAAAGAAATTTGAACTTACCTCAGCTTCAAATGTATGTAAATAAGGCCTGGGGCTCTTGTACTCGATCTGCGTGTAGACTTCGTGCTCCCAGATGAGCATCCGTCGGTAGAGGCAGTACACCCTGAAGAAGTAGGATCGTTTGCCATTGTCCTTGACAAGGCAGAGCACGCCCGTATCGCGCTTCTTCCACTCGGAGTGGGCGGGCCCTTCCGTTGTGAACAGCTGGACCACTGATGTTGCCAGGCTCTGCAATATATTCAAAAACCTACAATAAATATAAATGGATTTGTCCAGACTGACAGACAGTTGTTAAAAAATGCTATCACGAGCTGGAAAATTTGATAAATGACTCATTTAGTGGCGTAACAATATAGTAGTTGAAAAATATTGGCCTCTACCTATTAGTTGTGTTAAGCACCCGAAAAAGGTATATATTGCCATGTTGTGTAGCGGTACTTATTTATTTGACTTACCAAGACCTAAAATGTAACCTACCTACCAAATATTGTAATAAACTAGTGAATACAAAATACATAATATATCAATTAATTATATACTAAATTGCAGAGTATTTATCAGCCTGTGTTGAGCTGATATATGACTTTTCATGACAGGAAAAGTTGTTTTATTTTTTTAATTTTACTGCATTTCTACATCATTTCCTCCACACACATGAGTTATGTTACATATCAAGGGCTCATGCTGAAAACCAGCGTTGCAGTCTACTGCAACACATGCTGAGCATGAGCCCTTTTTTGACTGCACTGTACTTGGTTTAAGGTATTTTTAAGCATGTACAGTTATGTCAAAAATAATTTTTTTTTCTTTCTTTTTTTCTTTATATCCCTGTAATTTGAGGTAAATCTTCAAGGTAAACATTTTCCTGATGACTGATGGAGCACCAAGTGGGCATTATAGCTGGCCGAAACTGAAAATGGACGAGGAGAGCCAAAGATTGGTTCAGCGGCATGCTTTGAGAGAAGCCTTTATTAATTAATAAACTGCTTAAATAAGCCAATGATGATGATGTGATACTACTTATTATATAGTACAATTGTTTTTTAATAGGTTCTTAGTTAGGTAGGTAGTAGGTGTTTACGATGGGGCTTGCTTCAATAAAAAGCCTTTTCGCAAAACAATTATTTTTAATGAAATTAGTTAAGTATTTGGATAATTATAAAATACAAGTTTTAAAAGATTGAGATCGAGATGTGCGCTTCTTATTTGGTGTGGAGCCAAGTGACCCCTCGGGGGCGGGTAGCGGGGTGCCGAGGATCAACACTCCGTATTGGTTTGTGCACAAATAGTAGATTTGTATTTGTTCTTTATTTACACAACAGTAATCCACTTTATATTACCAATAGTGAAATGTTTGATAAGCTAACAACTTTCAGCTTTATAAGGCGTTTGAATTATGGCACTTTCACCCCATAACTATATAGTACAGCTTTATGGAGTGAAATCAAACAGCAGGTTGGTAAGGAAACTTTCTTTTCTAAGACTTACTAATATTATAGTAATGCTATACTTGGTTGGGTGTAGCAAATAAAACACTCAGGCAAAAAGACATAAAATTTGTGATGAAAAAGTTGCTTCTTAATTTAACACCTACTTTTTTGGTTCCGTCAGGGAGGGGTGGCGTAAGGAGAAAATTTAGTTCAGCGCATAGATCTCTGAGGTCAACAACCATCTAGCTAGAGGTCAAAATCTACCTGATAAAAGCCGGGCAGGTCATGGTTTTTTTTTTAGTCCAAACGCGAGCGAAGCATGTTAATTTTTTTTAATCAAATCAGCGGAAGCTGCTCGTCTATCAACAAATAATAATAATAATAATAATAAAATTTTATATGACAAAAAAAGGTCTACATCTTTTTTCCTTAGAGCCCTGTTTGCAACACGCTACTCTGTTTTGGTATGGTGTCTTCGGACCTCTGTTGTCCCATATTATTTGTATTGTTTTAAGACACTTTTTACAATGCAGATAAAAGAACATTAATTGGACTTAAGTGTGGCCTGTGAGACCGCACATCATCATATCTTGGAAGTTTTAACAAATAGTTTTATTTCATGTTAATTATAAGAATCTATTCATTTCATTGTTGATTTTTTCATACTATGTTTAAACAATGTAAATAAAGCTAAAGATAAACAAATCAGCTTTGGGTTGTTATTCCGAGATTTGATAAAACTACACGGAAATAGAGTATATGAGCGTTATCTTTCCGCTATCGAGCGATAATCCGCAGATAGGTACCTCAAGTGATACGTAATCTAGGACCCTGAATCACGAGGGCAAGCAATGAGGCAGCTGAGTCCACTGACCTGGCATTTTGGCCCGATCAGGCTAAACACATGTTCGTTCTCCTCCCTCGTCAGCAGCATGCTGGGCCTATGCTCTCCCCTTGGCATTTCGGCAAATATTATAAGCACTTATGCAGAAAATCACTCGGAACTTGCAGGAAATGATGTTTCAGTCACCAAAACTTTCCAACATGATTTCGTTGGTTCTATCACAAATAAACACTCGTGGCCTACGTGGTACGAATTTTTAAGCATTTCTCAGATCGTAGAAATGTTTTTTTCTGAATAATTAAAGCATTGAATACGAAAACTTAGCATTTTGAAATTCACTTTCTCTTGAGCACACATCCACCTACGTTCCGTTTGTGAGAATGATTTAGAAATGTCAATGTCAAACAACATTCAAGCGTATGTCATGTCATTTTTAAGCATAGCTATTTGAGGTAGCAAAGTGCTAGAAATACACACACTATTAGTGTTCCGCTAACTAACCTATTAACGAAGTTACTTCGATTCCAAATTCAGCTAACCCTGACAGTGATTCCTAGCTCACCCTAGGCTTAATCTTGGGTTATGAAACTTAATTCATCAAGTTATTTTTTAGAAGCAGTTCTAACCTAACCTTTTTTTTTTTACAATGGGTTAATGCATTTACGCCTCCCCTTCAACTGGAGAGTGCCGAAGGGGTATGTCGGGCTCACCACCAGGCTAGTCGGTCGCATACCGACTAAAAACCCATTGATATTCCTTCGATCACCTCAGTGCCAGTCATCGTGAAACCAATTGTCATCAGACGAAATGTTTGACGGCGCAACAGCACTTGACAGGGTCACGGGGTCCCGGTCGGATTCAACCGCGGCCCTGTCGGTGATTGTCCGCTATAGCGGACCCCTCGGTGACCCCTTTGAGGGGCCGGGGGATGTCTCGGAATATTAAGAACATCCCTCGGCGTTGGAGGCCTGTGCAATGCCGGGATGGGGCTCTCCGCACCCAAGCCCGGCTGACCTCCATCGAGCGGAAGAAGACGGTGGAACTCCCGCCGTCTCCTTCCGGTCCTCCGCCGGCGGAGTGGATCAGCTTGAGAATTGACCTCTCCGATTCGCTCCGCTGCCTCCTTCTGCAAGATAACCTCCTCGCAGAAGGAGACCATGGCTTTCCAGGATCTGTCGCTGTCGAGCATAGCCTTAACTACGCTCGGCAGCGAGAGATCCGGGCCGACAGCGGCCACCAGTGACTGTCGCTGCGACGCCCAGGCGCTGCACACTTCTAAAGTGTACTGTGCCGTGTCCTCGGGCTCACTGCAGTGATGGCAGGCCGGAAGTTCTAACCTAACATAACAGAGGAAGGGGAGACATGAAAGCTGTTAAAAGAAAATAATGTAAAAGCGTTTTATTATTTTAGGATGTAACTCTAAAATAACGTCAATGCACGACCTAAAAACGTTTGGCATAGTTAATTCAAGAGTGTACAGCTCGGAATAGTACGGCGAGGATTGCTAGATTCTCGAAGGCACAGGATGACGCATCGCTCCAGGGCGGCTATTTTTTTCATGTTAAGAGGATCTAGGCGTTCTCCTGATAGTAAAAGATCATACCCCTAACCAAAGTTAAGATTTTGATCCACAAAGTTCGGTGTATCAACTGCTGTAGCGCTCGTCCACCTGGCAACATTTTGATAATCAGTCTCGAAGCCCAGTGATTTCACTAACTTCTTGGGCTGCACTATTTTGGTTTAAATCTTTTAGCATTATTGGAACACCTTGCTTATATTATTCTATTTTTAGAAATCATAGAATTTCCATATTTTCTGTGAAAATTAATGCTCACAGTTGATGGTATGAAGATAAAATGAAATACACATGACAAAGTTTTTCACGTTTATTGAAAAAAAAAATACATTACTTATTAATGTATGTACATACCTACTTAATATAGTTGAATATTTATTTACACAGCCAAAATAAATAATGATTAAATACTTATTCAATAAAATAATAAAATCACAAATTAATATTAACATTCAATTACTACACATCTATTTACTGAAACAAATAATAGAAGATTGAAACCGCCGCGCCGATCGATGCCAGAATAATCAAAATCTCATAGTAGGTAGGTACCTCACACACCTAACTCTGTTACAGAGCAGGTGTTTGTACCTGGCTCATGTCATGACATAACATAACATAGGGTTCCTTTTGCAATTCTTATTTTTTTGTTCCGTTAATGTAGGTACTGTACCTAAGTAAGTATGTAAGGTACTAACCGATACTTTTACATCTAGTGCGACATCACAATGTAATTTCTAACTCTACTGACTCTGTTATTTTAAACAGGGAATAATAACAACGTAGGTACAACAAAAAAAATATAATAAACTTATGGATTAATCGCGCTTGCTTCAAGCTACATCGTTCAGGGCCGACGTGTGGTTGCTCTTATACATATGTACTTATACAAATCAAAAACATTAAACATACATACATTGTGACATAGGAACGTGGGTGTTATACTCTGATAAACGTGGTCGAGAAGACAGTCAGGTCAAAGTAGAAAGGCATATACATAAACGGTTAGGACAATGGCGAGTATTGGCGAGTCAAGCAAGAGGCAAGTCAATACAAAACGCCACTGTCCTGGACACTTGCTTTTCAACTTGACACATGTAAACGGAGCTTTACAGACCATAGTCTATCCATTAGGTATAAGTAACGGCACGTAAGACTAGCGCTGAACGTAAGATACGCGGAGGGGTTACTGCGAATGGTTATTGTATGTGTAGTCCCCCTCAGGTACCTTACTTTTTACTTCTGCGCAATATACCCCTCCGGTACCTTACTTTTTACTTTTGCGCAATAATGGCCAGCGCTAAAGTTTCGTGCCGATACTTGTACTCTGTTGGTTTTATATAGTTACATTACAGTCTATCCGTCCTCATGTTTGGTAGGCAGGCAAAGGCCCGTAATCGTTCCCACAATGATTTTCATTTTTGATCGTTTTGTTAGACGTAGCGCAAGGTGCGGTAGTGCGATTTTTGATTGTTAATACTAGTACAACTATCATGTAAACTTATGTCGGCTTTACGATATACTGGCGCAAGTTTGTGCCTGCAAAAGCCGGCATTACGTACAAAACTTGGTATTTGTTATTATTAGGCTATGAAATTGACATTGACAAGAGTTCCAAGTACGGAAAACGTCATAGATAAGTATGCCCCTTGCACAACGCCCAGCTTCAAATCTTTTAATTTATTTTAAAATTATGAGTGCCTACTTATTTAGTTACAAGGTTATAAGAACGTAATTTATTTTGGGCGGCGCTCCGCCCCGTACCAGAAGTTTTACGGCGAGTTGTACGGCGGCGTTTTGAAGAGAGAAGCCGGGTGTCTTGTACAAAGAAGGGGAATTCTTATCTATGACGCTGTCTGTACTAACATAAAAGTAGGTAAAAATATTGTGCGGTGCGATAATTGACTCGAAAATCATTATTAGATATAGTATAAAATAAGTCTATAAGTAAAATTATATATAGTTAATCATATCTAGTCAATTATATTTGAAGTATTATTATGAAGGGTTATTTTGAAGTATCCTACAGAGTTTTTTGGTTCTCTAAGTAGACAAACTTTAAGTAAGTAAGTACACTTTCTTACATTCTCTTTTCTCATACATTTTCTTTGCTACGAAAGATAACAAAAATAAGTCAAAATTAATAAGCTAGCGTAAAGGTCAAAACCTATAAGCATCAGTACCTATGTACCCCAAAATATCACACAAGCTATTTGTACTTCTAAATAATTTAATAACATGAATTTAAATTAACTAATAAATAATATAAGTAAGCGTTTATTACGTATTTATAAATTAAAATAAGTAGCTACTATTGTGCTTTATATGAAATAAACATAGAACTGCAGAAACACAGCATGTTATTTGACTCTGTCACACTCACGCTCATGATTGGCCAATTTGATTATGAATGGTAGAGATAACTTTTGTGTAAATGTAGCATTATATTTTAGTCTTTGTTCTTACGCATGCAATATTCCCCAATTTACCTCTAATAAATTTTACAAAACTGACGTCAACTTGCACTCTTATACCTGTTAATATAAAGGTCAAATTAGTGTCATTTTTTCTTGATATATTGTAAAAATTAACATACTTCTAAAAAAGTTCACTCGAATATCAAAACACTTAGCTGCAGTACAAAACCTAGCTGCCAATTTTGGCTTTCGAGCCAACCACGAATTTTAATATCAATCAAACCTAGTAAATTTGACATTATAATAAATAATACAACACTTATTTAGTTTAGTCGTAAAAAAAAAAAACAACAATATTATATTACAGTATGCAGATGATATTGTTAACTTAGTAACACTTCCACGTCAGCTTCGATCATACAAAAATCTACACCGATATCGTAAAAACATTGAACTAATCAGCGTCTAAATTCGACAAACCCGAGTACAAAACTTCGTAACCTAATCTAGCTTTTGCAGCTAAACATAAGAGCTACATTTGTACACCACTATACAAAGGCTACTCAGTGCTTAGTAATACTATTACCTGATGAGATTACTTTAGCTTTGGGCAAGTCCGATGCGGCCCGGGACTTCGGACCGTGAGTGACAGAGACAGCTCAACTACAGCTGTCTTTCTTTGTCGGCGGGTCAACTGATTTGACTTCGAGATCGGGTTTTGTCGTTTCTGGCTGTGGGTGGTCTGAAATTAAAATAATGGGTACTTTTAATTACGTGTTATAACTGCCAAAGATCGTGAAAGGTGGAAAGATTTGGGGGAGGCCTTTGCCCCGGGACAACATAGGCTGATAAAAAAACAAATATAAGTCTTAATTTATGGTGTTAATTAACTTATTTATCGATGAGCTTTCGCTATTATGTCACATTATCACATCGTATATTTTTCCGCAGCTTATCCGGAAAATCCCATAAGTAATTTGAATATCATGTTGACAATTAGGTCATCATAAGTATCGTATCACGATAAACCGATAAGCCTGCCAGACTCTATCTCTATTTAATTAAACTACTATCGGTAAACTAGTCCGGTTGCCGAAGCTATTGAACTATGATATGAAGGACGATCTGCACGTCATGAACTGAGATTGGTAATTGATGATACTACTACAAGAAACACTGTACAACATCGACTAGGACTGTTTCTGTGATGTGATGATGACACTTTAAACAGAGAATCAAAGTCCTCATCGAAACTTTTGCTGAAGCGAACCACAAACCAAACGGCATTTGTGTAAGTATTTTTTATTTTAGTTGATTTAGATAATATTAATATGGGACTACCTCTGAAGAATGACCTACCAAACAAAAAGAGAATCATCAAAATTGACAAACATCCAAAAAAAGTAGAATTGAGATTTCCTTTTTTGAAGTCTGTTAAAAAAAGGGATACTCAATTATGACCACTAGTCAAAAATATCAGTATATATGAGTTAATCATACTTAGGGGGTGGTACTGCACGGAGCGAGCGCACTTCGCGGATCTTTCAAAAGCAGCTAGCGTAAAGCCCGTGCTTAATCCAAGATCCAAGTGTACCGTATAATAAATCTCATAAATCTGTGGTACATGAATTATGCAATGTAGATCTCTGTGTGATCTTGCGATGACACTGAACGGTACAGTGCCGAGGGTGCTAGTTGTGATCTGAATGTTAGGCTGGTATTTGATTTGATACACCTAAGTAATAGCAACCGCTAAATAAGCAGGGATAACGTGCTCGATGTTACTATTGGCTTTCACGTTACCGTTAGAGCGAAGCCAGGCTGCTCCGTTGCGCTGCGTTGCGTCGTTATTTTGTACAGGCATTTTGTAAATAAAGCACGGAGCAGTGTGGCTTCGCTCTCACTGGCATTGCATTGTACCGTGTTTTCTCCAACTGATTCTAACCAACAGCATTATACTGGGCTGCTGGGCTCAGCAAAGCAGCCAGTTTCTTGAATGCTACCTAAATAAAAAAGAGCCTGCGGATCTAACTCGCGCAATTGGGTCTGATTGCTTTAATTGGACTTCATTAATTTATTCCCGCCATTGTCACATTAAAAAGGTTTATGTTTCGAGTAGCCTCGAAGTGAAGACTGCCTCCCTCCATCAAACCAAGGTTACAATGATACTTCAGTGGCTACATGAGCATTGACGCTCCCACAGTATGTGAAGGTCGAAAGATGATCAGTAACTATATCCGTAAAGCACCAAACGAATGGATTGGAGTATACGTACGTCAGAGGTAGATAACCCCGAATTATCGACGCATTACAAAACACGCACGTCATCGCGAGATATAGGTTTGCCACTACTGTATAATCTTGACAGGTGGATTGAGATATATGAGCAAAACCTCGATATATTTTAGAAATTCTCTAGCTAGTTGATACATTTTATTCAACTTGGTTTGCGTTGCGACTTGCAAATTAACAAAATTCCTTTCTTAGAACCCGTCAACACTTTTTGAATAACATCTCTTCGAAATTTCAAGTCTCTACGTCCAGTGGATTGACCTTGGCGTTGTTAATCAGTCAGTCAGGACAAAGCCTTGTATATACATTGAAGGATGTTGAAATGATTAAAATAGAACAATGGAATCAGTAACAAATAGTCACAATGACTTGAAAGATTAGGTAAGATAAGATGCGAAGTCCAGCATACTGAGAAGAACAGTGTTTAAGATGGATATAAGATAATATAACTCTCATTCATTCTCAGAATTCAGAGTAGTGAGTTCTTTGTATTCATTCTCCATCGCATCGGCTCAAATTGCCCAACATCATTCACCGTAAAAGGTGGTTTATGTGCGACGGGTTCTACCCACCCATGAAATGCCTACGAATAACAAATTGTTTTCAAAATTTTAAAATAAATTATACATCTACTTGAACAAAGGATATTGTGTTACCTAAATAAATCAATAGTTCCAGTTTGATATGAATATTTGAAGCAGTAGGTAATTGCCAATCAAACAATGACTGTTGGTTCCAAATTTTGGTCATTTTAAACACTGGCATGTGCAGAATAAATACTGACTCAGACTACGCAGTCTCCATCTCCAATGTATGATTACGATTTAGTGATAAATAAGATAAGGAAGTTAGTGCGTAAATAGTATGTGCCTGCCTATACGATTATGGCAAGTATTTTCACAACTATAGTAAAATAAGTACCTACATAGAAATTATTTTGTTATCAGAGTATGGTTTAGTGCGATTGACCCCTACTTATTAGTTTTATCAGTCACTGCTCGATAAGAGCCCCAAAAAGTTTCTCCTCAAGGCAAATACTCAAAAAGTACGTCGTATTATAGTAATTTCTTCACACGATTCGTTTCGTCTATGTTTTCCGATTGTGTCAACAAAAATTAGTAAGGTTTCATACTTTAATTTAGATTTTATACGTGTTTGTAAATTAGTAGTGTTAATTTAAAAACACGTATAAAATTTACCCTTAAGCGTAGAATGAAATTACTGGTCTGTTTAATCAATTAAAAATATTCTGGAAGATTTGTTTTTTTATTTAAAAAGCAAATGATCCATAATGTGTGCTTATGTATCTTCTATCTACGTATATCAGACTTTAATCAACTAGTAATGTGTTGTATGTGAATATTAAACGACTTGTAAGATTTTCTTATTAAATCAAAGAGAACCGATCTTTCAAATCTCCTACAACCTTAAAAGATATTAGGTACGTAAGTATACGTATTACATATATCTTTACAGGTAGTAGAGAGAATGTATGATGTACCTAATATTATGTGCACAATGCATGTTAGTGAGCGTCGAGCTACGAATTGCAGTGTGCACGACAGACGTCATACAGTGTGATCATGAATGTTTTACAGTCGAGTGGACTGAAGGTCAATGAGAGGTAGATCGTGCTCTTCATCGAAATACGAAGACTAGTAGAAATTATACGGCAGTAAAAACTTGCCAGTATCAATTAGTAGTTACCAGATGCCGATAACTCGACGATAGTGTCTTCAGATCAGCGAGGCGGTAACTGGCATAGCTTTTCTTATAGTAATACTACTGAAGTTCTACATAGATCAATCTGCCAGTGTTATTGACCAGATTTCGCTATCTCGATTACATAGTCTTCTGGTCGGGGCGACGTGATAACTTTGTCCTAAAGGTGATTCCGGCATAGTGTTCCCTCGCCTAGTAACTTCTCGCTAAAAGATAATCAACTGTAGACTGCTGATATGTTACCTGTAGTGACGAGTTGCTGCAATCTCGACGGTAGATCAGCGACGGTCACCTCCGCGCCCTGAGGATGCAGTATGTCCGGCATGGCGTTCCTTCGCCCGGTTCGGCCCGTTTCGAGGAACTCCTTGGGTACTTCCTCGCTATTCCTGTCCTGCATTATTGCCATCATTCTTACAACTGAAATTGAATGAAGAAAACGTTATCAGCAAGAACCACAGCGTCATAGTTAAATATACATCGTATTGGAAGTAGCTACGAAACAGCAGTAGCAAAGTCAAGTCGGAGGTCTTCGGGCGGCTTGAAAACTCCGACACAAGAGCCAGCTACTGGCTTAGGCGAGGAGCAGTGCATTATTTTCATGCATGCATGCGTAAACTACAATGACTTGATACGTTATGATGACACTTAATAATATAAAAGTGACTTGACTATCAGTGAGACCATGATAACAATATTAATATTATGTAAAAAAGTTAATCTATTTGATAAATCGGTGTTTTGTGATAGTTCTACCAGCGTTTTATTGTTTTCTTAACACATAGGTACATAAATATTTATATTCAAATTTACTACAAAAAGGTCCCTTCCATAAATCTTGACTGTCTACTGGGTAGTATTTAATTTATTCTACAAGATTGTTTATCACCATTCCGAGATAAATGTTTTAATTCTACTTGTAGATTCAATTATTCACTACGTAGGTAATTAGTTTTCCAGTGAAGGCTATTATATCCCCATTGAAAATCGACGAGGCCGACGACGCGAGGCGGGCAAATCGAGAGGTAATGAATAGGCGACTAACTAGATTTATTAGACAGATGGTAATCCGTAGTCCAGACGTCTAGAGTGGAGATTGCAGAGGGTCTACGTCGTAGCCTCTACGAAATAGACATTTAGTAAAGGTTAATAGCTTTATTTAGAGATAGACAGGTACAGCATAATATTAAAATAGGTATTATTATTTAAATTACAGTACAGTACACGCCCTCACACTTTCCATAGCCTTTCTGGTTTGCTGGAAGAAAACTCTTATTAGGTAGGATCGTCTTTGTGCATTTATTTTCTTTAATTATTTATATTTTAACGTGTTTGTGTGTACAATAAAGAATTACAATCTATTTATCCTATAGTAGGACTTCATTTACATTTGTAGAAGGTATCAGAGATAAAAGAGATTTCTATACGAAATGAAATGAACTTATTTATTTTATTTTGCGAAGCAGTAGTACTGGCCGAGTACAACGAACTTTGCTCGCGTGCGTGACTGTACTTTTATGTTTTGAAGACATACTAAGTTTTTTAAGGATAATTTTAGACCCCCAGTAGGTAGCTTCGAAATCGTAGAAATTGCCATGTACGTACGTAAGTAGGTAGATACAGGTACTAATCTAACAGTTATTATAAAATTCTTTGGCCATGACATGAGCCAGCCTATGCCTGATGCATAGGCTGGCTCATGTCATGGCCAAAGAATTTTATTGTTATAATAAATTCTAACGAATAATGTTGGATGAGGAAGAAATAATTTATTATGTAAGCAGTTATTTCTGTTACGACCAAAAATATAAATATTCATCTAAGATAAGATAAACATTATAAAATAGTACATTGGCAAAGTTTACAATAAAACAGTATAATTTAAGACGATAAAAAACATAATTAACCACCGAGACATTCAAATAAGCTCTATATCACAATGAGATAGGGTTTATTTTGGTTTATACAATTTGGTCTCATTTATTATTTCACTTCACGAGTCTAGTGGTCATTAGGGCAACTCAATGTCACTGTTATTGTGCCCTATAAATAAAATGATATGCACAGAAGGGCTTGAACACACCATCAATTAACAATGGTTGGGGTAGAGGGTAAGGTATTTTTAGTCATAAGCATATTTTTTTAAGGCTAGTGTTTAGCACATTATTATTAGCTTAGCTTTATGAAAATCAAGTTAAGTTCATTTTTATCAAAATACAGTCACAAATACTATATAAAATAGATATTTTTTATATTTATTAGCATAAATACAGAAAAATAAGCAAATGGGTAATTTTATACCTGCTAAATAATTGAAAATTGTTGTTTGTTTATGAAGAGGATTTGTTTAAGATGTGAAAACACATTAAAATGCATGCCTCAGTTATCTATTTATAGCTAGGTAGTTACTACAATACCGTAAACGTGGTGAAACTGTACATTGTCATGCTAAGTGCCTGCCGACAATGAACGGTGAATCCATTCTTTAGAATAGATTATTACTAAGAGCCCATGTGACACAGAACTTGTAACACATATTATGAGAGTATCTTGAAAAGGCTTTACTTAGCTCTTTTAAGGTAAAAGTAATGAGTTTTACTTAATGAATGTTCTTTTAGGTCAAGTGAAACTTGGTAAATTAATGTTTTTTTTAAAGTAAACATAAGGATATGATAATCAGACTAATACTCAGCATAATTTCGCATATTTTTCATGGTCACACTGATATTTATAAATATTTGAGACAGTGAGATTATATTTTCTTTATGCAGATGAAAACTTTATCTTATGATAGAATATATTTTTGGTGACTGAGTTACGTAGCTATTAAATGAATATAAAAAAAAAAACACATAAAAGTGCTTGAGGCTTCATTTGAACATAATTTCATAAATTCCTTTAGATTCCTAAATAAATAGTAAAGCAAGAAGAATCATGCAAGAAGAATCATCAAGGAAATTAACCCAATTTTACTTATGACCAAAGCAATTTTCATCTCACCATCAAGAGAGCTTGAAACTTTATAAGTATCACAAAAATAATAAGCATTTTTTTTTTATAATTACAAGCTTAATCAATTTCGAGTACATGTAACAAAATACAGTAACTTTTTGTACCATTTTTTCCCAAAGAAATCCTCTTGTTGGCTTCAGAGGTAAGCTACCATCAGCCTTATGTCATGCACCTCACACTCCTGGATCAATGCAAGGGAGGGTTAGTAATCAACTCAAAGAAAATAGAAGGTATCAAGCAATAATTCACTCAGCAATCATGTGCTCAAGGTTAAATTTAGAATGTCTGGCCAACAGAATGAAAGAAAACATGTCCTTGTTTCAGAATTTATCATAATGGGTAGCAACCACAACAAAACCTCAATTTTGCCTGATAAAATGATAATTTTTCACCTCAACTGTGTTAATAGTATCAGTAGAAATAGAACTATAAATTTAAAAGAAAGAAGATTGGTACTACTATTGAGCAAGAAGCATGATTAAGAACTATGAATTGGCCCATTATTTAAGAATGTAGACTAATGAATTTGACTCTTTCCAAGCAAATATTTCAGCCTCTGTTAAGGTAACATGCATCCCTCGCGTACCTGAACGTTTTTTTTCACGCTGGTCTCTTCTATGCTTAGCTACGCGACCGGTAAGAAGACCAGACATTTTAAGTCGATATTTCTCTAAACCTTCTAAAAGAGTCAATTTAGCAAAGATATACAATTGTCCTATTGATTCGTAAACTCTAAAACCGTACTCACGATCACCATCGTTTATTGGTTCGACCGACAGGATGCAGTGAATCCGTGAAAACAAAAAAATATGCTAAACTTTTTCAATTTACAGGTAGCAGCCTACAGTTTCCTTCACAGTTATTTAGAGCGTACACAAAAATCACAGTTAACACAACACAATGGAAAATAGAATTTTGGAAGTATATTTCAGTTTTTATCTCGAAGGTTTTTAGGCGAAAAAAACCTCGCTCGCTCTACGAATCGAACGAACGCTGTTCGTTCCCGTCAGCCAGCCTCACAATATTCAGCTGATTTCCGTCAGTGTCAGAATCAGAAATCCTCAACAAGCCAAGTGTTTTGATGACCAACGAAGTATCGTGGTTCCGTTGTATTTCTATGTTAATACCTTTGTTTGTTTTATATTTTGTATGTTTACCTTTGTATAGTATACTTGAAGCAATTTGCAAAATATTACCAACCTGATCAAGAAACCGATCTGGATTTTTTTGATTACATAATATATAGGCTACAAATAAGATCAAATCCAGTTATCGGGTTACAATTTTGCATGCCATCATCTTATATTTCCTTATATGAATAAATATGTTTAAATATATATACCTGTGATCGATTATATTATTCTGAATACGGTTCTGTATTCGTCATCTGTATGTATGTATACGCGTCAAAAACCTATGGTGATTTATCGAATTAAATTAATGAGTGACGTCTTTCGCACGGAACCTATGTAATGTAATATGTATGTTATGAACTATGTAATGTAAGTAATGTGTGTAAATCCATTAGTAGGTAGACCTACATACATATACATTATTGGTATCAAGCACGCACGTCCTTTGATTGTGGTAAAGATATTACGGTTCTTTGTTGGACTACGAAACCCTGAAATATATGAAGAACGTTGATTTTTGTAAGATAACGTCTATTAAATGCCAATGTCATTGTTGCTTAGTTTCTTTTGTCATTGTCACTGTCATTGAAGAAAGAGCAGCTGATCTCAAAAATGTAGGTAATTTTGACGCGATTTTTATATAATTTTCGCGTTTGTTTTGGCGAAACATCTCTTCAGAGGTAACAAGGCTACAAAGTCTTGACTAAGCACACTTGTAATATCGTTTTTTTGTGTTTATTGACTAGATATTGTTGGTACAGATGCTGCGTAGAATAGTGATAGGATCGTTCGGAGTAGCTGCTCTGGTGCCGTCGGTTAGCGCCGCGACGCCCGAGCCCTCGCGGCCGGCCTGTCCTCCTCTGATGAAGCCCTCTGAACTACCGATTTACGAAGCTCCTCATTCTGAATACGGAGAGTAAGTAGACATACTCACTTGCTTACTCCCTACTTGCCTTAGCAGTTCTAACCTTGCTTGGTCCGGAGCCCTCTTTACATGAATTACATGCGCTGTTGAGTCTGATGCATAAGCACTTTTCATATACCTACTTACATATTTCCGAACGATGATAACAGGCCAGCAAGTTCGCTTGTAGCTTGTAAACTCGCCCCGTGTCATCAGCTTTTTTACAATCTGCTAGCTGACAATCCTTCCCGAAAGCTAACTCACTCTGAGTGTATTTCCAAAAAATTTGTCAGACTACGCACTGTGCTGATTAACATTATCCTACTAACTTTACAGGTACATTAAAGAAGAGGCTAAAGAGCAAAAGAAGGGCTTTATCCAGTCAGCTCTATTGGTGCCTGTGAGCGCCGTGCGAGAGCAAGTGCAGGTGGTGTGGGAACACACCGACACACTCAAGCACACCGTGCAGGACAACTACCATGAGTTGCAGGACAAGACTGATTGTGAGTACTTGTTCAAAGAGCTAATAAGATATAGCTTATAGGCATTTTCTATTTATATATTTTCAAAAAAGCATGAACATTACTCTATATTATATTCTATCAATATATTAATTCCCATAAGGCAGTGTCCTAATAGAACGCGATGACGCGACCATCGCAAGTTCGCGCGAATGTCGATCGCGCGATTACGCGATCAAACGTACTAACGTCAAATAGGCGTCCCAATTGGCATTTCGTCGCGTCGCGCGATCGCGCGATTGCCAATCGGGACGCCTATTTGACGTTAGTACGTTTGATCGCGGATTCGCGCGACGGTCGCATCGCTTGCTCGCGCGACGATCGCGTGATCGCGTTCTATTAGGACAACGCCTAACAGGCTTGCTTAATTTGAAGCTCAATGGCATTAGATATTTTCATGAAGGAAAAGTTTGTGTATATTAGGATAGATGTTCGTCAAAAAAGAGCTGTTATTATTTTAAGTCTTTGGTTTACTATTTCGCTGCTTGAAAACAAAAGGGACACAAGTCAAAATATCATTTTATTCAGGAGAGCCATTTAAAAATTTTAAAAGTAGTTTTTTTGGGTCTTTTTTTGATATATTTTATATAAATCTATGTTTTATATGCCATTACACGTGTATTTTAATCCTTCATCATTTGTGTATTTTTTATTTTGGTATTACAGTTACACAGACACTTAAATAATAAGAAAAGTCTGTTTTGACTATAAAAAGAATGGTATAATAGCTATGGTTTTATTGAATAAAATGCCACAAGTGGCAAATAATAAAATGTTTTATTATGAAATATTGATAGATTTCAATTTAAAGTAACCAAAAAGTATAAAATTATAACTTTGAAACTAAAACTACTCAAATAATAGGCTCTCAGTTATATCTAAATGTTATTAAAAGAAATAAATGAGAAATCCAGCTTGCTGTTGAATACTAAAAGAAGAGTCATCACAATAGTTTCCTATAACTTTTAAAAAGGGCGTAATAACAGAACTAAAATTAAACAATATAACAAGCTTTATTAGCCTCTAGCTCTAGTAAAAGTCCTACAAGTAGTAGGAATAATAGGGATCAACGCTATGAAAATTATCTAAGGAAATCAAAACGGTCTACTTGAACAAAACAGGTTCAATAATGTCAACTCTAAAAGTAAAATGACATTATACAATAAACAATAAAAAATAAACTAGGTATTAACTATTTTAAGGGAAGAAGAAGAAAAAGACTAGCTTTTTCTTTGTCGCTTTCTTGCACTTTAGATAAACATTTTATTAATAATTCTTATAGTTTTATATTCAAAGCGGACACATTCCGAAATAGAGCAGTTTAAAAAAAATAAAAATAATAATATAACATGAATTTTCTTTTCATAACAGCCACATCCCAAAACACAACTCTTTTGACTATAATGTTTCATTCAAAAACACATGAGATTTTGATATTTTTGGTCATAACTATAAAAATGGCTGTTTAACTCCGAAGCTAACCGCCAAAATAGCGTAGTGCTAAAGAGGCGTGTGTAGTTTTTTCACAATTCTAATCTTAGAAGCATAGGTGTCTTTTTCGTATAGCATAATACGACCAATTTAAGACTCATTTTTCGATTAAAAACGATTTTGGACTTTTTTGATTTGTGGCCCTTTTGTTTTCAAGCAGCGATTTATTAATTCAGCCTTTTGGCTCACATGGCACACCTTAAGGTCTCTACACACCAAAACTGACGTCAATACGTCAGCAGGGTATTATTTAAAAGGATTGTTCAAAAGGAGCCCTGTGGCTCAGGCCGGTTTTTGCCGCCGCCGCGCCGCCCCCGGGGCCGACACCTTTTGAGACAGATTTACCTACACTTGTACACTATGTTTGTATGTATCTCATCTATCTGCTTTTTTATAATTCCAGGACAATAATGTCCTGATTATTTGCAGGGATTGTAAAGTACCTTCGAGAGGAGGAGAACAAGGAGGTTCGATACGGTGCAGTGGCGATGGGCGGACTCACTGGGTTCATATTCGGACTGCGAGGAGGCATCATCAGGGTAAGTTCTGTCTGCAACAAAGTTATGACCCTAATCCCCGGTTTGTTGAAGATTTTACCCAGAAAGAGTTGGTACTGCCAAGATCGTTCGGGCTGCGGCGGGCGTGTCGCGCTCGTGGTATACTACGGCCGGCGGATCTAGGCTGTTCGATTCCCGCTTCAGCACAAACATTTGTGTGATGAACATAGGTGTTTGTCCTGAGTCTGGGTATTTTCTGTGTATTTTTTAATACAACAGAAATAAGACAGTATTCTATCAGTTATATGGTAAGCTTAGTTTGAGGCTAGATGGTGGGTGATGTGTGAAATGTCCAAACAGTATTTATTTATAATGTTTACCTATATTATTCAAGATGATTTGTGGACAATGGCTTAAGACCAGATGGAAGTGAGTTGGGCCCAACTTGCCATTAGCCATTGCATTACGCCATTACAACTTGGGGGATACCTTTTCCCAGCAGTGGGACGAGACAGGTTATTAAAAAAAATGTTAAGGAAGAAGTGGAAATGATAACACCATCTATCAACAAATTATACAATTGCGCCGGCGTCTATTGGTCGCTTAGCCACCTTCCCGCCGCGGCCGAACCAATAGGCACCGTCTCGTCTGACCTCACTTGCGCAGAGCTCCCCTCCACTTTCACGGAGCGCTATTAAACCGTGAAGACACCTGTATGTGTTGCAGAGGTTGTTATACCTGGGCGCAGGCAGCACGGGTATGGGGTTGGTGTGCTTCCCGGAGGACACGCGTGCACTGCTCCGGACAAACTCGGCGCTCGCCAAGCAGTACATCAACATCGCCTACAACTTCTTCTACGGAGGTACAGACAGCATCATAGATAAGTATCCCCCTTGCATTATAATACCCACCCAGTCACCCAGCTTTAAATCCCTTCAAATCACCGGTCGCGGCGTATGGAGACGTTTTGCCTTTAAAAAATAGATTATATTTGTATAACCGTATGTAAACCTAAAAATAATTTCAAGTATGTCAATTTTTGAAAGGATTTATAGCTGGGTGACTTGTGCAAGGGGGATACTTATCTCTGACGCTGTCTGTACATATCCTACTGTCAATATTTAGAAAATGCTAAGTTTTAACTGACTGACTGACATAAGCTAAACCAGTGGACGTAGAAACACAAAACTTTGAGGAATTTGTTCGTCAAGAGGTAAAAGTGCGAGGTAAATTCGCAACGTGTTTGTCCAGCTCATAAGCTATATCCATACCGAATTTCCGCCGAATCGGTTCTGTAGTTTTTGCATGTTTGAGGAACAAACAACCATCTGTCCATAAATTCTTCAAATTCTTGCCTTTTATAGGATAAACAACTTCTTATAAAGAAGGATAGTTATTATAGGATACCTATTTTATTTAAAGTCCTATGCAGTACTGTTCTGGACATGGGCAGGCGTGATCACTTACCATGACGTAGGTATTATTAAGGCAATGACTGTATTTTATATCTGTAAAATGTAAGACATGGACATGTTTCAAATTTATTTATTTGGTCAACACTACTGTATGTACTTTACACTCTACTTTCCTACCAGTAAAGCCCGGCGACCCTCAACTGGAGGTGAAATTCCCCGAACTGACCTTCCCCAAGGATTTTGCGGAGTTCTCCAAAATGACCATGTCATTGGCTTGCACCGTCTACCAGGCGGTCATGCCTCCGCCCAAAGAGACGACCGATTCTAAACCCTCGGACAAGAAGGAATAGGTAGAAATTCGAATGGCAGGTTGCATGTGGTTTTTGGTCTTGTTTTCTGCTTGCTTTTGTCTGCTGTGGTATTGTTTTTTCCGGCGATGGAAGCTTTAAGCCTGGTTTGCGCGACAGGACAGTAGTTAGTTCAAGTGCGCCTCAAAGACGCTCTTTTCGTGCACTTGACACATTTCGAACTTTTTAGGTTCTATGACATGCCGGTTTTCTCACGATATTTTCCTTCACCGTTAAGCACGTGTTCAAAATGCACACAGATTTTTTGAATAGAAAAATCCATTGGTGTACGCCCGGATTCGAACTCACGACTATCGGATCGAAAGTCGAGGCACCTCCCACTCGGCCAACACGGCTTTTTAAAGTTAGTACCTACCTACACTACAGTGAGTAAAGTATTGTAAAGGGTTCAATGGCGAGTCAAAAAGTGGCTAGTAAATACAAAGCTCCTTAAAATAAATGTGTGTTTTGAAGACTGCACTACCCACTGTCCTGTCGTGAAAACAACGCTATGTTAGTTTGATTTTGGACTCTCATATGTCGCGTCCTTATTTCTCGCGCAAGCCACAAGCCAGCGGCGCGGGGCGGCACGGCGGGCGGGAATTTCAAGTCGCTCATTTTCAAACTTGGCTTGAAGTTTCACGATGTCACATAAGTAGTCTACAATGAATGGTGATGATATGCTGAGGATCATAAGTAGTCTACAATGGTGATGAGATGCAAATGTTCTTCGATCTTCTTATTGTTTTTTCTTGACTCATATGCACGCCTTGCTTATTTGGATTTGTTCCTGGTTTGCAGCTTATGTTTTCGTTAATTGTTCCTATTATTGCTAACCACTTCACACGCTACGGATTACCTTTCTAACACTAGTGCACAGATGAGTCAGAGTACTACGTAGTGTATATCTTAGTACTCAATGAATGAAGGCTTTTCTTATTGCATGACAAGCGGTTCACGGCACTCTCGGGTACTTGTACTGCTTATAATCATGGACATGCACTCAAATCACACGCAAAAAATGTGCTGTTAAGTGTCGCGGGTTCAAGTCCCGCAGTGGTTGTTAAATTTTGAACAAGAAAATTAAACAAGATTTTATGCTGAATTCCACTGTTTATTGAACGAGCTTGTCTAAGAGATAACCTTTTTGTGACTAACATGTGACGTAATTTCTTGGACTGAATATATGAAGATTTTATGAATAGCAAGACCTACCTGAAACTAACTTACTATTGCTTAAATTTTCAGATTATACAATAAAGGAGGATGTCGACGACAGTACCTAAGCATGGTAAGCGACTTCATTACATAGGTACCGGTATGGGTGCCGTGGTGCCCACATCATAAAAGGATACAATCACACATACACAAGGATTGACCATCAATAAATATAAAAGACTTAGTCCTGACTGACAGACAACGCACAGGCCGAATCACTGAACGTAATTACTTGAAATTTGGAGGGTATGATCGTCATGAAGTGTAAGCGCATAGTTACTAAGGAATTTTATATGCAAACGAAGTTGCGGGCGTCATCTAGTTCTGTATAACATCAGACAGAAACCATGGAAGTTGTTCGCACAGAAGTCCACTCTTGGGACTCGAGAAGCGAACCCGCTACTTCCATTGTGATATGGGCTAAGAACTTATTTCGTTTCGTTACAGATCCCGGCACAAACACAACTGCAACAGAATTAGGAGTATGTGACCGAAGCTCGTTAGTGATTATTGTATGTAGGTAGTAATTTATTATTAGCTAGTCTGACACAGTGCTATTTTATCGTTGACGTAAATAAACTGAATAAACGAATATATTTTTTTTGTAATTTATTATTCTCACAACCCTATGCTTAATTTACTAGCTAGTGAATTTCTTGGCTTTGATGGTCATTAAAATGTCCCATTGTAGATGAGCGCTGTAGCAGAGTTTTACCGGGCTATGTATGTGATATAGACTTGTGTAGCACTGTTCTCGCGACAAGCTCTTCTTGTGATTAGGAAATTCAATCTATCTAAGTGACTTACTTGGTAGGACTTCTTAGTACCTAGCTCCTACAGGCAGGCTAGCTTATCTGACAAGTTAGGTCAACAAAAAAACCAGAAATATTTAGTTCATACTATATTTCACAAAGAAGTTATCCTTACAATCAACTTTATGCAAATATCATCTCCTCTCTCCTCTTCTTGGTGACCACTGTCCCTGGTTTGTGCTGCGATTCTGGATGGTTCATGAGCTCCGGAGGACAAGTCGAAACGGAGCTCGACAGCAACACCTGTTTCAGGTCGTAGAACAAGCCAGAGTCCTCTTTAGTGACGAAAGACACGGCTTTACCGGTCTTGCCCGCACGGCCGGTACGACCGATACGATGCGTGTAGTCCTCGATCGTCTTCGCCATGTCGTAGTTGATGACCATACTGACGTCCTTGATGTCGATACCACGACCGGCCACGTCCGTCGCCACGAGGATATCCTTCGAGCCGTTCTTGAGACTCGCCAGTGCAAAGTCACGCTGCTCCTGCCCCTTGCCACCGTGCAGCGTACACGCGTTGAAGCCGAGCTTCTCCAAACCCTTGGCGAGCACGTCCGCACCCTTCTTTTGGTTGACGAAAATAATGATTGGCGGTTCGACGCCGCATTGCAGCAGTTGCGTGAGTTTCCTGCGTTTCTCATTCTCGCCGACCATGTATACGACTTGCTCCGTGCGGTCGACGGGCTTGCCGACGGACCCGATATACACTATGGCTGGTCTCCTGAGATAACTGCGCGCCAGGCGCTCCACGGCCGGCGGCATCGTCGCCGTAAACATCACAGTTTGTCTGTACTTCTTCTTCGTGTTGTAGTTAGCCAGCAGAACTGACGCATCTTCTGCGGCATCTGTGTCCGGTTTGACGTTCGAAACGGGCATGAATTCCAGAATCTTCTGCACGTCAGGCTCGAAACCCATGTCTATCATGCGGTCAGCTTCATCGAGGACTACATAAGTACAACGATTGAGCACTAGGTACCGGTTTTCGAGTACGTCGATCAGACGACCGGGCGTGGCGATTACAATTTCACACCCTAATCTAAGCTTGAATCCTTGCTCTTCCCTCGACAGACCACCCACTACTACCACAGAAGTGATTCCTAGAGGAATACCAAACTTGCTAGTTTCTTCTTCAATTTGTTGCGCCAACTCACGGGTCGGCGCTAGAATGATGGCGTACGGCCCTTGGTCGGCGTCTTCCATACGTTCACTCTTTGGAAGCGACTGGATCCAAGTCAGCAGGGGAATAAGGAAAGCCAAGGTTTTACCAGAACCAGTCTCGGCTACACCAATGATATCTCTGTTTTGCAATCCAATTGGAATAGCTTGCCTCTGGATAGGAGTGGGACTCTTATATCCCACTTTGTTGATGATTTCCATGATGTCATTATGGAAGTTTCCTTCTTTCCAGTTTCGTATTGGGTTAGCAATCTTTCCCCCTTTGAGTGTGATGTTGTAGTCTTCTCTAAAGATTCGCCAATCCCTCTCTGTCATTTCATCATGATCTTTTTCGGACCAATGCCTATCATCCCACTTTTGTTTGTCTTCCTTCTTCTTGACCTTCTTCAAGCGTAGCTTTTCTTGCTCCTTTTCCAGTTCAGTCCTTCTTTTCTCCAAAAGGTTTCCATAAAACTTGCTGTGATCTTTTTTCTGAGATTTGATATCAATGCCGGCGATGTGCCCACGCCCAAAGAACTGCACTTGATGCCTCTCCTTGTAAAGAGTGTTGTAGTCATTTGATGTGTCTTCTGATGCGTCCCAATCGAATACAAATTTTCTGTCATTCAGCCTACGGACTCTACGCTTTCTTTTGACAATACCTAAATAACGAGCTTTGATGGCTTCCTCCTCACGTTCCTTATCCTTAGTTTTGGATCCTTCATCGTTACGATCATTACGATCCTTTTTATCATCACCTCCACGACGGTCCCCACCTTGATTTTTCCTTTCCTCATATTTGCGCTCCCTTTCTCTTTCCCTCTCTTCCCTCCTCTCTCTTTCCTTCTCCCTTTCTTTTTCTCTTTCCTCTCTGTATTTTTTTTCTTCTTCCCTCTTGGACATTGTTAGATCTATTGTAGTGATGGGTTTGTCGACGCTGGCTCTCATGGCCTCAACCTGTTCTCGTCTGCGCTCCAGAGCTAGTGCAGCCCTTTGTTCCTTTGTCAAGAAGACAGGTTTACTTCTTGCTTCCTCTTCAGCTTTCTTCTTAGCAAGCAGCTCCTCAAGAGATAAGGGTTCACGCTTTACAGGCTTTGGTTCTTCAGATTTTTTTTCATCTTTTTCTTCTTCATCCTTAGCCTCATCATCTTTCTTACTCCTACTCTTCTCCTTATCGTCACGTCTATCTTTCACATCGCTACGCCTATCTTTATCATCACTACGTCTTTCTTTATCTTTGCCATCGCGTTTCTTAGGGCTGCGGGCGCGTGCCAGATCCTTCTTACCGGGACTTTTGGAACGTTCAACATCCTTCCTCGGACTTCGATCTCTGTCCTTCCTGGGGCTGCGAGCCCGCTCGCCATCTTTACGAGGGCTCCGGGGTCTATCCTGATCTTTTTGAGGGCTCCTTGACCGTTCCCTACGTTTAGGTTTCTCACGATGAGGTTCGCGTTCGTCGTTGCGATCCCTTTCGCGCCTCTCCCTAGAGCGTGAACGCCTGCGTTCAGGACTTCTGTCCCGTGCCATTATCACTTGACGAAAATGATACAAAATCGCCTATTTTGAAATTATCATCTTTTTTGTTGAGAAAAATACGCAATTTTTTATAAAACATGCAAACAAAAGTCGAACAAACAATCATGTCAAAATAAAAAATGGCTAAGTACGTTTTTGGCTACGGACTGTGGCAGGATTCCGACACGAGACACGACGACTAATTTAATATTATTAGGATGTAAAATTCAGTAATTCAGTAATTTTTATGAATCAATCTTTGAATTTCATGCTGCCTTGATTTATGAGTGTGTATCTGTTTTTTTGGATGTATAAAATAGTTATATTATATGATATACAACAAAATAAACGCAGCCCACTCGCAGTCTGAATATGTCACAATAAAAGCACAGCCCAGGTAGGGCTTGCAATTTGGATACGAATATCCGAATTATCCAGATAACCACCCTATTTTTATATCAGAATAACGCAGGGCAGGGAACAGTATCCGGTTAATTTGGTTTGGATAGTTAGTTAGTATCTTAAGATGGTAAAATTTGATAAAAAAATATTGTAGGTGTAGCGTAACTAGCGTTAACTCTACATAATGTGTTAACTTACTATTTAATAAGCTGTTACTCAATACGTCATTATACTATAGTACTAACTATAAGTCAATCTGAACAGCTCTTGTAAAAGCTCACACTGTAATTTAGTCTCGGTTTAAACGCGATACGGTTAATACATCAGTACAACATATTCGGTTTTTAATATATCGAACCTAATTACCTATTTAATCAATTCAATTTAGGGTTTGATCACTACGAAATAAACAAAAATCCTAAACTAGTGACCCCGTGAATCCTAAATAGGTATAAGGTGTAAAATGTTAAAAACATTTACTAATGCATTGTGTTGTGTGCTCTAAATACACGTATACTGTAATGTAAGTAATTTTGGTGTAAAACACTGTTTTTTAGTTCAACAAAGAAACCTTCTAAGTTTCGCCTTGTTCGTTATTTTACAAATTACATGGATCAGGGTAACCGAATAATATGATCTATTCATTTAGTACTTAATGAAGAAGACGGATTCAGCGAAGCCGACGATGACAGGTTTTGGCCTCCTTGTAATACTCGGAACCCTAAAAATATTAAGAAATGTCATTCGACATTTTGATTACTATCCAGCCAGCCACTGTAGGTACTCAAACTCTACATCCGGCAGTACAACTATAGACAACCTAGGAAATCACTCGAGTGCAACTTACACTTGGCCATTTTAGGATCGCGGAAGTGAATCAGAATCAAAAAGAATTTTATGAAGTTTTGACGGGAACATGAAAAATGGCGCATTAGCGGCATTAAATTAATTGACAAAACTTGTATAACTTTAAGTGTAAAAACGGTGGTTTTATATCCATTAAGTGCTCGTGAACGTGTATGAGTGTTGGTGAATAGTGTAATGCTGTAAAACGTGACGTTTCGTGTTGACTCCAAAACTCCATAGAAGCCTTTACTAAAGTCGCAACCACCACTTCTTTACAGGGGCATGACTTGACTTATCGACTCTGACTTATGACAAAATAATCTCTCCAATTACTTGACATTGGCTATATACCTTTGATGTGAAGCCAAAACCGAAGAACTTAGGTTCTTCGAAAAAAAAAAAAAGAATTTTATTTTTGCTTACATTTGGGTCATGTTGGAGAAGATTTGAATTACCAATTTTCAGATTTTGCGCGATGTGCAATGGGAGATTCGTCAAAGATTATCGCAGCATCTACGGTGATAGCTCTATGTGGCGCAGCAGCCATATTAGTTCATATAGTCCGAAAAAGAAAACTTCAAAAACTAAAACCTCGGAGGGCTGATGAGGTTTTCACTTACTTGGTTATCGAAATTGTGAATACAGTAGAACAATGTGATCATGTTGTTCATGAATTACGCAGGTAAAAACGTCCCCATAATTCCATAAAGCCTCATTGCACTTACCGCTCTTTTGCTTTGCCATATGATATGACTCAGTTTAAGTACCTACAGCTACCTACCACCATATTACAGTGATGAAATGATGATGATAATTGAGCAATTCAATTAATGCAACCATTGCATATTGCACCAACTACTAAGAAGGTCCATGAAGTATGAATATTTGTTTATAGAAAGAGCATGACGCACAGAGCACTGGGCTTTGACTGTGAATGGGTGTCGGAGAAGTCCAGACATCCCGTAGCTCTGTTGCAGCTGTCTTCACATGATGGGTACTGTGGACTTTTCAGATTGAACTGTTTCCCACAAAGAGTCATACCAAATTCCTTGAAGGTGAAATCAAGTTATTTATATAATTTTTTTAGTCAAATATTATAATCCCACCATAGGGTATAGAGCGGGGGTCACCAAATTGTGGACCGCGGTCTGCATCCGGACCGCCGACACATATTTTGCGGACCGCGAGAACACAGCAACTTGCACTACAGAGATTTGTGTATGGTAATAAATATCCAGAACTACAAAAAAATAGCTATGAAACTTCTTACTTTGTTCGAGTCACGGTCAACATGTACATATTTGCAGCATTTTCGAAGATGAACTTCAAAATAAATGAATAAATTTCGATCTTGACCTGATGAACATCTCCAGAGTTTAATTTCTATAGCTTGCACCAATTTTACTCCATAAAATGATATTTATTCTCATCGACATGTAGAAAAATACCTACTAATATAATATATATTTTCTCTTTAAAATGTTGTGTTGTGCGGACCGCTATGGTCATTTCATATCTTAAAATGGACCCCGAGCGAAACTAATTGGTGACCCCTGCTATAAAGCCCTTTCTCTACACTTCGGCTTCTTTCGTCTATAATCCAGTCCTGTTTGATAGGTGAGGGTCAGGTTCAAGATATTGTTCAAAATGTTTTGCAATAGGTACTTGTTTATTGCTAAATCTTCCTTGATTAAATTTTACCTAATTCCTAATTTACATAATACCTAATTAGTCTTGTTTATATAGATAGAGGTATCTAATTGCTTTGCAAATTATTGATAGCTTAATTTTTACCAGTTTTTTAAATGAATAGACTTCTCAGAAGGAAATGTATTGTGTTATCAATAGTACTGTTAATGTGGAATTTTATAAAAGGAACTCAATAACTTATTGATGAATTACATGTTAAAAGTATTTAATCTATAAATTATTTTTTATTGAATTATATGATGACATAATTCTTGATTTTTAGAAAAAGATCTGTTTAAAAGAAAATGTATGTCTTCAAATTATAAAATAAATTATAATTAATTTTAATATATAAAAAAAATAATTATAATTTATTTTATAATTTGAAGACATACATTGTCTTTTAAACAGTAATTTTAATATATAAAAAAAATAATTATAATTTATTTTATAATTTGAAGACATACATTGTCTTTTAAACAGTAATTTTAATATATAAAAAAAATAATTATATTTTATTTTATAATTTGAAGACATACATTTTCTTTTAAACAGATCTTTTTCTAAAAATCAAACAATTATTTCAGGAGTTATTAGAATGTGAAGACATTTACAAAGTGGGTGTAGCACCACAGGGTGACCAGACGTACATTTATAGTGACTATCAAACCATGGTGCGGGGCACTATTGACTTGCGGTTTATAGCAGAGATGTGCGGGTGTAAAGCAGGCGGATTAGGTGCCATGTCGGAATCATTGCTGGGAGTGATCTTAGATAAACATTGGAAAGTAAGAATAATTTTTTTAGGATTTTTTTAAGAATGTTGTTTTATTCGGCGTATGCTTCGGCCGGAGCGCCCGGATATCCGGCAAACAGACATCCGGCATATAACTTGTGTGATCCCGCGTAACTCAGTAAAAACGGCCGGATACCGAATATTTACCGGATATCCGTTGCATCTCTAGGTATAATAGGTACCTATATACATTTTTGTTAATACATACATAGGATACATAGAAAATACCCAGGCTGAGGACAAACATCGATGTTCATCACACAAAAGTTTGTCCTGAAGCGAAAATCGAACCCGTGATACTCGGTGCAGCAGTCCAACGCACTTGCCATTTGACCATCCATGTTGTCATAAGTGCACGAGAAGAGCCTCTTCGAGGCGCACTTGGAATCCTCTCACTACACTGGTTCGACAGAATTAGTGACACCATAAGAAGAAGTTGTCATAATAGCTTATTACTTCAGATTCGCTGCAGTAATTGGGAGGCAGTGGAACTCACTCCCAGACAATTGCACTACGCTGCGTCCGACGCGCACTCTGCCATCAGAATATTCGTCGACATGATAAGCCGCCTTAATCAAGGGTTCTTCAGGAGCCTCTGGTCGAGGGACACTGAGGATGATGTGTGGGAGAAGATGGAGGAGATATGCTGGAAGTACAGCGATAAGAACTACAAGGCGCGGCAAAGTGGGATTGAGGGTGGGTAAGTCGTTAAGTGTCATCGAATTCTGATTTGCTGGAGATCAACAGTTTAGGGTTTGTAGGTAAGGGGGTTAGCAAAAAATTGAGAGGTTGGATGGGTGATGATGATGATAATAAATGATGATGGGTTTCAGATAGATGTTTTCTAACGCAAAAATTACTGAATGACACATATAACAATCATTTGACGACGACACGGATGGTCAAGTTGCATGTATGTTGGACTGCCACGCCGGCGCCGGTGTCGCGGGTTCGATTCCCGCTTCGGGACAAACATTTGTGTCACGAACATGTCCTGAGTTTGGGTGTTTTCTATGTAGGTATGCTTGTATTAACAAAAAAATAAAAAAAATATTTTGTATATCAGTTATTTGGTACCCATAGTGCAACCTCTGCTTAGTTTAGGGCTAAGAGTTGTGTATGAAATGTCCTAAATATTATATTTATTTGTGATGATTGATGACGATGATGTTGAAGTAAAAAAATAAAATGATACTAAATAGTTTTGTATTATTTTATTTCAAAATGAAGCTCTATTTACCATGGATTTATTTATTCAATAGAAGCAGTAAAGCAAGAAGAAAAGAGAAGGTTCCCAAGAAGCCGTACCGCCCCAGCGCCACGCGCTCCAACCCGCTCTACCACAACTGCTTCCTGCAGGCGCCCGACGGAGAGCTGCTCTGCACTTGCGACAATAAGAAAGCTCTATGGTGAGCTCGTAAACATCAACAACACCACATTATCAACATGTTCTGGCGAATAAAAATCTTGAATCTTGAATATAATAAGTATAATCATCATTAAGGAGAATCCTCAAGGCAAATTTCCATACAAAATGTTTCGGACAAATACTCAAAAAGTACGCCGTATTATAGTAATTTCTTCACACTATTCGTTTCGTCCATGTTTTTTTGATTTCGATAACAAAAAAGTGAAAGGTTTCATACTTTAATTTAGATTTTATATGTGTTTTAAAATTAACATTCTAATTAAAAAACACGTATAAAATCTTTATTAAAGTATGTATGTGTAGTAAGTAGTAATTGGATTTGAGGATTAGCCTTAACAGCCGTTCATCATTCACGCTCTGGGTTTTTTTTATTTACAAGCCAGCGACTTTGCTTTTAGCGTGTATACTCGCCCAGTGTCATCAGCTTTTTTTACAATCTGCTTGTTGACAATCCGTCCCAAAAGCTAACACGCTCAAACGCTAGCTTTTAAACTCTCCTACAATCAGCTTCTAAAACGCCGTGTGTCATTGACGCTTAAGAATTGCGTCCTGTGCATCATTGCGATTGCCGGGTTGCCTGGAAGAGGCCGTCCCTTGTACTATTTAGCTTAAGGCCTTTTTATTCTTGTTATATTGTTTTACTCAGGTTGGTGTGTTGGTGTATAATAAAGTGTTCGTCTTTTTTTTATCGCCAGAGGACAACTACTTTGTCGCTTCTTCTTCTTAACGTGTCACTAGTTCATTCGGACCAATGTGTTGAAAGGATTTCAAGTGCGCCTCGAAGAGGCTCCTTTCGTGCACTCGACACATGTTTTCGAACTTTAGGTTCTACGACATGCCGGTTTCCTCATTATGTTATATTAGTTTGTCCCTCATTATAACAAACGTTTGTCTGCGTGTTGGTCTCCAGGTACATTGAGAAGGGCTTGGCGGAGCTGATCTCGGAGGCGCCGCTGACGGCGCGGCTGCGCTTCGAGCCCGAGGCGCGCTCGGCGGGCGCCGTGGGCCGCTACTACACCATGCAGAAGGCCAACCGATGCGTCGTGTGCGGCGACACCCACTCCTACATCAGGAAGAACGTCGTGCCAAGAGAGTATCGGAAGTTTTTCCCTGGTCAGTTATGTTTAGGCTTGGAGAGTATACCGAGTAACACTTGTCACTTTCTGAGACCAAGTCTGTTATAAATTCACCGGTGATATCCGCCTGGTGCGCCCCGGCAGGCGATTTTCTACGCTGTGATGTCATGATACTTGTAACTATTCACAATTTCATTCGTATCGTAAATAACAATAACAGACAGTCAGTAGTGTGCTGATTGTGAACGGGAGTGATTGCGTGACGTCACGCGCGGCATGAGTGAATTATTTTAACAAAATGTGACATTATCACAATATGCCACTGATGAAAAATCACCGGTGATTTCACTGTGACAATATGAAATCATATCACCATGTGACAATGAAATAGAAGTAGCAATCATTTCCATGCCTAGTTGTGTTGTAATTTATCTATTTCAGCAGTCTTTAGTGGTGCGAGTATATTCAAATAAAGCTGTGATCTGTTTGCAGAGGTGATGAAAGACCACTCCTCGCACGACGTGCTGCTGCTGTGCGTGGCGTGCCACCAGCGCAGCAACGTGCTGGACCAGGTGAAGCGCAGCCACCTCGCGCAGACGTGCCGCGCGCCGCTCGCGCACGACAACCGCCGGCTGCTCGAGGACACCACCCTCAAGTATGTACACACAGGTCGCTTAACGAAAGCTGGCGCTGACAAGTACTCACACTAACGCAATTTCACTACGCTTTGACAAATTTAGGATGATAATTTTGACAGTTCACAACAGGGACTCGCCGCGCTCTTTACGCACTGACAATACACAAGCGCACGTGTGAATGTACCTATAGTTTATGCCAGCTTTTGCAAAAATATTTGTGCCTATTAACAAGATCTTTTTAACAAAAAGTCAAGGTTTTACAAAAACATACTACAACCGACTTCAATCGGACTGTTCTAGTGACCGTAAACACCACTGAATGACCGTTAACGGCACAGGAAAGCAAAAGACGCAATTTCGGTTACTGGGATGACGTATTTTTTTCAGTTATTTTGATTTCAAAACCAAACTACTGAACGCATTTCCATGATTTTTTATGGAACCAATCTAAAAGTGCTACTCGGGCCAATGAACATGACACCTGGCTGACACGCGGCTCGGAACTTGATGCGGCAGCGGGGGGCTGCCCCGCGCGGCGCCTTCTGTGTTTCTTCTTCCTCTAATTGCGAAGCCTTGTCATTACTTACCATTACCAAGTATTACAGGACCTCTTCTCTATCAAGATTATCCAATTCCACGCTGTACTTTGCACAAACGTCATTCGAGCCAGGTGTCATGTTCATTCGCCCGAGTAGTACACACTACTACATAAATACTCACCTAACCAAGAATCTTTGTTCCAAGTAACAAACATAAAAAAATACAATCGAATTGAGATGAGAAACTCCTCCTTTTTTTAAGTCGGTTGTCCATAAACCACATATTTCCCTACAGGAAGGTGAGAACAGCCGCCCGTGCGCTACAGCTACACGGTCGGAACCACAATTTGCCGCCGGAGCGGCGGAAACAACTCGAGGCGGTGGTCGCGGCGCAGTTCCCGGGGCAAGACATCACCGAAGCACTGCTCGAAGAAGCCGCCTCGTTGCAACACAAGTATGTATCAAGCCTACTGGCAATAGTTCCAGTTATGAATTTATTGATGTGTCTGCGGTTCTGTGAGGACGTATAAGAAAATTGTATAAGTAATGTAAACTGATTTTTTTAATTTTATTTTTAATATTTATTGATTATTTTAATGACTTTTATGCTTTAAATATGTACCTAACCTTTTGACAAATGTATAATCTTTAATTAGTATAATTGGTGTGAGCCATTCTAGTTAAAGTAAAATAAATAAATACAAATACAAATGAAGGGCTCAATCTGTCGAATTGTCAGCGCCCATAACAGAGCCATAAGGAATTGATTTAAAATAAATCCGTTTTTTTTAACCTAAGCTGCTTTACCCCATAACTGTTCGATGTTTGCGTACAAATACTTCTCTGGGTAAAGCTGACAGCTTCTGTGGAGTTCTACTTCTACTAATGTTCAGCTAAGTTTTTACTAACTTACTATTATATATTGTTTTATGTAAACAAAAAGATTTCACGCCTGCCCATGATCAGAACAGGTAGCGGTAGCGGTACGGTGTGTAGCACACACAGGACTTAGATTCGTTTAAGCTGGTGTACACTGCTAAAAGAGAAAAACTTTGATGTAGGTGCATAATGTATTTTTGGAGGCCATTTTAATGTTCGTTCTATGAAGGAAGAAAGAACGTTCCACTCCCTTCGTCCATTTCATCAAAGTGTTAGGGCGCCTTCAAATTAGAGGCGTGAGGAAGCTCCACTGTGGCTCTTCCTCAAGCCTCTAGTTTGTTTTTTTTTTTATCTGAAAAAAAAAAAAAAAAAAAAAGTAATCTTGCAGAACCCCAAACGAAGACTACACAGCGGACTCGCACGGCTGCCGCGTGGTGTCGAAGTATCTGGAAAGCTTCGGCGGCCTGCTAAAACTGGAGGAGGAGTGGCGCGCGCACTTCCTCGCCACCATGCACCCGCGCTTCATGCCCGAGCTGTGGTCGGTGCACCATAACAGAGAAAGGTACAGCTTAGTTATTAGATTGTAACGGGTATTTCTCGCGCTCAGCTTATCTATTTATGTCCAGACTAATAATTATGTGTGATAATCGCGAAAGTCTACGATAAAGGTACATCCAAAGAATAATAATTATGTACAATTTGTTTTCAACAGACTTCAAAAAACGAGGTGATTATCAATTTGGTTGATTGTTTTTTTTTAATGTTTGTTACCTCAGAACTTTGTTGTTTATAAACTGATTTAAAAATATGTTTTTGTTGAGGATATACTTTCAGATTGGTCCCATAGAAACTTCATCGAAATCAGTTCAGCAGTTTAGTTTTTTATAAATAACTGAAAAAAATATGTCGTCGTAGTAAACGAAATTGAGTATTCTGCTTCCCTGTGACTCTTAAAAAAAATTACATACTAGTTGACAGTCGCAACTTTGTTTGCGTTGCGAATTAACAAAATTCCTTTCTTAGTACTCGCCTACAGATACATCTTGACCTAAATACCCTTGAAATTTCCAGTCTTAAGTCCAGTGGTATGGCCTGTGCGCTGTTGGTCAGTCAGTCAGTCAGGACCGACTCTTTTATAGATATTATGATTCGCTATGTTGTGTAGCCAAATTCTTGAAACAGACGATAATAGTGGTACCTCACTTTACTTCTTTTTCTTTTGGTTTCAGATTAAAATTGAAATTTGATGAAAACCGCCTAGATCTAAAGGACCTCAAGCAAATTGGTTGTTTATAATAATATTAATGTGGTAGGTATTGTATTGTTGTTACCTTCCTACCACAAAGTCTTCTTGGGGATCCAAAGAACCAACAACTTACGAATTACGTATTTTCAAATGGAAATAAAATACTTGAATTCATACCTTGTTTTTAATATAACCTTGTCTACCCCACTCCGCTAGGAGTATAGTGTTCTGTGATCTACCCACTAAAAACTTTACCACATTAAGTGTCGATGACACAGAGCTAGTTTGCAAACTACCAGCGAGCTTTAAAAGCTAGCGAGTTAGCGGTCCGTAAGGATTGTCAACTAGCAGATTGATAAAAAGCCGATGACACGGGGCGAGTTTACAAGCTACTAGCGAACTCGCTGGCTTGTAGCTTGTAAACTAGCCCTGTGTCATCGAGGCTTTATATTATAGTAGTAAAGCGTCGATTATTTATATAAAAAAGCTTGTGTGTCACAAGTTTTTTTAAATAAATAATAATAAAATAAAAGTCATTTATTTCAGGCCATAAAAAACCCATAAATTTACAAGGTGCCTAACTAAAGTACTTAAGATTAACCTATCTATTTATTTATTTACGGTTCTCACTCTGGTGCACTGAGAGCCAGAACCTGTACATGGGGCTATAGCTAAATGATAGCCTGTGAGCGTGTTAGATTTTGGGAAGGATTAAAAACGCTAATGAAACTGGGCGACTTTACCTATAAAATGTATTATTAGCTGGGTAGTGAAGGAACCGTAATTTACGTCGTAAAGCGAAGTTGAAGCTAGGTTGAAAAGCACAAACTCGACTAATTATAACCTGCACTTGCTGAACCATGACAGTCGAAGTGTGAATATGTCATGAGATAGTGATAAGTCAAAGTCAACATAATTCAAAACAAAAAGTTCGTTTACCGTACCTTGGTGTTGTGGTGTTCAAAATAGTTTAGTAGGTACTCTGACTAATCTGTGAAATAGTTCAAAATAAACTAAAAGTTTTAGCTCGTTTTACATTTTCTATCTTGCTTTCGGATTAAACAATGACGCACATTAAAAAGCAAATGAAAATAACAAAGCTGTTCAATAGGGGAAGTAAGTTTTGCTACGTGAAAATCAGCCGGTTAAGTTACTCTGATGTATCTGTAGCTGTGTATTGCGATCGTGTTTGGACCCCCTTCTATTTTTCTCTAGGAACTCAGGTTCCAGACGACTGTGAGGACATTCAAGAAGAGATACAGCAGCTGGAGCAAAAGTTAAAGGAGAAGCATGATACGTTGTTTTCACTGCAAAGAAATAGCCACCGGCAAAGGTATACGGACGATTACATTTCCAAGAAATCGACCGTCGAGGAGACCACAGGCTTTACAAGACCACAGGTAAGTTGTACAATAAAAAAATAAAATATAATAAATAAATATATAAATAATAAATCTGTAATAGTATTCTGTTTCGTATCTTTATACTTCTATCTATCTATCTAATCAGCCTGTTGTATCTAAACACCCACTGTTGGGTAAATATTAAAGTTACTAAAATATCCTGTAATAACACATTGCATGTTATTGTTAAATAGCAAGTTCTCATGACAAAAAGGGTTGAATTATAGAGCTAAGTGCAAGCGGTCCTTGGTTAATGAAATGATGCACACTTTGTACAAAATGATTATAGATATTGAAATGATACACATCTCAAAAAGTTTTAATTTTCATATTTTGTTTTTTAAATAACATTAGTTACACTTGCTTGCACACACTTGTGACCATCACATAGGTATATAGGTACCTATGTGATGGTCACAAGTGTGTGCATGTGATATTAAGTCTTTGATTAGGCTTTATATTAGATGGTCTTTATAGCCATTTTCTATGTTTTAGAAAATAATTCTGACAAACTCAGTAGAAACATTTATACGGGACATAGAACTGATGTCACTGCTCTCGGGAGTGGAGGTGCAGAGCTACGAGGCAGACGACCATTGCGCCGTGTTGTACCACATGCAGCACGCCTCGGAGCACGCTCTCACTCATGGACTGAAGATTGATATGAAGTCAGGTGGGTTGTTAGATGTAATGTAGCACTGATGTTGCTGGTTCTTTTTAAACACTATTTGTTCAGTCAAAATTTCGCGAAAAATGAGGGTACAGAATCTACAGATAGATGACAATTGACGTCATTTGTTAAGACGCCAGCAGGATTGAATCAGCCTCTTACTTAGGCACAATTCCAGGTGAGAACAAAGTGTCATCGTCCTGTCTCCCTCTTGGCTTCAACCTGAATGCAGTGTTGGAGCAGTTCAACAATGTGATGCTGCCGGGGTGCCTTGTCGCTGTGCGTAGGGCGCTGGCCGCCTATTACGATAGGCTTGAGCAGTTTCAAAAACTCAAGGTAATGTCCTAAATGAAAGGCACTTTTGCCTACATATTACGAATCCACTGCGGGTACAAAGACTTCTCAGAATATGCACCACTGAATTTAGTATTCTCTACTCATCCTCATGCAGACTGTTGTTAGCAAGTTGGTTTGTTACAGCAGGTACTCAGGAACTGACATTGTTGTAGTGCACCACCCACCAAGATACTATCCTAAAATATGCCTATTGTCCACTACTTGCTCATAAACTAACAGATAAATATACAATTGCCTAAATGTTACAGATTAATAATTCAATTGCATCAATAAGCATGTAACATCCCAGAGTGTGACGTTGGTGCTACTCATAGTACCTATATAATTTAAAATATAGTTGACAGTAGTTCCATTAAAATTTGAGCCTTTGATTTTTCGTAGTCCATTCCAAAAAAATATTCCTACTAGTTCCATGGAACAACTCATAATAGAACTACTGGGAACCATTCAATTTAAACGTCAAATACTTCCAGGAACTACTGCGGCAGCTGCAGCAGGAAGGGCGCGTAATTAAGCTCCTAGATGGCTCGCACATAGAGATATCGTTCAGCGCTCGCAGCGAGATGGAGGCTGAAGACGAGCATCTCGCGGTCACGCTGATGCTGGACTACCGGGTACACGACATACGGCCCAAGCACTACTCCTTTGTGGAGATTGGTAAGTCATCTTTTATGTTGATGATATTTATTTGTCAAAAATATGGTTACCTACGTACAAAAGTCTGCTTATACGCGTTTAGGATTCATTTCAAAGATTTACAATCTAATCCCACCATTTTCGTTCACTCCAAAGATCTATGTGTGCTTTGAAATCACGTGCTTATCGATGAAGGAAAACATCGAGAAGAAACCGGCATGTAAAAGATCCTAAAAGTTCGAAAAACATGTGTCAAGTGCACGAAAAGAGCCCCTTCGAGGCGCATTTTAAATCCTTTCAACACACTGGTTCGAAAGCACTATTGACACGATAAGGAGAAGAAGACCCCAGCCAGCCCAGCTCCTCAAAATAGCTGAGCAGGGCCCTGGGTTGATGGATTCCGGTGATTGTTTTAGACTTGCCGGAGGATGCGAAGGAAGCTCTGGGCCATCAGTGCGCGGTGTTCAAACGGAAGCCGCTGCACAAGGCGTTCAGAGACGCGTTCGTCGACGGCGTCGGACCTTATACCATGGTGCCACAGGTCGGTCACTTTCTACTATAGACACTTTCTTTCAATAGCTAAGCTACAATAGATGGGAAGACGAGCTCGAGCACTGAAGAATTAAGTTATTTGATATCAATGAACTAAATATAAAGTAAACATACAGCCAGTATCTTGGCACGCTGTATTCTGGTGTCTTTGAGATCACAATAGATCGTTTGCAACTGTCTATGATTAGCCAAATTGTTTCCATTTTGTACATTTTAACGTGATGGTTAGTTTCAGGATGGTGTGCAGTCTGTGTACCGAGCGCCGCGTCGCAAGCGGCCCCGGCAGCCAAATCCCTATAACAACAATGATGACACTTTCCATCCCGAAGACTGTTCCAGTGAAGATGACGTGGAAGAATAACAAAATACCTGCTAAGGGTCAATTTATAATGCCGTGAGTCTGAATGGAAGTTAACAGAAACTTGGATAGATTTTTTTTCTATAAATATGTTATGTTCTCACTGCTGCTGGGACTCAGGCCTACTCTCCCTCTTTACTTGCTACTATGCTTAGGTACCACCGAATTATTTAAACTAGATGTGTTATTTGCTAAATATATTGAATAAGTCTGGATGTGTGAATTAATTTAAGGATCTATTGCTGAGGTTATTTGTAAGTAGCCTACATTTGTGTTTTTATAGTGATGCTAAGAATAAGGTCCCTTTATTTTGTTTAAATAAAAACATTTGTATTATAATAAAATTTAATTTCTCATAAAAATAAAAAATGATTTATACAACTTCAACTCCGTTTATCTTGAAGATTCTTGAATTATTAACTTTCCTCGAAAATCCTAGTGACTATAATTAAATTGAAGTAAGAAATTTTGTGCGCTTTCTAATATATCGTATTTAGTTAGATCGTAAGTGATTTTTACAATTCATTGTCGGCCATTGATCTAATGAATAGATCCATAGCAGCTATTTTACACAATCAACTCCATTTTATACATACATTTATTACAATGGAAATCTAAGCAATGCACAGCGCTCAGTTTATTACATAGGTACTTACTTACACATAATAAAAATATATATAAATACCTACAAGTATAGAATATAAGTAATTATTACTTATGTATATTAATGAAGGAAATTACAGGAAGTTCAGTTTTATTTCTATTTAAATTTTACCATTATAATTCTAACAATGGAACAAAGTCTGGCCGTGCAACGGTAGGCTTATTATCTAAAGGTGTCCTAAAGTTGCCAAAATTAATCGGCATAATTTTGAACCATATACAGCCGTAAAGAGTCGAAAATACTAGAGAAACATCGATTCTTGGCGCGCCTGCATTTGGTGATTCCTTAAACATTGACATAATACATCTCATGCTTAAAATTAGATTTATAAATGAAACTCAAGTAACGTTTAGAACCCAACAACAAAGACAGCAAAACTGCCTCATTTAAAATGTCTTATTTCGCTTACATAAAATTAGAATTATTAGTAATGAAAGAGCTAACGCGAAATGAGTATGGATGGATACAGAAGAAATATACTCCTGTCTTTTTCTCATTGTTAAAGTCTTTTGTATGAGTCCGTACAGTTCGTTCTAAGAAAATTGCGTTTCCACCAGAGATGTGCAAGGGAAATGTGTCGTGCGAGGATGTCTAGCTGTGCTGTGGAAATGTGTGGAGGTTTCCACCAAAGCTGTGCGAGGAAAATGTGTCGTACGAGGATGTGTAGCGGAGCTGTGAATAATATGTAGTGCGAGGATGCGTTGCGTAGCTGTGAAATGTGTCTACGGGGGTGCGGTGTAGTGGGAGCGGAGTGACGCGCACTTCTACTTCCAACAAACTCCGTCTATGGAATGGCTGGTACAGTATAAACCTTGCAACACATTCCTCGCACACATCCCTCGCTTGTTTTGTATGCGCAAAAATCTAGCTCCGCTGAGCCGTTTCTACCAGAGCTGTGCTGACCGAGGCGAGGTAAATGAAGCGATATTATTGGTTCTTTACAAACACATCCCTCCCTACGCATCCTTGCACATTTCTGGTGGAAAAGTAGCCTTAGGCTTGTGCGTTATTGTCGGTCATTAATATGTATCTGTGGGCCGTGCGATGTGGACATAACTGGAGTTTGGGGTTAACTTCATGCGCCGCGGTTGGGTAGCGGCTTCACCTGGATAACACATTACCATAGATTATAATTGTGTTTCTATAGAACCCCCAGAACTACCCAGAGGTTGATATATCCACTGCTAGGACTCAGGTCTACTATCGCATAAGAGAGTGATTGGGTCACTTATTTTACTAAACGGACCCCGTACGAATTGGTAGTTATCACACGCCATAGAACATTCAATATAATCAAATATCAAGGAAGGGAAGACCAAGGATGAATTACATAAACCAATAAAAAATCAATTAATATCTTCAAAAATGTACTCGAGATAACGGCACGCGGGAATCTGGGCCCTTTTTCTTCTGTTCTATGAGATAACGGTATGTAATGTTAGCTAGTAGTTGTATGCCATGTGAGTGGGCGAGGTTACCTTGTAGATGCGCACGAGCCAGTGCTCGGTGGTGTAGGCCTCCTCCAGCACGTCCAGGTTGAAGTCCTTGTTGCCGATCTCCGCGCCGCGCACGCGATCGAACCCGGCCGGCCGACCTGACCGCAATAACCCGCGTTTAAATATAGGTACAATCCGCACGATTCAAAAAACTCGCCTAGTAAATTCTGTCGCACTTTTTGGATTTTCAACCGACTTCAAAAAAGGAGGAAGTTATCAATTCGTTTTTTTATGTTTGTTACCTCAGAACTTTCTTGTTTATAAACCGATTTGAATTTTTTTTTTATTTGAAAGGATATCCTAATCTTCCAATTCTTCCTTTCTATGGGACCAATCATAGAAATTTAATGAAAATCGGTTAAGTACTTTGGTTTTGTAATCAAAATAACTGAAAATTAACAAATATGCGTATTTTGCTTCCCTGTGCCTGTTTAGTGGTGCCTACGGTCACTAGAACAGTCCGATTGATGTCGGTTGTTGTCTGTTTTTGTAAATCTTGATTATTTAAACTTAGATCCACTTATCCTATGAAACACTTATGATCAAGACAAATCTATTACCTCATTAGTCAAAATTAAAATGGCCGCTGGTAGCCGCCGTTTTGGGACTCTTTTTAGACATTTTAGATAGCTTAACCACTCGCCTTAAGGAGGCCTTTGCCCTTGTGTGTAATCGGCCTCTTTATATGAGCGTTCTATTGCTAGAAAACACGTACCTCCTTCGGTGTACACGAGTCCGAACTTGTAGTAGCTCATCTTGTACATGAGGCAGTTGAGCAGCGTGTTGGAGCCGTCCGCGTCCACGCGGAACTCGCCCGCGGGCGTATAGTAGTCGGCCTCCTTGATGTGCGCGCCGCGGTCCGTGCTGCCGCCGATTCGCACCATCCATAGGAACTTGTTGATATCTGACAACAACAGTCAGTTTTGACGACACGTAAGGTCGAATGGCAAGTGTATTGGACTGACACGCGGGTTCGATTCCCGCTTCAGGACAAACATTTGTGTGATGAACATCGGTGTTTGTCCTGCGTCTGGGGTATACCCCATATGTATGTATTTACAAAGGAGCTGGGCGGAGTGAAGAAGAGCGTACTGTGAATTGACCGTTGATTGGTTAATTCACGGTTCGCAACTCCGTGACAGTGGAAACGCATCCTTAGACGTCCACAGCTGGACTGTACAGTCTTCCCTCTCAAGACGCCTCAACTAGCGTATTCGAATCGCCTGCATCCAAGACGTAATCGTATATCTAGTAACTACAATTAAAATGTGGATTTTTACGAAAGACAAGGTCGAATTCACTCACCATCAGAAGAGTACCCGACCAGTCCACCGAAAATGACTAGCACATAGTCGACGTCCAGTTCGCGCATGATCTCGTAAGCCCGCTCCTCGGTTGAGGCCATTGCCTGTCCGACGCGTGAGATATGCGTGTTGTTCCACGTGTTGTTATCGACTATGACGGTCCGATTCGCCATCGCTGTTATCTGGTATCCGTAGTCCCACCATGACATCACTTTCGCGTCCTGTGAAAAGGTAATTTAGTATCCGTACCCGTACTATGCTTTTGAAAAAACGTCGGGACACAAAATAGATGAGGTAAGCGTGATAAATACCCGTTACAATCTAATAAATATCTAAGCTTTTGAGTTTGAATTAGTAATGTTTGGATATTAGACACAACACCATCTAGCTCTAAAATAAGCACAGCATGTAATATGGGAATCAGATAATTGATAGAATACTTAAACATCAAATCGAGTAAATATTTAGTTTTGTGGCAACCGAATATGCGCTTTAAAAGTTACAAATTCCTACAAAGTACATACTAAGTCTACGCCCATCTAGACTTAGAGGAACTCTGTACTGTATTGTTAAATAAGTAAATAGCTCTCCCATAAACCATAGCCCGAGCTCGTGCACTTTGAAAGACCCTATGCAGTGCATGGTTGGCGCTACAAAATTCTGGGCGGAATTAATTTGAAGCGAAGAAGCATGTTTGTTCTTTAATCCACACGAATAAGTACTGTACAACGTTACCTCGTGCGTGTTCATCTTGAGCCAGGTGTATGCCTCGCGGAAGTCGTCGAAGATGATCCGAGCGCCGTCGTGCGCGCGCGCCGACAGCACGATGGACGGCGACGAGTACGCCTCCGACGTCACCCACGTGCAGTGGAACACGTACGACACCAGCAGGCAGCCCAGCACCGTCACGAACAGCGCGCCCACCTACGGACAAGGCAGCCGTGAGGGTGCGCTTCCTCTGCCGCGGAGCTGGTAGCAGACCGTGAATTGGCCAATCAAAGTGCTCGAAGTGAAAGTGGTATTTCAAGCACCGCTCCGCTCCACTCTGTCCAGCTCTGCGTCAATTGAAACTTACCCTAAGGGTTCATTCGCATGTACATCTAGTAGATTGTGACACAACTCCGTTCCGCTTCGGTCGATACCGGTCTAAGGGTTCTCGCCAGCGAATTTTTAACGCGCGTTAAAAATCCGTTCAAACAGAATCAATGCATTTTGCGAGTTTTAAATGCCCTGACGTGCGAACAGCTACTTGAAAATACATTTGTTCTGTTTCAACGGATTTTTAGCGCGCGTTAAAAAATCACTCGTATATATACCAACAGTCCAACACAAATAAACTATGTAGATGAGTGACACCCAATCAGCTTCGGTGAATATCGGCTCATAACAGATTTTTCCTTTATGCTTACAGTATAGGCCACTCGGTCACTATAATATGAGATTGGAGATGCATATTCTAATTTACCTATCCTCTACGAACTCATTAACCTTTTATAATATTTTGTAGCTATTTATACATTCATTTTGTAAGTAGGTTATTTATGAAAGTACTACAAAAATTTCCTAATAATTGTGAAATGGTATTATTACAAAATAAAAACCTTTTATCTTTATGTAACACTATATAATATAGTGGTTATTTTATAGCCCGTAAAGTTGTAAACAGAAATATTGTTGATGAACTCACCTCAGATCGGAACATCGGACTATTATCGTGCTTCTTCTTCTTCTCGTGTTGCTTTTCAACTTTCGGCTCTATGTCCTTCACGTGAAGGGTCAACAGGCTTGACGCGGCCACTCCAGATACAATGCACATCACGGGAGCCAGCACCAGCATCAGACGAACCATCACGCCCTGTGAGGTTTAAATAAACAGGGGTCAGGTAATGTTGGCGGAGCTGGTATAAAGGGTGGAGGTTGAGGGTAGTCAGCGATCAAAGTGTATTGGTCATCGGCGGAGTCGGCGGAATGACGTCACTCTACGTCGACTCTACGCGCTCAAGCTTTAGTCTATCATCACTTGGTTACTTTTCAGTTCTTATGCTAAGGCATGGTTTCAGTCCGGTGCTAAATTTCGAATTAGAGAAGTCTTTTTCTCGTGTATCTGTTCTATTGAACCAGTGTGGTGAAAGGATTTCAAGTGCGCCTCGAAGAGTCCTTTCGTGCACTCGACACATATTTTCGAACTTTTTAGGTTCTACGACATGCCAGTTTCCTCACGATGTTTTCCTTCACCGTTAAGCACGTGTTTTTTGCACACATAGATTTTTTGAACAGAAATATCCATTAGTATACGACCGGGTTCGAACCCACAACCTTCGGATCGAAAGTCGAGGCACCTCCCACTTGGCCAACACGGCTTAGAGAATAGAGTAGTAACAGGACGAAAGAAATATTAAAGGTAAAAAACTCTTTTCTCATTGTAAAAAAAAAACTCCGTCGTAAAAAGTAACAAAATTAAAGGAAAATTGTGATATTTAATTTTTGTTGATATTTAAGTCTTATTTTTTTCTATGCTAGAATACTTACAGCAAAGTAGATGCTCAGCACTCCATACAGGATGATGAAGATATTGGCGTCAGTGAGCTTGGAGAAGCAGAAGTAGAGTCCCGCGGGGAACAGGAACACCAGCACTTGCAGGTCGAAGTAGAACGACGACCACGACGTGGGCTGATGCTCCGACACCGACGCTGGGAATGTACACTTTATTATGAGAAGGATAGGTGTCAGTTTCGCGTGAAAAGATGGTGTGTCGAAAGGATTCTGTGGAGGAATGTCGATTTATTGTGGGTAGGATAGGTTTCAATATCGCCTGATAAGAAAGTTCAAGTTGGAGGACTCTGGACAGGAAAGTTAACCTCATTTTGTAAGGCCTTTAAGGAAAAGGAACGTTTTGCCATTATCTTACTTGCATACTTAACTACTTACCAATAATAGGAATGTGGTTTTTGGCGTAAGACGGGTCGAGCAGAGAGTAGAATCTTCCAGTCCATGGTGAGATTTTACCTGAAACATAACAATTATTCAAAGCGGCGGCCATTTTACCACTTACGTAAGGTGAGTTTGAGGACTGACTTTTCCCATTTGTCACCCTGCTCTGTCCGCCTAGGTGACAGATCCGCCAAAATAAGTTCTATCTGTCCCCCTTTCAGGGGGGATAGACAGAACTATGTTATTCCTGTCTGTCACCCAATAAAAAAATAGTAGATACACTATGATGATTCACACATATAGGGGAATACATTTATTCTAACCAGGTATTACAATTTTACAATGGTACAGTAAAACTACATAGCATATCAAGCCATTGGTTATCTTCACTAACTCTTCGAGAATTTAGCCGCCAAAGGAGAAGTTAACGCAAGGCTACTACTGACGTTTGACATCTCCTTTTGCTAAATTCTCGAAGTCATTAGAATTAATTTTGCAAATAACTCTTTAGAAATCAGGCTTTTATCATAGGTATATACGGGTGTAAGAGCAATAAAGAATTGATTTATTTATTAAAGTATTGTGAGTGTTACCGGTGACGGTGAGTGCCACCACCGCGGTGCCGAGCGTGGCGAGCAGCGTCGTGAGCAGCGCCTTGAACGTGAGCTCGAAGTTGGCGGGCGACAGGCGCGCGCGCAGGTACTGCGTGAACGCGTACAGCTGGCACAGCCCGAACGTGCCCAGCGCCTGAGACGACAATCAATTAATTAAATTAAAAAAAGTCTTTTTTCTACCACTTTCTTGTGGTATAAAATAATTTTTGATCACTATTCTATTTTTATTCATCAAGTGTTCAGCAAAAGTCGCCTTTGTGGCGTAGTACGTCACCTAAATAAAGCCTTCTTTAGTTTCCTGATGCCCTTTTTCTTCTTATTCTTGAAAGGGCATTGAAATCATCTACGAACAAGCTTAAAGTTCTTAAGCACTGCAAAACCCGACTGCCAAAATATTATCGCCGTTTAGATTATTTTACACTTAAATTTTATTTCATGAAACTATAATGACCAAAACGACTTTTAAAGATTGTACCTCATTTACCGAATTCGGTCAAGTTTTGCTCTGCAACGGCTGGAAGCCCACGAAGAAGATCTGGATGGGCCCGACGCAGTAAAGCGTGCTGTACGCCACGTACACTCGCGAGGAGAAGCGCCGCAAATCCAGCATAGCAGACCAGTTACACTAGACACGAGAAGGCTACGCACCAGCATGTGTTCAGAGCTCTGCACCGGCTGGAAGCCCACGAAGGAAATTTGCATGGAGAGGATGGTCCCGACGCAGTAGAGCGTGCTGTACGCCACGTACACTCGCGAGGAGAAGCGGCCCAGCGCCATCAAGGCCAGCACGTGCAGTGGGATCAGGTTGATAAGGAACACGTAGCCTCCCCATGACGACACCTGATGGAGGAATTACACAGTAAAAAAAATTGCCGTAAACTAGGTACCTACATTGTGTCACACATTTCGACTTAATTTTATATTTGCACAGATGGTCTGTATTTGTTGGAATAGTCATACTAGTTATATTCAATACTTTTACGGACTGAGCACACGAAGCAACTTTAGTTACCGCAACTGTCAACTTAATGCCTTGATCACATGTACCGAGCAAACCGCCGAGACAGTGCTCTCGGCCGAGTAATCGATACGTATAAACATAGCGCCGAGTGCTCACTGCCTCTTGTCGAGAAACATTTTACTGCCTCGCCCGATTGCTCGGTACGTGTGATCTAGGCATTACACACGGTTCCGCCAGTTGCTGTTTAGGGTTGCCGCAACCTTTTATATAAAAATCTTTTCAATAGACAGTTGCGAGTTGCTTGTTGCCGCAACAACTACTACGCAGTTGCTCGTTTGCTTAGCCCTTACTGTTGTGACATGGTAAGAAGGTAAAATGTAATTAATTTACAGATATATTTTTATTAGTTCCCTATCAGCCCCATTTTAGATCAATATTTACCATTTCAATATTATGTTTGCTTAATGTTTACACAAGTGTGCTAGCTATTATTTAATAGTACCATTTTCAACTTTTCTAAGGTGAGATATCTGCTGTTTTTTTTTTGGCATTGTGTGAAATATCTAAACTAGTATTTGTATGAAAGTGCAAAAACCAATAAGCCACTGCGACTTATCGGCGTGAAGCTTTCATCTGAATGATCTGTGATTGACTTTCGAGACAGCCATGATTAACACTGAAATCTCATTAATTAGCCAATCAGTAGGTACGTAAAAACTGAAAATATAACATACCATCCTATGTCCCAACAATGTCAGTCCATTCAAAAGTTGACTGGTAGAGATATTTAAAAGAAATTAATTAACCTGTCTCGTTCCACAGCTGGGCAAAGATCTCCCAGATTGTTTAAATTAACCCAACAAAACTATCAATCAATATCAAGTGTGCTATTCAAGTTCTTTGTATTATTCTTTCTTTAACTTAGTGAGTGTGCAAAAAAGAGGGCATAATGCATTGAATTACTCAGGTATCAGCATATTGAAATAAATCCTTACCATGTAGAAGTAAGCCAGTGCGGTCATGGTAGCCCACAGAATGGTGCCGGTGTTGACGGCCTTGATCCAGAAGTAGTAGGTAAGCAGCATGCAGAAGATCGCAATCCCTTCGTTGTCGTAGCTGCCCGCTACTGAGCGGCTGATGTAGCCGGGCACGATGGCGATCATGCACGCCGCTACTAGACCTGCGCCTTCATCCTGTAGCAAGGGGTTTCATTGAATACTAGTTACCCTAAAGTTAGGAGATAGAAAAGAATTAGTTTACTTTTTATCTGATATCACAAAACGGCATCAGCTAGTTCATCATCATCATCAAACAATAGCAGTCCAATGCTGGGCGTAGGTTTCTCTTAAGGCACGCTACTGAGCTCGATCTTCAAACATTGGTCTATCTAGCCAGAGGATGTCCTACTCATTGCTTGCCTTAATGCAATCTTGACTGCAGAACTAGAAGCAGCTCCTCAGACTAGACTAGAAGCAGCTAGTCATTTATAGATATTTATACAAACTGTTGTGCATCTAGGCCAATATTGTCTAGCTACCAGGATAATAATAATAATAATAATAAGCCATTTATTTCCAACATAGTAATTTACAAGGTATATATTTTCTTATGGTTTTTTTTTTTTTTTAATTGGATACCCATCTAAGGGTGAAGGCCTCCTCCATCTGCTTCCATGCGTCTCTATCGTTTGCGAGTCTCGTCCAAGTAGGGCCGGCAACGTCCTCGATGTCGTCCCGCTACCAGGATACTCAACAATTAATTAAAGAGTCCAGGAAAAAATACTCAGTTTTTTAACAATCACATCTAAGACAAGAACTAAAAGTACTTGTACTTTTATTTTAGGCAAACCTTCAGTTCCTTGGTCAGCAGGTAAGTGACAATGGTGGTCAGGGAAGAGAAGAACGGAGCGAGGAACACACACACATTCCTGATGTCGATAGTGATGTTCAGGTACTGCATCACATTGTACAGAGTGGCAGACGTTACCATCAGGCCAGGATAGATTGTTCCTGCAACCCAGAGACAACATAGAGAGATCAGAGTGGTGTACAACTGGAATATACTGTTGGAAAATGTTGTTTTTGCAGCATCTAAATAATATATAATAATAAAACTTGTTGAAGAACACTTGTCCAACACTGTGTGACATAGATATATCAACAAATAAATAATAACATTAATGCCCTCATTCAAAATCCATTATGTAAAATAAAGCGCCAGGGGAGGGCATTATTATTATTATTATTTAAATCCATAATCTAATTGAAACATCTACTTTTAAAGTTATAGTGCACATGGCAAAACTATAAGTTCTAGGAATTATACTTTCTAGACAAAAGTTATACAGCTCGGCTCGGGCGCCGCACTAGCGCCGCTGTCACTCTGTCAATTTGTAGAAATCCAAAATTCTGACTGCACTGATACAGTGTAGTACCCCTTTTACATTATCCATTTAAGTTTTTTCTGTAATTCGTTTGTGGTTTATAAAAACATAAACAACAAAGTTAAAATTATTCTACAATGAAATCAATAAATCAGTTTTTGGCTGGAAAGGAACTTACCACCAATGATACGTCCCAGCGGATACCATGCTCTGTCATCGAACCAGTTGTGGAAGTTATAGAAGCCTTCTTCTGTGAGATAGCGGGTTGTTCTGTAGTTGAAGTAGGGATCAAACTCGTGGATTACACTCTCAAAGCGCAACACAGAGAATAGGCGCGTTCCAAATGCTGAAAGAAGTTTTTTTTAATATTGCAAGCGTTGAAGGCTCATTAAGTACTTTGAACAAAAAAATAATGAGTTTTGTGGCAATTGTGATATTATCACCATGGTGCATCAGACATAAGATATCACATTTATTTCATCTGTCAGAAGAAGTATCCAAGCAAAAAAAATAAAAGCACGCTTGTATAAAGCGTGCTTTTATGCACTTTTTGTCGGTTTGTGTCAGCATTTCACAGCTATGTCTTATCATACATAGGACCACGTAAGCCCCAAACAATTCTGGATATACTGATACTACGAAGATTTTTGCATGGTACAAGTAACAGGAACGACAATAACGTGGAAAACTACCCAGAATACTCACACAATATCGCTGCCATCGATAAAACAGCCAATTTTATGAATGTTAGCTGTTTATCAGACGAAAGCTGCAGCAGAGGCAGCCTCCCTTTATTATGTACTTCCGCCGACATAGTGTTTGAGTTTGTATTCGTTAGCACTATTCCTGGTTTATGTATTACATGAGAAACTCGAGAGATATTGGGAAACACAAATTTTCACCGGCAACCTACACTCCTAAAAAGTATCGGCGTCGCAAGTTGTCATACCTAACCTACCTACTCTACCTATCGTATTGTCTGACATTTGTCTCGAACGGCGTGGCAAGCCTGTGTTGCCAACTTCTTATCACGGTACCGGTGAAATGGGTTCTGGCATGTATAGACGTCCTCCGATTTACCTAACTCCGATCGAAGTAGTAGGAGCATTTAGAGTTTCGTTGATTTATTACTACGCACTTACACTTCTTTCTTGAAGAAGTTAACCTTGGAATTTCTAGTCTCTACTTTCAATAGTTTGGCCTGTGTGTGCGTTGTCTGTTAGTGTTTAATCTGAACAAAAACACATATAATATGTGAAAATATGTAGGAGCTACGTTCAGATGGATCAAATTATGATGGAGAAGTCTATATATGGCTAGCCAAGGTCTACGTTGTAGATAAAGTAATACGTTCTTATATATAAATTTACGAATGTCTATAGTAGAGCTGATGTTGCAAGGCGCTAAGTTTACCTCATAAAATCGACAAATTTACTTAAAAAAAATATCAAATCTCATAAATTTACTGTTTTCCGATTTTTTCCTTTGTAAAAACACAATTACCTAGCTGGCTGGATGCCAAATTTTAACTTTCTAGGTCATCTGGCAGTGGATTAGGTTTTACGCCAATATGTCAGTCAATCCGTGATAAATATGACGATTTTGAACGTTATTATCAAAATAACCGTTTAAGCTGTGTTTATTAAATTTGAGGTACTTCATTAACTCCGGGCCTTCAGTACATAAACAAAATTTGGTGTCTTTATATTGATTAGTTTTTTAACTATGACAAGGTCAAAAGTGGCTCTAAATGGTTCGTGTGCTACTCAGTGCTACTCGCCAGTCCGTTGGGCCTGACCGTGGCTTGACACACTGTCGGCTGTCGAGATATGACAGGATTATTAAATGCTAGACTTATGAAAATAATGCTAGATCAAGCATCAAAAGTACAAAGTTGGAAGCACTGTTTTTGTTGCCATGCATTGCGTGAATTATTAGGAATGCTATTTACAGACTGAGAATAATCGCTTATCCCTTAATTTGGCAAGAAATGTTATTCAGTTTTTTTCACGAGAAAACCTCATAAACCTTTTATTTAGTGTATATGGAAGACTATTTACCTAAAAAAAAAAATCTAGAATTAGTCATTTTGCGAAAACACTATGTTGTTTTTTTACAACACTGCCAAATACTGAGTAAAATATTTTATTTTGATAGTGTATCTTTTTTACAACATTGCTAAATTGGGGTAAGGAAATGAAAAACATTATTTATGAATAATTTTTATTTATTGACATGAAATTCATAAAAAAACAATTTCTATTTCTTGTTAGGCATAGCCGGGTGTTGTATTATTTGCATAACATTGTGGAATACCCCCATTTTGCACATGCGGCAGCGACCTTTGTCCACAATGTTAGGCAGATATGCCATCATCCCTTAGGTCATCAATGGTCATCAATGGGTCGGGTAACCACAGACTTTTTTATTTTGTCCGCTGGCCCTGGCATGTTATCGTAACTATTATTTTTTACGATAGCGACAAAAAAATCTGGATGCTGGATGTGGTCGGAGAGGGGGTAGATGCAGTCGGAGTGGCGGTGGATGCAGTCGGAATGGCGGTGGATATGGTTGGAGTTGTGGTAGATGCGGTCAGAGTGGCGTGTTTTTCTGGCAATTGAGCTGCTGGTGATGGTAGAAGAGGAATTGCGTTCTATGCGGATAATCGGTCTCACATTCTGTGTAACTATCAAGCAGGTTCATTTGCTCCAAGGATGAGGCAATTGAAGGAGCTGGAGAGCTGGAGCATTCATCTTCATCTTGGTCCAAGTGGTTTCGCGATGAAATAGGTAGTCTGATCTTTTTCATTGTCGGAGAAATCGCTATCATCAGATCGTGCATTAGCAACCGGAATTAGAGCTAATATTCGGTTAGATCTAGCGCGTTGAAGCACCTGTGAATAAAGAAGCACCGCATCCAAACCCAAGCAAAAAAAATTGCAAAATTTTCGCGCAAAAATCTTAATATTAAACCCTAGGCTAGTATAGTATTTTGTTATCTGTGCCCTAGGTAATTGGCAATGATGTTTTTTTACAACAAACTTCAAATTTAGTACTCGAACGGGCCTTTGGCAATGATGCTTTAAAGCAACACTGTGGTAAGAAAGCTTGTCATGAATAAGAAAAGGTATTTCTAAGTAAGATTTTTATTGGTATCGTTAGTTTGCATATATTTTAGTAGTAATCAAGCAAAATTAACACACCATGTCCATAAAAAAATAGTAAAATCAACAAACTTACGGCTCTGTAGTTCACTTGACGCGACATCTCAGGTGACTGACGTAAATAGTGATAATGCAGTAGTCAAAAAATACAGTCAAATACTTTTTTTAAGGTTGTCCCTGAACCCATCTTTAAGGCTTAATCGATAGATTTCAAAATAAATAATTCCGTAGGGTTGTAGATTTATTAAATGTAGTTGTTGCCTAGAGGTCGCATAATCAAATTAAGGGTTATTATCGCTGTGTATGATGTAAGCAGCATATATGTCAAAGCGGCTTTGTCGTTTGTCAATGTCATTCTATCTGACTTATCGAATGGTAGCTTAGCTAGTGCTGCCAGCTAAGCTGGAGAGTCCAGACAGAATAGTTATTAATAATAAATAAATAAATAATAAATAACAAAGCCCAGAGACTCGGGAGACCTCGACCCTTACCACGCTTCCCACAAGGTCGAAGCGTTGATGACCAATTTGTTGTTGAATAGTTAATTTGATAACTCGCTAGACGTCATTCACCACCATAGCAAAGCAATGCCGATAAAAATCTGATTTTGTTTAATAATTTTATAGGTTTTACAAAACGAAACTACACATTTCTAGACGCCATCTCATTGGGTCGTACTCGTACAGCAGGGGAACCAAAAATATGTATTATATCAGAAATAATATCAGTTTTTGCGTAATTGTTGGAAATACTGGTAGCAGCAGCAGCGCTCAAGTCAGCTGTCAGTCTATAATTTTTAGCGATTTTTAGGCAGATTGGTCAGATTTGTATTGGATTTGTAGTATCTATCATCAAATCATCAATAGTCTTATTTTTATCCATGTCTACGAATAACAGTCCCACGCAAAAATAAGTGTTTCATATAAATAAGGTTTCTCATTCAGTCCACCCAAAAACAATAAGTTTTTTGCTAATTGTTTCGTCAATCTGCTGCTGGGCCGCACATTGCACTGTCTCACCGTGCGTGACTAATCGCAGCGCAGAGATTCATCTGGAGATGAATATTGAAGAATAGTGGTGTGATGTCCGACGGCGACCCATCCTTAGAAGAGGATATTCCCAAGCCTCTGCTAGCTCTGGAGGAAAATGTGTTTACGCCGAAGATAACGACGCCTATTTACGCGGGAGGAGTGAAGCTGCAGCACAAGAGAGTGAGCGCCGCCGGGGAGACGGAGTCCTTCTTATCGGAGGCGCAGAGGAATGACCTTGCCTTCCAACAACTCTTCAGCAATGGAGATGAGGAATTTCACCAGGTAATTATATCGAGTTGAAGCAATTGAGCTACTTATAGATCATTTGTAATGGTCTATGGGTGGCCCAATTGTATGCTTTTGTAAATTTTGTAATATAGATTGTAGTAGTTAGCTTATGCTGTAATAAATATTAAAATTGAAATAAAAAGGTAGGTACCTAATTACACATTCTCACATTTTAAATAATTATGTTAGCTTCGGCCTGCTCCTTCGTACAAGCCAGTGTTACTTTAAAAGGAGCCTATGTCATGTTTCAGACTAAAGTAATACACATATAACATATTTATTTTGTATAACACAATCGGTACCATAGTTTTGGCGTGCATGAGTAACAAACATCCATTTATCTTGTGAGTGATTAGTGTGTGGTAATGTGTGTGTGTGTGTGTAATTATAGCTACTGGATTTGGGCTGTTATCTGAAAATACTTACAACTAGTGGTCTCATAATTATGGTGCGGGGTTAAACCCACCTATTATTACGTAATCTAAATCTGAACCATGGATTACCTTGATACCAGTTTCCTTATACATAAATCCCGAACATAGAATTAACAAACCAATAAGGTGCGCTTTCCTTCCTAATACTATAATAAGACTTAAAACTACAAGATAAAATTGTTAAATATTACTTAAAAAGTACTGTTAGGTGCTTATTACTCCATTCCCACCTCAAAGACAAAACCTGTAGTGCAGATTAAACTCTATTCCAATTCCAATTCCAATTCATTTATTTGCAGAAACAAGTGTTACAATGTTGTTCTAAAATCTACTAAAATAGTATCAACTTATTTCAACTCACAGGAGCATGCAAGATTCTCTGAAACAAATTATTAATGTTGGCCATAAGTAGCATGCAATAGTGGATCTGTATCATGCAAAACTGCTACTACTTTAGATAACTTCGGAAACACTGTAATTTACTTTATGGATAGTGTTGCTGGTGGAGTAGAGTTACTAAATCGTATTTTTTTGTAGTCATTATAATTGTTTATTGACAACTTTTTTTTTATTAATGGGATGTACCTTGGGATTATTCTAGACAGTTGTAACTGCAAGTTTAACCCTAACATTCTGAAAAGTTTCGAATCCATTATAATATCCAAAATATGTTGCTAATAATAAATTTACTAGTAACATCTAAATTATTTGACGCAATATAGAATGAGTAGTTAGCAAGCTGGAAATAATTGTGTATGTTTAGTTAGTAAAATCTACTTTTTCAAGCATCCCCAAATCACCATGTGGTCTATGAGCTAATGGAATTTCTGATTAGACCGCTCACTCCCACTAGGAGCACCCTGCAGAGAGAGTGATGGCTGTTTTCAAAGGCCATTAAAATAAATTATTTTGACATGAGAATAAAATTGGACATATAACATAAATAAAATAAAATAAAAATGTAGTAAAGACTGTATTAAAGAAAAAAAAACATATGAACATGACATTCAAAGATTATTTCATACAACATTATATATTACTAGCTGGTGCCCGCGACTTCGTCTGCGCAGCTATCTTTATAAATTGTAGCCTATGTGTTATTCTGATGTATAAGCTATATTATTGTAAAGTTTCATTAAAATCCATTCAGTAGTTTTAATGTGAAAGAGGAACAAACATCCATCCATCCATCCATCCATCCATCCATCCATCCATCCATCCTTACAAACTTTCGCGTTTATAATATTAGTAGGATAGTAGGATATACAAATTTATTAATAACATTTTGATATTAAAAGCCATATTTTTCCTTTTTTTTTTAAATAAATAAAAGTTAAATCATTGTGTACTTAATGCTTTGGTTTATTTATATTAGTGAAGTAATTATTTTTAATCAGCTCAATAGGCTCATCACTTACCTGTTTTTCCTCATTGAGTCATTTTCTAAATAGCTCCTAGCTTTTGTAAATTTATACAAAATAGGTAGTATGTCATCATAATATGTAGGTATTTTGTATAGTGTCTCTTTGTCAAGGTAATCCCTTATGTGTTCTGTTAATAAAGATAAGTGGTTTACACCATTTAGCTTGTTTACACTAGACAATAAAAAGGAGATTAATAGTTACTGAAGAAAATTAACAAGCTCCAACTAAAATTATGACACTTTTCTGGTGAAATTGGCGAGAGTCCAAAATTCCTAAAATTTGATGCAAAACCAGGTACTTATTGACAGATTTCAGAAATTAACTGCCAATTTTTAATGTTTTTAATGTTAAAAAAAAACTTTATTTTTTGTGATTCTATACTTTAATACTTCTGTGATACTATCACCACCCAACAAAAGTTTTCACTTTTTGAATTTTCCGAAAATTATGAAACTCATTTCATTATTCTTCTTGCATGCCGCCAGTACATTTATCGTCTCGTGTGGATAAAGCTGTTTGCCCGCACGTTCATTTAAAATTCGTTATCGAAAACACCTTAGTTGTTTTCCAACTTTTATTTGAACGAACGTCTGTCTCTATTTTACACAGTTAAACTTAACTCTTACCTTTCTAACAAGCATCAGAGAGGCGAACGAGCGCTAATTCATCTCATTAAATCAAATTTCATGTTAGATTATGAAGTCAGATGAATGAGAAACGGACTGGCCAAGGTCACAGTCGGTACGTAACGCTAATTTTTCCTAAGATGCAGTCAAGAGACGTTCACTGTTTCGCACGAACATTTTTTTGGCTTAATGAAGGCAAAATGATCGCGAGGTGTGCTGTCGAAGTGCTGTGCTATATCACATATGATGCCGCTTTGTTGAGAGTGCACAACTATGGCCGCAAAAGATCCCACGTACGGTGACGATGTTATCATTCTGTTTGTGTTTCTGGGTCAGTTTTGTAATCGGTTTAGCCTCCGTTTTGTAGGGTGAGTGTATCTCCTTTGTAGGTTGTATGATATTAGAGTATGTTTATGTTTAGTGCTACATTTGTTTGGCGGGAATATAGCTTAGTTGAATTTGTGCTCGATATTTGGCTTATTTGTTTGCAATATTTCCAAACCTTGGTTACGTAGCATTGAGTTCTCAGGAATTAATAAAAATCATGTGTGCGAACCTGCAGAAATACCCTTTATTGACACTATGTACATTATGAGACTTATCGTCTTCCGCGAACAGTAGGATGACTAAGTGGTAAACATATTCATCACTGAACCAAGTCATTCCTCAGTTAGTCTTATGCTAGGGATACTTATTTGGTATTCAATGATAATGATGCGACTTGGTATTTGCAAAGTATAATATTACCGTTGTACGGAACGTTGAAAGAACTGTAGGTACGCAGGTTTACAACCCGTTGTCTCCATGTTATGTAATTCTAATTAAAACCTACATGTTTACTTAAAATTAGTTACGTAGGTAAGCTAGGTGATCATTGAATTGTACATAAAGTATCCGGTATTTGAAATGGTTTTACTATGTGGTCCAGACTGAAAGGGACACGCAGGAGAAGATGGGCGATCTTCACGCGATGTCGGTCCTCAGCAACTACCAGGACAATCTATCGCAGGATATGAACACTGATCGGTGAGTTGTGATCATTATGTATGAAATAAATAAAATAAAAAATAAAAAAATAAAATCACTCCATGGTCTCGGGATCGTTTAAGATGTGTTTGTGATTTGTTGAGAGTCGAGTGAAGATCGCTGTCTTTAAAGACTTGTTATTGTAAGTGGTAAGGCCCAATTCTACCATTGACAATACACTTAACAACACCACATTCAAATGACGTACAGCGCATTAAGTTACTATGTGGTTTCAAAGAATAATTCAAACCGATCGTGATCTTCACTAATGCCCTTCTGTGCCACATGAAATTGCAACCTCCCTATTGAATATTGTCGCGTTAGCACATTTACGTTGGGTAGTTGGTCTTTGTCATGTTTCGAACACATCTTCAATTAGCACCTATCACTTTGCACTTTTAGTTACAAAAATATATATATGTAGCACTGTCTCTATATAATATGAATACTAAATAAAATAAAATTAAACAATTAAGTGATCTGCAGGAATCCTTTGCTATATGTTTAAAATTTTGGTAAGGCGTTGAGCATGGTCGACCTTGAAATTTTCACTTTGGATCATGTAGCATTATAAAGGTTTTAAAGGTTAAAAAGGTACATTGTGTGCTTTAAATAACTTATAATCTGCTTGATAGTATTTGATAAGAAGCTGTCACATTAATAAGTTCCTTTGGGATTATGGGCGTGTCACAGGGTGGTGTTCTATGACCTCATTTATTTATTACATATACACGCTCCATAATCATTACTATTATCACTACATTATTAGTCTGGCAATGTAGGTATTTGAATAATTAATTAGTTTTCATTGTTAAAATCGAACATTTTAGTAATATTCGATGAAATTGATAATATTAATTTAAGTATTGGGGTTTATAATTATTATTATTTAGTTAACTGTATTAATTGTTTAACTAATTAAATGGTTATGGTTTGTTTGTCCATGGCGGAGTCATCATCTGTTTCGGTTGTTGAACTCATATTTTGCAAAAGTGCTTGACTCACAACACAATAAAATCTTGTTTTCCAATACAGCATTTGTATTGCACGCTTCACAATTATACCTACACTGCACTTATAGATATTATTTTTTAAGTAATTTATTTTCAGATTTTTAATTTTTGCATTCCATTAATGGCCATGACTATTATTGTTTGATTTTTTGTAAAAACAATGGCATAACTTATTCAGTCAATGCATAGAATTTCCGCCACCTTTTATTATAGGCTTCGAGTATGACATCATCTTGCGTAGTCCTCAGTCGGCCTTCCTCACCACAATTGATTAATTGTTTTGATTTCTTGCCAATAATAAATATTAGCCGTAGTTTACACGCATGCAACACAACATTCCGCGAAATAGAACTTTATGTTTATTGTTGTAATTTGTAATGAAAGTAAATAAAGCTAGATCATTCATTTTCTCTGACAAATTGATATAAAATGAACTATAATCCTTGAATATGATTTAATACAGGTAATTGTAGAGTTGTTACAAGCTGTTTTGTTAAACAGATGGCTAGAAAGTTTCATTTTTCAGGCAGCTCTTACCCCAAAGGCTTGCAGCAATATCTCGGGAACAAAGTGCTGCCTGAGTTTATCCAGCAACACCCTCTCGATTTTTCTGACGGACATAGTTTATTTGACAAAATGTTCTTGTAAGTTTGAGTTTTGCGTGAACAGAGGAGTGATACATGGGCTTTTAAAAAAACAACTATAATGTATTATTGTTGGTTGTGGTAAAATTTATTTCGTGATGTCCAATTTTTGTGGTTGTCGTGTTGTATGAGTTATGAAGTTCCATATTAGTATGAAAACTCACTTATGGAAACTAATGTCACTAATTGAGTGTCGTCGTTTCGATTGTTCCGTCTAACTTAATTGTTATTGTGCACGCGCAGCTTCACTATTATTGCTATTTTCAATATAAAATGTATTTATTTGAATAGTTATATAGTCGGTTCTTCATCAAAAATCACATCTTGCTATTTTCAATATAAAATGTATTTATTTGAGTAGTTATATATTTGGTTCTTCATCAAAAATCACATTAGTATGAAATGTCCCAAAAAAATATTTCAGGGACAACGGTAGCGAAGCGTCGACTCGGGCCGCGGAGGAATGTGGTTGTGGTGTCCCAGATGGGGCTGGTTTCCCGAAGGGCAATGGCAAACCCGCAGCCAACCATTGCTCGTGAGTAACCTATAGTCAGCACTTCAACAGTTTATCACCCTATTGTCATTCTGTCTATTACAGGCAAGGGAAGAACTTCATCAGAAAGCAAGGGGCTTTTGACAGTGATCGTGCATAAATAGCGGTCCTCGTTACAATACTGCATACGGTTCACATCTGCAATATTTTTTTTTTGTTGTGGGTTTGGTTACCATATCATGACAAACCAGTGGTTTCGTAATGCGTCGTATTTTTCTTGCGTTCCTGTGAAATACATAGAATTTTTTATTACTCTAATTCCTTTGTGTCACAGCTATAATTGATATCGTGTCCTGACTATTAAATTGTCGTTGGTACAAAAACTGCATCACTTTCTTTTGGATTGATTACAGTCAGCTTATAAACATCCAAAAATAGGAATGTCCCAAGTTAGATCTGTACATACAATTATACAAATGCATGGCATGTAATACCTACAATCTAAATTGAACTCACAGCTATCGGTCAAAGCGTACTTACACTGAAGTGGATATCTACTTGCTTTTATCAACTTAGTAACAAATAACTTTATCATAAGTGCCATGTGTTTCAAATTATATCCGGCTGAGGAAACAGGTTTTGAATATAAAAATGGAGATACAAATTTACATAAATCTAACAATTTCGTACAGCTTGAAGCTGTTTAAACAAATACACGGCATTAGATTACTTTATTAGTCTTAAAGACAAACTTTCCATCCTTGTATTAGATAGGTAAAAAAATTACATGAATAAATGAACCCACAACATAGTTGTCTTATATATGAAGTAACCACAAAACGATATTATTTTTATTCGTTAAACCAAATCGGAGGCTTCCGGGTTGTTTCGAATCCGACACCAGAACTATTATACTGGTTCACACGAAACCAGACGAGAGGAGACTAGCTCTCTATTATAGCATGATATAACTTTTCATACTAGTCCACACTAGATTCATAATATCAAACTCAACTTTCAAGGCTTAATGATATCAAATTAAAATGCAATCAAGGTCTCGTTCACGCTTGAATTAGTTTTTATGATACGAGTACAAATATAAATAAATGCGAATACTGCAAATATGTATTTGGGGTAGCTTCGCCTACTTTTGAAGCCACGAATGCGTTCTCGCCACAAATAGGTCCTCGTACAACCTCTTCAGCAGTTGGCGCACACGCGCTCAGCTTACGATGGCGTTTACTTTAAAAGTTTAAACTGACCGCCAAAATGTCCCAAAAATCTGCTGTGTTTTTGGTCGTGGACAAACATGATCTCATACTATCAGGCAGTGTCCTAATAGAACGCGATCACGCGATCGTCGCGCGAGCAAGCGATGCGACAGTCGCGCGAATCCGCGATCAAACGCACTAACGTCAAATAGGCGTCCCGATTGGAAATCGCGCGATCGCGCGATCGCGCGACGCGACGCGATGCCAATTGGGACGCCTATTTGAGCGATCGACGTTCGCGCGATTTTGCGATGGTCGCGTCATCGCGTTCTATTAGGATACTGCCTCAGGAGAAGAGAGAGAGGAAGAGGTCTTGCTTGTCTTGTCACTTGTTAAATCAAAATAAAAAACTTTATTTTATGGATTACAGGATAAGATAACTATAGGGTTTGGAGGCTCTTCTGTTAAGTCTGGGTGAACCTGTGTTAAGGGTAATCCTCAAGGCAAACCATACAAAATGTCTCGGACAAATACTGAAAAAGTTCGCCGTATACCTAGTAATTTCTTCACACTATTCGTGTTCTTCACCGATTGTGTCAACAAAAAAAACACGTATAAAATCTAAATTAAAGTATGAAACCTTACTAATTTTTGGTGACACAATCGGAAAACATAGACTAAACGAATAGTGTGAAGACATTACTAGGTATACGGCGTACTTTTTGAGTATTTGTCCGAAATATTTTGTAAGGAAACTTGCCTTGAGGATTACCCTTAAAATAGCCTCCTCTTATTTTCTGTGGTCGTATGTACATTTATTAAATGCTGCGATAATTTTCCAGCATAATAATGGGCGGGGTGATGAACAACCCTTCCTTAATGTTCAACGACGGCGTCCGTTCGATAGACTACGTGCTCGTGTGGGAGTCCTTGAAAGAGGACTCCAATAAAGCGGAAGCCTACAAGCACAGGCAGATATTCGAGGCCAATCTCGAGGCAGAAGGCCTGCAGTTGGAGAGGGAAGCGCCGCCCAATCTATACGGACTCAATTTTGTTAAGGTAACAATTACTGAAAATGTTAACAGGATAATGTTTGTTACTTTGATTTTGAGGAAAACAGCGCAGTTGTGATATTATTATAATTTTGATAAGGGGAAATAATGAAATATGAGTTCACGCTATAGTTACAGGTTCATTAAATTCGACGACACGGATGGTCGAGTGGGAAGTGTATTGGACTGTTATGCCGGTGTCGCGGGTTCGATTCCCGCTTCAGGACAAACATTTGTGTGATGAACATCGGTGTTTGTCCTGAGTCTGGGTGTTTTCTATGTATTCCATGTATGGATTAAGAAAAAAAGTATTGAAGTATTCTATCAGTCATCTGGTTACCATAGTACAAGTCCTGCTTAGGTTGGGGCTAGATGGCGTTGTGTGAATTGTCCAAAATATTTATTTATTTATAAAAAATATATTTCTGTATATTAATATGACCACCCGCCCGATGGTTAGATGACGCCATAAAAGTAGCCGGTTCCAGTAGATCAGGCTAGCTCAAGATCGCAAAAAGTGGTGTACTGAAAAGGATGCATATACCCAACAGTGGGTGCAAGAGGCTGGTTAGATAGATATAAATTAATCATCATCATCATATCAGCCCTAGGACGTCCACTGCTGGACATAGGCCTCCCCCATGATTCGCCACGACGAGTGGTCTCGAGCCTTCTCCATCCACCGACTTCCAACGACCGCAACTATGTCGCCAGTCCATCGCGTGGGGGGCCGTCCTACACCGTGGTCGCCATTCGAGAACCTTTCTTCCCCAACGGTTATCAGTTCGTCGAGCTATATGGCCTGCCCACTGCCACTTCAGCTACTTTTATTAGATATTAATATGACGATGATAAATTTTCATTTATTTACTTAATCTTAGTTTCATCCATCTTTTTATTTTCTTTTGTATTTAGGTCAAGTTTTTAGAAGTACCTATTTTTATTTTAGCTGTTGTCCGTTTATTTTTGAGTGTTGTGCAAGCCTGTAACTGGTCCACATTTTAGATATTTATATTTTTGAGTGTTATAACTAAATGTGAATTATGTGTGCTGTCGGCATTTGCCTTAACAAATTAATAAAAAATGACGATTATATTAGGATTTTACCCGTCTTCATAATATAAGGAGTTCTACTTATAAGAGTTTTATCCCTATCTCTAATGTATTTCTAATCCACAGATACACGCGCCCTACTCGGTGTTGAAAGACTACAGCGAAATATTGAAACTTCGTATGCCGATGAAGGTAGGTCACGTGGCTCATTCCTAACAGATAATAAATAATAGAACCCCGCGAAAAAGAAGAATGGCTTTAATATATGGTTAAAAGTTCCCAGGGCTTTCAGCTTTTTGGTACAGATTAAGTTTTTTTAGAGGCCATTAGAATGTTGAACTTAGCGATGTCGAATAGAAAGTTGGTCTGCTTAAAACATAGTTGGTTTATCAAAAACTCATGAAAAGTTGAAGCTTACATCACCAATATACAATAAAGTAGTTTATTCTTATCTGCAATTCATTTCAAGAACCTATTAAGTGCACTTAAATGTGCCATTATAATGGATTGCTATTTTAAATGGAATGATAGCAATACAATACAGACAATTCTATTCTAAGTGTACATAAATACCTATACAAAATTTCACTAAGAATTTTGTACATAGATTTTTTATCAGGATTCGGTACCGGTTAACTATTTGTCAACATATGTGTTTTACAATAAAAAAAATACATTGCGGCTTAGGATCTATTTCGTTGTCACCATACTCACCTAAGTTCGGTTTCAGACTAGCGTATTTTTGTCAAGAGTATAAGAGCGGATTGGTACTCGCGAAACTTCAAAATCCCAATGCGCGTTACCGGAGTTTACGCTGGTTTACGCTCGGTTTGAAAAACAAAAACAAAACACGTGCAATAAGCCGCGTGAGAAGTGACACTCGCTAGAAAAAAAAACGATTGTAAACGCCGGGTATACGCGCGTAAACGCGAGTTGAGCTTTTGAAGTTTTGCGAGTACCAATCCGCCCGTATACACGCAGCAAAAAACAAAACAATATCGGTGAATCCGCCTGGTTAACCCGCTGATCTGAAACCGCACTTAATTTAAGATAATTTTAGCACCAACTGAATCACATTCTATGATTATGGTAGGTAAACACCAGGGAAAGCTTTACAATGTATGTAGTGTACGTACGTTCGTGTTAACACACTGGCAGTACATGGTGAGTATTGAGTAAGCACAATAACATTGTGTTGTAGGATTGCAGTAAGATACCAAAGAGTGGTCGGACGAATGCCATACTGAATGCTGCGATGTATATGTCTAAGGTATGCGAAGCGTTCGTTTGCATGGCTCGCTTTGCTAACAATGCTATTGCGGGAAGAACCCAGTTATGCGATGTAGGTATGCTATTCCGATTTTGGGAGGTGTCTCTGAAATGTTTATGAATTTAACCCTGAAGTAGAGTTGCACTTGAAAAATTGTATTCCTAGTTTCAATTTCGTATCAGTATTATAACTTTTTTGTTTTATTGTTAACCTTTTTATTCATAAACGTAGGTCCTAACTTCTAAAATCTAGCTTTTTAAGTATCTTTTTTCCAATTTTTTTAAATGATAGAAAAAAAGATAGCTAATCTGCTAAGAATAGTTGTCAAAACTTCTCTGTAAAGTGCGCTTTAATCTGGCAGTTCATTGTGCTATGATGAAATGATGTTTCGTATTCGATGTTGTTATTCACTCTAAACCTTTATATTTTATAACTTTTCAATCTGATTGTTTTAATATTATATTATTTAATAACGCAGGAATATAATGTCATTATACATATTAACCCATACTTACTAACTATTAATTAATTTTCTAACTGTTTTGGTGAAATGGCTTCGCCCTTATTACTAATTAATAATTTTACTAATATTGGTTATTGGGTTTATCTTAAATCTAATCTTTTTAACAGAAACCTTATTTAATAATAGAGTTATAGTGTTGAGTTGGATACATTACATATTCTCTTAAATTAGAATAAGTGTTGATTTATTGGATCAAATTAAAATATTTAACTATAACTCATTTCAAGATTAATCATTGTAATAAAGCCCTCAATTCATATTGCTATTCGTAAAGTTTGGACTAGCTAGAGTCATTTATGTTTCACAAACAAAAATCTATGCTTCTCCTATACCCATAGAGCTATTTATTGAGATTGATATATAATCTAAACTAACCACATTGAACTAGCCTTTTTTTTGATCGCCTGAACGCTCCTCTGACACTGGTCGGAGACGTTGTTGAACTAGCCTTTAAATCTTCACTTACTATTGCGCAAAACAAATTTGCCTTAGAATTGCGTTCTGCGCAATAGTAAGTGAAGATTATTGCGCAGAACGCAATTCTAAGGCAAATTTGTTCTGCGCATCTTTGTCACGTGGTTCGCTAGAGAGAGGACAACTTGTTTGACGCTTACTATACCACATAGATCTATAACCCTTCATTTACTAAAAAGTACGTTTTCAGTTTTCAGCGCTGAAAGATGTGCACGACAAGACCAACTCTGTGTTCGACAAGGTAGACGAGTGCTGGGATCAGGTCATGTCCAAGATCAAGGTGGACCCTACACAGTTCCCTGAGCGGAAGCACCGCCTGACTGCTATTTATTCTAAGGATAAGGAGTATTTGTGAGTACCAATGCCTTCACACTTATCTTAAATTCCAACCTTCTTTAAGTGTTTTCTCTCGCGGGACAAACGTATATCCTACAAATTGTACCGCAACTTAGATTGCGTTGTAAATTTAAAAAATCCGTTCTTAGTAAGCGCCTACACTCCTTGACAAACAAACCCTCGATACTTCAAGTCTCTACGACCAGTGGTATGGCCTGTGTGTTGTCTGTCAGTCAGTAGGACTAAGCATTTTATACACCACCAATTTTGAATGTATATGTCGTGGGATCATAGAATTGGCCAATTTATGATGTGGCTGGCCAATTCATGAAATGGCTAATACCCGCTGGCCACATCATAATATGGCCTGGCCAAATCAATGAATAACCAGCGTTTGATATGACCAGCTATATAAACATAAATGGCATTACAAAAAAAAAAATTCAAATTCACTTACATTTTTTTGTAAATAAGTATATAAAGCTTAATCCTGACTGACTGACTGATAGACAGACAACGCACAATCCATACTACTGGATGTAGAGACTTGAACTTTCAAAGATGTGCTCGTGAAGATGTCTAGGCGCGTATTAAGAAAGGAATTTTGTTAATTGGCAACGCAAACATGCGGTTTTCAATTAGTAAACTAATAGGCAGAAAGTATTCGAGACCTGCCGCTTAAATAATATTTTTGTTCCAGATTTGACACAAACGCAGAATGTTTCTGGACACCGTCCATCCGCTCCCGAATAGTCCAGTTCATCCTGGACCGGAAGAAGTTCTGCGAGAACGATCACGACGACTTCGCGTTTGGCATCACGAGGCTTATAGCGGAAAGTACTTACAGTGCGGCCTACCCTCTGCACGATGTAAGTAGCATATCTATACCTACTTATAAAAGGCGGTTTCCCACGGTGCGTGATTTGGCGGATTTATCACGCACGGCCGATGACTATGGACAACCACCCACCTGACCCACCGCACACAAGGCCTTGTATGATAGATACTCCCTTTTCATGGTGCGGGCTGGTCCACGTATGTCGGAAATATCACGCACTGTGAGAAACCGGCTTAAAACGATATGTCCTGACTGACAGTCTAACTGTCAGTCTAACTTTCAGTCCAACTGTCAGTCTAACTGATTTTAACTGACTTATTTCGTAAATTCCAGACTTACGTAATTCTAGTTATAATAGCCTAGTTATAATTCAGTTCATACTTTCCAGTATAATCTAGTTTAAACTCGACCTTGTAAGTGTAGCTAGTTCAATAGTAGACTATCAAATGACATGTACAGCTGTACAGTGTTCAATGTGTTCTGTATTACAGGGTGATCTCAAAACTCCCGGCTCAATGAGGCATTTATTATACACTGAGTGGGCGGCAGTGTCCAAATGTTTGAAGTACCAACCTTTGGATTATGTTAAGGATTATTTTGGCGTTAAAATAGGTGAGAATTGCCATTTTACTTAATGTTTTACAGTTAACGTTAACGACGGGGTCACCATTTGGATGGTCTGACATTGAATATTACTTGTGTCTCACGCCCGAAATACACGAGCTATTGCTAAAAAATTTAAATCCCGAGTCTTGAAACAGCCACTGGTTCATCCAAGACAAATGATATTGGACCTTACTGAGACGTGATATGGTTTACTTTGCAGGTTTATATTTCGCTTGGCTAGGCTTCTACACACACATGTTGATCCCGGCGTCGATCGTTGGTCTAATATGTTTCATCTACTCGGTCGCGACAGTTTATCAGAACAAACCCAGGTGAGTACTCTTTATTATGCCAGGTACAGACTTACGCAACGTAATATGAAAGGAGCATCTTATCAGTGTGGACGCATCGCGCGCACGAACCGAACTTGTACCTACTCGCATCCGTTTCCGGCGTGTGCGCGAACGTAGCGTCAGTCTATTGAGAACACGCGAAGAGAATGGTGGTCTCAACACAACCCGTCCGTGCCCCTTTGGATTCGTCCGAAAAACCGACAAACCACGGATTGCTCCGCGCACGACTTGAGATGCTCGTAGCGTGCGCGTGAAGTGCACAGTTCACGCGCGCAAGGCGTTCACATTATGAGAATATGTTTCAAAGTGTGTTACATTGCACCAATGTGGACGGCAAATTCTTTAATTTCATGTTACGTTTCATGCTACTTTGTATAAGTCTGTACCGGGCATAAGAGAAGTAGCAGTATCTCGCGTCCCTTTGGTTTGGACCTATGGTTTCGGGATATAATGTACCCGAAACCATGGAGACAAAGCCGCGCCTATGTCCTATTCTAGCTCATAAAATACAGGGTGAGTACTTTCGAGCGCCCTCTGAGGGGAAAATCTAAATAGTTTTAGTCCATTTTCGATATAAATAAGAGCTGCATTTAAAAATATGAAAAAAGGCGTTTTTTTATTTAGTTAAATATTGTTTTTTCTTTGCATATTTCGATCCTCTGCCTATCAGGCAAATACAAGGCATTAGCGGTCCACATTCCTTCAGAAAATGAAGGGGCGTTTCATCTGCCTCATTGCATTTCTTGCAGGAGCGCGTTTTGCTTAGCCTTAAGTTGAACATGTGCTTATTCAAGCAACAGTGTCCTGTTAAGGCTCTTACAATTATGCGCATGTTCTTCCTATTTAGAGCCAAGATCTGATTAGTGCTTGGCTTTTCGTAACTTTTGATTAAGGCCTTAGAGTGCCCGGTGCATTCGTCCAAAGCTTAATTGTACTCTGAAAGCATGCATTCATAAGGTTCTTCGTTATATCATTCCTCATTCAAATTATTATCTTTATACTCGATTAGCTGACGTCCGCAACTTAATAAAAACAAAATCCTTTCTTACTACGCGCCTACACTTCTTGACGAATATTCAATTCCATATTTCCATATTACAAACAAATACTGTAAAAAACGATGTTATACTCACTAATTAGTGCAACACAATAATTATTCTTGTTATTCCCAGCGAAGAGATCTGCAACTACAACTCGAGCATAATGATGTGTCCCCTGTGCGACTACCACTGCGACTACTGGGACCTGCGCGCCACGTGCATGCAGTCGCGGATCACGTACCTCTTCGACAACCCCACCACCGTGTTCTTCGCCGTCTTCATGAGCTTTTGGGGTAACATTATTATTTTATTATTATTTTGGGGTAAATTTGTTATATAATTTGCCTGATATTACTTCCTGGCCAATTTTAATAAAAAATAGCTATTTTACCTATAACGGGTCTTTATTGCAATAATCCGTAGTCAACTGTATTTCAAAAGCATCTTATTGGCCTCGATCAACTGAATGTTGAATGTCGGAAAGTAAATAAAAAAACACGTTGTATTAAAATATTTTCTGACAAATAACTTTTGCTACGTTGTGTCGACTGTACGCTGTACAAGTATAAAATCAGTATATCAAATGTAGCTGCGTGTTTCCTGGAGCTGTAGAACCACTAATAGTATACATTATTAGTTGCGCTGACACTGTACAACTATAAAATCAGTACATATATGAATTGCATAACCGTGTTTCCTAAATCGTACACATTTTTTGTTGCGCAGACACTGTACAATTATAAAATGAGTACATCAATTGCAGCGGCGTGTTTCCTGGAGCTGTGGAAGCGGTACTCATCGGAGATGACGCACCGCTGGGACCTGACCGGGTTCGACGTGTACGAGGAGCACCCGCGCCCGCAGTACCTGGCGCGCCTCGCGCACGTCAAGCGCACCAAGGTCAGCCCACGCCCACTTCGTACCTGCGATACCCTGTTAGATACATAGATAATAAATGTATTACTTAACAGCAGTGAATGTTTAGGCACTTACGATATACGCACGACTATTTAAAAAAACGAACAATAGATATAGATCCTGTGTCAATAAAAGAGATAGATATATTTATAGTTGATCGCTGGCTGTTCACATTGCCGGCGAGAAATCTCTCTACTAGTTTGTCGCAGCGACAAGACTTTTAAAGATAAAACTCGCTCAGCAATGCTCGCTTGGCGGGCAGAACACTCGCTAAGAGATTCTCGCTTGGTAGTACGCATACCAGCACGTGACAGGATAGACCGCTCCGAGCGACTGGTAATCGCACTCGCACAATCACTTATAGCCTAACGACAAAACTATCGCAACTATACACTCGCTTTTCGCTGTTCGCCAACTCGTTTCTTATTCCTAGCTGTACTCTCTTCTCGCTCATCGTCGGCGGTGGGTAATCACTGAAACAATGATGATTGTAATCCAAAACTAAATTATTTATCACCTTTTCAGCTGAACGTAGTGACCGGTGAACAAGAGCCAATGGTGCCATTCTGGCGCATGCGGCTCCCCGCCACGCTAATGTCGTTCAGCGTGGTGGCGCTACTGGTGCTGCTGGCTTTGGCTACCGTGCTAGGGGTGGTGCTCTACCGCATGTCGCTGCTGGGAGCCAGCATCCTGCGGCAGAACGACAACGCGCTCATCACGTACAACCCTATCATGTTCACCACGGCGACCGCGGCGTGCATCAATCTCGTGTTCATCTGTATATTCAACTATGTGAGTAACACTAGATGACTAGATGACTCGCTCGCCTGAATTAGATGTAGGTAGATGGAATTCCGTTTGGCTATTTAAAAGGCGCAGTGAATAATTAAAAAAAATAGTAATCTATATGCATTGATACAGTTCTCCAGTATAACTCATAGGAAAAGTTATGAAATTTAAAAAAAAGTAAAGTTACTGCCATGCGAAATTGATTAAACCCATTTTTCATCTCGACACTAATTTACATCTCGACACTACTTTACATCGCGTCACCATTTTTTATCTCGATGCCGTCTTCCATCTCGACAACATTCTTCATCTCGCAACCATTTTTCATCTCAACACCATGTTTCATCTCAACACAAAAAAATGTATTAGTGTATACTGTGTTGGTGATCAATAAATAAAATAAAAATAAAATAAACACCATCTTTCATCTCAACACCATTTTCATCTCAACACCATCTTTCACCTTGAAACCATTTTTTATCTCGATGCCATTTTTCATCTTGATATCAAAATTTGATCTGGACGCCATTTTAATCTTCATAAAACGTTGGTGCAGCCGAGAGCTTCAGCGCATCTTCTTTGTCCGAAATCCAGTATAACCTATATTTCTCGTTATCCCTAGATCTACCAATACCTGGCGGAGTGGCTGACGGAGAAGGAGCTCCTTCGCACGCAGACGGAGTTCGACGACTCGCTGACGCTGAAGATCTACCTGCTGCAGTTCGTCAACTACTACGCGTCCATCTTCTACATCGCCTTCTTCAAGGGCAAGCTCGTCGGTCGTCCCGGCGAATTTGTGAGGCTGCTGGGACATCGACAGGAAGAAGTAAATACGACAACAGATTGTGCTGGACTATTCGAATAAAGCAAATATTCGAATAAAGTCCGGTTTGGCACTGCTTGATCATGGGCTGGCGTGACCTCTTACCACCAGGAGAGCGTCCAACTCGTCTCGTCAATTGTTTGCATAAAAAAAAATATTATGCCAACAGCAAACGAGCCACCGACCACAACGACCGGTGGCGGGCGTCCGTCAGTTCACATACATACATTTTGTCGCTGTAGCATGTCGGCCGCTGTTGCCACACGCGGCAACACGCGGCGACACACTACAGCAACATAATGTATTTAAACTGATGATTGACTGCCACCAGTCGCTGTGGTCGGTGGCTCATGTACGGCGAAAGTTAGCGGCCGATATACACAGACTGTCCGAGCAGTTACCCATTGATCAACATACACGTTCCGCTCTTGCAGTCATAGTCAACAGCTTGAAGATTGATAACTGCTCGAAGCAGTTGCTATCGAGCAGTTTCGAGTATGTGTGTACGTAGAAGACTGTAGTTATCTATGCAGTCGCAACTTGAAGCTGAGTGCTCATGCTCATCCTGACTGCTTCAAGCAGTCCGTGTATTTCGGCCCTTAGAGGACAGCACTAAAAGTCAATTCGAAGTATCAATACCGTGTGTGTTGCAGTGCGCGCCCGGCGGCTGCCTGCTGGAGCTGTCCATCCAGCTGGCCATCATCATGGTGGGCAAGCAGTTCATCAACACCATCGTGGAGATGCTCATGCCCTACCTGCTCAAGTGGTGGAACGTCATACGCACCATCGGCAGGAAGAAGCAGTGAGTGACCACATCCACACAGATGCGTTTTCAGTCAGCTGCACATATATGTATACACACTCGCACCCATATTGTAAGTCGATTTTTTTCTCAAGTGAATACTTACATTTGAAATTTGACAGGTGACAGCCAAACTTTTAGTAAAGCGGCGTTAATATGGGTGTTAATTTTGCTAAGACATTCTTCTTCTGACAAGTAAGATGACTAAATTAATTAGAAAATGCGTGCACTTTTCTTTTCAAAATTAAAAGTCATATAAATTTTAAAGCTTGGGAGTGTTTCAATGTCTGTGTAGCTGACTGTACATTCTAATGCACCCGATAGTCTGGTCTTTGACCACGTTTTTAATAAGGGACAGAATCTCGCGTGCCGCTATCTCGCTCGCCGCTATGTCGCTCGCAGATTAGATAGATAGATAGATAGAAAATGCTTTATTGCACAAAGTAAAAAAACAAGTACATAGGCGAACTTAATGCTAGTTAGCATTCTCTTCCAGCTAACCTCTGCGTATTATGGAGATGTGGTAGTGCTAGAAAATAGTATAAAGCTTATTTTATTAACATAATACTTACGATATTATACAAAATACACTAATAAATAATAAACAAAAAGCTCAAGTATTCTGGAGTGCCAAGTAGTGACAAGATAGTCTGGATTTGAAGACCCCAATGGAGGTGGAATTGCGGATAGCTACAGGAAGAGAGTTCCACAGTCGGATCGCGCTGACTGTAAATGAGTTGGTATAAAAAGAGGTTTTGTGGTGTGGAACCATAAGAAGGAGATGTTGAGAACTACGCGAAGGGCGATCCGAGGTTGATAAAAGAGGGAAACGTTCTTTAAGATAAGTTGGAGAGAGAGGATTATGAAGAATAATAAAGAGAAGACACAGGGTATGAGTATCCCGTCGGTACCAGATTTTCAGCCAATTCAACTGAGAGCGGTAGAGTGAGATGTGATCGTACTTACGCAATCCGTAAACGCACCTTATACATAGGTTCAGCAACCGCTCTAGTTTGTTGAGCTGATCCTCAGTAGCGTCGGGATAACATACATCTGCGTAATCTAGTATAGGAAGAAGGAGATAATTGACAAGGGTTATTTTGGCAGAAAGAGGGAGAAAGTTTTGCATACGCTTCAGCGCATGCATGGAGCCATACATTCTTCGGCTGACACTAGTGATATGCTGTTTCTAGGATAGATTATCAGAGATGATCAGGCCCAGGTTCTTCACCTCCAGACAATAACCTAGCGGAATACCATTATAAGTAACGGGGGGAAGGGAATTGCGGTCAAGTCTAGAAATGAAGTCCCTACTGCCGATAATCATCACTTGAGTTTTGCCGGTGTTGATCTGAAGACCGTACTTCTGGGTCCAGGCAGAAACAGCACATAAATCTTCATTCATCGAGTTTACTGCGTTGTGAATATCGTCAGGTCTAAAGTGGAGATAGAGTTGCACATCATCAGCATAAAGGTGGAACGAGGAGAAGCGAAGATTAGAGATTAGGGTATTAATAAAAACAGAGAAAAGGAGAGGAGAAAGGACTCCACCCTGAGGAACAACAGCAGCAACGTAACAGATTTGTACATTTATGAAGATATAAATTGCTACAACCTCACGAAATGTTTTACCTATATTTTTTGTTTATATATATTTAACATAAGCGATAGTAAGGTTTAGTCTATAAAAACACATTTTTTCATATTTCTTAATATTATAAAAACACCGTTTGGTTTCAGCATAAAAAGTCCATTGCAGTGGGTGAAAGACTTCAAACTAGTTGACTTCGGGAACATGGGACTATTCCCTGAATACTTAGAAATGGGTACGTATCTACTGTTCTACAACCCAACAATTAAAATGTATAAAATTCAAATTAATTTTCTTATGGCGAATAGTACCCCTGATTCGCCCTCTCGCTCGCACGTAGCTACATTTTTGAAGATTTACTATTCGCCTTAATCATCGAAATTGAGCCTATAATCATTTTAAAGTTGAATATAATTTTTATCATTTTGCTGATAACTGCATCGACCGTTATTATAAGTATGAGAAAAGAGTGGAATTCCTTACCGGCGTCTATTTTCCTAAACTGCTACAATCTCGGTGTCTTCAAGTCTAGAGTGAATCAGTTTCTTTTAGCCAAGCGTGCTCTATCCTCGACCATACCGTCACTTTCCATCACGTGAGGTGGTATAAAACGCTTGATTATTATTATTATAAAGTGTGAGCGACGCCATACGATTCGCAGAAGACAGATCCCCATGGCGACACATCGTCCGAACTAAAGTCCTTCGTAAAGGTCACGACCCTCAGCAGTGAGGATATCGACGCGAGGAGGAGGATTTTATAAAAAAAAACTGTGACCCTTATTCCGATGGCACTAAAACTCATGTGTACAGTCCTCCAATACGGGTTCGTGACGATCTTCGTGGCGGCGTTCCCGCTGGCGCCGCTGTTCGCGCTCATCAACAACGTGCTGGAGATGCGGCTGGACGCGAAGAAGTTCCTGACGTGCTACCGCAGGCCCGTGCCGCAGCGCGTCAACGACATCGGCGTGTGGTACCGCATCCTGGACTCCATAGGGAAGCTCAGTATCATCACTAATGTGAGTAAAACAGTGCATTATGATAATCATCCAAGTAAACGAAATTGCGAATTTTGCTTCCCTGAGACTATTCAGTGGTGTTTATGGTCACTAAAACAAGTCGGAAGTCGGTTGTAGTTAAACTTAATTTTATTAGTGTCGGCCGACGCGATTTGACGTTGACAAATTGAGTTTGGATTTTGTTTAAACAAAGTCGAACCTGTTGAAGTTGTTTGATACTGTTACTGCATTCGCAAACGGGTGTCCCGCACTACCGCAACCGGAAGCCGGCTAGTTTTCATACATTTTGTCGGTGTAGCGTGTGGCTACCCCGGCGACACGTGTAGCGGCCGTGCGCGACAGGTACAACTAGTTGCTGTAGTCGGACACCCGTTTGCGGATGCACCAATGGCATTTGAATTCAATTCAGGGGTAGCTACCATGAATACTATGAACCCTTGTTTTGGGCTTTGTCTTACAACCTTACCTTAACCTTTTCGTTATTTTTTCTTAGGGTTGCATAATGAAGGTGACGCCTAACAAATACGTATCTGTATGCATGTGCCCTTGAATAAACGAATAAATGATTTATTCCTTCTGTGGTTTATTTAAAAACTTCTTCATTCTTTAGGGTTTCATAATAGCGTTCACGTCGGAGTTCATCCCTCGCCTGGTGTACCAGTTCGCGCAGGGCTCTATGGACCACTACGTGAACCACACGCTCGCCGACTTCAACATCAGCGTGCTCGAACACAAGCCGCTCAGCTCCACTTACAACCAGACCATGTGCAGGTGACCTACTTCATAAAAGCGTTCACGTCGGAGTTCATCCCGCGCCTGATGAACTAGTTCTTGTCCTCTATGGACCACTAAAGCTGGAAACATACTATGGGAGGCGTCCATGAACCGCTACCGCTTATTAAGGTCCGAACATATTATAGGACGCGTCCGTAAGTCACGACTGACAGTCACGGCTTATTTATATCTGGCCCGTACATTTACACTACACTGTGCAAACCATCTATTGTAAGTCGCGGACGTGAACTCCGGTCGTCCTTGAACGCTCGGACGTCTGATATAAATCTGGTCGGCTGGATGTTTGCATCAGCCGCACACGTCCGAAGATACGGACGTCCGGGGCGGCTGTGCTTACTTATCGGTCGCGGTTGAAAGTCGCGGCTCATAGTATGTTTCCAGCTTTATGCTCGTACGGTCGCCCCGGACGGTAGCTCTTCGGACGTATCGGACGCGCGCGGCTGATGCGAATATCCAGCCACCAGATTTCTATCGGACGTCCGAGCGTTCAAGGACGACCCGAGGTCACGTCCGCGACTTACAATAGATGGTTTGCACAGTGTAGTGTAAATGTACGGGCTAGATACAAATAAGCCGCGACTGTCAGCCGCGACTTACGGACGCGTCCCATAATATGGTGCTCCTCTGCATACAACCAGCCTACGTGCAAGTGGGGATTTACCCTAGCAGGATGCATACCAATATTTGATTTTGTACGCTGTTTGGATAAATTTTCACTTAATTTTGTCAGCTTATACAAACGCTGGAGCACGTGACCGAGTAAAACTCTTCTGTTCAATAAAAAAAAGCTGTTTAATGGTAATTATGTGATCTATAAAAGGCCGTTATTAGATTGTGAGTGTACCTTGTAACTGTGTCGGCAGCTATCCCGGGTACTGGCATAAGGAAGGCGAGAAATACACGCACTCGGTCTGGTACTGGCACATCATTGGGGCGAGACTGGCCTTCGTCGTTGTTTTCGAGGTAACTAATAGATTAGAAATGATCTGTTTCAAATTAACTTGTTTTTTTTTTCTGTAAAAACATAAAATAAAATTGGTATTGAATTCCACAAGATTGATTAATGCCATTGTGCCGGCCGGCAGATCAAATGCAAGTTAATTGAAACCAGTAAAATGAAGACATTGTTTATGGTTCCATTCCGTTTTAAATAAAGTATTCGAGTGACCAACCATTTTCCTCATCTTTTTTGTATAGATGTGATAATTTAATAACTCTATACTCATTTATTACTCCTTCATAGAGGATGTGGTGGCCGAGTGGATGAGGCCCTTAACCTTGTGATCTGATGATCGCGGGTTCGAAACCCGGTGGCAGTTAATCGTAAATGGGTTTTTTCGGTTCAAAAATCTATGTATGCATCCCACGTTCTCGCAAAACGGTGAAGGAAAACATCGTGAGGAAACCGGCATAAGGCAAAAGTTCGAAAACATGTGTTGAGTGCACGAAAAAAGCCTCTTTGAGGCGCACTTGAAATCCTTTCACCACACTGGTTCAAAGGAACTAGTGATAAGAAGAAGACTCCTTCATTCGACTCTTTAATTCTAATACCGTTATATAATTTTAATCAGTAGTTGTATTGACAGAACGTGGTGGCGCTGGTCATGATCATAGTGCGGTGGGCGATCCCGGACATGTCGGCGGAGCTGCGCGACCGCATCCGGCGCGAGGCGTACGTCATCAACACGTTCATCCTGCGCGAGACGCGCGCGCGCTCGCGGGCCTCCGCCGCCTCCTCCGCGCAGCCCTCCCCGCGCCCCCCCGCCGCAGGTCAGGCGCTCGCCGCCTCCACGCCAGTGTAGATCGGGCACGGTACGCAGCACGACGCTTACTTCTTTCTTTTTCGTTTCGAACTAACTGCGTTTGCTGTTCACCGGTCGTTTTAATTGTTGATTTTATCGATAGAAGCGCGCAATTTATAGAGTTAGGGTTAAAACCATAACGCTTTATTAATTTGTTTTATAACAATGATATGCCGGTCTTCTATAGATTGTATTCTAGTTCTAATTATAAATTAATGAATAAGAATGCCGACTTTTACTTTGCACAGCGTATAAGCATTGCCATTCGACGTGACAATGCCGCCAGCGTTCTGGGCACGTTGCCTTCTGGTGGAGACAACGACCGACTGGGTTATTTATTATTTTATTTTATTTTTTTATATTAAGTGTCATCTAATGAATAAGATAAAATTAAATATGCTAAGAAAAAAAAATACATTCATAAGACCGTTGATGTCAAAAGCCTTAAATTGCTGGATGCAAAGATTTGGCATTACAAAATAAATGAATAGCCGAACTACAATAAACAAAATCATTAAATACTCGTTAAATAAATACCAGTGAACAGAAAACGTTAATAAGACTGTGTTTTGTGTGTGTTTATACTGTGATTGTCCAATTAGAAACTTTTGAATTAACATCATATAAAAAAAAGTACAAAGAATTTAAAAAAAACATACATACAAATGTAAAATAGTAGTTAGTGCTTGATATCGATGGAAATGGGTTTCCCCCTTCATACATAAACATTAGTTCCCTTAAATCCATAGTATACCCGCTTGAGGTATTGTAACAAAGTATGCAACATTGAACCTTACACACTTTGTAATAAGGTAAGTGTTCGAACAGCTTTACAAACGCTTGTAATTTTGAATAGTGTGTATCACACACAATAATGCAGTCTTTGATAAGATTTTGCGAGAACTTTTTATGTAATAATATTTGTCATCAATAAAGTTGAATAAGACATAAGCCAGTCTATTCGATTATGAACTGTATAGCAATGGGAGAATCTTTTAAATCCTATTGACCAAGCTTAACATAATGTCCACGGGAACTTGAAACATATCTTCCTGTAGATAGAGGCTAAATCGAATTGATTACCGTGAAAAGTTCTCGCAAAAATTATAAGTTTTTTCTTACTAAGGCAGCTTCTATTGATCTGAATTAATTTAAGTCGAGACCAGGTTCGATCCGCAACCGGCGACCATGTGAGTGTTTTCAGTATTACAAATAACAGCATGGTTTGACAATATTAATTTAGTAGTAAACTCTAATTTTATTTGCAGTACGCATTAGCTCGAGTTAGGTCGACTTTGAACCAATTTTAGCGCGTTCCCTTCTCAGTCTAATTTTAGTGTTACATTTAGGAAGAAAGAACCATGAAATTCAGGCTAAGATTTCAACCACTTGTACCCCAATTCTAAGGTTTATATGCATAGAGCAGCAAAATGTCGCAACTTCGATTAAAGCCAGTCGCAAACTAGCCACCGACCACAGCGACCGGTGGCTGGCGACAATAAGTACAGAATGAACAACACGCACGCGTCACCAATCAAGATCGCCGATTTTGTGTTTAGACAAAATGACAGTTATCGCGACATTTATTGTCTCCACATTGTTTGTTTCCATTTGAATTCGACAAAACCTCGCGCTAATGCTACTTAATGGTTAAATTGGAGTAAGTTTTATATAACATTGATGTAACACTTCACTAACTCACGATGCGAGACTAACTCAATAATATGTTTGCCATTTGATATGCTACCTCACAATTTGGCTTTTACACGATTTATTAACAGTAACACCATAAAAACGTTTGCGTAGATAGACTAACATTGTTATTCGATTGGCAAAATTGAGTGAGCTTTTGAAAAATTATGCAAAAATTATATTTTCCAACATTAAACGTAATTAACAACGAGCTTTCTGCAGTCGGCTAAGAGTATCATAGGCCGCTTTTCAAAGCTTAATATAACATCATGTTTGATCATTCATGCTATTTTCCAAGCGATAGAAATTAAACGCATATTTATTTTACATGCAATCAAAATTATTACAAAAATGTTGGTAGTTTGGGCAAATTGTGGTTTTTGTTTCATGTGTTCACAACCAGGACTTTTCCGTGAGCAAATTATAACAGTAAATCTTTGAGCTGTCAAAAATATAAATCAAAATAAATATCACAAGGGAATAAGATGCCTTTGACGAGCAGTGGTCTGACTATAAAATAATTATTTGATAAAGTATACATACAGCTCCAACAGAAATTGCTCAAATATACGTATTATTTCAACATATATACTACACACAAGTAACTAAAGTCAAAGTCAGAATAGTGGTGTGCTCAATGACATCCAATACAAAATCTTCAAAAATGGTTTCAAATCGCAGGTGAGGAGGACTCAACGCCCAATTGGAACCACATTGCGTCACTGTCAGGCTCTGACTTTGACCTGGCGGCGCACGGCGAACACCAGGATATCACCGACATGACCAAGCACGTGCTCGCCAACATGCCGGCCGACAAGAGCGACAAACCCACGCACGTGTGACAACCACCTTCACTCATCATCCAATAGCACAGCTGGAACTACATCGAGTAACTGTCAGGCTCTGACATCGACCTGGCGACGCACGGCGACCACCAGGATATCATCGATATGACCAACCACGTGCTCGCCAACATGCCGGCCGACAAGAGCGACATACCCACACACGTGTGACAACCACCTTCACTCATCCTATAGCACAGCTAGAACCAGATTGCTTCACTGTCGGGGTCTGACTTCAATTCGGTGCATGCTAGACAACATGCTAGACAAGACGTAATGCTTATTTATCTTATAAGTCATGATCGATAGCAGAAAATATTGTTGGAATCCATTTCGAATGTTGGAATTATTTATTCCTTCCAAAAAAACGCGGGAATGCCCACATTAAAGCCAGCAACAAAAGCCAAAAATGTATGTAAACAGACGGTCGCCCGCTACCGGTCGCTGTGGTCGGTGACTCGTTTGCGGCGACCTTACATTAAAACAATGTATATTGAATATGACAGGTAAGTATAAAAATTGCTTGCTATACCCACATCGATTCCTATTCACAAACATTACTCAAGAATTTGGAATTTGTACTTAAAATGAGGCATATCAAAAAGTGTAGTGATGATAATTGTGAAGGATTATAAAGAAATAGTCAATTTGAAAGATACAAGTTACCGGTTCCAATAATTCATAGACGCTTTATAACGAATCTCACGTTGCATATTTATTTACAACTATAGGCTAAGAATATTTTTATTTATTATATCGCATTCAAAAATGCACAAAAGCTGAATGAGATGACAATATTTTTAAAAAAGTTTTGGATATTTATACAAGAGGTTTATTACTCTAATCAGCAAAATCAATATATTTCCCATTTTATTTAGTTTTTAAATTCTTTTTATTTTCTTTTATTTACTTACACTTTTCCTTTCTCATTTTCTTGCGTCCGTTACAAAATAGTATTTTAAGTTATATTCATTTCATAGGTTATTTATTCTACAACCTAACTAACCCATACAAACTCTACAAACAAAAACGAGTGTTTTGCCCTCATGATATTTTCGTTTCCTCCTTTCAAAAATACCATAACATTGTATTTTATACTATTTACATATTTTTACTGATATTTAAAGCTATTAAAATGTAAGCTATTAGAAGTGAGTATAGTTGACTTGACAGTTAGTGCGGTTTCAGATTAGTGGATTCGCCGTTTCGTTTTGTTTTTGCAGCGCGTGTACGCGAGACAAAAGTACGCTAGTATGAAACTGCACTTAAGTGTCAATGACACAGGGCTAGTTTACAAGCTACATGCCAGCCAGTTTAAAAGCTAGCATAGCGAGTGAGCGGTCTTTGGAAATGAGTATAGTTGACAGTTACAGTCTTTATGTAAATCGAGGTTAGGTAGGAGGCTCGAGATTTTTCGATATCCATCCAGACTCTTCGCTGAAGTTTTTAAGTACACAGTTATATGTCTAAAGGTACGTAAAGATTATAATCTAGAATCGCGTTAAGGAATTGCCTGAGTGTTCACTATACATAAAACGTAGAGAAGTAAAATTAACGTTATGTATCAAAGTGGGTATTTTACTTTTCATATTTCTCATTGTTCCATACCTCGCTTCGTATACATAAGTAATTTTAATATACATTTTACAGGTAAAATATTACAATACTAAATTTAATTTATATTTAATTACATTTTTTAAATTTACATTTGCCATTTACTTGTGACGAACGCACTGCCATAGTCACTTTACGTATAATAAATACTAAGAATATATTATTGATGTGCTTTGCATATTGTTACCTACAGCTTTTTATATACTTAATTTATACATCCTACGTGTTAGTGTTATGAGGAAATACACCACAAACTTTTAATTACAGCTAAAAATGCATAATCAGCGTTACTGAACACAATAATGACAAAAAATCAAAAAAGTAGGACGATTTTTTTCAATTAAAAAAATCTTTATCTCAAAATCTACTCGGGCACCAGCTCGAGCCAGCTCGCTACGGCTTGGCTGAGGCGCAGCACTCGCGCCGCTGTCACTCTGTAGTATGACTCTGTAGTATGTCTGTCATTTTGTAGTAACCCAAAATTCTGACTGCACAGATACAATGTAGTATATCTGCATTGCCCATTCAATTGATTTTTTGTAATTAAATACTTGTGGTGTATAGTAGGTGTTTACCTAGCGACGTAAGCTGTGAATAATTTATAGGCTAAATATTTTAGGTATAATCTGTTCTATGGTAAGTACATTATTACGTGTATGTTTTTGGTGCTTCTTCTTTTTCTGAATTTTATACTAGTTTCACAAAACTCTGAATAATTTATTATCTTAATAGTAAAGCAAAAAACCATTAAAATTGTTTTGGGACAAAGAGAACAACCGCTGGTTCATAAAACAAAGATGCTATTATATGCTTTTTTTGTGTTACTATTTAATTTTCTAAAATATGTTAAAAATTGTATGTTCGTTGACATTTTTGGCTGTTAATTTAACGACTAGTCACGTAAGCTTCTCTTGAGTTGTTTAAAAAACAATGATTTTGTAAGAATAAAAAGATTAATACCAAACTATTGTGTAAAAATGTCCAAAAATATTTATTTATAAAAAAATATTTTGATTATAAACGTTAATATGTGTATTTCGTAGCCTTTTTATAACTTTACTAAGCGTTGGAAGATACTTAACTGAATAAGTTCAAGGTAATGTAAGCCACACGCACAAACTGATAATGAAAACTCTTCCTAAGATTTCTTGTCATAGGATAATCAATCTTATTTTTCAAACGTTAAGATTGTAAGTACTATTTGTTATTTGCGTTGGCTGTGCTCATTTAAGTTAAAATAACTTTTTACAAAACAAACAGTTGTTTCCTGCTAAATATTTACTGAGATTAATAGTATTTCTTGAAAAGATCAAATTAAAGCCTTTATCGAACGATGTTAAAAAAATAGATTTTTATACGTTTTTATTATGTGCAGTTGTAGTTGAATGTTGGAAATCGTGTGTATGGAAGTTTTTGAGCGCAATAGATTGTCTTTTCTAAAGCATTGCGTAGTCTGATTGACTTCACGATAGCCAATGTACTTAGAGACATTTTAGTTGAATATTTGTACTGATAATTGAAAGCGCAAAGTAGGGACGATGTGTAAAATAAACCAATAGCATCGCGTAAGAATAGCGTGATGTTATTATATAAACGATTCTATTGAGTTTAACATTGATGGAAGGAGGTCTAGAAAACAAATTAATTAGTAATTTTAGTCAACTTCTAGTACAATTTAGTTAAATAAACGAAGCAGGAAAGTAACAGCGAGTAAAATTCACTTTAGATAAACAATTATTAGGTCAATTCGTAAAATGTTAAGAAAAAAAAATAATTCACTTTTTGGTAGGTCTCTGAAAAGTTTTCGACATCAAATCAAACAATGTTTCTAGGTGATTTATAGGAGCACCATTTTATTTATGATTATATTTTACACATCTCTCCGCTTCGTGGGTCCAGTTTGTTGGAGCTACTCGTATGACGTGAGCCTCGTGTTGTCTCACGGCTTTGGATGTTTGTTCGTAGTAGAGTGGTTATTTGTACTGTGAAACGCTTTATTGATATAATGTTGATTATATGGGAAGTTACTAAACTGAAAACTGGTTTTAATTATAATTATTGACCTTTAGAAAACCTTTTAATTTTAACTTTTTGGTCATGCACTTGCTTATAAAGTATACATTTTGTGAGTATTAATAAAAATTATAAATATCTATTTATGAATCAACTGTGACCAAAATTTATTTTGACAATATTGTGACTTAATTTATAAAGTTTTTTGCAAGTTTTTTATTATATGTGTTCAATAACGGCAACTGATTATACCGTAGCGTAGTACTCTGACTGATCTGTGGATTATACGTACCTATTTATCATTATGTGATTAAAATTTAACGGCCACGTAAACGAAGCTGCGGACATCAGCTAGTGTAACATGCACAAAACTTCGAACTCCACAGCCTTTCAAAAGTTACGACCATTATCTTGCTGATAAACGCTGGGACTGTGATAAAACATGGCTTCGTGGAATATAACAAAAATTGTTCGGTTACTAGTATAATACGTAATTGATAAGGCAGCTGAACTTTGAAGGTTGAAGTATGTAATAATATTACTTATTCTTTGGTTGAAGTATGGAATGACCTTGCAGTTTTTAAGCCACCCCATGGCCTTACATTCTTCTTATCGTGTCACTAGTTCTTTCGAACCAGTGTGGTGAAAGGATCTCAAGTGCTCTTCTAAGAGGCTCCTTTAGTGCACTTGACACTATCTATGACATGCCGGTTTCCTCACGATGTTTTCTTCACCGTGAAGCACGTGTTTTTCCATTGGTGTACGACCGGGTTCGAACCCACGACCCACGGGAACGATTTCCAACTAGCAGATTGTAAAAAAGCCGATGACACGGGGCGAGTTTACAAGCTACTAGCGAACTCGCTGGCTTGTAGCTTCTAAACTAGCCCTGTGTCATTGAGACTTTAGAATTTGTCATACTTAATTTATGATACAACTAACCTACTTGAACTTTATAGGATCAATTTACAACAGGATATCCTGTTCAGGACTCCTCAAGATAGTTTGGGTCGAAGTCGCGGCCTGAATGACAATCAACCTTCTCTAACAAGAGGCTAACTTCGTGTAGGTATTGATGCCGCTTGAGTGGTTACCGGCTAACTTAGACGTAGACTATACTCACAAGAGTTTGTTGGAACTGGCTTAGGTAGGTACAGTCATCAACATTTTTATTGATATTGAATTTAAGGCGCAGAATCCCACGCGCCTCTATCTCGCTCGCACATTTGTACTGACTGACCTACCTATATTTAAAAAAGCGGAGCGGTGATTTTGTTACTTAAAAACCTCATGAAATGTTTTACTATATTTTTTGTCCAATCTCAAAATATATTTTCTGTAGACAATTGGATAGTCCTGGAGGTAGGTACCTGTGTAAGTAGGTACTCGTAAAGTACGCAATTTCGTTTCCTTCGACTACATTATATTATATAGTTTTGTTGATTTAACAACTGAACAGATTTCTATGGGACCAATCTGAAAGTACCTACACGCTCAAACAAAAATACCTATTATTTAATCAAATCGGTTTATAAAAAACAAAGTTCTGAGTTAACAAACATTAAAAAAAGGAAAATATTTAATCGAAAATAGAACCTCGTCCTTTTCGGAAGTAGGTTGAAAAGAATCAAGTCTGCGAGCGTGGGCTTATGATATAAAAAAACTATTAAAGCAAAGTAAAACTGAATTAGATTTTCTGATATAAATTCATAATAGTAGGTACGTGACATTTCGTTTAAATTATACACGTAGATCTAATCCGTTCAGCCACGAGCTTTACCTTTTATCTAGGTATTCTGAACTCGTACAAGCACTAGAGTATTTTAGGTACAAACAAGGCCAATTAGAGCAATTGTTTTGGGACTAAGGGTTCCATATAACGGCATGCGCAAATAGGGCAGACAGTAGTTACGCCAAAGCATTTTAAATGTATCAATTAAATTAAATACTTATCATATCGACATAAAGTTTATTTTACAATACTCGCGAGCTATGACCACGGACCACGGCACATAACAATTTAAGATGAGAATATTTTCTTGTTTCATACTTTTTAGAGCCTGATTTTTTAGTATTCGGGTTTTATTTTATGGTGAACTTAATTTTTATTTTTTAATGAAGAACGTAGCGACGACTAGAGAGGCATCATTTCATTACGACATTTTCTCATAGGTAATTTATTTAACTGTATGATTTTTTTTTACAATTAAGTTTGTCCAAGTGGCACAAAATATTACAGCGACAGTGGAGTTATGTAAAGTAGCAAGCGAAAGTACAAAATATTATAAACTTTATAATTTACTTGGACCGATAAGAGTCAGGCGTAAGCGTAAAAGGGTATTTGGGCTTCATGGGAATAAATATAGGTATGTACCAACCTATATTTTTGGCTGGTTCCCAAAAACACAATCCAATAGAACCTACATAAAATACGCCAAATTTGTAATTATAATGAGCACTTGCATTTACCAATTAATCAAGTACTTAGTACTTTACGACAAAAGCCATAATATACGGGATTACTGATGCGCATAATTTGGTTCAGGAGTTCATCTGCGATGGCTATAAACTGTAAAGATCGTTTAACGAGATGAACTGAAATGTAGATACGTAGTCATCTCGTAGGGGCTTCATATCCGTCTGTTTGAGGCTTCATAGCCATCTCGTAGAGGCTTCGTAGTGATCTCGTAGAGGTCTCGTAGCTATCTCGTAGAGGCTTCGTAGCCTTCTCGCATTTTAGCTATTTTGCAAATTCTTTGTAGCAACCATGTAGCGTACTGTAGCGGCTTCGTAGCTACTAGTAGAGTAGAGGCTTCGTAGCAGTATTGTAGAGGCTGCAAATCTCTTGAATGACCCTTAGCCATAGAGCCTTAGAGGTTCCGTAGTTATCTCGTAGACGTAGGTTTCTTTTTGATATCGTAGATACCCTACCACCACGTCGTTGCTATTATGTATTATTTTGCAGCAGTTTTGTAGAGGCGTTGTAGCATGCTACTATGCCATGTAACCATGTAGGTATCTCCAAATATGAGAGTTAGACTTTGGCTGATTTGACAAACAATACCAGCACTCAATTATCGTTGCGGTAAGTGATCAGAAGTGGTACCCAAACAACCAACCTGAAGTTTATGGAGTGACTGTACTATCCTGCTGCAATAGCAAAAATACGAAAATTTGAGAGGATATTTATTTATTTTAAATTAGACACAGTTATATTGATTATGTTATTATGCTGTAAAAATATACTAATCTTAAAACAAAAAAAGTCTGCATGTTGTTGCCTGTTTATAATTAAAAGCAAAACTATGTATGTCATATAACTATGTATATGTGAAGTGAAACAACTATTTCGTAAGAACTACTACAACTATGTAAGTACATATTTATGTACTTGTAGTAATTAAATAATTTTAATTTATAAAGTGATAATGTTTGTTCCTGAGTCACGCAAAAACGAATGAACCAATTGAGCTGAAATCCAGTACCTATAGGTCCTATAGTTTCATTATCTTCCTGCCCTTATCCATTCAAGCTTCCTCTAATATACCTACTCATTTCAATGCTGACTTGCACCAAACATTCAAAGTTCCTAAGAAACAACTTTACTCGCTTGACAGTTCTTAACGGTCAGAATCTGTACTGTTAAGAACTACCAAGCGAGTAAAGTAATTGCTTAGGGACTTTGTCAGTTTGGTGCAAGTAGACACAAATCTTCAAAAAATATTCTGATTCTGATTCTTCTAATCACATCACACATCCATCCGAGCAAATACCTATAGTAGGTATACTTATAGGGGATACCTATAGTTTATGAGTTGAAAAATCACAGGCTAGGTACTTTATATCCCGATATAAGGCGAGCAAAGCCACGGGAACAGATAGTTAATTATAAATATTGGTATAATCCTCTTGGCCTGGTTACCGGACGGTCACTTTATTATGAAATTGCTTTGTTCACCGTCGTTTTTAATCAAATAAAGAGCTTTCGCAAAACCCACTCCTTATACTCGCCTGAGTGTTTGAGAAGTAAAAAGGAACGTAGGTATGTATCATTTATGATACAAGACACCAATATCGTTTTTTGTAGGGCTGCCTCAATTACCTGTAGCTCTAGGTCACACTTCATGTGATATCAGGTACAATGCCATCAGCTATCGAGTTGGAGCAGTTGAGCTACCTATAGATTGTTTGCAACGGTATATGGGTGACCCAATTGTTTCCTATGGTATATTTTTTGATATAGATTGTAGTAGTTAGCTTATGCTGTATTATAATATAAATATAATAAAATTATAGATAGAATGTTTGTTTGTCCGCATTTCTATTCTATTCTCGAAGGAAAATTAATGATTATTAAATCGTCATTTCTTTACTTTTCCTTTTACTCCACACAACCACAGTGTTAGTACATGTACCTAATAAATAAAAGACTAAATATATCATTGTATTTAAAATGCAATTATAATTTTATTAATTCTTCTTGGAGGCCTACCACAATGTGTGACGCAAAACGCCATTTTACTTCATCCTTCTACTCGTAGTACTCGTATGAACAGGGTTTTTTCCATCCATTTGTCTACGTGCCACCATTCAAAGTCGAACTCTATTTATCACGCTGCGTTGTGGCATGTTCATGTTTAATCAATGGACTTCAATCTCCGTAGAATAAACTAACTTTAACGTTTTTGTTGCATAGATCGGACTTAGGTACATACCCCTGTCTGAACTCCATGCCTTAACCCATAGCCGTACACCATATTTACTGAAAAATTAGTTTTATTATTATTTTTATATTAAATACCTTTAATATATTAATTAAAATTATTATTTTAAGTTCGCCTGTGTACGTAGGTACTTGTTTTTTTACCTTGCGCAATAAAGTATGTTCTATATTATTTTTCACTAATGTGAAAAAGCGTGGCGTGGATGAATAATGATCTGAAAAATATGCACTTTAGTAAGCAAGTAAAATTTGTAAAGCCGGACCAACAGCTGCATGTTCCTGTTCTTGGAAACTTGAAAAATAAAGTTCTTGTTTTCTCATCTAGGATTCATGGGGTCAGAGCGACAGGTAACCAGGAAGTTATTTTGGTAATTTAGTTATCTAAGTAGATATAATCTCAATTCGCTAAATATATCATTCCGGTTTTTAGTTTTTTTTTCTTTTCGGATGGACTTTTATGCAGTTAGCAGCAAATGGCTGATACTGCGTCACCAGACTCTTGGTTACTCCGGTTTTTAGTTTTTAACGTTCTGTCTCTATGTATTTTAGCAAAGCGGAAATAAACGAAAATACAAAATATTAAAGTTGGCGCGATTGACGGCAAACTGGCAGGTAATTTCCTTGAAATCATTGAATTTCGAATTTGGAATCGTTGTGATGTCATGAATGGAATGCTCAAAAGGTTGAAATGCTCAAAGTGCTAGTAGTGCCGAGTGGTATAACAGGAATTTAGAGATACCTACCAATACCTAATCCGTGCAAAAAAACAATTTCGTTGGATGTGAGTTGAGCGTAAATAAATGCTTTTTGATCTGTTCGACTGATCCGTAAAACTTTTTTCCGCAACCTTTGTAAAAATCAAATAAAAGGTATTTGCCAAGCGTAAAACCAAATTAGGCAATTTCGTCTTATAAGTAATTATGATTATAATTTAATTTTTCCTGTGATTTTTTAAATTAAACAATATAATCTTTGTTGTTTGTTTTGAAGCAGGAAATACTACTTGAAGGAACACCATTGATTCATAGAAAACAAACGATGAACCTGAGACTTGCCCTGCTAGTCCTACCGTTCGCGCTCGTAGCTGATAAAATGTTATGCAACACATGCCGTGCGTTTCATTTAAAGCCTACGTTACCTATTATAACATACTAACATAGATTAAGATAGGACAAAAAAAAAATCAGACACCCTGTCATCTATAATCAAATTACTGCAATTTTAAATATTTTTGTATTTTTTTTACAATGGAGTTTTTTTAATAACTAGCTGATGCCTGCAACTTTGTTTGCGTTGCGATTTTCCAAAATTCCTTTCGTAGTACGCACTTTCAGATCTTGACTAAATCTTCACCCTCTAAATTTCAAGTATCTAGGTTCAGTAGCTTTTGCGTTGTCTGTCAGTCAATCAGGACTTTCATAAAAATTCTTTCAATCAGGCCTTTTATAAAAATTGATTGATGAAAAAGCTTGAAGCGTGAAAAAGTAATACTTATTTAACTATGTAGGTATATAAGTATATTTCACGAGCATCATAATTTCCCTGTTTCGAAACAAAATTACTGTATGAGCTGTATGTACCTTTTATAAAGCATTCTTGATTGTTCTTATACACCGCAAATTTTTAATCACCAGAAAAAAATAATACCTACACATAGTCAGTATAAGAAAGTACCTACCTACCTCTTACAAAAAAATATATTTGCAGAGGCTTCCGTCGATTGCACGCACGCCTTTTCACTTGCGCGATCGGTCGGCATTTAAAATATTTACCTACAAGTGCTACCAACGGTATTTTCCCGAAACCCCCACCACCAACCGCACCAGTGGGGAATTTGGGTTTTTTTTTTCCGAAATCACAATAACAGTGTGATATTAGCACAATACTATGTACAAATTTTCAACTTGGTAAAACGAACGCTACATCCAAGCTTAATAATAATCCATAAAAGCTCCAAACTTATACAAGCTATGGGAACCAGATAGCTGATAGAATAGATAAATAACACTTGATTGCACACTACAAGGAACACAAAGAATATAAAAAGTGAAGCACAATGGGTGGTCTTATCGCTTAAAGCAATTTCTTCCAGACAACCTTTGGATTGAACCTTTAGATATCAACTACTTTAGTGACAGATAATGAGTCTTTTGCAACATTTTTTTGAAAAAGGCGAGCGATTTAGCACTTCTGATTTCTAATGGGAGATCATTCTATAGTGAAGTAGCTTGTACAGTGCGGAATTTGCGATATAATGAAAATGAGTGAACAGGAGTTTTGAGAAGTAATTTTTAGAATACTTAATATGCATACTTTTTAATTCATAGAAAACACCCAGACTCAGACAAACACCGATTTTCATCGCACAATTCTTTACCCTGAAGCGGTAATCGAACCCGCGGCCCTCGGCGTAGCATTTCAACGCACTTGCCACTCAACCATCCGTGTCGTCAGTCTAAGCTGGGCCCTAATCCGCACTTGCGCGACCATTAAGCACTTCACTCGTAGTCCTACAGAAGGGAAGTAGTAGGCAAGTACCTACTACAGTCTGTACAGTAAGAACTTTGATGCTCGTACGAGTCGCTCGATTGTTCATTTCAAGGCGCTCGAAGCCACAAAAAGCGCTGCTGGGAGATATGCATTTTATCTAATTTAAGTTAGTTAAATGTTTTTATTTCTTTTGTGTAGGTAACTCTAACTTGTTCATTTCAAGGCGCTCGAAGCCACAAAAAGCGCTGCTGGGAGATATGCATTTTATCTAATTTAAGTTAGTTAAATGTTTTTATTTCTTTTGTGTAGGTAACTCTAACTTGTTCATTTCAAGGCGCTCGAAGCCACAAAAAGCGCTGCTGGGAGATATGCATTTTCTCTAATTTAAGTTAATTAAATGTTTTTATTTCTTTTGTGTAGGTAACTCTAACTTGTTCATTTCAAGGCGCTCGAAGCCACAAAAAGCGCTGCTGGGAGATATGCATTTTCTCTAATTTAAGTTAGTTAAATATTTTTATTTCTTTTGTGTAGGTAACTCTAACTTGTAATTTTAAAATGGTATTTTTTAAGTTCGTATTTCGGTCCCCCGCGATACAGGTCTGACCTGGGGCGAAGTCCACAAGTAACTCAGTTCTGTAATTATTTGTTTTTGGTAAATAAAAATATTTCTCCTTGTATTTGTTTACTTGGACTTTTCAATTTATTTCTTCGAGACCCTAGGTCCATGGGGAATTGGAGCCTTTCGCGTTTTCGTATGCTACTACTTAATAAATAGAATGTGATTAGATACCTATTTATCATTGTTACGAAACAGTGAGAATTTTATGAATAACGTTATGTAATCTGAAATCCCGTTGACGTCCGCAGTAAGTACAAATTCCAAATTCTGCGTGAGCCACCGTACGTGGTGGCTTTGTCACGTATTCAAGTAAAGTCTAACACAAAAAGCTATTTTTTTTAAATCCTATTGACATTAGTTTGTAAGGATGTATGAATGTTTGTTTTTCAATCACGCCAAAACCACTTAACCGGAATTCAGTATGGTTAACTATTTATCTCGGTACCGTTCGTAGGCTAAGCCGTAGGTAAACTAGTTAAACCGTGAAGCCGAAAGTATCTATCCAGAAATGAAAAAAGCCTATGATCTATCCGTTTTCTATGAATAAAACAGTGATTGATTCAATAATGTCTTGCTATGCTATTACTCAAATGAATGAAACATATTATATCTATTTACCTAATAACTTTATGTTACATACTTTATGTTGTATAATTTATGTCATCTACATAGGTACAACTGGCTTCTTTCTTAACACGCCTAATTTGACTGCACTACAAATGAAACATAGGTATATAGTTTTATGTTTTATCTCATCTAAAACCTGGCTTCTTAGTTTAAATGTTAAACTAAGAAGCCAGGTTTTAGATATTAAAATAAGAAGACCTTTACTCATAAGTTAATATTATCTAAAGACAATTTTCAAATACTCGTACCTAGTAGTTAATGAAATAGAGTATTTTGCTGTACCCGTGGGAACAGAGCAACGAACCCTAAAATGTAATATCTAAGAAAGAAAACATTTCAAGAAGGTACCTACATAATTATTCTGCTACATAATGTAATAGCAAAGGATTGCAAATATAGACTGTAAAATCTTTGCCTATCATTTCTTACGCACGTGTCCCGTGTCCTGTACTGTAGTGGTATGTTTTTAAGGATATTGGCACAGTATTATTAATCTAGTTTTTTTTAACAATTAAATATCCTCCTTTATATAGTACCTAAGTTAAAAGTAGGATAAAATAATAGAGGAATAATAATAATTATATTTATACTAATTAATAAGTACACTTATAAGTGTATTAGTTAAATTTGAATAGTTTAACCTAGTATTTTAGTTAAATTTGAATAAGTGGTTGCTTTTTATGGCACCTAATTTTGAAGTTGTGAGTTTTTAAATGAATAAATGAGATTATCATAATAATTTAATACTAAATAGTTATTATTTTTTTCGTAGTAACCTACGTACTACCACTTTATGTAACGTTATGTAACACTTTGTATTATCCTCATAGAATTATTATTTCATATAACAGCAAAAAAATAAAATCAGGAAAACTGATAACCGTTTTGTGTAGCTATTATAACAAGCGACTTTGCCAGCGTAATATCAAGATTCTAGGATACAAACTAGCTTGTACGGAAGTTTCAGTTTAAAAACGTGGAGTAAGGGCCTTTGTAAGTTGGTAATATTGGAGGGATGTGCATTGTTAGACTGAAAGAACTCTACCTTTTTCAACCGAACTAAAAAAAGAGGAGGTTATCAATTCGGTTGTTTTTTACTTACCTCAGTTACCGAAGTGAACAAAATTGCATATTGTGTGTTCCCTGTGACTTTTCAGTGGTGCCTACGGCCACTTGAACTTGAACTTGACCAGTGCGATTAAAGTCGGTTGTTGTATGTTTTTGAAAAACCGTGATTATTTTTTATGTAAACATGGGACGAGACGCCTCTATTTTACCATAGCGAGCGCGATGCTCTCTTGATAGTAAGTAATCACGTCTGCGCTAATATTACTATAGTGCTTATCCGCTGTGCTCGAAAAGTCGAGAAAAAACAAGTTTCTATTCCCTTTGACCATTCCCCAAACTTTGCCAATTTTTGATGGATAAAAACTTGCAAAGCCCGCTCTAATCTATCAAATTTTATGTTAAATATCAAAGCGCTCACTGAAATTCAGTTGACGCACACACGTAAACGCACCTTACTAGTACCTACATGTATCTTTTATTGTGTACACACACATACACATGCACAGCAAACTCGCAGGCCTCGCAGTGTCCGTCACTGGAGGAGGCAGTTTAGTCACCGCGTCAGATGAGTTTGTACGTGTCCTTTGCTCGGGAAATTCTCGCAAATCTAGAAGTTTTCGTTTCTGAAAAGCTCCCTTTTCTTCACAGTGTTGAAAGTAACGTAGCTTGCCTAAAAAGTGTGTGTACTATTAATTGATAGTGTAAAGAAAGTTTAACAAACGTAAAACAATGTGATTTTTTTTGGGATAATTTTGCGCTACTATAAAATTGTATGTGGTAAGTAAATCTTTTTATTTTACATATTAACTAAAATGGGAAAATAATAGTCGAAAAAATATGTTACTATGTACTTACATAAATAAAATTAGGATAATTTTCTTGATGTAGGATTGGTTTGTTTTATAATATTTAAATAAACTGACTAAAATGTAGGTATATCAAAATTACTAGTTTTAGTAGTTATTTGTGTAAATAAATTATGTAAATAATAAATAATGATACTTACCCGACTATTCGTATACTTAACTCTTTCTTTATAATATTTTCGTGAACCTACCTCTTACCATTTGAAGTAAGAATGATTTAGTTCTCACTTCAAATGGTAAGAGGTAGGTACTGGGTGGGTACATAATACTAAAATGCCGGATAAAATACCTTTATTACAATTAGTATTGTATTATATATGTAATTAATAGTTGTATACAATTAGTTGTATACTGCTGTATTTTGTTCTAATGAGTAATTTAATTGATTATTTTCCGCTCCAGCAATAGGTTCATTGAGGAAAATTTTGTGACACATGGTGACTTTTTATTAACTTGATTGTGGTACCAATCATTTAGGTAATTATTGTATACGTGCACCGCATACAACAATTACCTTAATAATTGGTTATTGCAGTACAGTCAGGATGAAAAATCGGTCATTGGTCTTATTTTTATAGTTCTACCATAGAGTACTAACATATACACAAGTTAAATTAAAAAAAAACTGTTGTCACCTAATATATCTATTCATCTAATTTTCCCATTTATCTCTATTTTTGTAAATTTGAGTTTTTTAGTTTTTTTTTTAGTTTTTGCTATACCTACATAAATAGTAGCTGCAACCCTCATCTTCACTTTCTTGATGTCGAGATAAAAAGTAGTTTTGCCCTATTCAGGTAGGTTACCTACACCTAGACTCCAAAATATAGGTATCTTCAGAATTTCATCCAAATCATTGTAGTGGTATCTGTGTGATTGATCAACAAACATCATCTTTACAACCTTTCACTTCTACGAATATATTATTATAGTGGGATAGAAATATTTTAGTTCTATAAAATATGACATAGGTAGTACCTATAAAAAACTTTTTAATGTTAGCGATAAACCTCAACTTTCCGCGGCGATGATCTCATATCATAAGCACTGTCGCCGTAACGCTACTTTCCGTAAGTAGTTTTTTTATGATTTTCTTTTGAACTACCAGTTTTACGTGCGTTTGTAAGTACCTAGGTTATGTACTAAAACTTGGTTTGATATGGTCCTGTTAGTGGTAAATCGTAAGGGAATGTGTGAAAGTAAAATATTTGTTAGTTATAGCATAGAGTACTTAGATATACACAAGTTATAGTATGGTTGTACTTGTATTATTATTAATCCATTTATTTCAGACAAAACCTTATTTCAAGTTCACCTCAAAGAGGCTCCTTTCGTGCACTGGCACATGATTTCGAACTTTTTAGGTTCAACATGCCGGTTTCCTCACGATGTTTTATTTCACCGCTAAGCACGAACTGATAAAATAAAAAAAGGACTGATAAAATGTATATAGGCAGGCAGGCATAAATAATTTTCAAAGTATCTATTAGAAAAAAAACCTTAAATATGTTTAATCCAGCCATTGGTATTGGTATTGGTAACTTACTAGTATTTATTACAGCATAAGCTAACATCTAGGACAAACCATTCGTGGCTTTTGAGATGTTTTGTTTTTATCGTTATGTACTAATTTCTTGTACAATAAAAAAAAAAACTACTACAATCCATATTACACCATTTACAAAAGGAAACAATTTAGCCACCCATAGACCTTTGCAAACGATCTATATGTAGCTCGACTGCTCCAACTCGATACCAGAGCGTGATACTGGCTGCATTGCCTTTTTACTTAATAATGGTAAAGTAATAATAGGCAGGCATATGTACTTACTATATATATTTATTTTAGAGCAATCGAGTATAGATACATCAAGCGACGATAACACGACAGCACTCGCGTAGATATAACGAGCGATAAGCTCGTGAGGGCTACGCAGTCACCGCGCTACGACATTCGTAGAGCCTACGCAACTACCAACCTAACAATCAATCATTTTATTCACAAAATTTGACGACACGGATAGTCGAGTGGCATGCGTGTTTGACTGCCACGCCGGTGTCGCGGGTTCGATTCCCGCTTCAGGACAAAACATTTGTGTAATGGAAAAATAAACTGATGTTTGTTTGTCCTGAGTCTGGGTGTTTTCTATGCATTATGTATGTATTTATAAAAAAAAAAGTTATCTGTGAGAGACGCGTCATGCTACTGACACTCGCTAGAAATATCCGAGCATAAACGCCGGCTTACGCGCGTATACGTACGTTTGGCTTTTGAAGTTTCGCTAGTTTGTACCGATCCGCCCGTACCTATACGCGCGACAAAACTATATTCTAGCGTATACGCTTGTACTGAAACTTCACTTCCAGGGCTCGTTCACTTTGAGACATTTTATGATTTTAGTAAGTTCGCGTATGAGTATAAAGGAAAACTGACACAAAAAAAACTCATACGCGAACTTACGAGTTTTTTTTGTGTCAGTTTTCTTTTGTTTATTGTCCTAATAACCCGTTAAATAAAGTGTATAAAGAGTCTCTCTGAGAAGTTTTATCGCAAAGGTTGTCGGGCAAATGGATCGAAAAGATCCATTTACATATTCATCGCTTTATTTGCGTCGAGAAAACAACTCTAGAAGGGTTGGTACCAAATGAAGCTGATTCTCACGATTCAGCGATTACAATAATTTCATAAATAATTTGGGTTATAAATAGACCTACCACATGACATCAATTTGTAGCTTATTGCTTGGCAATTTTTTTTTTGTGATATTTTTAAACGTATATTTAGAAAAACATCACCGCAGTTTTATAACTACACGGCTAACAAAACCGTAAAATTTGAAGTCTTATAGAAAAGATCTATTCGTATTTAGTTGTACAATGGTTTACCGTTAGTTACTTACATCTTTACAAGACAATAAAAAATACAGTTAAAACTAAATGTTTACCGAAATTTTATTCAGATATTGCCACAATGAAATCTTAATCACAAAGTTTCGCTTGTTGCGGCAAAGTGGCGTAGCGGTTACAAAGCTATTTAAATCAAGAAATTTCTCGATTAAAATTAAAAGTAAGCCAACAGCCATGACAGCTTATCAAGCTATGAACAAAGAAAGCAGGAAACAAAGAGGTCTTCTCGTATTAAGACAAGGAAAACAGAAAATTAATTAAGTGAATGGAGCTCTCATTTGTCTCAGAATCAGTGAATTAACAGATTTATGAGGCACAAGATAAAGCAGTTAAAGTACTACGAGGAATGCCGTGGAGTGTGAACTCCTGTGTGGCCCTCAGGTCTTAGCATCAAATAAATGTAGAGCAACAATAAGACCGGTACCATGGTTTTCTATCGGCTGTGCTCGTAGCGCGTAGAAGCCCTCTGTTATAGGCAATTTTATGCAATATAATAGTAGGCTTGTAATGACCAAGCATGCAAATACATTTCATTTCATTTTCATTTAATTTCAATAAGCCTCTCTGACACAGGGCTAGTTTACAAGCTACAAGCCAGCCACTTTATAAGGTTGCGAGTTAGCCGCCCGGAGGGATTGTAAAAAAGCCGATGACATGGGGCGAGTTTACAAGCTACTGGCGAACTTGCTGGCTTGTAGCTTGTAAACTAGCCCTGTGTCATCGACGCTTTAGGTACCTGTAAAGAAAAGAAAAGCAACCTGATTTGGCAAAAATCGTTTAACAATTTATTAACGTTTTACCCGATTTAGTAGTATCGTATTCATCATTACTATATATACTATATTTTATCATAATTTTAGCACTGAGTGAACGGAAATAACAAGCACTTCTTATGTCCATTCATTTTTATACTCCTTGGTTGAGATTTGCTCATAAATAAGGCTCGTAAAACAAATAAAACAGTTTAGCCAAGACCTTCCTGAGCCACTACTGTCAATATCATATTTTCCCCGAGGAAATAACAGTGTTTTACCCTCATTCGCAACAGTATTTTTGTCTTGTAAAAGCTTGTCTGGCAACCAAGCGAATGAAGAAGTTGGTTGTTCATTTGCTTAGGAATCTAATTTATGCGGTTGGGCCGACGATATTTTTGTAGTACCTAGTCACTGACTAAGTCAACATGTTTTGTCCCTCATTGCTCATACTAAGAGTAGACCTATTTAACCACTATATTCGTTTGAGTCAGTAGGTAGGATAGGAGGTAGGTGGTGGTAGGTCATGTACTAAGAGTAACTTATCGATGATTATTATTACTTTCATAACTACATATCGGACTTTAAAAACGAAAAAGCTTCACCTATAGAGGTGATGGTTTTTCGTTTTTTTATATAAGATAACATACTTAATTAGTGTTTCGTACGGCTAGATTAATGATCAATCCGGAAGTAGCCAAAAATATAAGCCTGCATCTGTAAGAACAGCTCAACCTACTTGCTCTTTCCCAAAAAGCACTTCTGAGAATTGCGGACATAATCAAATCACACGTAAAATGTCAGGAGTGTCTCGATGAATGTCGCCTAAAACGGATTATGAATGGAGATTGCTGAATTCGTTAGAGCCCACAAAATGTAGCGATGAAATTGACATTTAGGGAGGTGGAGGAATTCTACGCTTCGTTATTTGGATCTGTTACTTCCGTGACGTTTACGTTTCATCAGCTTAAAATAATCAAACGTGCCACATTATTCCCATCGAGTCACACTTTATAAATATTTCCTTCTCTGTGTTACTCGTTGGGTATAACTCCACCGAACTCTTATTTAATAATGTTTGAAAGCTAAAATAATAATAAAATACTTTCCTACTTAAATTTAGTTCCACTAATAATCTTACTTAATCTTAGATATCAGAAGTGCTAAGTCGCTCGCCACTTTCAAAAAAATGTTGCACACTCATTATCTTTCACTACCAAGAAGTTGATGTCTCCTATTCATTTATTTATATGTAGGTATAGTATAGTATGAAATTATAAATAATAATCTTTTTTTTTTTTTACATTTAGTATTTATTTATATAAGTATTTATGTTTATGTAGGTTTATGTATATAACTTATTTAAACGCGCCACCGTCATTATCTATTCCTCTCATTTCCAGATCCATCCAAAGGTTGTCTGGAAGAGATTGCTTTTAGCGATAAGACCGCCCATTGTGCTTCACTTTTTTTTAAAAAATTTTTTGTGTTCCTGTTTATTTACTTGTTTTGTGGTGTGCAATAAAGAATTATCTATCTATCTATCTATCTTACCTACTACTACAAAGTCATAATTATGTTAATCGGGAGATAATTTGCAATAGAGGCAACAATTGAGCTAAATAATAAACTAAAATCTTATAACGATCTACATACCTATATGTTGATGGATCAACTGATCTAATAAATGTTGTAATTACAGTACAAATAATTGTTCATGCAAAATATTTATTTTATTACGGTGTTGATACAATCACTAGGTACTCGAATACGATATAATGGTGCCTGTAACGTTTGTTTGGACAGATGTTTCCACACTTGGTCGGAAATGTTAACGTTTTTTTTTACGCGTAATACTACCACTACCACGTACGTACCTAGTACCAAAAATAATGATTGATACTACATACTTCGAACTTAATTCTAATATATTTGTATATTAATCTCATTATACTAAAACTTTCTTCTAGGTTAGTACAACCGACTGATTTATATTATGATCTAGATTTATATACTTATGTTGAAATTTAATAAGGTTTGATTTATGTGGAGACACTGAAGGTAAAGTCGACTCAAGTGTCCTTGTCATACTTTATTAATGTTAGAAGATTTCTGAGAAAATGTAAATTAATTATGATTTATTAACTGGCTGATAAATAAGTGTCAGTAATTACCTAATTAATTAATATTAAAATGAGGGAATAACATACAGAAATTTTATCAGCCAGTTATTTCTAATACAATCCTTACTTTATTATTAAATTACATTATTATTGTGATAAAATAAGTGTCGGTAATAACCTTATTAATTAATATTAAAATAAAGGAATTACCTACGGCAATTTTATCAGCCATTTATTTATATAACAACTCTTACCGTTATATTCGGGAAGTTATTAATTTTATCAAAGTTCAAAGGTTTTTCTTCCACCCAATCGTCATAATCTTAAGACGGTATAAAATATACCTATCAATTTCATCGAAGGATATCAATTCTAAGGCAGTAAAATAGGTTAAAACATTTTTTACTTTTTTGAAGTTGATTGAAGTCGCAGACGAATTAAGCGACAATAAAACGAAGAAAACCTTACTGTTGTGATATTGTTACAGTTATTCAGTTTACTACTAGTAGTTAGCTTATACTGTAATACATTTTCTCGTAATACATTTTCTACGAGTATCGTATCGCTAACATATGCGTAGCTAACATACCAAATTACATTACCAAAGAATAAATAATAGTATTACGTAGAGACGGCTCATTTTACCGTAGAAACTTTTAATTTAGGTAAGAACATTCAATTTGGCCTTCCCATATCAAAGTGAAAATGTACGTGTAATAAATGGAAGTTGGATATCACATGATTTGTGTAACTAAGTCCGGATCGTGAGGAGGTTACATCAAACTATTCACAGCTCAAATAAACGAGCACAAATAAACGAGCCGATAAAAATGTACGGCAAGGTGCCAAACCGCTCGCTGCAATCACTAGTACTGATTAAAATAACAAATCTATAATTCAATGACTATGCATCTATTCGTAGATAAACAACAAAGCTTTAGTGTTTCAAGTCCAAATTGTAAATAAAAAATTGGATAAGTAAATATTGTAATTTTTAATTAATTCTTAAGTGATATAATATTATTTCAATACTTGTGTACACCACGGGTAGATGTATTATAATATCACATATAATATAAATAGCACCATTTGAACCAAATTGTTTGATATCCGAATAGGTCACAAGAAAAGTGAGGAAAGTTTTACCCACTATCCAATTTTTACCTTTACCCAAGGGTCTATTGGTTTCATGTTTATTAAGTGGAATCGCCCTTTGATTGTGGCACTTCAAACATCATCGACCAGCCCCAAGTACCTCCTCGTAAGGCCTGCGATAATGTCGCGTCAGGACTAATTGGTGACCAAAAACTTTTGTTTCAAGTGTGTTATATTTTATTTTTAACACCCGACACGAAAAGGAATAGCACTGGCTCTTGATGCTTTTTTTTTATTTAACGAAGAACGTTTATTCTTCGTGTTTGGCTCCACACAATATATTAGTGTATTTATCCAGTGTCAAGTAAATTATCGCAACGTGGTCAAGTTATTGAACATACATGTATTATTGAATTATTGTAAAAAAATAAAAATAATTAATCAGTCCTTAAAAGTTGTGAAATTAATTTATACATGAAGCAAATTGTCATTGTCAAATTGTGAAGAATATTTATTTATATTCGAAACCTTTATTTGACAATCGCAAATTTTATTTATTTTACGAATTGTGACGTGAATTTTATAAGTAAAATCTATTCAGCCGTAATTAAAATCATCAGCGCTTTTCCTATATACCTATCCTTTTTTTTTTTTCTCCTTTTTCTTTTCCTATATTCCTATATACCTATCGGCAACGAGATTTTATGAAAGATTGTTTTATTTTTAGTCCCTTTCTGACATTCAACTCCTAGGCTTAGACTTCATAGAAGGATAATCGGAAGTTTCTCGCGCATTATTCATCGGATGAGGAGTTCTTTTGTTTTTATGGAAATGAGTTCCGCCTAGCAGCCCTGCCTCGCTCTAGTCTAGATTGAATGGTGGGCAGGTAGCTTTTAGACTTCGAGAATCTAGCAACTTTTAGGGAATGCTTGGTAGAAGTAGGTGTATTTTTCTTTTCTGATAGCCGCGTGTGATTAATGATTCGCCTTAGAGTACTCAGGCACAGAATATTAAGTGACCGTTTATCACCTACCAAACCAGATAGATTTCACTTATGAAGAAAGACTTGCTCTTGAAAAATATCAGTACTATTTTAAATATTAGGAACTTACCCAAAATGTTATAAATATGTTATAATTGTGTATGGTATAATTATGTTATGAATATTTTATAATTATGTAAAAAAAAATCTTAAGTATTCTGTAAGTACCTGAACTGAAATGAGCAAAACTTATATGAATGGTAGACTTTGCATTTAGTGGTTTGGCCGATGCGTTGTCTAATTAGTCAGTTAATATCCTTACCTATAAATATACTATGATAGCCTTTTAAATATACTTAAATAAATAACTTTTTTTATCACCTACTAGTTTGTAGGTTAGTAACAAGTAGGTGATGATTCCCCTACGCGCGGGGGCGTCTCGCAGTTAATCTCCTCGCAGACTCTACCCGACACCCGCCGCCTTCGCTAATTGTCGCTCGTTGTCGGAATAACCCCCTGTCACTCTAATTAATTATGTTTTATCGCCTATGAGAAGATAATTCCTTTCGATTATATTTGTGTGCGCACTTATGGAGAGGTTCCTTCCTTACTTGCTGACTGAACTGACTGTGACTACCCGGCCTCGTCACTAGTCGGTCATTGTTGGGACCAATCCTTTTTGGAATCAACTACTTGTAGTGAGTATTATTATGTGGTTACATAATAATAACATACAAGTATTCATAGTAATAATCAAACGTAGGAACACAGTATATTTGTAGTTATCACAATCAAAAATGACACGTAATTAATAAGTAGAAAAATGACGTCATTTTACGATACCAAGATAGACAGTCTCAACCATGATGAAGTCGTAAGACACGACAAAAAATTCAGTCACTTTGTCAATAAAAATAAAATATCTCTATTTTCTCCAATGAAAAGGCCTAGTACCTAATTCTTAACTATAATATTAAGTATACTAGCGCTGTTTCTTCTCTGTTTCGAAAATTTGCATCGGACCGAAATGCACTAGAAGTTAGCTAATATCTCTTTTTTTGGCGCACTTTCAATGTACCTCATAACATCGTTATTCTATACGCAGCTAACGATTTCCAGCGACCCACAGCATGGTTCACATTTAGACAAGACTTATTTTAAACTGTTAATTATTAGACTGTTAATGGTTAAATAATATATTTTGTGATAAATTTTAATCAAAATATATCCATGCAAAAGCAACACTGTCTCCCGTCTCCCTTATAATATTTTGTGTGTTTTGTGTCTGCGCATTTATTAGAAGTTTGTTCGTTCGCACCTCACAACATGCTTTGTTCTCAGCAGCTAACCACTTTCTCTCATTTGTTAAAACTTTGTAACGTTCATGTGAGATCATAGCTTGAAGCCTTTAATTTCAGGCGTGGTTACTTGGTATAAACTGTCTGAGATCTGTAGCGGGCATTCAGCTTAGGGAGAGTAAGCAAACGAGGAACGTTTAGCCTCCAGGCACCACAGTTAAATACACACACGTTCAGAATAAGTTTTTTACGTTAATATTACGTAAATTTTGGTCTGTAATATTATACTCGACATAGCTAAGTATCAGCACAGTTTCACCACTCATTGAGAGGCTTATCATGTAGGGTACCACTATTTTGACAAAGTGATAGCAGTCTACTGTCGCTTAGAATTCAGGTGTTTACTATCACTCTACCGCCATTGTGGTTTTCAGGTTAGGAGTCATTTAGATCAACCTTCTGTAGACTCGTACACACTCGTACGTTTGTTTTCGAAAGTTCTTTATTTAACATAATAAAATATTACAATACACTGTACAATTAAAAAATACTGTTCACCTCACTTATAGCAAATTTGGAATCCATTCAGTGACTACAGTACAATATTAATAAAAGTACAGGGTCTTGTGTAAAATCTAGAGTCACTCTTACAATGTAGGGTAAACACTATAGAGTCAGCTCTGTAGAGTATACAGTGAACTTTTTGTTTTGATAACCTGACGAGGTTGCAACATTACCAACATTACCTTTTTGTTTGAATCTGTTGTAGCTTTTACTTCATTTGGCCAGAATCCCAAAACTGACCCTCATCGGAAAGTTATAATTTTATTTCTCTATTCCCTGATACATGCCGACCCAACATACCTGCTGCCCTTAATGACCTGAACTCTGGTAGATCGTAGGTAGGCGCATTTTACCTACTAAGAGTAGTAGAGTAGAGCTAGAAGGCGTCCCCTGCAGGATGCCGTCTAGATGGGTACCAACACTGTGCCAGATATTCTGCCGCAAATGTGTAAGCTTTACTGTGTCCCGGTTTGAAGGGCACTATAGCTAGTGAAATTACTGGGCTTTCGAGACTGACCATCAAATGTCTCGATGTGGACGAGCGCTTTAGCATTGTTGCACCGGCCTTTGTGAATCTAAGTCCTGTGGAGCAATGTTCCACATGTTTTGTGGCTACTTCCCAATTCGTACTACCTTTATATAATTTATTCATATTTTATTTTCCATACTTTGAATTCCAATTCGTGAACTTTGGTCTTTAAGGTTAAAGTTTAAATAGAAAAAATTGGCAGAAAAAGACAGTCATTGGAAGAAGTGTTATTGCAATTTTTCTTTAACTTTCATGAACAGGCGCGATCTTTTACTACCAGGAAAGCGCTTAGTTCGTCTAGTCCCATGTTTACTACTAAAAAAAAGAAGCTTGTCTAACAATGGGCGTCCAGAGGCTTACATGATGAAGAAACTGAAGTCACTAATTACTGTACAGAAGCACACAAGCCTTCAAGCTGCGTAGTATTGCAGCTATAATAGGCAAACATCTCGACGACGCGCGCAAGTTGTAAAACGTTATTATCGAAACTGGTGCTTTATTCACAGTTTATGGGCTTTTTACGACAGGCAATTTATTCCGTTTGTAATTTTTCCTGACTTCAGGTAGGCTGAGGGCTGAGGACCGGGAAAGTAAACTCATTTCACGTAATCTGGCTTTATGCCGGACTGATCCGACCGAAAAACTGAGTCATGTCGAAGCTAAGGCTGGTATAAACGTTTCGAGGATATGCCTTCATTATTATATCCTCATTTATAATTGAAAAAATATGGATTCCAAAATATGTATCTATACACATTATAGTGGCAATAAATATAGTATAATTTCTGTGATAAGTTTCGTCAAGATGTTTACAATTTGATATTATAAGCAGAATGTTTAGCAGAATTTGAAATATTTAGTAAAAAACGACGACTTTATTGACCTTAAAAAAAACGATCCATTGAGTGATATTTTCATTGCGTTTCTAATTTTATGTTAAAGTCACAGTGCCGAGTCCAATTTTACGTACCGTTAACATCGTAAAATATTTCAATGAACATTACCTACGTTACTCTGCCTACAACGTACCTACGTCAACGTAACTCATGAAGTTTATTATTAGAAGCATTTTTATTGCTGAAGTTTATTGAGTAAGCAAGCAAACAAAACATAAATACTAAGTAAATGCCAATATTATTTAAGGTCAAATAATAAAGTATCTCAATAAATGGAATGGAGTTAAGGGGGGCGAGGTGGAGAAGATAAGGATCTTAAAAAAATATTGTCTATTTTGAATTTTCGTACCAACACTACCAACAGAACTAACTAAGTAACTTCTAACTGTAGTGCCAAGGTAACGATTAGGTATAATCATCGTAAATCGATGGGTATAATAAACAATAATCAAGGAAAAAAACAAACAACAACCGACTTCAGTCGGACTGTTCTAGTGACCGTAGGTACCACTGAAAAGTCACAGGGAAGCAAAATACGCAATTTTGTTCACTTCAGCGACTTTTTTTTCAGTTATTTTGATTTAAAAACTAAACTAAGTACTCAACCGATTTTTTCAAATCGGTTAATAAACAACAAAGTTCTGAAGTAACAAACATAAAAAAAAGAAAAAAAATACAAACGAATTGAGAAGCTCCTCCTTTTTTGAAGACGGTTGAAAAACCTTATGCCTCGTAGAGATCGACGAATTTCTTTCGTGGAAAGGCGAGCTGAAAGATCTCTACCTACATGGTAAAATGAAAGTCTATGTTTCCGGTAGCCTGTAACTCACACAAAACACACATTTGGCCAGCCTCTGATGGATTCTATCACGAAGTTCATAAAAGAGCTGTTTTTACAAGCTTTTTTATTGGGACTCTCAAATAGATTTTCCTTTTATTGTCACTCACTTCAGTAAGTAGGAATCACGAATCTGGAAATTCAGACGACGCCCTTCACTTCGTTAATTAATCGGGTGGAACGGAATCGACTTCAAACAAATATTTGAGTTTTATCCTACATTTTTATTGAAGAAAACGGTAATAAAAAAACTTTTTAAAGGAGTAGGTATGCATCAATCCTAGAGTTGGGAATGTGAAATAATTAAAAGTCGTTTTATTCAAGTACTTAGGATTTTAAAAACATAAAATTAAAAGTTAAAATCTATAGTAACCAAATAAATTAATTAACCGTTGGCTTTCAGAGGAGCGGTTGCTAGATGAACATCATGGTGGAGGTGCCATCTGCTGTTGCGGAGGAGGATCCTGACCGCTGTTCTCATTGGAATGTCAGTGTGAGTACTTTACTTTGCTGTCCAACATGCTGGCATGGCATTGAAGCCAGTTGCGAATGGTGATAAGGAAAAACACTTACCAGAGACTGCTACTAAGATAAGCGAGCTCATTCCTTACTCCATTTAATGTTCATATTACACTTTTTGAGATAGAGTTCAAAGGTAAAGCAATTTGGCAGAAGTTTCTGTAGAACTGTTAAAAACACTTTGAAAACTGATTATAGTGTTTCAACTGAAATAACATCTCTTAAAGTTGAGTAAGTTTGGACAAATAGATTTTAGAGCGACTGCGATTTCAGACGCGATGCACCCAGACTCGTCGGCACCGCATGTTTACCTTTATCTCAAACAACTTTTAACAAATGTCTGGAATTATTAGAGTCGGGAAAAAGTAACGACTTTTCTTAGTCACCTAGGTACAGTCAGCTGCACTGATATGTATACACTACCAAGTTTTCACATTTATATAAACTCTTAATTTTGCAAAGACAAGTGCATGTAAACATTTTCAAATTAGTGTAGTCAGCTTTTTTTTTCAGAATGCAGTATACAATTTACCTATGTCTTTATTTATCTATGTCTCTGTGGTATGACACACTTTTACATTGGTGGCACGCGGTAATAAGCAAGCATGCATGATGTGGATTTTCATTAACTTTGGCTCGTTTTTAACTAGACTAACATTGTTCCTTGCCTGACTAATAAATTGACAAAATGTTATCTGCAATTTTCTCGTGTTTCGTATAAACCAGTAGCTGATTCTTGTATTGGCTACAGACTTGGCTTGACGACTACAAAAATTGTTATAGCCGAAAGGAAAAGAAAAAGTTACTCCTCAGTAAAACAATTTATTCGTAACAAAATATTTAAATAATAGGTAATAATAATAATAATATAATTCTTCATTGCTCTTTGAGTACATTTTAGATTAAGCTCTTATTAACTAATATAAGTTTTATAGAAACTTGTAACTTAGTAATTAGTGCCTAACGTACCAACTATAAATATAAATTCATTTCTTGTTTATTGAACCATAATATATTCAAAGATAAATAGTAACTAAAAATAAGTGAAGCTCTTCTCGAACCAATAAAGTCAATGAACGTTTTCAGCGGTCACGTGAAAACTGAACATTTCATTCTTCATTCTGAAACACCTTTGAGTCGTCCATTGTACGAGTACAGTCAGGCAAATACTCGTAAAGGTGGAGTGATGGCAATCTCCCACACGGCTCTTGTTAAGGCGAGCAGCAAATACGAACACGCTGTTGACCCTCCTTCTATTGGCATCGGGGCCAAGTGTTTCCACGGGCTCACATAGATTATAGAGTGATATAGTAACTCAGTTGTCAAATCCTGGCTTCAATATTTTTAATTTGAGTTTAGATAAAATAGGAATCTATTTATAGTTCTTCTAGGTACTTATAGTTTTTCGTAGACTTTCGCGATTATCACACATAAATTATTAAACTGTAACAGGTCGGGACAAAAATAGATGAGGTGAGCGCGATAAATACCTACCCGTTACAATCTAATAACTATTGGTTCTTATAGTTCTACAAATGAATTTTCCTGTCGACGAAGTAAGTAACTTCGGGTGGAGATCTCGTCCATTTTGTGTATTAGGTTCTAGTTTACGTTCAATTTGTCACACATCCGGTTAGCGAGAGTGTGTTTGCGAAATTGTCGTTGCTCTGTTGTTGAACCCTAGCACAGTAGGGCTAGCGGTCTCATTCTTTCTTAATCCATACATTTTATTAATCTAAAAAAAAAACAAATATTGTAAATAGAAAATAATGACAATATTAGAATTTAACATAGAGTATTTTTATTTTAATTTAGGTAGCACGTTCATAGCTCAATATTATGCAGCCAAACAAAACATTATGCGCAACATAATTGAAAACAAACACTAATATTTTGGGGAAACTGTAGAAAAAAAGATCATACATACATATCATATTTTCCTCGGCTTTCACCAAAATGTACAGTTCCAAAGTTCACTAGTTCCTAACACAGCAAATACAAAGATTCAGACGATGCAAACAACTACATTTATAACATAAAACAATTCGAAGTATCAGCAGAAAGATTCAGCAAGTTTTTTTTCAGCACCCTATAAAAAGTATCAACCCTGCAGCACAAGGCGGGTTTTATGTTGCCCTTATCCGTCTCAAATGGATTTATGCGACCACAGTTCGCCTACGAATGAGCGCAAATTCAGTCTTCTTGTTTTGCTCACTCGTTCAGAAATGAAACTTTTGTGAAGGTCCGCTTGATCACTGCATTGGGATAATATCGGACTTTCGTATTTGTTTGAAGCTGTGAACTGTGAATGGTAGGTTTCCACATACTTGTAGTTGATTCAAGGCAGCATTTTGTTTGTCTGCCCTTGTATGAAACGAAGATTACCTATAAAAATACGTGATTGTATATAGTAACTCTTCGTTTGAATATTTTCGATTTGTTCGTATTGTCAGAAGGTTTTATGTAGGTAAGTTTTACACGTAATTCGGACTGTAGGTATATTACCTAATAGCTTGATAAAAAAATAGGTATACTACTACTTACATACCCACTCACCACTTAAAGCTAAAACAAATTAAATCTCATTTAATACTATTCTACAGTAAGCTGGAATTGCATTACAAGGGCAGCACCTAGTATTATGTGTCTCTTCTCTTGTATTTCCATTTTGTATCACTGCATTTTTCCTAAGCTTGGCAAGAATACCTATAATTTTATTGGATTAAGTATCGCACTCTGCAAAATCTTATCCATATGTCTAGCAAGAACTTGATATTGCATTATTGCTGTCTGCGTGCTGTCTAGAGATACAAACTGTCTGCGACAGTTTTAATTTTGTCCGTAAGATGTAAAGAATATTAATACAAGAAATAAATAGGGAACTTTAGGAACGCGTAATGATACGTAGTTAAAATAGTATCCTAGGCCTAGGTGAAGGTGTAAACCAACACAGAATGTGTTAGTCACAAAGTAGTTAAAAATTAATTCAATTTTGAAAAAAAAAAAAAACAATTATAAAAGCCTTGGCGTAAACGTAGTCACGGAAAATTTCCAACACTTTTGTCTAAGTGTTTGTTGATAGTTTATTGAGTAAATAATAATAATTAATTTCGTGTTATTATTAACGATACTAATATTATTCTACAACTTGTAAAAGGATTAGCTTTTACGAACTTTTTATTGTCTAGCTTTAAATAAAAGTAGGTCATCTCTAGGGAGCGCGGTGCACGGTGGTCGTGACACTCTGAGCCCATTTATCAACAATTCAGCTGTACATTCCGGGTTATTAACTTGTCAACAGCCATGATAGGACGGAGAAAAATATTGTTGTGGGTTCCCGAATAAGATCTGATCTACTGATCTACAAATAAGGTGAAAATCTTACGTCATTAAATACTTATGTAAAAAGGGTGTCACTAGTTTTTTCAAACCAGTGTGGTGAAAGGATTTCAAGTGCGCCTCGATGAGGCTCCTTTCGTGCATTGGTACAATAGAATAGAACATTATTTATTTTATCACCTTAAAATAAATAAAAAAACAAGTAAACAAACTAAAATTACAAGTGCGATCTTATTGCTAGACAGTAATCTCTTCCAGACAACCGTAGACGACATGCAGTTGCGAGAAAAACAGATAAATTACCTACAGATAGGATGCGTGCGTATCTTCCTACCTCAGCGCGTTCTATGGAATTTTGTTGATTTGCAACGCAAACGAAATTGTCAGTGTCCGCAATAATTTTGTAAATAATTGTGGCTAGCACCAAGCAACGTAAAATAAAATAGCTATTCGTGTTGTAAAGTAAGTGAGGAGAGACCTCGGGGAGGTTGCGAAGTGCCGTACACGTAAGTACAATAAGCTCGAAGTGCGAAGTGCCTTACACACCGAATATGCTGAGTGGATAACCGTTTACGATATTGTTCTTCACTATTGTTTTTCTTATTAAAATTGATCTTATCTTTTAAACGCGTCTCCACAAGTGTGACATATTAATAAAAAGTAGCCTTCTATTATTTTGAAATATGTCTTTACTTTGCCAGCCAGTACCTATTGGATTTTGGTACTCTTCGAGACGTACTTGAAAATCCTTTCACCACACTGGTTTGAAAGAACTAGTGACACGATAGATCAATAGTTTTATCTGAACCATTCCTATACTTACCTAAACCGATTTCTTACGATTTTTCTTCCAAGTATAGGATCATGATCATGTCTGGATTTAAGCCCCAAATGGTTAAATGATAGCCTCCAATTCCATTCTTTGGTAGTACCAACAATCCTAAACTTATTTACTGTGACAAAATTATGATAAATTTCGAATTTGAATTAATTTACATACCAACTAATGGAGGTATTCAAAGTTTGCACACGAACCTTACTATATGAAAGGTTGACAGACCTATGGACATGTTGGGAGACTCTAGGGTAATTTAATATAAGGTATGCAAGTCACAACAAGGGTATGGACATGTTATGAACATGTTGGGAGACTCTAGGGTTTTTTAATTACAGGTAACCAGGCCACGAGAAAAGTAAAGAATATAATAAAATGTGTACAAAACTTGATAATATTGTGCTGAAAAGATAACTCGTAAAATAAATTCCTTATGGAATTATATTTTATTGATCAATCAGAATTACGGTGCGGTCACGGGGCATACAATAAAAACACTCATCCATCATCCCCAATCCGCGAAGATAAATGGAGAATGGCACGTGTGTGCCCCACGACGCGTGTAAGTGAAAACATGCTTTATGTCGAGGGCGTAAAGGTCACATTGTGAATGGATTTCTTGTTGATATGTGATCGGTTTAATATCATCGCCTGCCCTTTCCTATTATGATATACTCTATTCTGGGTGTTTTTTCTATTTCAATTTCTCCGTAGTGATGATATTTGAGAATTAAAGTTAGTGATATTCTCGCTTTAAATTTATTTTTTTATATATTAATATAACAGCACCCTTGTGTAACCTTTTCTTAGTTGGGCCATTGTAATAAATTATATTTAAGCTCTTTTCGAAATAACGTCACACTCCTTTCCTATCTATAAACGCAAAAGTTTAGGCGTAGGTAGACGTACAATGTACATGTGTCTTAATTGTTCCCATTCATGCCAAATCTACGTACGTACGGTTAGGCTAAAATTCGGTAGAGGTATAATTTTCGATTTCAAGCGGGTAAAGCTGCGGACAGCTAGATCTATGGTTAATTTGCTCTATGATCCACTTTCTAGCTATAAATATTTGCTTATTTTGGGGCTAGGTGTTATTGTGAGAAATGTTCAAACATATTATTTTATTATATTACAAAAGCCCCTACTAAAGCTAAAGCAATGTCTGTACTCATACGGTACAATACATTACACATCAAACACGAGTCCTGTCAGGTTTATCGCGCGCTATCGCGATAACGCCCCGCTAATGCGTTGACTCTGCGATACCATTAGTAACATTTGTTTGTTGCGACACCTTCACGATATTTCTAGAAACCACCTAAGGCCTAACAGAAAAATAATACATATTTTGATACTTGGGATTACGGTTGGTAGGTAATTGTAGCTCTGTAAGGATTAGTATTTTACTTTTTGTTTATAACTTCCTCCTTGCTAATGTTTTTTCGGACTAGGCATGATTGTTTTGTTTAAAACTTTTGGTTTTATGGCAATCTTTTTCAAAGCTTTGGGAACTAGTGGGAGTAGTCGTGACCAATAATGTGCAGGAAATATAAAATAATAGGTACCTATTTTCATAATCAAATTCCAAAAAAATAAAAAATAAGCAGATTTCATGCGATCATTAATAAATCTTCGAATGCAAACAGCCTCACCTTTTTTTGGTAAATTCCTATCTAAATATTAAAAATAGGTACTCACTCGCCCGCGGAATAGTCCTAAATAGATTTTTTTGTTAGCCCTTCATGGAATTAAAATATGAAATACGAGTAGGTATAACGTATCAACACGGAATGGCCACTCGCTCCAGACTTCGTTCCCGTCAACCCCTGGGACAAAGAATAAGTAATATTATGTACCATACCTGGGATTTCACGAAAACCAATCAGTACATAGCCACTTTCGTAAATAAATTAATTAATTAATCAAAGTGGGCTTTCATTTTTACGCGTCTGCGAAGAAGGAGAGTGATCTATTTTGGGACTATTCACTCTATAGGCTAAACACCCCGTTAGATTTTGACAAATGAGGTGTCATGTACAGTTTTTAGAGCAACGTTTTTGTTCGCAGCGACCTTCGTACCCGGAGTGCGAGAGGATGCCGGGAGATGGCGCCAGCAGCTCAGCCAATGACGAACAGGTAAACCTCAGAACACCCTCTTGGATCGGGCTGGGAGAGAGAGAGACTGAGACTAACTTAATCTACTCAATACTCAATTATTTATTGTTCTTTAAAGTTTCTCTAGGTATAAATTAAGGTAAAACCAAAGTATAAATAACCCAACAAAGATCCATGTTTCCTTACAAACTTTCGCATTTACATACTTTACTTTAAATTATTACTTTAAAATATTTTTATGATGTGGTTATGATTAAATTTTTTATCTTTCAATAGGTATGTATAATTATTATGTTGTTCAATGTACATTAATATTTTTTTCAGCCTCGACCCAGTTTTGATGGACGATCCCAAAATTACGTTAGCAGATTTGAGACACAAGAAGAACCAGGTAATATTAATTCCCAACTCACATGAAGAATAAAACCACACCTCGAAACCTCGACCTGCCACATCCTAAATTATACGATACCATGTACCTGATGAAATAACCAGATAATTCTTAGATATAATCGAACTCAGTAATAGCCTACCATGTTGCATCGCCCTGACAGAGTCCATGTTATACCTAGTCTGTAACTACCAATAATAATTAAGACCTGCTAACGCTACGGATTAAAGCTACGGATCTCGTAGATGGCTACTGATCTCGTAGATGACTACTGATCTCGTAGATGGCTACAGATCTCGTAGATGACTACAGATCTAGAAGATGGCTACTGATCACGTAGATGGCTACGGTTCTCGTAGATGGCTACGGATTTCGTAGACGGCTACTGTTCTCGTAGATGGCTACGGATCTCGTAGACAGCTACTGATCTCGTAGATGGCTACGGTTTAAGTAGAAGCCTACGGTTCTTGTAGACTTCGGCTACGAAAACCGTAGCATGTATTCTCTACGCTACGAGGTTAGGGGAACGTAATCTCTTATTTCTTATTGTTTTTCGGATGTACAGACAGCGTCAGAGATAAGTATCCCCCTTGCACAAGACACCCAGCTATAAATCCTTTCAAAAAATTATAATACTTAAAATTATTTTTAGGCTTACAGTTACACAAATATAATCTATTTTTTAAAGGAAAAACTTCTCCATTCATCGCGACGGTGATTTAAAGGGATTTGAAGCTGGGTATTATAATGCAAAGGGGATACTTATCTATGACGCTGTCTGTACCTACGTATGAACATAATTGAGTCAATTTCTTTAGCGCATTCTGTATGCTATACTTATTATTATTGTTTTGCAAGGTTTTTTACTGTATGTGATTGCCTTTATTTTAGATAGGTAACTGTGAGTATTATTTGCATTTACTTGGGACCTAATGAATTTGACAAATGAGGTTTAATTAAATACATATGGGCATTGATTTAGTACATTTTAAAGAAATAAAAATTATAACATCATTGCTAATGGCTAATGGCTTCTATGGGTAAATACTTGTATAAAAATATGAATATATTTTGGTAGAAATTAAAGATTTTACAGTTTATAAAAAAAATATAATGACTTTATTATTTCAGTATCGACAGAAGGGGTGCTGCGGACGCCGCGGTATTATCGCGGTATTTTCTGGCCCTCGCTCTCGTATACCTTTAAGGTGGGTCAGAGCAATTTTGGAGTAATTTATTTTAATTTCCATAAGAATTAATGGAAATGTGAATGGATAGTAAATTCAAATTCTTTATTTGTTACAAGTAAGTTTGTAGAAATTCATAAGAAATAGTTGTTTCACAAACTTGACCGTTAAATTCGGAATGAAAAAATATTATTAATCTATGGATCTTAAGTTATAATTCAAAATAATAATTAATTTATAAATGGATTATAAGTTATCTGAATATAAATAAAGGGTTCGATTTGATTATCCAGGTACAAAACAAAAATACAAATTGATAGAAAATAAAGATTTCAAATAACTAGTTAGAAATACTCGTATAATGTTAGTACTACTTTTTATTAATGTTCTCGTATGTTTGCTTCCAGGACAAGGTTTTAGAGTCGAAGTACCAGTCGTACTCGCGGAGGCAGCGGCAGAAGTCGCTCATCATGGTGAACGTCGTCGATTGTATCTTGAAGGTGAGAATAAAGTCTAATATACAGGGGTTAAGAAGAAGAAAGCGTTACCGATAATCGCAAAGCTGCTACTGTGTGCGACTGCCTTTATTTTAGACTAGCTCACGTTGCTTGCGTTGCTATTTTTCAAAATTCCTTTTCTTAGTTTGCAGCTTTTGACTACCACACCCTCCAAATTTCAAGTGTCTAGGTTCAGTGGTGGCCTCTGCGTTGTCTGTCAGTCAGTCAGTCCAAACCTTTTATTGTACTTATAATTTGTAACTGTCATTTTGTTTCAGATTTGCTTAGCAGTTATTTATACAACGTTTGATTCACAAAGAACTGCCTGTGAGTATTATTTGCATAAGAGATTGAACCACTTCTTCTTATCGTGTCTTCTTATTGTGTTCTTTCGAACCAGGGTGGTGAAAGGAATTCAAGTGCACCGAAGAGGCGCCTTTCGTTATCTTGACACATATTTTTCGATTTTTTTAGGTTCTACGATATGTCGGTTTCTCCACAATGTTTTCCTTTACCTTAAAGCACGTGTTTTTTTAATGCACACAGATATCTTGAACAGAAAAATCCATTGGTGTACGACCGGGTTTGAACCCATGACCATCGGCACCTCCCACTAGGCCATCACAGCTTACAAGACATTGAGGATATTGTAGGATGAATAGAATCTGGTATATAGCGTGTAGTAATACTTCTCCCGCTGCTTTTTGTTTACCGCTGCTTTTTTTTTTTGGTCTCAGCGTCGGACAAGCCTGGTCAGATCGCGTTGACGGTAGCCTTCTCGTTCCTGAACGTGGCGGTGTGCCTGCTCGGCTGGTGGCGCTGCTTCGCCAACGGCTACCTGCACTGGGCCGCCGCCGCCACCTGGCTACTGCAAATCGCGCAAGGTATATACCCTAGCAAACCTATCTATCTCTCAGCATAATCTTGTCCATCTTTGGACGTCGATTGCTGGACATACGCTTCTCCCATAAGACGTTACGACGAGCGGTCTCGAGCCACTTCCAGCCTTCCATCGCGTGGGGGAAGGGGGATAGGTGACTTAGACCACCACGTCATCCAGTTTATGCTTGCAATGCAATGCTATGACGCTTCCAACCTAGTAAGAGTAGGTAAATGAAGAGCCACTGGCGCTTTACGTCTTGTTAAATGTTTTTGGTTGTTCTCCAGTCTTCTTACTATCGAATTTGACCATCAATTGACCAGTTGAAAAATGCACCCTGTATACGAGGGTGTAGGCTTAAATGATATAATGTTTATTTGTGCTGTTTACTTTAGGCATCGAAATGATTGTTACTTCTATTTCATTGTCTTGTCGCATGGTGATATTATTTTATTTTGTAACGGCTCTATACCCGGTAATTTGGTAACACACTTATTTTTATTTTACGCGTGACGCGACGTCACGCAATCACTCCCACTCATAGACATACTACTGACTAACTGTTATTGTATATGATACGATACGAATGAAATTGAAAAATGGCGACAGGTATCATAACATAAATCAATCACAGCGACCGCCGGCGTACAAAATCGCCTGCTGGGGCGCGCTGGGCGAATATCTTGTAATAGGCTGGTTATTTTGTAATAGGCTTTGTCTCAAGAAGTAACAAGTGTTATGTGTGATCAGTTTTATACTATGATAAATAACATATTACTCGGTATACTTTCCATGCCTAGCTGCGTCAGGTCTGACTGACTCCGGCATCGGGTTCCAGCGGCCGGAGAACCAGGTGTGGTACATGCTGTTCATCGTGTTCGTGCCGTACGCCATGCTGCCGCTGTCGCTGGTGTGGTGCATCCTCATCGGCGCACTCTCCTCCATCTCGCACCTGCTCGCCACCATCGTCTACTACAACGAAATCTGCTACTCCGGACCGGTCAGTCATACACTAATCACAATCTGAGTATTATTAATAACTAGCTGTACCCGCGTGCGACTTCGTCACCCGTGGACGAATTGTTTATTGTCGATGTTGTTTGTTCCACCCGCGGAAGAAATATCGCAGAATAGCAAAGTGTCAGTACTAAGCAAGTCAATCAAAACTTGCACATTTTCAAACCCTCTTTTTAACCACTCAAACATTGAATTTTGTAGAAAACTGAAAAACATAGCGGTACTTATCTTCGGAGGTTATAAAAATGCAACTTTCAATTAAATATTGTGTTTACCTGAGGAGATAGGGTCATTCAACTTTTGGTCTTATAACACCTTAAATCCGTACTTTTACATATTTTAACTATAATTTTGAAAATCGGTGAAACCCGTATCTAATTATTTGTTTTGATTCCAATGTTTGAGATGTATACACTCATAAAAAAAACTGTTTCCATACAAACTTTAAACTTTTATATCTACCCTCTGAAAAAATATAGCGTAATATTATATAGCCTATAACCATTTCAAGCTTAGTAGCTATGATATCATAAAGTTTCAGTTAAATCCGTTTGATAGTTTTTACGTGATGGACAAACACACAAACCCACAAACAAACAAACAAAGTCTTCCAATCAAAAAAAAAATTTGGGGCATGTTAATTAATCTCGTCTGAACACGTTTCCGTCAAAAAAAACATATGTACAGAAGTTCGGGGTCTTCTGCTTTATTATATGTATAGATAGATATATATGAGTATAATGCATCGTCTAAATTTTATTTCCAAAATAAAAAAGGCTTATCATCAAGAATATAAAAAGAAAATTAGGTCAATATTTCTTTATTTTTTTTTGTTTTTTCTACGCAACAATCAACACCGATTCACTTATGTGATTTATGTTATGGACCTTTTCATCCTGTACTCTCGCATTTAGCCAATAGATGGATAAATTATCGCTAATTCTCATAATAATAAACATAAAATACCTTAGAAAAATTAACTATTGAACTCATTAATATGTTGTGTGTGTTCTCAAAATTCATCTCTTTATTTAGTTATTACGTTTTTAAGTGAATGCCTCAGGCATCCGTGACTACACCACTATCTATAGAATTTTTGGCTGAAAACCAGCGCTGAGTGAATTCAACCAGCACATGCTGAGCCAACCTCCTGTTTCGGTATAAGAGGCACGTGTTTGTTTTTATTTTTTAAGAATAACAGAATTTTATGTTTAAGTGAAAATGATAGCTAATATGTCAATTAAATATTAACACTAAGCATCCTTGTGTCGAAATAAATATGTTCCCCTAATGAATCTGGGTGTATGTACCGAACGCAGGCGAAGTCGTGTCCCGCGCGCATGATAGCGGCCAACGCGCTGCTGTTCGTGGCCGTGAACCTGACGGGCATGTACGCCAAGTCGCTGGCGGACGGCGGGCAGCGCAAGGCCTTCCTGGAGACGCACAAGACCACGCTCACGCGCCAATGGTGCAAGCGCGAGTCCGAGCGCTACTGGAAGCTCTTCAACAGCGGTGAGAGATTAATGCTGACTTACATCAAACTGATAAAGTTCCTAAGCACTTACTTTACTAGTTTGACAGATCTTAACGGTCTGAATCTGGACCCTTAAGAACTGCCAAGCGAGTAAAGTAATTTCTTAGGAACTTTGAAAGTTTGGTGGAAGTCAGCGTAGGGGCGCCTTCAAATTAGAGGCGTGAGAAAGCGCCACTGTGGCGCTTCTACTATTTTTCATACAATACCAAGACGCGCCACTATGTCACGATAGTGGCGTTGCACCTGCAAATTGTTTGTACGAAATTTTAACAATATATTTGTTGTAGGTAATTTTAATTGTAAGCCTCATTATTTCATAAATTAAAGTTATGTTTACGCCTATAATATAGGTGTGGCACACTAGCCAAGGCTTTGTAAGCTTTTTATCACAATTAATAATAATTATGTGTACATGTTGTTGGGTTATCAAAAAATAAATTAAATAAATACCGTACTATTGTAAACACTTTAATTACTTTGTGAAATCCAATAGATAGGTAATTGAGTATTGATATGAGCGAGACATTCTTCTGATTGTAAGATCTCACAGGACTTGACACATTATGAGGTGATCCTCATAATGAAACTTTTTCTGAGCTTTTGAGACTGATATAGGTATCTAAATAAAGCACAGAAGAAGTTTCACTAACTGCAGTCTACCCTTCAAGAAAACCGTAAGACCACATTCATTTGCTGACAAGATAACTGGCGCCATCTAGATGGAATTCTTGAGTGTAGGTAGGGAGGGGTTTCATAGCGATAAACTTGTCTAATGTCAATAGCGAGGCTGCTTTATGTTACAGTGATACCTGACTTCTTGGCGAGCAAGATCTTCACGTACACGATGCAAACGAAAGCGTCTAAAGTACAAGAGCAGCAATTTGAGAACTTGTACATCGATAGATATCAGGATGTCTCTATACTGTACGCCGATATTAAAGGCTTTACAGGTAATTTGTTTTTTAGTTTCACAAGTACCTACCTATACGTGCTAGGCCCTCTCCTGAGAACAGTGCTACTAAAAACTTATAATTATTTATTAGTCACATCAAAAAATTTACCTACTACAAAATAAAGGTCTATGTAGGTTTTATTATTCATTAATAATTAGGTAGAAACCTAGTATTTTTTTGGTTATTCTTGCATTTTTTTTTAATGTGTTCCAGTTGGATTAGCCCTGCACTTTAAAAACATTGTTTTACTTCCAGAACTATCTGAAAAGTGCAGCGCTCCAGAGCTAGTGACGTTACTGCATGAGCTGTTTTCGCGATTCGACAAGTTGGCATCGGTAATAGTCCTACTCATTTCCCTAGGAACTTATTCTCCTCCTTATTCCGTACCATTAAAAGTAGGTGTTAATAGAGAAGCAATTTTTCATCAAAAAAAATCATAGTCTTTTTGCCTCAGTGCCCCGTTTGCTACACCCCAACCCGTTTTACTTCCATCTTAGACATATTGCGGCTACATTTGATTGCTTCACTGGTGTTTGTCCAGGAGAACAAGTGTCTCCGCATCAAGTTGCTCGGCGACTGCTACTTCTGCGTGAGCGGTCTGCCTGAGAGCAGCGAGGACCACGCTCTGTGCTGCGTCAACATGGGCCTGCACATGATCAGGGCCATCCGCGACGTGCGCTACAACAGACAGGTGAGGTGACCCAGTAGCAGGTACCTCCAGGCTAAAAGCTGGATGTATGACTTTGGCCCGTTCTTAACCGATATCCTGGATCAATAATGTCACCGCAAGAGATGATTATAACCACTTTAACAAGACCACTATCATCAATATATATTTATGAAAGGCTCAATCCTGACTGACTGAATGACATACAGCCTACAGGCTACTGAAACTTAGAGGATTCTCAAAGTTAAATGTTTCTTCGTCAAAAGCTAAAAGTGCTAAAAGAAAGAAACTTTGGCGGGCGTCAACTAGTCTTTAATTACTATAATTTTCAACCTACTTCAAAAAGGAGGAGGTTTTTAAATTAAGTAAAATTTATTTCTCTTTTTTTATCTCATAAGAAGTCGGTTGTAGGTAGTATGTTTGTAAAACCTTAATTCGTACATTAGTATGAGCTAGCTTGCTTCCACAGAGCATAGGTGAAACTGGGTGAAGATGATGTCAGTGTTGTGTGGGCAGGTGGATCTGGACATGCGCATCGGCATCCACAGCGGCACGGTGCTGTGCGGCGTGCTGGGCCTGCTCAAGTGGCAGTTCGACCTGTGGTCGCACGACGTCACCGTCGCCAATCACATGGAGAGCGGCGGCATGCCCGGGTACGTCGCAACCACAGAAGTATTAAAGTAAAGAAACACAATGTAGTTCATTGAAAGTATGCCCAGTAAAAGGGAGCCACTTTGGCTAACTTCAAGTACATTTTGGTCCGATGCAAATTTTCAAAAAAGAGAAATAACAGGGCTAGATAAATAATATGAAATTAATTTCAATTTATTTAATTTATTTGTAATAATTTATTTTGATTTAATTTGATTTTCATTAATTAGTTTTAATTTAATTTGTATCCATTTTTTTTTTAATTTAATTTGTATTCTCGATTTATGGAAATGTGTGAATTCTGAAATAAACTTTTTAATAATAATAATAAAACTATTAGGCTTTTTCATTGTTAATAAACTACATCGTAAAAGTAACAACATTATTTGAAAATGGAGATATTTAATTTTTATTGACAAGGTGTCTAAAATTTTCTGGGTCTGTCTTACGATTTCATTTTGGTTTGATACTACCTATCCATCTTGTTAGATAGGAACACCGTTATTCATCTATGGTCGCAACCATCACACCACACACCAGCTAAGATGAGCACCTAAACTTGACGATCTGTGGCGGATTTTCAAATGGGCCGCCTGTAGGCTAATTCTAATTTTGACGTCCCTACCGACCTCTACATTTCAATACCACGATAATGTGAATTTACATTTAGGTACCTATTTACTAAGATTTATACGAATCTTTTAACTTCTGGAAAGAAAAAAAATAGCCCCAAATTTGCCGCCCCCTTAATTCCGCCACCCAACGCTCGAACCTTCTCAGCCTATTGGTAAATTCACCACTGTTAACGATGCATGCATGCAAGAACGTCACCAGACTTTGGGCCAGGGGGCGGGAGGGATCTGGATCAAGGGTTGCAGTTTCAGTTTTTATCAAAAGTGACCACATGCTTTGAGCATTTTTCGATATTTCCTATACCTACTTACTTTAGGATTTGGCCATCCAAGCCTTATGCCTAGATCACACGTACCGAGATAGTGCCGAGATAGTGCTCTCGGCCGAGTACTCGTTACGTATAAACAGCGCCGAGTGCTTGGCTGAGCGTGTGACAAAGCTTTCACTGTCTCGGCCGAGGACTCGGTACGTGTGATATAGGCATTAATAACGACTATTTATCTGTGTTGCCCTCTTTGATTGAACTATGCGGACAGTACCTATCATTAAGGTCAAAAAAGGTAGGTTTTACAGACGTTTTATTACAGGCGGGTGCACATATCGGAGGCCACGCTGGGGTTCCTGAAGGGCGCGTTTGAGGTGGAGTGCGGTGACGGCGGCGCGCGGGACCCGTACATCAAGGAGCACGACATCCGCACCTACCTCATCAAGACCACCGAGGAACCCAAGAAGATCAAGCTCTTGGTGAAAGCGTGAGTCTATTGCATCTTTTAAATATGTGAAACAAATTCGGATAAGTTTCACCCAAGGCCGTCAAACTATGTTGAGGCCCTTTGAGCACACAGGAAGAACAGGGGCCCTTTTGGAAAGTAAAGAAAGCAAAGGTACTAACATTATTCATTCATTTTTTAGGATAGTATGTAGTTAGTAGGTTTGCTGCTGTTAGGTAGTAGTTTAGGTAGTGTATACTTGTACTTTGAAATTGTATTCTAGTTTTTTCTGTATTTTTATTTAATTTTTTATTTTTGTTTTGTGTGTGTGTACTATAGAGACATTCATATACGATTGTGAAATTGTGATTGAATAAATAAATGAATGAATGAAATGTATTCTACTATGATCTTCTATTTATTATGGGTAATCCATTGACAAAAAAATCGATTTTCTTCCTATCTTCTGTGTACCTAAGCTTTAGGAAGTATATTTAACTGTATTTCGATTATTTCATTTTTAGTTGTGATATTTTTTTTTTTTAATAATTTTCTTGACAAAAATATTTTGATAATAAATGTGAGAGACATTGTCGGTCCTTCGGGGCCCCTCTCAGGATGGGGGCCCTGGGCACGGGCCCCATATGATGCCCTTATGGTAAAGACGGTATTGGTTACACCGAGAGTATATAATCAAAGGTAACTATAGAATATAATATATAGAATAACTCAAGAACGGCTACACCGATTTTCATGATTTTTGATTTATTGGATTTGCCTCGAATAGCAGAATAACAATTAAAACATTTAGAAAAGGAATTAAAATTTTCATATAAGTAAATACTTTTCTTATAGAAACCGTATATCGCAACAAATGCCAGCAGACTTGCCGCGAAGACCCAGCAGTTGCACTGAAGACGAGCTCCCCACCAACTGGACACCTGAAATGCCTTTCCAGAACGTAAGAACCTATAAGTGTTTACCGTTCCTATAGAAAACCTATAAGTTAATTGGTCAGCTTGTCACGTGTCGTGTTTTTTGACATAAAGGTGATAATTGTTTAATCGTATTTATCATCCTAACCCAATGTTATTTTTTTTTGTATAACAGTCAACAAAACGATGGCCCACTTGATGCCAGGTTAGTTGTCTGACGACCCACGCTCAACTTCTTCAACCATCCATTTAGAGTTGAATTTCACGTAGCACATATCTAACTAAAAGCTTGATTCGACCTAAGTAACAGACCTAAGTATTGAGTAGATTTTTGATACATTTTGATTTTCATAGAGTTGTAGAGCTAATAATTTGTGTCAGTTCTTGCTACGACAAACATTCAGTATGAAATATTTCGATTTTCATAGAGTTCTAGTGTAAACAATTTGTGTCAGTTCTTGCTACGACAACCATATACCTAGTATGATATATTTTGATCTACATATACTTAGTTGTAGAGTAAATAATTTGTGTCAGTTCTTGTTACGACAACCATTCAGTAAGATAGAGCATAACATAGAAGGCTATTTTGCTTTGAGAGTAGAGTGTAATCTAAGCTGTTCATTGATGCTATAAGAATTAAACTTACAGGTGAACGGTTTCCCTGTGTTCCTGTTTAAACAAAAAAAAACTTATTTCGGTGTTTTAAAGGGTTTCAAAGTAGAGTTTTTTTTAATTATTTTAAGAAACACATTTGAAAGTGTACTGTTTTCGGCAGTACTACTCGAGCAGCGCCGCCGGCGTGGTGAGCTCCCGCCCGCGACAGAAATGGCACGACGACGAGCTCGAAGACATCACTTCGCTTTCCGAAGTCGAGGTAACACATTCATTCCCTTTTATTATTTTTCTGCACACTTCCAATCGCTAAGCATAGGTAGTAGGTAGTGGTACCGATGCAGTCTGTGATGAAGTATATTTTCTGATTAGCTTGCATATTTATTCCTCGTCTTTGACTCTACTGTGCGACTCCATGTGACATAGCAGGTATATACTTTGATTTCATAGGTAGTTGTATTGTATACTTTATTTAAATTAATGGCTCTCTATATGTAACGTATGTCTTCTTTCTTAATTTCTTCTGGATCATTAGGTACTTACTATTCTTTCACTATATAGTTTTTCGTAGACTGTCGCGATTATCACACATAGTTATTTGATTGTAACGGGTATTTATCGCGCTCACCTCGTTTTTGTGTCCCGACACGTTTCGACTGTATTGCAACAGCCGTGGTCACGGGCTGACTGGCGTATTGGAGCTACCGTCGCGGTGAAATGAGGGAACTACCCTCATTTTGGTTTAAAATGTTCTACGTGACCACGGCTGTTGCAATACAGTCGAAACTTCGGGACACAAAAACGAGGTGAGCGCAATAAATACCCGTTACAATTAAATAACTTTCCTAATATATACACTAACTAATTGACCATCTCAATTATCCTGTCCAGGAAAACCTCTCATTCCCGCAGCCGGAAGGCGACCTATTGAACTCGATCGAGGTGAAGACGAACAACAACATGCGCAAGAACAACATGCGCGACTGCACGCTGCGCTTCCACCAGCCGGCGCTCGAGAGCCGCTTCGCCGCGCTCGAGGAGAAGACCTTCAAGTCCAACGTCATGTGCTGCCTCGTGCTGTGGCTCTTCATCGTCGCCGTGCAGACCGTCATGCATTGCAAGTGAGGGATACTCACTATCAATTTATACCATAGCCACACCAATAAACCATTCAAAGTTTTTTTTTAATTTTAATTTATTATTCACCATAAGTTTATATTACTACTTGGACCAGAAGCACACAAGAAGTTACGAATTCTTTGCCCATTTTCTGTGTTAGAATAATTAAAATCGAGATCCCCTAAAATTAAATTCAACCCCTGGAGTGCATCGAGCCTTAGCAAGCCTAGAACAAAAACTTTTTTTTTTAAATTATCTATCCATTATTATGACGACACGGATGGTCGAGTGGCAAGTGCATTGGACTGGCATGCCAGGGTTCGATTCCCGCTTCAGGTCAAACATTTGTGTGATGAACATTTGTGTTTGTCCTGAGTCTGCGTGTTTTCTATGTAAGTACCTATTCTATCTATGTATTTACAAAAAAAAGTAGTAGTAAGTATTCTAGGTATCAGTTATCTGGGTACACGATAGTACAAGCTCTGCTTAGTTTGGGGCTAGATGGCGTTGTGTGATATGTTCAAAATATTAAAAAATATATTTACATATTTTTTTTTAATTGGTGTGTGATTTAAGAGTCTGAGTAAACACACACGCCGTGTACTCCCCAGTTGCCAGAACCTGATCACAGTGCTGAGCGTGATGACGGTGCCGCTGGCGCTGTCGTTCGCGCTGGTCATGCTGGAGGAGTTCCCGGAGCTGGCGCGGCTGTCGCGCCTCTCGCGCCTCTCCTCCGCGCTCAGCGGGACCCGCCTGCGCAGGGACCTCTACTTCTGTGGCTTCGTCACTATCATGTCTATTTCTAGGTAAAAAATAAATCTATAAGGTCCATTAATTACGTGAGGCTCTTAGGAGGGGGAAGGGGTCGAGTCAAACCTCACCCAATCTCACGTGGGAGAGGGGGTGGTCTCGGCAAATCTCACGTAATATTTTTTCCGCAAGAAAAAGTATTGAAACTTTTGAACGCTGAGAGAACTATTCATAAATTAATTCCCTTAGAAAAAATCTTTCATTTATTTTTATTTTATTACTGTTAATTTAATATGTATTTAGTAGCTGTTAACAAATATTTATTACAGTTAATAAATCAAAAATCGAAAGTCAGTAAGCACAGATTAACTTATTTAAATTAAAAATATGTATTTCAAAAAATCTCACGTGAGATTAGAAGATGTTGAGGGGGTTGAGCAAAATCTCACGAAATCTCTCCAAGGGTCGGAGGGGGGTCGAAAAATCGCCAAAATTACCTCACGTAATGAATGGATGCCCCCTAATCAAGGTTTTACAAAAACATACAACAACCGACTTCAATCGAACTGTTCTAGTGACCGTAGGCACCTCTAAAAAGTGAAAGCTAAGCAAAATACGCAATTTTGTTCATTTCAACGACTTTTTTTTTCAGTAATTTTGATTTAAAAACTAAACCACTGAACCGATTTTGATAAAATTTCTATGGGACCATTCTGAAAGTATAATCTTCCAAACAAAATATTTTTTCAAATCCGTTTCTAAACAACAAAAGTTCTAAGTAACCAAACATAAAAAAAAACTACTGAATTGAGAACCTCCTTTTTTGAAGTCATTTGAAAATAGTGTTTATCGTAAATCGCTAATGCGTAACTATTTATAAGTAATTAAAACTGAAACACACATATTCAGCGTAGCCGTTCTGAGTAGGTACTGCAAGCACATCATTTAAAAAAAACAATGCTTTAAATCAAACGGGTTAGAATGGATTTGCCACCGGACCTTTATTTTTTTTGGTTTAATTTGATTTATTCTTTAGCAGCAAAATTTGGTATAATTAAGAGTTCGATTCTCAAAATTTTCATCACTACAATTATGTGATCAGAGCCGATTTACTAATCCTATACAGAATCACAGGCGTGGTAACATAGTACTACCTGTGCAGCAAGAGAAGCATGAACGATGAAAAAGTCTAACCCACATCATTTTTTCCAGCACAATGAAGCTATACGTATGTGATTTTCCTTTACGCAACTCGTCAGCCAATAATACATCCGTTTCAAATGGCAATGGGACAACAAGCGCGTGCGGCGAGTGCGACCGGCCCGAGTACGTCGTGTACACGTGGATCCTGTGCCTCGTGGCGCTCACCTCCATCCTCAAGCTGTATTACCTGATAAAATCGTTCCTAGCGATCATCAATTATATCATGTACTGCGTATTGCTACTGAAGTTCTATGATATCCATCTATTCTCGAACGAATCTACGCACGGATGCAATTCAGTTTTGAAAGAAACCACATTCGCAAATAATGATGGGACGACATCGTAAGTACTTACGTATTTATATTAGATAGGCGTTCTGATGGTAAGAGATCACGCTCGCCCATGATCTTAACAGTATTGCATAGATGCATCACTGCGCTGAGGCGCTCGTCGACTTTGAAATATTTTGATGGTCAGCCTCGAAAGCAAAGTAGGTACCTACCTAATTTATCTTGATTTCAGACCGAAATGCAGTAATGATATGGTGTATTTAGACAAATTTAGGCAAGGGTTGTGTAGGATGAACTCTGGCTAGATGGAGTGACACCTAACTGGCTGAAGGTGGATGAGAAAAACAGGTTCATTAGCGCGCCTTGGGAGAGACCTCCGTCCAGCTATAGGTTGATGAATTTTTGGTCATTTAGAGAGGTTATTAAAGCCTAGCTGACACCCACCCAAATTCCTTTGTTAGTTCGCACTTTCAGCTCTTGACGAAAACAAACTTTAGTTTCTACATTTGCTGTCTGTCACTCATGCCGAGTACCTACCGAGCAAACGGCCGAGGCAGCGCTCTCGGCTGAGTACTCGGAACGTATAAACATAGCGCCGAGTGCTCGGCTGAGCGAGTGATGTAAGCTACCTGCTTACATCACTGTCTCGGCCGAGAAATATTTTACTGTCTCGCCCGTTTGCTCGGTACGTGTGATCTAGGCATAAGTCAGGGAGTATCGAGCCTTTTATTGAATATGTGTTTTCAGTTCGTTGCCGGCGTACGTGCAGATGTTGATTCTGATATCGATATTCCTGATGGTGGTGATCTACCACGCGCGGCTGGTGGAGTGCACCTCGCGTCTCGACTTCCTCTGGAACCTGCAGGCCAGCAGCGACCTGCAGGACGTGTTCGAGACGCAGCGGACCAACGAACTGCTACTGCAGCACATACTGCCCGACCACGTCGTCAACCACTTCCTTTCAAAGAAGCGGTGCCCCAATGTAAGTACGGGAGGTAATGAAGATATAGCGATGAACAGAACGTCCAGTGAGTCAAATTACGTGTATGGGAAGTAACGCACCAATGAATTGGTGCTGCAGCATATACTGCTCGACCATGTCGTCAACCTTCTTGTCCAAGAAGCGGTGCCCCAATGTAATTACGGGAGGTAATGAAGATATAGCGATGAACAGAACTTCCAGTGAGTCGAAGTACGTGTCCGAGAAGTAACGCACCAATGAATTAGTGCTGCAGCATATACTGCTGGACCATGTCGTCAACCACTTGTCATCCAAGAAGCGGTGTACCAACGTAAGTGATGAGTTAAAGCGGCAGAGTAGACGAATCGATTTTCCAGGGAGTCGAAGTACGAGTTCGAGACGTAGCGCACCAATGCATTGGTGCTGCAGCATATCCTAATACTGCACGACCATGTCGTCAACAACTTCTTGTCCAAGAACCAGTGTACCAACATGAGTGAAGAGGAAGCGGTAGGGTGAACGAATGGATATCCCAGTAAATTTTAAAAAGTTTCAAATCGGATGTAGGTACATACTGTACATGTATCTACCTAGAGTCAAAATCGTGAATCGGTAGGTACCTGAAACCATTAAATTATACCAATATTTTAATACTTCATTTTCATACTTCAGCCGGCTGTTGTAATACAGTTCTTAGTGGGAAAAATCTGTACCTACCTAAAACTTTTAAATTTCTTGGAAATCGGATGGAAGTCGTGTGAAATTTGAAATCTTTATCAACCGATTTTAAATGGTTGTGTGAAATTAATGAATATTCCAGGAGCTGTATTCGAAGTGGCACGAGGAGGTGGGCGTGCTGTTCGCGGGCATTCCCAACTTCCACGAGTTCTACTTCGAGGAGAAGGCCATCGACTGCATGCGGCTGCTTAACGAGATCATCTGTAAAGTACCAGAGCCACTACTCTCACTGAATATTAAGTTTATCTTTAACTAGCTGACGCCCGCCACTTCGTTTGCATTGGCAATTAACGAAATTCCTTTTAGTATGTGCCTACACTACTTGACGAATATAATTACACTCCAAATTTAAAGTCTCTACATTCAGTGGCGTTGTCTATCATCCAGTCAGGACCAAGCCTTTTATATAATATTGATTTTATCCTGTACCTTCGGGTTAACAAAACCTTGCTATATAACACAGAATAGAGGATTAGGATTAGATTGCTTTGATTTACCTAACGATCTTGCAAAATTATTATCCCTATTGTACCCCTATCCCTATTGTAACTGAAAATTTTCTTTCAGTTGACTTCGATAAGCTCCTAGATAAACAGTTCAAAAGCCTGGAGAAGATAAAAACGATCGGGGCAACTTACATGGCCGCTTCTGGACTCAATCCAAACAGCAAGGTAAATTTTCTACCCCGATGCTAAAAAAATCGTCTGTCTGTCTGTTACATCGAAAGGATGAACCTACTTTGATGCAGTATTTTATTGATGAGGTTGATATAATTGAGATGATATCAAACTATCCTTCAATGCGATGTTTCCAGTTTCTAGTTTTGATTTTGATTGATGGAAGATGACTTAAATTTGTTTTCAGTCTACAGACGACGACTACAGCCACCTGTGCGAGCTCGTAGACTACGCGTTCGCGTTGCAGGAAACTCTGGAGGATATTAACAAACACAGCTACAACAAGTTCCGACTCAGAGTCGGTGAGTATAGTGCGATCCTGACGCTGATTCTTGGTCGGAGTTTTGTAGACGACCCAATGTCTTCGACTTACACTATGTATTTTTGTTACTTGAAGATCATTACCACCGAGGCATTCCAACCAATTAACAACGCGGATGACCTCGAATAAGTGTTGGATCTTGTCGCTCATTTGTTGAATTTAAAACTTCCAGTCAGTGATGTTGGTTGTATGTGCAGGCATCAACTGCGGGCCGCTGGTGAGCGGCGTGATCGGCGCGCGCAAGCCCGTGTACGACATCTGGGGCAACACCGTGAACGAGGCCGCGCGCATGGAGACCACGGGCGCCATGGACCGCATACAGGTCACCAAGTACACCAAGCAGGTACGCAGCCGACCTGGCGCGGGGGAGTTAGTATAGCTACGAGATAAATGCACAGACAGCCTAACATAGCTATGTTGTGTCAGTCCGAACATATGGGGTAAAACTTTGGGAAAATTTCACCGACAAGCTTAGAGTATTCCTTGCACAAAAATATGCGAGTAATCAGTTGGTAAATTAAATAAATATTTGTGACATTTAAAACAACGCCATCTAGCCCCAAATTAAGCAGAGCTTGTACTATGAGAACCAAATAACTGATACAATACTTAGGTATATACTTTTTTTTTTTAATACAAACATAGAATACATAGATAACACCCAGACTCAAGACAAACACCGGTGTTTATGACACAAATGTTTGTCCTGAAGCTAGAATCGAACCCGCGACACCGGTGTGGTAGTCTAATACGCTTGCCATTCGACCATCCGTGGTGGTCATGCCTACCTATATGAACCGCTGTTCAAGCAACTAAAGCTCCTCAACCTTCCCAGCTATTGGAGCAATGCGGGTACGGGCTGGAGTCGCGCGGCTTCGTGGAGGTGAAGGGCAAGGGCATCATGGAGACGTGGTGGGTGGTGGCGGAGCGCGGCGCGCGGCCGGCGCCCGAGGGCCCGCCGCCCGCCGACGCGGAGAACCACCCGCGCTCGCTCGCCGCTATCGTCTTCACCATGATGCGCAAGAGGATCTACACGCACCCGCTCGACTCCGCCGATATCCGTGAGTCTTTCAAGTATTGCTCAAGTGCCCGCTTATAAGTAAACAAGCGATAGAATTATTATTTGGATAAGTACCTGGATATAGTAATGATTTGCCGTCTAGTTTTTGATATGTTAGTTAGTCTTGTCCCATGTTTGCCCCAGTACTGTATATCAAATTGGTAAACCGGTCGCCCGCGATACAGGCTTTGTCCTCGTGCGGGGACCACAGTTAACAAGTGTGTTATAGTAATTTTTATTTTGGTAAATAAACGATTTTGTATTTTTGTATAGGCGGGAACTTGACATTACAATTCCTAGGGATTCCTCTAACTAGAGGAGCATGAATTCCTAAGAGTTCCTCATCATAGCTGCGATTTGCAGAGGACATAAGACTGTATGGCACTCGATACAAATAGACCCCTTTCATTGCATCATTTTGTATAGTTTATTTATAGGTACACCGCAAAATTAAAAAAAAAAACAGAAAAAAAATATACGCATAATCAGTTGCCGTTACTGAACACAGATAGGGCAAAAAAACTTGATACAATTTAGTAAAATGTTTGTCAAACTATTGATAAAAATTGATAACTGTTACTGTTAGTCATTGATAATAATTTAAGTTTTATTCACAGAACTTAGAAAGCACGAAAAAAAGTATGGTTTTATTCATCATTTGGAAAACCCAAGTACCTAGCTGGCTCGCAGCTCGGCTCGGGCACTGCACTCGCGTCGTTGTCACACTGTCATTTGGTAGAAACCCAAAATTCGGACTGCACAGATACAACGTAGTACCTACCCCTTCTGCATTGCCCATTCAAGTTTTTGGTAATTAAAAAATTGTGGTGTATACAGTAACGTAGTATTTTTGTTTGATAGCAGCTAGAAACGGCAGCGTGCGGTCCGGGCGCGCGGAGACCGCGCCCAGCGGCTCGCAGCGACGCTCCGTGCTACAGCGAGTGCGCACTAAAGTACACAGGAAGTAAGTTCGGGTCCTATACTACGGCAACTTTTTATTTGTGAACAAGTGACGAGACGAGCTAGAAGCCTGAACATGGGGAGGTGGAATTTCTTTTCTGATACTTATAACTGGACTTTTAATGAAATAAGCTATTACAGCCTATTATGTGCTTTAGCGCTTAGTCTGTCGCTCTGTCCCAATACCTCAGGATTTTTTACATTTTACCATAGGTCGTTAAAATTTTCGTATCATTAATTCGTAGATTTTTATTGTACAACTCGGGGGAATGAACATGACACCTGGCTCGAATGACGTTTGTGCAAAGTACAGCGTGGAATTGGATAATCTTGATAGAGAAGAGGTCCTGTATTACTTTGTAATGATTAGTAAAGATAAGGCTTCGCAATTAGAGGAAGAAGAAAAACAGAGGGCGCCGCGCGGGGCAGCGGGGGAAGCATCAAGTTCCGAGCCACGTGTCAGCCAGGTGTCATGTTCATTCGCCCGAGTAGTACTTACACAAAACGTCTAAGTATGTATCTTTATAAATAGACGTTATACGAGCCTTTGTAACATCAAAGTGAGAGGCTATAGTGAATACCTACGCTTTTATAATATTAGTGGAGCAAATTGTGTAATGCCTGTATTTGCAAAGGTTTGTTGGCTTACAGCGGCGGTGACATGAAGATGGGCGAGATAGGCATACGGCCTAAGACGCAGTCAATGGTGCAGCGGCGCAGCGGGGGCGGGGCGGCGGCGCGCGGGCCCGCCAGCAGCCTGTCCGCGCCGCACACGCCCACCGCCCACCACCAGCCGCCCACCAGCGCCGCCCCCCAGGACGAGCCCACGCACAAACAAGGAATAAGTAACTACATACAATACCTTACTTATTATTCTGCATAGCGGGTTTGTACTCTCCTGATGAAAGATGCATTATGACGATGAATCCAACAGTACCTCATTTGTCAAAATCCGTTCAGCCATTTAGTCTAGAGTTGCACAAAGACACAAACATACATACAAACACTCGAAAACATACTCTCCTGCGCAGGATTATGCCATTTAACAGATCCTACACTATACCCATTCATACTGAATAACAGTAGCTGAAACGGTTCGGTAGTTTAAGCATGATTGATGAGCAAACATCCATTCACCTCCACTAAGTAAGTATTTGTACCTACTTATTCCTGACTAAAACCTTCACCTCCACTAACTATTTGTACCTACTTATTCCTGACTAAAACCTACTCCAAAAGACTCCAACAGTATTTCGATTGAGCAGTACAAATACAAATCGTTTATTTTGCCAAAATAAAAATGTACAATAAAACACTTGTTAACTGTGGTCCCCGTACGAGGACAGAGCCTGTATCGCAGTGAAAGTAAAGACCCACTCACACATTGTATGTCAACAGGGGAACGAATAAAAGCCGCCAGTTTCTCATACCGGTCGCGCCCGGACCGATCATCGAAGGCGTCGCGTCTGGCCGACGAGTCCGCCGGAAATGGCGCGCAAAGCGGTTCCTTCCGCCTCCGGTCAATGACCGCGGCGACACTCTTCAAGGGCAAGCCGAAGAGCAAGGAACAACTGTGCGAGGACACTCCACAGACGGAAGAAACCGGTATAGATAATGTCACTAAGATGTAGGTGATTTTGAATTCTTGTAGATATATTATACTATATTTTTATAGTGGCGCATAAGTGCAATTTCAGACTAGCGTATTTTTATCGCGCGTATACCTATGGGCGGATTGGTTCTCGCGAAACTTTAAAAGTCAAACGCACGCATGCCGGCGTTTAAGCGTCGATGACACAGGGCTAGTTTACAAGATACAGGCCGGCGAGTTTAAAAGCAAGCAATTGAGCGAATTAGCTTTCGGGAAAGATTGTCAACTAGCAGATTGTAAAAAAGCCGATGACACGGGGCGAGTTTACAAGCAACAAGCGATTTCGTTGGCTTGTAGCTTTTAAACTAGCCATGTAATCGACGTTTTGCGCTCGGTTTTATTCTAGCGAGTGCCAGTAGCATGCGTCTCCCACGGCTTGTCGCGCGTACACACACACACTGCAGAAAACAAAACATGAGCGGCGAATACGCTCGGCTAAACCGCTAGTCTGAAACCGAACTTAGTATAGAATAGGAACAGTGCAATTTTTTAGCAGTACCTACTGTTCCTGTAAAGATGCATGGTTGTTACTTGTAGTGGGATCTAAACTAATGGACGAAGATGATCTGAAATTGATAATAAGATGAGTGAAGTTACCACACTGTTTAGCGGCAAAGCAGAAATTAAGCACTATAATAAACAAATGAATGTTTTGTGTACTTACTAAGTAAACTTAGATTTTATGAATAATATATGTATTTCGTGCTATTATTATAAGTCAAAGATTATACTTGTACAGTGTACATAAGTAGCTGTTGAAAACTAAACCGCTTTAAAAAATACCTTGGAGGTAAACTAAGTATTTCATATAATTCAAAAGAAAACCCTTGTAAGTACTCGTAGTCCCATCTAAAGTTGTGTATTATTATTTCTTATTAAGCATAGAAAAATAATTTAACATTTCATCATAGATAAAAGTCATAATATAAATCTCGTGAATCGTGTATGCAAAGTGCCATAGCTTAGTTTACCAAAGAAGATTGATCTCAAAAGCATTTCTTCTACGTGTATTTTTTATAAATAAGTAGGTAGTTAGTTAAATTAGTTATATTTCAATGGTAAATCTATTTTATTCATAACATTATTGATCATGACATTAGATGTAAGTATTTATTGGAGCTGTAATTATAAGACGCTGATTTAGCATTTTTATTAAATGTAGTTATCAAAGTTATAAATCAATCTTTGATGTTGTAAGTTATTTTAGGAAAAAAAAATTTGAACCTGTGTTAAATATCTTAAGAAAAGTTTATAAATTAAAACGATATATTCATTCACAATATATTCTTATTATTGCCAAAGTGATTTACCGTCTTAAATAACATTTTATAACTGAACATATACTTACATACACTAGCTTTGGAAGTACCTATAAATTTACATAAGAATATTTCAATTTCTGTGCAATGAGAGTTACGTTTTGAACGCTAATTAGGTATTTTGCTAGCAATCAAATCGGGTAAATGCTACACAATACTGAGCGTTACCTAATAGTCCATTTTCTATTACATTGCAAAAAAACAATCTACACATTTTTATCTTTGTACATTTTTGTACTAAAAAGACTTAGCTGTCGACAATATTTTAACCACTCAAAACTTTTTGTGATGTAATTCGTTTGAAACTCTTATCTTTAGAAATAATTATTTTTTTAATTACAATAAGTAAGAATATGAAATGAAATTAGTGATTTCTACTAACTTTTTATACACGTACTTAACCACAATAAACTAAATGTGTGACATGATTGTTTTGTCGATATAAAAGTATCACAAATCTTGAATAAATACCTACACTAAACATAAAAAGACGCGTAAGCGGTTGTGACCTCATTAGAGCCTACTTTAGTCCACAAACATGCATTTTTATCCACCGGCTTCAAAAAATGAGGTTATAATTTCGGTTGAAATGTTTGTTACCTCAGAACTTTGTTGTTTATAAACCCATTTTACAATTTTTTGTTTGTGAGGTTATACTTTCAGATTGGTTTAGAGAATTTCATCAAAATCGGTTCAACCGTTTAGGTTTTATATCAAAACAACTGAAAAACATATGTCGTCGAAGTAAACAGTTTAATTGAAGTCGGTTGTACTATGTTTTAGTAAAACCTTGATTATTCTACATTTCATTGCGTCAACAAAAATAAAACCGAATATAAATGCCTTGCTAGGTATATTTTCTGCGTAGGTACTCAATTGAAATTAAATATTTTCATTACTTTACGCAGATTTTCGCAATAAATAAGGCAAGATTACGCTCATTATTGCTCACAATCCATTGATCAGTCTGTTTAGCAAATACACAGTTTAATATCTGGAGTCTTTTACGTGTTCACCACGTGTTCATTGTTCAGAGCCGCACATTTAAATGTGTTCAGTTTATTCTAACCTTCATTCATTGTTCACCTGCCTGCTCTTGAATCATTGCAGTCCGTAGCACTTCTGTCCACCTGTAGACAAGACATACATTTTCTAAACACATGTTAAAGTTTTTTTTTATGTTAAAATTGACGAGACGAGCGAGGCTTTTTCTTGGTGGTAAAGCGTCGATGACACAGGGCTAGTGAATAAACTACAAGCCAGTGAGTTTAAAAGCTTGCTGAGCGAGTTAGCGATCCGGAAGGATTGTCAAATAGCAGATTGTAGAAAGCTGATGACACGGGGCGAGTTTACAATCTACTAGCAAAGTCGTTGGCTTGTACCTTGTAAACTAACCCTGTGTCCTCGACGCTTTAGAGATACCGCCTGCCCATAACCAAAACAGTGCTGCACAGGACCACACATTACTGCTGTGCGGCAGAATATCTGGCACTGTGTTGGTACCCATCTAGACGGCATCCTGCAGGGGATACCTCCCAATATAAGATAACCACAATTGGATTATTTACCACGTATACAAAGTGTGAGTACCTGAATTACTGTAAGGGTCCCTTGGAATGCTTTTCATTTCCATGCTTTTCTCGTCTAAGCTTGCTTAGCTAGTCTTTGCTTGCTTGCAATATCATTGACCCTCTGTGAGCGCTCGTTCACTCACTAACCCACTCGTTCATTCACTCACTCAGTATAATCAACATCTGAATGTATCAAAAGGTTAAAATACAGACCTGCTGTAAGTGAACTGGCTATCGGCTCTGAAGAAGTATACGTGGTTCTTGAACTGCAGTTTAAACACGAAATCTTTGTCGATGCCGTCTTCCGTTGAGGGGAGACCCACTGAGTACCTGCAACAAATGAAAATATTATAAATATACGAACAAATATGAGGTTTGTTTATTGCTTGTAACTGAACCAACTGAGCCGAAATACGGTAAGTAAGGTATAGTTTATGGGAAAAAAACATAGACTTTTAGTCCCAATGTTTGTATAATTGTATAGTAAAGCTTCTGGCATCATCTAGTTTCTAGTGCATGTCCTATGCACCAAAGCCGCCGGCCCGGCAGCACAACCCGCCGGGTTAGCGTTTGTTCAAAAGCCGGTTTTCCAGGCCGGCGGCCGGCTTTGGTGTGTGAAAGCCTTAAAACAATAGACATAGAGACCCGCTACCATATTATAATGTAAGCTAATGAGACGATCTTACATGTAAGCAAATGAAATAAACAATAGATGAAATATTATGAAATACTCTGATGGCTGGATGGCATTACAAATATATGAAATTTTTTGGAGTCCGCTGTAAGAAGAAGTCCAAAGAGCGACTTGTGGCAATGTTTACTTGACCAGATCAAGGCACGCCCACGCTGTAGCGTCAAGAATGATCATGACAGATGAAATACAGAAACAGAACAATGTCATTCAAGTGAATACTCACCCCAGCAAAGGCAGCGAGGCGAGCGGCGTGTCGTCGTGCCAGCTCTTGTAGAAGAACAGCGTGAACGCCGCGAACACCACCCACAGCTTCTGCCAGCCCGGGGACTTCTTGAACTTGCGCAACAGGTAGCCCGACAGCTGCGTCTGTGGACCACACGCATCATCATCAACCTGTAGCGGCCCACTACTGGTCGTAGATCTATCCCAAGACGCGCCAGAAAAATCCAATTCAAATACAAGTTCCAAACAAATAATTATTTGTGCATTAAAAATTGTTTGGATTGAATTTGATTTGTAATGTTATTTTCTAGTGCCAGGAGGTATTTTTTTCCGTTAAATTACAAGTAGTAATTTTTAAATCTTCAAAAATTTAGGTGCGAGCGAGAGGGCAAATAAGGGGTACTATTCGCCTTAAGGGTTTTGTTTGTTTAACAAAAACTTCACATTACACGCACAATGTAAAGCTACAGATACAGACCCGCATGGCGAGATGTAGATGTTCCCGCGCCAGTGACGTCACGCGGTGCCAGCACACGTGCGCCAGGCCGCCGCCGCTCACATTCGTCAAACTCGACGTGCTCGATGATTCTGCACAATAACAACATTTGTCAGCAAAAATCGTTAATTAAAAACAAAATAAGCCAAGCTTAATCATTTGCTTATACTAGTAGGTGCTAGTAAACTATACTGGTAGACGTCACGGTCGCTTTCGCGTTGCACCATCCAGCGAACCTTAGAGCATTGTGTATGTACCAGCTAGGGTTGAAACTAGTAAATCTATACCAGTTTTTCTCTATGGCATTGCACCATTCAGCTTATTCTTGATCGTTGTAGTATCTAGGGTAGAAACTAGTAAAACTATATCTATCTCGTGCTTGTAAGACGAGAGTTCCACATCGACGTCGAGGTCTACTTCTTCTTATCGTGCCACTAGTTATTTCAAACCAGTGTGGTGAAAGGATTTCAAGTGCCCCTTGAAGAGGCTGTATTATAAATGCACACATAGATATTTTTTTGAACCGCAAATCCATTGGTTTACAACCACCGGGTTCGAACTCAAGACCTTCGGATCGAAAGTCGAGGCGCCTCCCACTCGGCCAACACGGCTTTTAAGGCGGACTGCTGAATCTCGTTAAGCCATGCAGCGAACTCTTGAGATCATAAATGTTCAAACAAGCAGCAAGGGTTGAAACTAGTAAAACTATACCTATCTCTTGCTCGTACGGCGTGAGTTCCACATCGACGTCGCGGTCTCTTTCCCGCGCGTGCACAATGGCCTGCTCTATCGCGTCGCACCATCCAGCGAACTCTTGATCGTTGCTCGCGCTTAGAAGAATGTCCACGTCTGAACCTGCAGTTCAAAATCAAACGAAAAACAGATTAATCTGCGTGCTTCTTTTAAATAGTGATAAAGGGCTATGGCAGTGTTACGATCTGCTTATGTGTATCTGTTCTGGTCGTGGACAGACGTAATTTGTTTTTATTATCATCAGTAATGTGTCTTGCTCGTCTCGTCGCATGTTTACATTTAACAAAATCTTACGGTAAATGCTAAAATCCGCTATGCGTATACTTCATGAGCTGGAAGACACATAGGCTACTTTTCATCTTGATACCACGCGAGCAAAACACGTAAAAAATAAACACACTAACGTAACCAACTGTGTTTGTTAAGCGTCGATGACACACGGCTTTTATATACGCTACAACTGCTACAAGCCAGCGAGTTCGCTTGTAGCGTGTAAACTCGCCCAGTGTCATCGGCTTCTTTACAATCTGCTTGTTGACAATCCTAAACAAAACACGCTAGCTTTTAAACTTTCCAACGTTATCACAGGACATCACTGCAGCACAGGACATAAAGTTGTGGAAACAAGGGAGGGAGGCCTTTGCCCTGCAGTGGGACGATGCAGGCTAATAATAATAATAATTCCTTACATTCATAACCAAATGTGTGTAAAAAGCACACACTGAAAAACTCGCAAAGTACACAGATTTAGCAATATAATTAAAAACCCAGTGGAAAGTAAATACAGTCAAAACCATTCCAATCATTATCTCATCTACAGGCGTTATTCCACACAGCTTACACACCAGCCTTAAAATTTTAGATATTCACAAACTCACATACATTCAACTCCAAATAGCTGATATTCTTAACACCTGCCGTATTGTACGAAAGTTTTTATCACTGCCTACATAACATCATCGATTTTTCGTTTGGCCAAAAGCCCGCGTAAAAACGTAACTCCTCGTTATGCGAGAGACCTAAAAGGAAACACTATATAATAATAATAATAATAACAATAACATCATCGACGCTTTACCAATGAGTGAGAAGGAGTGCGGTAGCTCGCTCGGTCGCAGCTGCAGCTCGCGTAGCGGCAACGCGGCGTGCGCGCGGAACTGCACGCCACCCGCCTTGGACGACACCACCACCACGTCGCTGAACTGCAACCGTACAACGCACGCCAGTGACACAAGCTGACAATTTATGACGCACCTGAATTTCAATGAATTAGTGGTCTTACCAAGAACAGCATCCGTTGTTGTAGCCCTCTCGTCGAGTGCTTGTAGAGGCAACCCATCCTGATGAACTCCCTCTCAGCTACCAATAGTTTGTCGTAACCTGGTGAAAATAATAATAGCGTCAGATTTTGTAATCATAATAGCTAAAGAATGAAATAAGAAAAAAAAATATGATTAATTGCTGTGTATTTACCTAGGGAGAGAGAGAGAGAGAGAGAAATAAAAGGCAAGACATGAAGGAGGCTTTTGCCATTAAAGGTGGTTCTTGTACAAAAAATAAGGATTAAAGCTATTATTATTATTATTATTTACCTAGGGTCCTAGGCATATGCTTTAATAATTCAAAGTTATTTATTGAGATATTTAGTTTTACAGAAAATGAGAAACAAGTCTTAGAAGAGAAATATCGTAACAATAAGATAAAGACATGGGTAGATGTGAGAAAGGTAGTACAACTAACCTGCGATGTCCCTCTGCAGATGGCACAGCGCACAATGGTTCTCTATATGCCTGAGTTGTTCCCTCGCGAGCTGCGCCACGCTCTGCGCCAGCTCCAACGCGGGCAGCCCCGCGCCCACGCCGTTCGAACACAACTCTGAAATACGATAGCCCGGTTAGGACTTGCACATTTATTGGTAACTAACCGCAGTATCCATTAGTATCAAGATTTAGCTTACATGAGTACATAGTTATGTCTCGAACATAGCTGGGCATTAACTCGTTAATCCGTTAATCGTTAATTAACGAAGTTAACATTTTGATTAACGGATTAACTTTTAAGTTAACATTTAAAAATGTTAACGGACACGTTAACTTCCGCTAATAATGCTGAAGTCCGTTAATCGTTAATCCAATGCCTAATAATAGTTACCGCACGGTATAGAAATAGTCTATAGAAAAACCAAAGAGTTCCAACTCTTTATAGAGTAAAGCGCAAAGTCTCGTTAAAACGTGGCTGGATATGAAATCAAGACTCGTTCAGCGATGCTGCATTCCTCGGTGAACAGATACCTATTCATAAATCTATTCAGTAAATACAATACTGGTATACCCTCAAGCGCTGCAGTTGAACGTCTTTTTTTCCACGGGTAAAGATATTTCAACACCAAAACGAGCCTCGCTTTCAAACGAGAACTTCAACATGTTTATGTCCGATTAGTAACGATTAAATTACACATTTGAATTATACAAGTATTTTGTTTTGTTACTAACCTGTTAACTTCCAGAACCTAAACCAACAGGTTTTATAAGTTCACTAACAGAACGATATAAAGATGCAGTTTTACACATATTAACGGATTAACGATTAACGTTAACTTGCGTTAATTTAACGAAGCTAACTTTTGTAGCGTATTAACGATTAAGGAAGTTAACTATTTGATTAGCGGTGCCCAGCTATGGTCTCGAACGACAATTATCCGCATAGAAAACATCGTAAAATTACAAACATCTAATAGTACCTATGTATGGTTTCTACTGCACTAGGACGTAATGCATGTTTTTGCACGCTATCTAACATCCTCACTAGCGTAGCCGTACGTTCGCTGTACGTGTATGAACAAGGTCTGACCTGCCGCGAGCCTCTCGAGGTGCAGCGTGCGGTGCAGCGGGCGCAGCAGCAGGCAGGCGAGCGGCAGCGGCGCGGCGCTCTCGAAGGAGGCGCAGTGCTGCCGCACGCTCGCGTTGCGCCGCCGCACGCTCTCCACCAGCCCCACCAGCGTGGCCGCACGCTCGATGTACGTGGTGTACGCTTCAGCCGTGCTCGACAGGTACTCGTGTAGTAATTCAGCTATTTTTTTGTACTCTGGTTCTTCCGTTTCTGTAACATGTGACAGTTTATGAGGAAGGCAAAGTTTTATAACTGTTTGTGTGTGCCTATAATTTCATTACCTACTCCCTAATTAAGAAAATACTTATATATCCTGATCGTATTTACATATCTCTAGACATAAAATACTATATTAAAAGTATGGCATAAGTCGCTTGTTGACTTCAGTTCAGTTCAGTTGTTGTTAAAATCTTAAATTTATTTATATGATTTGTTGGCGAGAGTCTCCAGTGCCCGGCACTCGCGGACTAGTGTGATCATTTCCTTGCCATCTCGTGAGTCGGCACATAGATGTGTCGTGAGCTAGTTACCGTTAGTTCTAGAGGGCGAGGCGTGTGCGAGCGTGCGCTCGAGCCGCGCCAGTAGCGCGCCGGCCGGCAGCGCGAGCGGCTCCAGCGCCAGGCACGCGCGGGCTAGCGTGCTCACCACCTCGCCACCCTCGCGAGTTAGCTCCGAAATACGTTGAGACCATGTCTGTCAACAAAACAACATAAAAGTCTTCTTAATAATTATCAAGGTTTTACAAAAACATACGATAACCGACTTCAATCGGGCTGTTCTAATGACCGTGGGCACCATTGAAAGTTACAGCGAAGAAAATATGCAATTTTGTATACTAAACAAATTTTTTTTTCAGTAATTATGATTTAAAAACTTAACTAATGAACCGATTTTGATAAAATGTCAATGGGACTAATCTGAAAGTATATTCTCTCAAACAAAAAAATGAAATTTTAAAATCGGTTTAAAAACAACTGAGTTCTGAGGTCACCAACATAAAAAAATAACATTCAATCGAATTGAGAACCTCCTCATTTTTTGAACTCGGTTGAAAAGAAAAAAAAAAGGTTAAATCTCGTCATTTCTATTTAGAAAGTGAAAGATAAAAAAGTCAAAAATTCCACTGGTATTTCCACGCATTACGTACGACAGTGACGAGCTCGAGGTCCCGCTTGTAGGTGCGTTCGGTCATGAGCAGCTCCTTGGCGACGAAGTAGGTAATATCACAGTTGCGGCGCCGCGGGAGCTCGCTCGTGCTCTCCCTCAGAGTGCCCAGCAGGCACGACGATATACTGCACACAAGTTGTTCATTACTGTACTGGTTACTGTTTTATTTGTAACAATAAGAGTCACCATGCTTATACCCGGAGGAATTGATTTCTACAGAGTACATTACATACTTCATAGGGTAGACATAGACAAACATCACGATCACAGGACACTGCCTTCTGAACAGACATGTTTATAACACTGGAAACACTGAAACCCACTATGCAGAGGCTGCTTAACAGAAGAAGAATCAACCGTAGTCCTGGAATGCGTGGGAGTGACAGCACAACGACACGAAACCCTCGGGTATCTTCTGCGCTTCTCCAGCAGGTAACTAACATGCAAAAATGAACGACTAACGAGTCCAATGGCAGAAAATGGAGTCACCACACATACATACATAGACAAACATGGAACAAGTTACCACAGACAGTGATAAGTGCCCCTTTTGTGAACTCTTTCAAGAATAGACTAGCTAGACAAACATTTAAACTGCACTTACAAAAAAAATAGCGGCGTTTTCCCTGAAAGAAAACGCATATTAAATACTTACCTTAATATTAAGCTTTTTGCTTATAGAGAGCAGCATTTGATTTTCCTATCGAGTTAGTCAAGTGCTGATAGTCCATTTCCACCGTAAGTGGCGCCACCTAGCGGCTTTGTGTGGTATTTTTATGTCTACCGATAATGGCCGCTCAATTACTTCTCATTGGCTTTTTATTACGTATTTTCACCAGGCAGAAATCAAACTAAAGCTTAATATTAAGGTAAGTATTTAATATGCGTTTTCTTTCAGGGAAAACGCCGCTATTAAATACTGTACCGTTAATATTAAGCTTTTTGCTTATAGAGATTCTGTTTGCTATCGCCTGGTGACGCCACTTGCAACGTGAAATTTCAGGTTCTTATACGCCAATGTGATGATTTATTGTAAGTTCTTAATAAAACATAATTTATTATCATTTTTCAATATGAACCTGTAATAAAGTATATGAATTATGATATTTTGTTTGTTTTAATAACAATCATTGTATTTGCTACGTTAAACATAACTCGCAACTTACTGTCTTATGTAATAAGTATAGGATATAGGATATTTAAATACTGATTATGACAGACCTTCAGCGAGGTCAAACAATATTTCAGAAACCACTGTCGGAGGTTGGTTACTCTCATAACACATTTTCAGGGTTACTGCGTTCACAGCTTCGATATAATTATCATTCGGTATACTTGCTACACAGCCATGTGTGCCTAATCAGTTTTGTTCGATACCTTCGAAATATAAGTGAACATTATTATTTACAAATGTATTGTAGTATTTACTAGCATAATACTTCATACTAATTTAATTAAACTGTATTTAAAATACAAATACTTTGTTTCGAATCGAATGAGAGTGATTAAGTTATTATGTTAAATCAATTTTATATATTTTCTCAAAAAAAAAGTTTAAAAACAATTTCACATTGCCTTCCGCTCTATATTTTTTTTTTTTTTATGTGGTTATAATAAACTAGAGGGAAAATAATAAAAATAATCAATGTAATATAATATAATGTTATAGTTTTTTAAAATTATTAGCGTGATGATAATTGGGTGTGTCAACACTATCCAATTATTCGTAATTCCAGTTAGGTAGTTTAATATTATTTAGAGACACTTCTATTATGCTTCCAATGCAGTGATTTTGATCACTGTATCAAGTTAAGTAGATACAATAACATTAATTACTAGACAATTACCGAATCACCTAGTTTAGGTAGCTATTTGGCAAATTAAATGTTAGTGATTCTAAACGAACCTCTTCGAGACGCACATGAAATCCCTTTACCACACTGGTTCGAAAGAACTGGTGACACGATAAGAAATTATTATATTGCAATAGTCAACAATAACAACAAGCGTTAAGGAAAATAGGATAGAATTGTAAGTATTGATTCATGTCAGTTATGCCAAATGACAATTTTTCATTGATGTATACCTTTAACATCAGTTTATTATCCTACTACGTTTACTCATAAAACTAAGAGTAACGTTAAAAGTTATCATTATGGGAAGGATTCCAGAATCGAGAAATCATGTGAGCTGACAAGTCAGCGTCCCGTCATATCGTTATAATGAATGAGAGCCATTCTTGTTTGCAAATGTTCGCTAGATGATATTAGGATATTATGTCATTTCAGTTGTTTTGTTGTTGTTCATTATAACCATAACATTTTATTTTTCATGAACAAAGTTTAATCAATTAAAGATCGAACGTAGTCGGTATGCAATCGCTTGCGAAGTTCGTTTGATAGCTAACGAATATAATATACAATAAAACTTTGGAATACAGCATTGGTCAACAGCCTGAGTGACAGGCATGTATGATAATTATATAAAATGCATGAACATACTTAAAGTGATAAGATATTGGGCAATCAGTATGTTGGGTTAAGTGATTTGATCTTGCCTATTAAGCAACTCAATAAAGACATGAAAAATTAAGTACCTGCCTAGGTGCAGTCGTTGCCATTCGAAATATTTGATATTTAGGTACTATAAATATAGTTCACTTTAAATACATAATATAGTATATTCCATATACCTACTAACTAGGTATAGGTATAGCAACTGTTTAAATAAACAAGTACTAGTTAAAGGCAATAATATGTTCATGTACAGAAAATTCTTATCATTCGAGCCAGATAAGTGTCTGCTTAGACTAATGCGACCATGTTAATTTAAAACTTTTATAATAAGCTCAAACACTATTTAGTTCATTTGTAACTAAGGTTTGACGTACATTTATATTGGAAGTCTGAAGCCTTTGGGAGGCTTATTTAGAACTCTTGACAACAGAGCCAAACACTCAATTAGGAGAAAACGATTGTAGTTTACAGGCATGCTATTTTGTATCATGCTCTAGTCAGTGTTCATTGTTGAACAGGGTTAATTGATACGGTACCTACTTCCGTAGTTTACGTACCTATATTACGATTAAGAAGATACACAGGCATCTAGTGCATTTATGTTAATTTGGAGGCGACAGCTTAGATCTCATAAAGTACCTACTGACAATATTTGGAAATAATATTTTTGATAAGAGTGATATCGATAAGTAAGTAGGGTACTTACTTGCTTGTTTTTTTTTTTTTTTTTTTTTTATTTGAAACGTTTAATATTACGATACTTTACTAAAATACCGTAAGGTTCGAGCCAATAATGGCTAAGCAAGGGGCAAGACGAGCACTTGTTGTCATTTAAATAAACAATTTTATTAAAAATACCATGAGGGTATCTGATAAAAACATTACGTAAGTAGTTCATTTCTCGAAAGAGAGTTGGAAAAATATCTCACAATTTCTAGCCTAAGTTAAGATGAATTTATAGTATGCTGTAAACTATTTTATAATTATAAATTATTGATATTTTTTATCCTAAACAAGGACTTTCCTTCATTGCGTGCTATCGAGCACACAAAGTTCCATTATTTTGGTGCTCTTACCGTGAGTTGAGTCACCCATAAGTTTAGTAAAAAGAGTGTACGAACTGGGAAGTAGCCAATACAACAGTCTTGCGTAACTTCTTTGGGAATCTCGTGATTCACTGGTAATGTTTTGCCGCTTCAATGCGTACCTACGCTACTATTAACATTCCCTGGTAAACCTGGTTATACAAGCATTACAGAACCTAAAATTAAGTTGTTTGCAAATCGTTGATGCCTTGCATTGAGCAGGTATCCAATAGTTCTATTGTGCCTATTTGAGTCTGGTTTATGAAAGCAGTACGGGCTCGACATCAATATTTAAGATGGAGCAACCGTTTTAAAACTGCTGATGTCTTGTCGTAGACAGAAACATATAGATTTCAATGTAGGTACTGGAACTATGTCCTTAAAAGCTAAACTTTTATACTTAGATCTGTTTGCAGCTTAAGGTTTGCCAAAAACAAATGCATCCGGTTAGACTATACAGTAATGTAGGTAGTGGAACACTACAAGGTAAAATATTATAAAAGTCTTGTCATTAAATCAATACTTGCTCCTCACCCTCGAGATGGGAGCTCCAATCTGTCGGCAGACAATCTGTCGACAGATTGTTAATGCCTTGCCGTCAGCAGAGACATCATAAACACTTGACTCGTTGTAGGTACTTACTTTAATAGTGTACGAAAGAAAATAAACACTATCTACACCCCGGAGGTTAGTTTTAATCTGTTCGCAGATTGTTTATGCCTTGCGTGAGCAGAGACATCATAAAAACTTGAATCAAAGTCGGTACTTTAATAATGCACGAAAGAAAAATAAATACTTCAAATACTTATATACACCCCCCGGACGTTAGCTTTAACCTGTTGGCAGATTAATGATGCCTTGCGTGAGCAGAGACATAAGATTAATTTCCATGTACAGTAAATTAAAGCAGTTTAACATCTCTCAAATTTTGTAATTACTCAAAGTTCCCGAAATTGAAATCCGCGGAGAATTCATAATATATATGTTTTTTAAAATTATACATGTCTTGCTTCAGACACAGTACATCTTTTGTAAAACCATAGGTTACCCTAATGTTAAGCTTTTATTGTTACTATTACACCACTGTTACAACCTAGAAAATTACTGCGTATTCAAATCAAAATTACTGTTCTAAGGAGGTGTGACTCTAAATTATTTGTGTGAGGGCTTGCTTGGTGGTAGAAATGATTTCTACAACAAATCCGAATAATTTTGCAACATTATTTAATTTCAATAAAAATCGGGTAGGTAGTCGAAAAACTTTTAAATTAGGTATTATTATTGCTCAAATCTTACGGGTTTTCTGAAGAAAACCTATTTCTCTTGAATAGGTATGATACCTACTCCCACAACGTAAGGTGCATGTACTTATACGTATTTTTCCCCTTTTTGTTTGCTAGACAATGCCACCTGGAGTGGTCTAAATGAGAATTGTGTAGGAATATTTACATACTAACCAAAAAACATCTAAACGATTGAACCTACATTAGAACTAGTCATCGGATCTTTTGGAACAGACGGTTCCTATGTCAATGGCTTTTCGACAAAAAACTTCGTTAAGTACTCAAGTTCATACTATCATTAAAACGTTGTTTAATATGAAAGTTTATTTCTTTAGTAATAGCACCAGTCGTGGACTTGCGTACTAGGAAAATAAACGTTGAACCACTGACCCGAAAAGACTATTAGAATCACTTCAACAAAATTTAAAAAAAAAAAAAAAAAAAAAAAAAAAAAAAAAAAAAAAAAAAAAAAAAAAGTTTGCGTAGCTCACCGATTTTCATGAATATAGTGCACTCACGCGCAGAATCCTGCTCGGATAGTTCGACGAGCTGCCGTTTATAGGGCTGCATGACCTGCAGCTTGAGCTTGATAGCTATATAGGTAGCTTGTAGCGCAAATTCACGCTATCTAGATCAATAAATTTAAATTTAAACACTTTTTCTTATGTAACTGGGGAATCTCATCAAGTGTTTCTGCTACACAAACCTGGGCGGATGGACAATATCTTTATCTTTATTTTGTATACACATACATGTTATACCGAACGGAATAAACCGTTAAATAATTCAATTTAATAAAGCCATATCGGCTACATTAAGAAAAGAGGGTACTTACATTTTCCCCTTTTGCACTTTTTAAACACTTTATTTCTTTTTCGAATGATAGTTTCGAATTCGATATTGAAAACTTATAATAAGTATGGAACAGTCCTAGGTAGGAGCTGTTCGGACGTGTTAACTCGGCGGAATACAAAACGCCAATTAGAAGTAATTGAGCGGCCATTATCGGTAGACATAAAAATACCACACAAAGCCGCTAGGTGGCGCCACTTACGGTGGAAATGGACTATCAGCACTTGACTAACTCGATAGGAAAATCAAATGCTGCTCTCTATAAGCAAAAAGCTTAATATTAACGGTACAGTATTTAATATCTAGTTAAACACTCATCAGCATTCATTAAATTTTAAAGATGGAGAAAGTATAAAAGGATCAGGTTTTAAATTAATAGACAATTAAGGAGAGAAAAGATAAGAGCGTATGAATAAGCATGCTTTATTTAATGCAAACACTAAAGTTACTACCCACTGTCAGACTTATTTCGGTTATTTATAAGGTAAAAATTGAGATGCAGTAGCCAATTAGTGAGGTTAAAGTGGTATTTACCTATTATTATTCCGTCTGGACAGCGTGTCGCCGGCATCGCTCTCACCGCCGCTCAACACGTCCATGCTGTTCGTCGATTCGTGAATGATGTTCACTGCAAAGAGATACGATTTCTACCACACATATTCTAATAAATAAATAAACAAGCCCTTGGTGTGGGACGCCTCATGCGTTAATACCCTGGCACCTTTTTTATTTAACAGAGTATCAAGTTAGCGCTAGTGCGGCGTCAAGGAAGCCTTAAGAGTCGAGGTAAACAGTTCTAGGCGAGCCTTTCGTGTCAGAGGCCATTCTTACACGTCAGGTGTCGGTTAAGTATTTTTTCTAAAACATGCGCGGAAATATTGTCATTACTTATGAATAAAGAACACGCGAAGTATCATATTTACGTAGACCGGCGTGTTCTTTAAATTGGGAACGAAGAGCGCGCCGGCAATGTTGTATGAAATCGTGTGCTGTTTGAATTTGGAACAAAAAGCGCGCCGGCAATGTTGTATGAAACGGTGTGCTGTTTGAATTTAGAACTCTTTCATCTATCGTACACATTGCGTATTCGTGGCTGTATAGCCACAGATGCGTTTAACCTTTTTCGGCATAAACTGTAAAATAAAAATAAAATGAGTTCCGATGATTCTGAAATTGAAAATTAAATGGACATGGATGACTGCACTCCACCAGATTTAAGATCGGAAGCTAAATTAGCGATGGAAAACCTGCTTCCTTAAGTAAGTACGTTACTTAACTTACTTAAGTAAGTAAGACAAGTGCCTACTTATGTAAATACCTGACTGAACTAACTAAAATTGCCTGCCTCGTATTATTGAAGTCCTCGCCTGCGGCTCGGCCTTCAAACTCATACTCGACCTGCAATTGCCTATTTCGCTGCCTTTGCAATAATGTACTATAATCAGATGTCCGCTCCTCCATTGTAAATCAAAAAATATCATTGTCGGACAAATGTGAACAGCCACATATACAATGTTCAACCACTAGAGCACCCGACAAGCCCGTCTAGCTCGCGGACGATATCGTGCTTACCGTTGACGTTACCGTTGATGACGTCACTGTCGCTCCTGCCCCGGCTGTCGACAGAGTCGTGTCCGTTGGAGATGGTCCGCGTGTACGGCGTGGACGCACACAGCGGCAGGGTGCGTTCACACACAGACGGAGACATGCACAGGCTCGCGGACGATATTGTGTTATCCTCCTCGGGCGATGTTTCGTCTAAACACACAATATTAAATTGTTAGATAACCAAGGGATGTACCAAATTTTTAATACACAAGATATTTTGACATCCGAACGCCTGCTCATTTGAGGATAAAAAGATTGTCTGTTTCTGAGTTAATCATAACTTTTCATTTCATGCGAGGAAACATAAAGTTAGTTCAATAGTTAATTGGCATAGGTGTAGCTTTAGAACTGGAAAAGAACATACGCTACTTTTTATCCCGATACTAAGCAAACTAGGGAAATGGCAGCAGCTAGAGCAAACAAAATATTAAATTAATCAAAAAGGACATTTCTACATCATAATATAGGTATAATCAAATTGGCTAACAACAAAGAATCTAGAAAGCATTTTTCAAGATTTCAAAAGAAGTTATAACTTCTAAAAACAAAAGATTTATAAAACACACAAAGCGAAAAATTTAACTAATCATAAAAACTAATAAGAAAAGCGGCTGAAAATAAATGAGTAAAAATTAAATCCTGAAAAACAAAATTAAACTGAAAAAGAAGTAATATTAAGCCGAAATACACGACAACATCGAACAACGACAACATCGAACATGCTATTATTACATTTGCATTGGTAACTTACATGGTCATTCCTGGCAGCTTATAATAATGGACTCAAAACGGGTTTAGCGTGAATTTCTTCTTTATAAAACTGGTTTTAATAAAAAACAGTTGGATAATTTATGAAAAAATTCACACGTCTAAACTGAACAGTAAAAACTTAAAATCCAATAAAAACCCCTGAAATAGTTTAATTATTTATTTATTTTTAATCCCGTGGCGGGGTAGTGGTGTGTATTGCGGGGCAAAGTACACTCACACTCGCATATAAATTCAAAAAGGAAGTAACGTTTCAATACACGAAACAATAGTAAACAAACTTAAACGATAAATTGAGTTTACAACATTACAGTCTATTCGGATTGTACACTCTCAAAAGTCGAAGTACCTACGCTAAGATTCATTTAAACCGACCGATTTATTGCACTAGTCGGGGCGGTCGAGCCCTTACCGCTTAGTCTAAATTGCTTCGTGACGTCACCACGACACACAAAGACACAAATTAATTGAACACTATCCTCTATCCAGCAGATTGGGGGATGCAGATATTAGTAAATTGTCATCATTAAATCCTGCTAAAATCATAAAATAAATCAACGCTTTTCTGAAGAATTAGATTAATAGTTATTTTAACAATTACCACAACATTGAGAAGTGATACTCCATTAAGGTAATACGATTTTGGAATATCTGGGGATTTGGAACAAGCTGTATTCATATTCATTTCCAGAATAAGAGAAGTACTTCAATTTCTAAGTGTAACCAGACGATTGTCGAATGTTGATTTGGGTTATTGAGACTTTCATCCATAAAGTGTTCTGATGACTGTACCATGATTAGGTAATCCGTTCAACCGTCAAATCCTTATCCGATCAAATAAATAAGCGACTAGGTATTTAGTACAGCTACACACGGTCATACGTAACATACAATTTGTCTATTTTCAGATACATTTATTCCTATCTACGTCATCAGGGTACAGATGAATACAATACAAAGTTAATCGGTACGATAAATAAATCAACAAATTACAGAAATTATTTTTAAATATTTTAATTATTTTTTTAAGAAATTCTAGAAGTAAGGTCAAAATTGCCATCAATAAAAAGTATTAAATACTAGTTTAACATCTTCATAAATTTTGAAGCAAGGAAGAGATTGATGCAACTCATTATTAAAGTTTCAACAATATGAAAAATAATTATTAAGTAAGTACCTAATTGATGTTAAAATTTCAAAATGCCGTAAAGACAAAATCATTTCGATGACTTCATATAATTTAGGGCTAAACATTCAAACGACACGAACTCTCAAACCTACTTCAACTATTACACATTTGTTTAAAAGTTTATAAACGATAATAAACGTGTCAAAAAAAATTGAGCATATTTGGCACGATTACAGATCCCACATGAATACAAGTCTAGCGACGTCGGGTGGTGGAAATGAAATGCTCAACAAACGTAACAACTGAAGACCCGATCCCAGCGAACCACACATATCAAACTTAACAATAACACACGCAATGAACCAAGATCTTGGATCTCAACACATAAAGTAAAATCACAGCCTTCACAATAACACTATTATGATGAACCTTTTCGTCAATTAATGTAAACAGAGATCGATAATTTTGACTAGATAATTTGGCTCTACTTTCAATGTTATGAGTACATACTATTGACATATCACCTTTTACAGCTCTAGGGTTAAGGCTAATCCTCAAATCCAATTCCATACAAAATGTTTCGGACAAATACTCAAAAAGTACGCAGTATTATAGTAATTTCTTCACACTATTCGTTTCGTCCATGTTTTTTCATTTCGTCAACAAAAAAAGTGAAAGGTTTCATACTTTAATTTAGATTTTATACGTGTTACGTTTAATTTAAAAACACGTATAAAATCTAAATTAAAGTATGAAAACTTTCACTTTTTTTGTTGACGAAATCAAAAAACATGGACGCTATAGCGTGAAGAAATTACTATAATACGGCGTACTTTTTCAGTACGAAACATTTTGTATGGAAATTTGTCTTGAGGATTCCCCTTAATGGTTATACAACAAATAAACTAACAGTAGAGGCAGTTTCAACGTGTCTTACCTGACAAGATATTGTGATTAAAATGCCTGAAGATGCATTCGTTAAACATACATAACTATGTTCCTAAGTCCTTAGTAAGCTAGGGGTATAGATCCGCATAGACACGATAGTCGGAGGAGTCGCGCTACTCGGAATTGGCACTAGATATTAAATTCATTATTTACTAAATATTGAAAGTGACAATGTAAATATTCGAGTTAATGAGTACCCTAATACCAAATATCATAACAATAATTGCATTAGTTAGAATTAAATCTTTGATAAAGTCGCTGATTAAATTCAACCTCCAGCATTCGCTCAGCGCAATTATAAACACTCATCCAATAGGAGGGGGTGATAAAAGTAATGCAAGCTAGACTATGAATTGCACTACGCGCCGCGCTCGGCCGGACCTCACATTCCAAGAGGTAAGCCCGGGACGAGCGCGAGGCCTCACATCGTGTTTACTCATTCTCATCGTCGGAGCAGAGAGGCGGAGGCAGAGTGGAGACATCGAACTTCTGCTCGGGACTGTCGCTGGAAGCTTGCGAGTCCACATAGTGACTCGAGTAGAACCTCTCCACATTATTCAAGCTGAATCGTTGGTCGAGGTCACGCGAGTAGCGAGCCTCTTCGCCGGGCCGACCCGCCTCGAACTGCGGAAAGCACTCCTGCGTTTGGAACATCACCACTTCCTCATAGTGCTCCGGGTAGGGGCTGCCCCTGTACTCTTCGTACTCGTCTTTATCCGGCGGCAACTCGGTGTCGGAGTAAGCCACTGACTCCTCGCGTTCGAACACGTAGCTTCCCGATTTAGACATTTTCGGAGCGCGTTTTATGGTGTCGATCGGATAAGCATAGTCATCGGAATCGTCCCTGTCACTTTGTTCCTCGTAGAATACTCTCTGCTGATGTTGTCCAGACGGCTCACCCATAGACAAGTCTTCGGATTGACGGTACGGCGAGGACTTGTTCTTTTTCAAAGACGATTGGCGACTGCTTTTGTTGGAGTAAGACGGCCGCGGAGGACTATCGTCGGGCATGTACGATGGCTCTTGCGAGTCGAGGTAAGGATGACGCAATCTGCCTAGTCTATCGAAGCGAGGGAAACCCATTTCATCCTCATCGGCCGACGAGCCAAATCCTTGAAATTGCACAGGAGTTATGCTGATAGGAAACTGTTTCGCTTCGTAGTTAGCGCTCTTATATTTTGCATATTCATCTTGACCCTCATCTTCAGAATAGCTAGCGGATTCCGCCACATCGCCCTTCGACATTTCCGAAGAGGCAGACTCAACCTCTGGCAGATAGCTATCCGAGCATTCCGAACTCTCGATGCGACGTACTGATTCCTCCACATTCAAATATTGATCCCCGTGATGTTTATCACTTTCTGAAGAACACTGACTTTTTGTAGAGTCCTCTTCCAACACGTCCTGAATCTTTTCCTGACGCTTACGAGCACTGGTCACCTGCTTCTTACGTCTAAATGTCCTCATTCGCTCTCTTGGATCTCTTATGACATCCAGAGAACTGTCGGTGTCGTTGCCACTTGGAGGACTTTTCAATGAAATATTCCTCACTAACAATGACTTCTTGACTGGCGCTTTCAATGGTTGAATTGGAGGCGACTCCGAGCTTAAACTGCTAGAATAGTATGGGGAGCAACGGGAAAGAGGAGTCTTCCCAGATCTTTCGGCTGACTTCTTGTCTTGTAAGTCTCTGTGAACTGAGGGTATCTCAGGCACAGATATGACGGGCAATTCAGAAGATGAGAGATAATGCTCATGAAAAGACCAGCTTTTTGGTTTGCAACGATATTGTTGAGATATTTTATATTCCTTAATCTGGTTTTTGGATAAAGTTTTGTCGTCATAGCTTGCGTGTTTTGCCAACGGTTTGTAATCAGATTTCATGAACTGATGAGGGCCGATGTCTTCGCGCATTATGTTAGAGAATTCTTGACTCTGGTAACGTTCGCTGTGTTTTTCTTCTTGACTATAGAGTTGTGACGGCATGTCGATATCAAGCTCTGGTTGAGGTTCGGCGAAGTAAGGCTTGAAGTCGCTGTCTTCGCTTTGGCACCGTATAGTCTGTTTCAAGTACCTATGAGACTGCTCCTCGTAGCTCAAGCTTTTCGGTGGAACATTATGATATCGCTCACGCGACGAATCGTGAGGGTGCTGGAAACCTTTCAGTCTTTGATCGAATCTGAGTACTCCATTTGTATGTTTCTGAAGACTACTCAAAGAACTGGAGCTTGATTTATCAGATTTATCGCTATAGCTGATGGAAGACGATTTATCCGTCTTGCCAGCGTAAGAAGCAGTCAGTCTTAGGACAGGTTCAGTAGGTTCGTGAATTTCGGGCATGGGTGAAGATGGTTTAGTGACAGTAACTTCTATTTCGTATCTGTCTTCCGCTTCATCGACGTCGGAAGGAGCTTCTTGTGATAATGTGTCGTCGTGTTTGGCATTATCAGCCTGATGGTGATCTTCTCGGGCTGTAGCAACTAGAGTGTGAGTTGTGCTCGCCGACCAATCAGATATAGATTGTGCCAGTGTCAAAGTACTGTCGCTTTTGGTGCCCGAGCTTCCACTATCCATGCCTTTCCGAGATATTGTAGTTTCAGAGCTGTACAGTTTATCGTACTTGATATTTTCGGAACTTTTGTCCAAACTACTACTTTTAGAACTCATTTCCGCTTGAGAACTTATTTTTGGTGGTTTTGGTTCGGATTTCTTGCTCGCATGGGAGCCCGAATACACTTTTCCAGAAATATTTTCTGATTTTTCGCTTTTCGGTACCGATACTGCGGAAATGCTCTCGGAAGCCGATAGGTTTGCATACTGGCGTACGGTGTTTGTTCCTGTCGACCATTCTGATATACTCAAGCAGATGGAAGTGTCCTCTGAATGAGAACTGTGAGTACATTTCTTTTGAGGGATGCCTATTTTGACGGTTCCATCCAAATCCGTCCCAAAGGAGCTAGTCTCTTCCTCTGAATGGCTACTGTGACTACAGCGTTTGCAAGTGCCGGCGCTTCCAGTACTGAGTTTAGTGACCGCTCGTACTGTTTCGTCCGCATTTGTAAGCGAAAGAATATCATCGACAGAAGTATCGGAATTGTTCGATCCAAAGGAATGTTTGGTTTGATTTCCCAGATGACAAAAGCCCTTATCGAAATCTGGCGATAACGATTTGCTATCACCACCAAACACATCATCAGTGTACAAGAGTTCGTCTTCATATATGGGGCTATGATTTGTGGGAGACTTAGGAGACCTTTGTGGCTGACTTATTATTACTTTTTCTTCCAAATTATTTTTAGTGAATGATTTGTTTTCAGCCCGAGAACAACATGCGCCTACGTCACCCATGAGACATGTCTTACTGAATGTACCGCTAAGGCACGATTTTTCATAGCTTGGTACGACGCCTTTGTTAAGACAAGCCGCTTCATCATGCTTTTCCAAAGGCTCTACCATATAGCCAGACTTTTCGTATGGGATGACTTTGGTGCTTTTCTGTGGACGATCATCACTATGCTCAGTCAGCTTCTCTGATTTAGATGGCACATCTCTTTCCAAGTCATCATCATTATTCAAAGTGTCACTATCTTCGTCAGATCCTTGCAGTTGGTCTTTGGAACTCTCAGATTGCAATGTCACTTTCATAGCCTGTTCGGGTTCATTACTCATGTAGTAAATGTGAACTTTTTCAATGATTGGCGTTTCAAGTAAGCTGGAAGGCAGAGACGGCCATTGATCAAAATCACTGGATTCACGTCTGCTCGTTGCTCCCGACTCTGGTACTTTCACAGTAACTTGCGGGGGCAATTCTGGCAAAGGCCAGTCTTCAGAATCTTGGCTCTCACTGGCCGATGATTGCTTCGAAGGTGCTTTAAGAGCAGATCTTAGGTTTGTAGGACTATCATTGATTTTTTTAAAATCAGTATCGTCAACACTTTTAGTCGCTTTCGCCTCCTTTTTTGACTTTTCGTACATTTCGCTGATTTTAGTTTGATCGATGGGTATGTCTGGCATTTCAGCTGAAGTTCGCCGATCGGTATCTGATATGTAGGCGACGTTAGCGTTGCTGGGCGGATCGGAGCTCAGGCTAGCCTGGTGATCACTAGAGTTCAAAGACTCTTCATTGATACTCTCAGAGCGAGAAATAGCTTTTGTAGAATCTTCATCAGCGCTAGTCTTCTCCGACGCAGTACTGCGTTCGGAGATCCGAGACAACGTGCGACCAAAGTTTTGACCGTATCCTATAACAACATCATTACTCGTGGATGATGTGGCAGGATACAAGAAATTAACAGGGAAATCGTTGAGATCGTCAGTGTAATCAGCTTCAGTTGAATCTTTTGAAGTATTAGCAGACAAAGATGGATTTTTCGAAAACGTTTGGAAGTCGTCGAGAAGCCGCTGATTATTTAGATCGAAAACGTCTTTATTTAAAGCCAAGCTTTCGTATCCTTCATGATCTTGTGGGATCCATGCCTCTTCAATACTTGTACTGTTCTCACTGCCCGAAGCACCGAAGAAGGGGCGCCATGTTGGCTTCAGTTCTTCGCCACGCCGATAGGCTTCGCCGAGAGATCCCGAAGTAGACTCTGTAGTTTCAAATGAGCCTCTAGACTCTACACTCAGAGATCCTCGAGAATCCATACTAGATTTGGAGGAGCTCTTTTGCTCATCCAAGCGACATTTCCTCCTGGATGATGAATCATCAACGCTCAGAGATCCTTTCGAAGGCGTTGTGGTCGTAGTGTCCATGCTCGATTTAGAAGAGCTCTTTTGGTCAGCGTCTTTGAGCGATCTCTTTTTACCTCTAAGATCTCTCTCAAACGAAGAAGTAATGACGTTGCCATCATCGTCAAAATCTATTGTAGTATTTTGATCCTCTTGTGAAATAGTAATTGCAATTTTAGTCTTTTTGACAGTTTGTTGTAGTTCCAGAGCCACATCTGAAGTTTTGGATGCGGCTGATTGACTAGATTCAGATTCTTCAATGACGAACTTTCCAACTTTTTCAAGGCCGTTCTTTTTAATACCGGGGCGAGAAAGTCGTTCAACAGTTCTATTGATGCTTTCAGAGCTCGAGTCTGAGTCAGATGGTGCTCTTTGCGAGTCTACCTGGCCTTGCTTTTCTAGCGTAGGTGTAGGAGATTTTCGAGTGCCGTATTTAGAAGGACTGCGAGGACTTTCAATGCGCGACATCTCAGGCACCGGTGAAGGTGTTTTTGAGTTTGACTTTGAATGTTCACTGGATAATGTATGCTGAGATAATAAGTGCTCTTCGCCGTACTCCATAGCCTGTTTCAGTTCTTCTAAGCATTCTCTGTCTTTCTTATTTAACTTTTCAATGTCTTGGGATATGCCCAATGGTCTCGCAATAGAACAGCTAACACTAGACTCGTCGTCGATGGAACTACCTTTAATGTGACTTGATGGACTAACATCTTTTTCAATGCTAGTCCAGGATGTAGATTCAGAGCTTCGTGAACGTTCAGCACTAAGCTTGAGAAGCTCACTCCTCTTAGACTTGGCTGACAACAAAGCCTTATCGGGCTTTGGGTCTGTGGGCGATTTGTCACTACCAGAGCTGCCCGCTTCCCCTGACTCTGTCTTATTTGTAGATTTCGAAGTACTCGAGTCGATGAAGGGTATATTTTCAATAGTCGGACTGTTTTCTTGCGGTGGAGTTACTATGATTTTATTTTTGTTTTTCCATTTGAGCGACAGATCTATGTTTCTAGGATCTCTTGGTGATTTTATCTCGCGGTCCGTTTCAGAGTCTGATATTACTTGCGACATGGTTTCGTGTTTTAGAAACTCAACTAAACTAGCAGATGATTCGTCGAACGTCGCTTGTGGGTCTAAAGTCTTTTTTCCTTTAGTAGTCGTATGGCTAACATCTGAGAATTGAAGTTCTGTTTCGACCGTATCATCGTAGTCTACTGAAACCCAAGAGCCAGTGTCGTTGCTTTTACCTCGTAGTAGTTTAGTCTTCTTTGATTGGTCTTGGTCCGAAGAGCTATCAGCATCGATGTAAGGTAGAACAATTCCTAGCGTATTACTATCGTCTGAAACCTTTAGCTCACTGATATCAGTCAATGATTCTTCCTCACTAATCAGTCGAGTAACTACAGGTTTATTTTCTTTTAAAACCAATTCATGAATATTTTGGTTGCTTTTGCTTTCCTGAAGCTCTCTTTGCTTGTTATAAATGTCCATCTTGCGGCGTTCGATAATAACAGTCTGCGTGTCATTTTCAATGACAGTGTGCTGAGAGCTCGTCATCCATTCAATGGATGAATCATCTTCAGTTCTCTCTCGATAGCTGTTGGACGGCGAGACTTCTTTCAAGTCTTCTTGCGCTTCTGTCACATCTTTTACACACTGCACAGTGGGATGAATTTCTACTTGAACCACTTCTTGTTTGAAGTGTATGTCATTTGGTTCCTGAGGTGTATCGGTTGGCGGTGTTACATAATTTCTGTCTAAACTTTTTGATTTTGTCTTCGCATCAAGATGAATGTCTGCCTTACGATCTAAACTCTTTGATTTGGCACTTGGAGTTATCTTCTGGTAAACTACTTTTCCTTCAATCAGTTGTTTGATTTCTTGCTTCTTCGATAAAGTCTTCGGAGATTTCTGCAAAGCTGTGAGGTCATCTAACTTGTCCTCCATTGACTGACTTTTATCATCCAAACTTTTATTGATTTTGTTAGGCGTTTTTGTTGTCTTCTGATCCTCAAAGCTCTTACTGACTTTGCCGACCATTTTATTATCCAATTTCTTAGGTGACTTTGCAATGAACACGTGGTCTTCAACTTTACTATTAATTTTGGTATCAATTATTATTTTATCACCTTCCGTCTTCACTACGATCTTGTCCTCGGGCGGTGGGAACGCCGGCATCGTATCTTTCACTGGACTTATGAGTGTTTTTGTTTGTTTCAAAGCAGCTTCAAACAACATTTGCTGTTTTTCTTTACGTTTAGCAATCTCAGTATCACTTTCTTCTTGAGATTTAGTTCTTTCTTTGCTGTTGCCTCGTTTAATGTCCATTTTCTCTAGAGATTTTGATTTTTCTTTCATCATCTTCTTGGCCGATTGCTCCAGTTCTTGGCTCTTGGCACGTGCCATTTCAAGCGGTGGCACTGTCAAGAAATCTGGTCTATCCTTCAAAGACGATGGTAAAGATTTTTGTGTTTGCAGAGATTTTATTTTAGTAGCGTTTGTGTCGAGAGATCCTCCTTTGTTCAACTTACTGTTGATAAGCTTTTGCTTTTCGTCGGGTTTCGCTTTCAACGTTAGTTTCTTCTTATCCTTGCGTTTGATTCTCTCTATATCAGGCACGATCTGGTCTTCACTCAAATCGGACAGTTTTCTTATGCTTCCCCTTGGCGAGTTTAGTGATGACGTAGGAGATCTCGACGGGGATTTAGAAATAGGCGAACGAGAATGCGGAGATCTATTCAAAGGAGAGCGAGACGGGCTCTTGGCTTGTGATGCCAACTTGCTTAGGTCATATCTTCGCTTGAATGATCTCGGACGTCGCTGTTCTACTAGATCTGCCAAGAGCTGTAGCTCTTCACTGTCAATCACCGCTGACTTCGATTCGACCGGAGTATCTGGGACTTCTTCTTCCACTTCATCAATTTTTTCGATAGTATCTTTCTTAGGTGCTTGTTTTACTTTTTCATCAATAATCGCTTTTTCCTCTAATACATCCCCTTCCTCATTATCCTCCATCGTATCATCTTTAGAGGAGAATGCGTTCATAGGCGGTAGTCTATGTAGCTGTATAACAGGTGTATCTAAGCTCTTAGCTCTGCGACTGGCTGTGGGTGAATCTAGCGTAGCTTTTTGACGTTGCAGTGAAAATACAGAGCCTTCAGACAGATTCAACCGGGCGTGCGCAAAGAGGATCGGAGTCCCTCCTTGTTTGCGCAGCATTGGAGAGATCAGCTCATCCCGCAAACTCTTTTTAACGTCAAGTTTCATAGTATCTTTTTTTTCGTCTCTAGTTGTATCACTTGTCTCTTCTGATGGAGCACGTACGCCAGTAACTTTGGCTATCTCCATATCGGCATAATGCTCTTCATCAGATTTAAGGAACTCAATGCTTTCAGGGATAGGCGAAGGTATATTTTCGTTGTATTCCCAAGTGGAGCTCTCCTTGCTCACTTGTTTTACTTGCTGCTGCTGTTGGATTTGTTGCTGCATATCCTGCTCTGCCATTTTAATAGCAATCTCATCCTCGGAACTCGGAATGGAGATCGAGCGCTCAGATATACGCCGCAACTCTGTAGCGTTGCCACTTATACCGTCAAGAACTTGAGGATTGTATTTGGCTTCGAGTTCAGCCAGTTTGCGGCACTGCGGCGGAGACCCTTCGATCTCAGTCGAGCTCATAGTCTGGCCGCGATGCCAAGCCCCAGATGTAATCTTATCGTATTCTAACTGCAGTATCGGCTCAAGCTCTTTGCGAGATTGAGGCGGCGAGAACTCTAGTTTTGGTGCGGCCTCAGTCGTGCCGAAAACGTCATCAGAATCAACGCTTTCGTCATCCGAGGAGAATGATGTGATTCTTATTTTATTGCTATTTTTCGTTTTTATTTTACCGCCGATGCCTTTCTTTCCAGCGCCACGAGTTTTACCTCCTCTTTTGCCAGGCGGTAACTTATCTGACTTTGACTTTATGTCAGCGCGTAATTTTTCCGCAGCCGTCATAGGTTTTGGTTCTTTGCATATTGGCGGTTGCTGCACATTGCGACCGTTGATGGTAAACTTTATATCATGATACTGCGGCTCATGCATCATGCTATCGGTCTTAGAACTCGTAGCTGAGTCGCTTTCGATTTGAGACAGCTTCGAATTCAACGTCTCGAGCAAATGTGGGTCCAAACTTTTAGTGATGTCCCGTTTAGGGCTGGGCAGATGTTGCATCTGGCTACTTTTGTCGACTTCCAAAGTGACAGGATCAACTTTGGACAAGTCAATGTTTTGGGTGAAAAGAAAATCACGATTTTCTACCTCCAGGAACTTTGAGCTATGATCGATTTGAACGCTATTCCTGGGTGATTTGGGAGACTTAGGGGATTTAGGTGACTTTGGCGACTTAGGAGATTTAGGAGACTTGGGAGATTTTGGTGATTTCGGAGAGCGTGGCGATTTTGGGTGGTCGTGATACTTACACCTAGGATGAGCATTCACAATATGGCGGCCGTTTTGCGGAGGAAGCATTATAATGTCTGGAGGCTGCCGGTGACCGTCCATAGGGGACGGAGCGGTGCCATTCATGATATGCCTCTTGTGGAGAACGTACGGAATATCGTACCCGTCGTCGATCACTTTTTTGTTGTCCTTGAACCCGGCTTTGAATGCATCGAACTCCTTAAAGTAATTCTTTGGTAAATCAAAAGGAGAGCGTACGAGATCCGTGTGACGAGAAGGCAACTCGAAGTGAGACCGTTTAGTTGCGATCGGCGGGGCGCTGGGGATTTGACGGAAAATGTAATCTTCATCGCTAGATTCGGCCGGGGTCAGGTCGATAGACTTCTGATGCATGAGAACGTGTCGTCGCGAATTGACGCTGCTGAAGCGCGGTCTGTTGGCGAGGCTGTTGGGGTCGCTCTTGGTGCGCTCCACGGTCGGGTGGATGTAGGGCACGGCGGCCACTTCTGCGAGCCGGCTGCTCGAGCTGGTTTCCAGAATGAGCTTCGGATTATACTCGTCGAAGTGAGTCTTAGCCATGAGTTCCTCCTTAAGGCTATCCTTCCGGATCATGTGCGTGTGCACTTTCCCGCGCATCGCCTTGTCGAACTCCGACTGGAGAATTGGCGCGCCACCGCCACCCGCCTGAAGCAGGTTCTTGCTGGCCTTGTTCTTGGCGTACTCGATGCTGTCCATAGCGGGCAGCACGCGCACGTTCACCTCCGACTCGTTGGAGGATTCCTTGATGAGGTGCGAGGGCGGCGGTGGCGGACCGGTCTCCCGGCTGGTGGAGCGCGTGAGCGACTCTATCTTGTCCTTGTCGAAGCTGAATACGGTGTCGGAAGAGCGGCGCCGCTGGTAGGTGTGCACCTTGGCGGCGCGCGTGCCCTCAATCTCGGTGTCGAGGCCGGCGATCTTCTCGGGCCAGATGTGCGTGGTGTGCGAGGGCGGGTCTTCCTCCAGCGCGAGGGGCGGCGGCAGCGGCGCGCGCCAGCCCACGTGCGGTAGGCTGGCGGCAGCCACGTGCAGAGGCGCCGGCGCCGACTCGCCGCGCCGCGCCTCGCTCGGGAACGTCGAGTAGGGCGTAGGCAGACGGAAGTAGTCGGGTGCGGCGGGCAGGTTCGCAATGAGTTCTTCGTGCGAGCGGTCAAAGGGCGCGCGCTCCTCGTGCGGGTAGTCGGGCGGCTCGAGCGACACGAATGCACCGTGCGAGTCGAAGTAGTCCGCTTCGGGGCTGGACGCGTCGCCCGGCTCGAAGGGGTCGCGGTACGCGGTCGCGTATGGCTCATAGGCCGCGCGCCGACACTCGTAGTACTCCGACTTAGAATCCTGGCTGGAGGTGCGCGACCCGCTGCGGTCGGAGCTTTTGCTCTTGAGAGTCTCGCGCGACTTCTTGCTGTCCGTGTGGTAGACACTGTCGCGCGATTTCTTGCTTGACTCCTGGCTGCTCTTGGAGTGAGGGCAGTGGTCGGTAGGCGAGTCCTCCGCGCTGGAGGTGCGCTCGCCTAACGCGCGGCGGATCTCGCGGTAGAAGGCACCATCGGAGCGCACGGATAGCTTCTCACGCGGCAGCACGCGCGGGTCGTCCGCGAGGAACGGCTCCAGCGGCACGTCATCCGCGTCCTCCACGTCCGGGTCGGGCGCCTCCGAGTCGGAGGGTTCGTTGCCCGAGTCGAGCGAGCATGAGCGCGTGCGCGCGTGTCGCCACCCGCCCGAGCCCGAGGAGCGCTCGATCAGCTCGTAACTGTCGTGCGACACGTCGTCCTGCGAGCCGGTGCGCGGGAAGAGTGGCGGCGGCGCGCGCCTCTCGCCACCCGCACCCGGGAAGCTGGCGGAGTAGGGGCGCGCGGGTACGAGATACAGTGCGAGCGGCGCGAGACGCGCGTCGCCGGCGCCGTAGCGCGTGACGGGGCGGTCGAAGCTGAGGTCGCGCAGGTAGGGCGCGGAGGCGCTGCGGCGCGCGGCTTGCGGCGGCAGCGGCGGCTCGGGCGAGTCCGCCTCCACGAGCAGCGAGCCGCCGGAGCGCGAGGATCGCGTGGACGCGCACGCCGAGTACATGTTGGTCTGGCTGAGCTCGTAGTCCAGGCGCTCGCGCGACGAGCGGAAGGAGCGCGACCGCTTGGCGAGCACGAGGTCGGGGTAGGCGCTAGGTGGCGGGGAGGCAACGGTGCGAGGGGGGAGGGGCTGACCTGTGCGCGCAGGCGGCGCGCGCGGCGCTGGTCCTCCGCCACGCGGCTCCGCCGGCCGAGCTCGGCTCCATGTACTCTCCGGAGAAATCTGACGCAAACCAACAAACATCATAATCAATCAATCAATACTCCGTTAGGTAAATTTGTCGGTGTGGTGATGTACACGGGTCCCTCACCAATGGTGTCGTCGTCCGATGAGGCGGAGGCGAATCCTCCATAGGATGATGATTGACCTCGGCATGGGTCACCAGCTCGGCCGCCTGTAAGGGAAGTGATAATCATACGCCACATTCAACTATACACGAGACAAATTGTTATTCACAACATCAATAAGAAAGGGGCTGGTGTTACGTGCTACGTGACAAAAAGTTTAGTGCGAACACAATAATTAGATAGATTTAAATGGTAACAAACAAAATAAAAATAGGAAAAAATTCACTGATATATGAGATAGACATGAAATTAGTCAATCGCGATTCATGCAGGACACCTTATTTGGTTTCTGTTCAACACTATTTATAGAAAACTTAAATGGTTTTTGAGGTTTCTGCTCATTCTAGATGTTAACAAACAAATTAAGCTATTATTTATTAAAAACATTGTTAGTAAGAAAGTTAGAAACAGGACAACTTTACAAGGCCCTTACTGTTTGTTCGCAGTATAGTCTTGAGAGCTGAAAACACAAATGGAAACATTGATTTGATGCGGTGCTCGCCAGTCCTACAGTTTTTCTCGCTCTCTCTCGTATATCGAGCATAGGTAATCAAACCAGAGAGAAGTTTCTGTCTCAATGTGTTAACGAGGTGGATAACACGAGTTCCACTCTTCTTTCTAATCTGATCTTAACATAGGGTCTCATTCATTATGTCACCCGCTAGCAACCCAATTCTTCTTCTTATAGTGTCACTAGCTCTTGCAAACCAGTTTGGTGAAAGGATTTCAAGTGGGACTAAAAGAGGCTCCTTTAGAGCACTTGGCACATGTCTTCGAACTGTTTAGGTTCTATGACATGCCGGTTTCCTCACGATGTTTCCTTCACCGTTAAGCACGTGTTTAAGTGCACACATAGATTTTTGACCATAAATATTCATTAGGATTCGAACCCACGACCTTCGGATCGAAAGTCGAGGCTCCTCTCACTAAGTCAACACGGCTTTTCCTCAATATAATTATGCTAGATATGCTATTATCCTAATGCTAATGCGACGTTGCCAGCTTGCGCTTCCTCCGCCGTGCATCTCTTCACCATGCTCGCGCGAGAGAGAGAGAGAGAGAGAGAGAGAGAGAGAGAGAGAGAGAGAGAGAGAGAGAGAGATGAATGTAATGTACCTTGTCCCTCGTGGTGGCATAGGCGGTAGCTGGTAGCGGCGGGCGAGTGGGCGCGGGGTGGGGCGTCGCCTGCGCCCGCGCCGCCGCCGAGCGCGCCTCCTCCGCCGTGTATCCCTTCATCATCAGAGAAGCCTCCAGGTAGTGAGGTTGCTTGTCCCACTCCAGGGAAATCGCTGCAATTACCATACACAACTCAAATTTCAAGGCCGATACCTGAAACTCAACTTAGCAGACGTGCCATTCATAGGAAAATGCGCAACGCAAATTAGATTACATTTTTTACTAAACGTTGAGCTCCCTTGCAAGTGGCGACGAGGCGTCGCGTTGCGTCGACAACAATTACCAATACACAACTCAAATTTCAACACTCACGCGACACATACAAAGAGAGCACTTACCACTGTGTACCAAGGCCGATATCTAAAGCTCAACTTGGCAGACGAGCCAGAAAATGCGCACGCAAATTAGATTACGAATTTTTACTAAGGGTAGAGCTCCCTTGCAAGTGGCGACGAGGCGTCGCGTTACGTCGACACGGTTTAAGTTTTATTTTTGGGACTCAAGTTTAAATAACTGGACTGATAAACTGTTATTTAAGTGATAACACAGATTATAAATTATTAACACAAAAGTATGTAAGAGCTACAAATCCAATATGCCACAGCATGCTATTTATCGATACGAAGCCTGCTCCGTCTTTGCCTGTATTTTGAACGTACTACTCAGGCGAATAAACACGACACCTGCCTCGAATGACGTTTGTGCAAAAAACAGCGTGAATTTGGATAATCTTGATAAAAAGCTTTAGAGAAGAGGTCCTGTTATACTTGGTAATGATAAGGCTTCGCAATTAGAGGAAGAAGAAACACGGAGGGCGCTGCGCGGGGCAGCGGGGAAAGCATCAAGTTCCGAGCCACGTGGCAGCCAGGTGTCATGTTTACTCGCCCGAGTAGTATATTGTCTTCATGTGTCGTGTGAATGAATAGTCATGTCGTGTCGGGTACGTACCGTCGGAGCCGGGCGGCAGCGGCAGCAGCGGGTGCGCGGAGAGGCTCTGGTTGAGCGGCGCCACCACGCTGGAGGTCGAGCGCGACGCGCGGAACGACCCCGACCTGCGACATCGGGCAGAGGATGGTGACTATACCGACCCGCCACGGGAACACCCTACTCTACCCTGTCTACATATCTGTATTGATCCGCAGCGGCGATGCCCTAGTCTATACACTTGTGCTAACTCGCCGCGGAGACACCCTACACTTGTTGCGGTCGCGAGAGAGATAAGGCTCGAGACTTCTTAGCGTGATGTTTTAAAAGGGAGCCCAATGTCCAGCAGTTATCATCCAAAGGATGACATAGGGAAGGGAAAGTTTAATACCTACCTTTAATAGTATGTGTTTCGCTTCGAAATGCATTGAATGAAACATAATATTAAGACTTTAGCTAGACTTACACGAAAAAGAAATGCCTTAAATTGTGACTATGTATAATCAGCTTAGCGTAGACCTAGGTTTTGATAGACTTGCGCATTTTCTACAAATATACATTCGCGGTGTATATGAGATTACTTTGATGTTTAATTTAATACGCAAGTGACAATATATCTTACTTCGCGAGAAGGTATCCTATCAACTTTTGATTACAAATCTAATTTCTGAAAATAAAACGTCCAGAATCTGCAGTTTTTTTTAATATCCCATGTCCATTCCGTATATCTTTAACTAGCAGAGTTAAACGATGTCGCTTCGGATTTTAGAAATTATCTTTGTTCTCTAAATTGCTTATTTGGAAAGGTTCTAGCCTTACCCCTTAGAATCGATTGGCTTTCTAACGAGCCACCAGCTTTTGGTTTTATAATGGACTAAGGGTCGCATTGTAGGCCTGTGTTCCTTTCAATTACTAGAAAAAGGCGAAACTACGAATGGATGTGAAGTGCATAACATACAACGTGCACTTTCGAGAGCATCGCACTCTCGTAGCAACCAAAATAACGGGATGACACAACCGCGTCCTAAGAACAAAAAACTATAAGCCCTTCTTCTTATCGTGTCACTAGTTCTTTCGAACCAGTGAGGTGAAAGGATTTCAAGTGCGCCTCGAAGAGGCTCTTTTCGTGCACTGTAAACCCTGCCCTAACAACAATAAAAGGAAAGGTTGCCGCTAAAGCAACGTTTAGAGATATAGATGTTTTATTATAGAGACTGTCTCTAGAACTTTTTCAATAGGCAGATTTCATTAGATTCTTATAGTTTTCCTGCTGTATTTTGCATTGAAAGATCACTACAGGGAGTTAAATAACAACATATCAGAGCGCAGACTCACAAATAGTGAAAAAAACCCTAAAAATATTTCGACAACACCATCCTCCGACCGATAGCCACGATTGCAACGAACTCATCTATGTATTCATACATCTTGGAAGAAGCGGAAGATTCAACTCTTACAGCGCATGCTCGAATGCTAAATCACCATCGATTGTACAAAACTATCGAAGCCTCGATCTAACCCGTGTTTAAATTAGTCGTGTTTAGGGAGTTTTAAACTCAATCATGCAAAACCTTAGATCGTATTTGTACGTTCTCACACAAACGCCCACAAGACAAAACCAAAAGCTAGTGTTTCCCGGCCCATGCTAGTCCACTCACCTTCGACTAACTTATATTACAGTCATATATGTACCCCTTGTTAGACACCTAGTACCCTACAGATCGCTTATACGATAGCTAGATATACATCTACATTATAAGCAGTGTCTATAGCCGCGTAAGCTCTTTGATATATCTCTACATGCAATTTGACACAACATAAAGAACGATTGCTCTTGATGTTGTGTCTCTCTACACTTGTCTATTTTGTCGCAAGGCTGTTTGGCAAAGCGTTGAAAGTGGAGTTATGGTATAGTTTACCTCTGGAATGTCTGCCGTTTTACGTAGTTGTCTCGAACGAATTCGACGATTTGCTTCTGCGTTTTACCGCTATACCTGAAACGGGAATATACAATACATTTCAAACTTATCTCTATTTCCTCCGTTCTTTTCTTTCGTTATGTATGTATGGCCCTTGTTTTATTTAACCACTGACTACTCGAGCCACGTGCGCCCTAACAATGAGAAGGCACCATGCTAACCTAAGTAGTTCCTGGCAAGTAGGAAAAGTCCTAACTAAAAAATAAAAAACAAATTAATCTTTATTCAAAAAACAAGCTTAACAAGCATATTTCATAGTAAATTAAGTAGTCATTATAGCTGGCAGAATGTGAATGAGAAGAGCCGATCAGTTGCGCGCCTTGGGAGAGACCTACGTTTGGCAGTGGATTAGAGGTTGATGATGAGGATATTGTTGATGTTGATGAAGATGATAATAATAATGATTATGATAAAGGATGATGATGATCTGGATGTTGATGTTGATAATAATGATGATGATGTGGAATGTGGATGTCGATGCGGGCAGCTCACCTAAAGGAGGAGCCTCGCGAGATGACGCGCGTCTTGTGTCGCGGCAGGTTCGGCACGCTGGTGCAGCGGAAGAAGCCGTGATTCTCCACGCACTTCTTCCAGAAGTTCTTGCACTCGTTGCGGGTCTCGAAGAAGAACTCCACCACGTCTCGGTAGTAGCCCTGTTAATAACACGAACACATTACACTATACCGTTGAGAGTACCCTGCAGAATGCCGCCTAGATGGATTGGATATATGTACATGACATTAACAATCAATCAATCTTTATTTGCGTCAAATAAAGGTACATACATACAAACATAGGGTTGAAAGGTGTCCCCTGCAAGATGTCGTCTAGATAGGTAACAACACAGTGCCAGATATTCTGGCGCAAAGCAGTCGTGTGTATACATTACACACAGCTTCAGTTTGAAGGGCACTGTAGTTAGTGTTACAGGGATTTCGAGCGAGTTAGCTATCAAAATGTCTCAAAGTAGAGTAGTGGTCATGGTAAAAAGAAAAAAAAAACATGAGACAAATTTCGGGGTACAAAAATGTTTCTGATTGAATAAAATGGTTTATATCTCACATGAGAAATTAAGAATACGATTTAGCGCAGGCCATTTTCTTAGACATTTATATAATTTAGCAAGGTAATTGCCATCCACTTACATAGCCCTCCGGATGCAATTTGATGAGGAACTTCTTCCGTTTGAAGGAGATCTTCCTGATCTTGGCCCAGCTGAAGGTGTTGATCTTGGTGTAGTTCTGGAACACCACTACGCCCATGTGCGCGACCGCCAGGTTCAATGACACCCCTTCGTGGTCCTTCGCTGGATGCATTTTCACGCCTGCAAGCGAAAACAATACTTATTACCTAGTGCTTAGGATAGAGAGATACACCACAAGGTATTAATTACCAAAAAAACGTAAATGGGCAATGCAGAAAGAACTACGTAGTATTTGTGCAGTCAGAATTTTTAGTTACTGTGAAATGACAAAGAGACAGCGGCGAGCCGAGCTTTGCGAAAACGACTTACGATAACAGTATGTCAAATTTTTACCAAAATGATTTAGAGAAGAAAAAAATTAATTAACTATTAATAAGTTTTTTTGCCAAATCTGGGTTTAGAAAGACAACTGATTATGCATATTTTTTTTTCTGGTAGTTAAAAACTTTTGGTATATATGTACTTCAAGTTAAACTACCTAGGATTTGAATAGTGTTTCGTTTGAACTCGTAAATCATGAGTAGTAAGAAATTTGAACACACTTCGCTGAATGGAGCTTTTATCACATAAAGAATGAATAAGTAATGGCAGACGGGTGAATGGAAGCTAATGGAAGCTTCATACGGATTCATTAATATCTTCGCACATGACTTACAAAGCTTTTAACTTTTTAAAACTCTAAAAATAAAAATAATTCGTTGGTTTTTATTATAACCAGCCGTGTATTTTTGGAAGACTGTCTTATGTGCTATTTAGGTTCGACACTCGGTAATCTTCTTCTTCGTGTCACTCACGAATCCCGGTGGCAGTCATGCGTAAATGGGTTTTTTCGGTCGAAAAAATCTATGTATGCATCCCACGTTCTCGCAACGGTGAAGGAAAACATCGTGAGGAAACCGGCATGTCGTAGAACCAAAAGTTCGAAAACATGTGTCGAGTGCACGAAAGGAGCCACTTCGAGGCGCACTTGAAATCCTTTCACCACACTGGTTCGAAAGAACTAGTGACACTATAAGAAAAAGACCTACTTCAAACTTAACGAAACTTAACTTTAAAGTTTAAAACAAGTCTCAATGCTCAGAGGCAGAAGACATAACTCACCATAAAGCTCGCACCTCCGCGCCGTTTCTAATAAGTTCATATCTGCCTCAGCGGGGCTTTGACCTCTGCAACAAGAATGCTCCATTACCCGTCTCGTCACATCACTCTCGCCGCCGAGATTGCTCGACACATTTAGGGAATGTCTCAGGGTCTTCAAATGCAGTAAAACTGAGAATGTGTTATTATTCTGTAGTCAGACATCTGACGGGAAAATCTTATCTGCAGTATTGAGATTGAACATATAACTTTATCTACAACTACACTTTAATATAAGTACAGAATGTACAAGAACAAGCATACATTTATCACATACTAACTGATACCCGCAACTTCGTTTGCGTTGGGAATTACCAATATTGCTTTCTTAGTACGCACTTTAAGTTTTTGACGAACAAATCCTCTAAGTTTCAAGTCTCTACGTTTAACCTGTACGTTGTCTGTCAGTCAGTCAATCAGGTCTAAGCCTTTTATAAATATTAATGATTTTTTTTCGGCGCGGGTGCCAAACCAATTAAACTTCCTGTAGTTACATTCAGAGATACTCAAACTATCTATGAAGTGCAAACCGACATGCCATAGAACAGAGATCCATTCGCATCGGGTTTGCGTGTGGTGTATTCACTCTAGACCTATTCGCTCTCTAAGAGGCAGTTCAAACGGAAAAATACTCGAGCGATTTACTGGCTCCATTGAAAATAGGACCTTTATACCACAGCCTAAAGTAGAATCGCGAAGTCGGCTCGGCGCGAGCAATCGAGCCAGTAAATTGTAGATTTTTTTCCCGTTCGTTCTGAACTGACCCTTAGCCGAGAGTAAGTGTGGTGTGTACAACTCACTGGTGTTTCTTGTGGTTCTCCATGATCCTGCGCTCCGACTCCGAGTCCTGGCCGAGGAAGAACTTGTACCCGCTCAGGTACGAGTGGTCCGGGTAGTCTTCCGGCACGAAGTCGCCGCACTCCGCTGCAACGGAGACAATGCATTAAGCACGGTTCGGTTTAAAGATCATTTATTCTCAAAAGAACATTAGAGTTCACTTATATGAGAAATAAAACTATTTATACCCAAGTTGGTACACTCTTTCGCTTTGCTCTACAAACTTTAATAAGCTTGTTCCAACTTTCATGAAACTTCGTATCTGGATAAGTTTATTGCAAATTTTACTTCACTGATTTTGAAGCTGTCACCATATGGATTTTGAATCTGATTTGCTATGAACAAGAATGTAAAAGTAACCGCGTTGTAAATTGGTGAATATTGGATATATTCTTCTTTTTACTATCTAGCGAGCAAGATTCAGATTTGTTGAGTTTTTTTTTATAATTAACCTTTCTCTTCCCACAGCTGCACAAAAGTCTCCCTCAACTCACTTACAGGGAGTAAGAATTAGAGAATAAATATTTATGCAAATATTTTTGACCATGTAAATTCCGAAACTGTTGAGCATACTGCTGAAAGATAAATTAGTGCAATAGTCATAGAATGGAAGCCAATGTATGGTATAATGACCAATAAGTCCTCTAGTTTTACCCTACCTAAAGTGGCAGGAAATAAAACTAGGATTATCAGTTACAAGGAAAGTTTAATAAAAGCCAAAAGTATGATATACCTTGCACGATATAGCTGGCCATCAACGCCGCAGTGTTCTCATTGCACTGGATGCACCCCTGCGCCAGGTCCCGCTTCACTTGCAGACAGAACAGGTACCGAGTGAACTCCTCCTCCAGCCGCGCTGGGTCGGGCGTGTAGAACTTCACGCAGAACCGCAGCGTTGGCTCCAGCATCGAGAGGCCCAGTTGACGGCACATGGGCTTCTCCACATCTAGCCAGTACTGAGGAAGGAAGAGCTAGTCAGTGTGAGCGGGAGATTTATGCCGGGTTTCCTGAAAGAGATCGCTTACAGCGATAAAGCCGCCCCTTGTACTATACCTTAGGGTGCGTCTCGCATCGTCTCGTGAATTGGCCAATCATAGTGCTCGAAGTGGAGATTTCGAGCACTGTGATTGGCCAATTCACGGTCTGCTTCTCTATACTCCGCCCAGCTCCGCGTCAGAAACGCATCCTCAAGACCGAAGCCACACTGCTCCGTTGCGTTGCGTAGCGACACCGATTTGTACTGGCTCTGCGTCGCAGCGCTAGATTTGGACGTATTCAAAATGCCAGTACAAAACTGCAACGCAACGGAGCAGTATGTCTTCGCTCTTAGGCCTCTTTATACTTTGTTCATTAGTCGTACGTAAAAATAATAAGGCGAAAATTCCGTTTACCTACCAAGCAAAAGTCGTAGGGAATCGGATTATACTTACGAGATATGATGTAAGTGTAAGTGTAAGTGATGTTAGCAAGACAAGAAAACAAACAAGAAGCAGTAAAAATGTTAACTGCTTTCGGAGCAAAGTTAAATCAAATCAAATCAAATCAAAATATTTATTTCGGACAACTTTAAATGTAGATCCATATAAAAACATAACTGAGATGTTGGATTCTTTCAAGAGCCATTTTTTCGCATTTTTGCTGTCTTTTTCCCGAGCGCTCGGATAAAAAGTTAGCGTAGCCTATAGAAAGCCATTAACCACATTCTTCTTATTCCTAGGCCACATAAATAAAACATGGAAATTCAACAATTATTTCGGGCTAAGAGTTAGTAGCAGCACAATCAGAATGCGAAATTAGCACTTAAGGGGAATCCTCAAATCCGAATTCCATACAAAATTTTTCGGACAAATACTCAAAAAGTACGCCGTATTACAGTAATTTCTTCGCACTATTCGTTTCATCCATGTTTTTTGAATTCGTCAATGTACTTTAATTTAGATTTTATACGTGTTTTAAAATTAACCCTACTAACATAAAAACACGCATAAAATATAAATTAAAGTATGAAACCTTCGACTTTTTTTGTTGACTAAATCAAAAAACATGGACGAAACGAATAGTGTGAAGAAATTACTATAATACGGCGTACTTTTTGAGTATTTGTCCGAATCATTTCGTTTGTTTCGTTTGTTGTATGGAATTCGGATTTGAGGATTAGCCTTAAATCTCGTTCAAAAGCAAAAGCTAGAGAACAATAGCCTGCATTAAGTAAGCGGCAGACAGCGCGGGTGGAAATGCATTATTCAATTATGAGTGCACCCCGCCCCGTATGGTTTCCTAGAGCGCCACTTATATGACGTAATGATTTAAGCATCTATTATTATCCCTACTTATGCTATAAAGGTTAAAGTTTTCGAGGTTGGATAGATAGATCGATGTTTGTTCCTTAATCGTGCCACAACTACTGCACCGATTAAGCTGACATTCGGTATGGGAGTGGTTCAGGAGCTACATAAGGACATACATAGATTATCTCTAAGCCAGATGGAGCGAAAAGCTTGTATACTCTTATTTTTCTTAAGGGACATTCATTTTAGTAAGATATATTGGGATCGATAACACGTCACATACTTTCTTTTCTTTATTTTTTTAAACCCGACAATACTAAAGGTTTTTTATAATTTATGTAAGTTTATTTCAAATGGAATCGAATGCGATTAGGAATGTTCGCAGCGGATGAGAACGACCCAGGTTTTCTTAGCCTCATATGTAAATTGATGGTAGTAATATCTATGTTGTATCACGTTGCATGAAGCAATAGCTATAAAATACACAAGTAAACTATACATTGGCACATACCTTGGTCCCATTAGTGTCGACGTATTCGAGGCCGAAGTAGTCCGCTTCCAGCAGATGCAGTTGCCGGCACACCTGGTCAAACAGCACTCGGCCCAAGGCTTTCGACTGCAACAATACATTGTCATTGTAGTATGCACCGCTTTAAATACACTGGCTCGCTACAGGAACAAATACAGGCTTCAGTCTGTTTCATGTTGACACCATTCCATTGCAGGATTCAGTATAGATATGAAGACATATTTTAGTTAAATAATCAAGGTGTTACAAAAACATACTGAAACCGACTTCAATTGGAATGTTTCAGTGAACGTAAACCCCACTGAAAAGTTACAGGGATGCAAATACGCAATTTCGTTTACATTCGACGACATACATATTTTTTTCAGATATTACAGAACCGATTTTGATGAAATTTTAGGGAACTAATCTGAGAGTATAAATCCTCTCAAAAAAAATATATTTTTTAAATCGGTTTATAAACAACAAGTTCTTAGGTAACAAACATTACAAAAAAAACTAATTTAGAACCTTTTCCTTTTTTAAAGTTTATTAAGTTGAAAATGTATGACTGATTTACTATATTTTTGTCTTATGTATTGCTTACCTGGTCCAGGCAAATAGGTACTCGAAGAATACTGACAAAGTGTGAAATAATAACTAATATTTAGAGATATTATTTCTAGTATTCTATGATTCAAATTAGGTTTAAGACAGCAAAGCATTAATATTGGGGTCAAGAGTCGCAACAGGCAACATAAATCTCGACAAGCCTGACAGAACACGGGCACACGTATCCTTTCGTCTTGTTTGCATGTCGTTCGCAGACAGGTGTGGTATTGCACCAACAATTTATTTAGCAATGCACTACATAAAGTTACAAATTCAAGGCATGTATCATATTACATTTCAAACAAATTATACGTAACTGAAACTCATATTGGAACTAGCTGCTGCCCGCAACTTCGCGTGTGATATCGAGATTAAAAGAAGCCTACTACTCGGGCGAATCAACATGACACCTGGCGGACACGTGGCTCGGAATTTGATGCGTCCCCCGCTGCCCCTCGCAGCGTCCTCCGTGTTTCTTATTCCTCTAATTGCGGAGACTTATCATTACTTATCATTACCAAGTATTACAGGACCTGTTCTCTATCAAGATTATCCAATTCCACGCTGTGCTTTCCACAAATGTCATTCGAGCCAGGTGTCATGTTTATTCGCCCGAGTAGTATATAATATGTTTTTCCAGCTCATATGCTATAACCATACCTAATTTCAGCTCGTTCGGTTAAGCAGTTTTGGCATTGAGGAATAAACATTAATCTTTGTTTTTTTTTACAGAATGGACAAGTTATTAACCACTACCTCATCTGGTGGTAAGTGATGGCGTGGTCGAAGATGGAGCACGCTTTTCACTCTAAGTCTTAAAGGTTCTAAGATTATAGTGGTCCGGAAATACAGATGCCGGTAGCAAGTTCCACTCCTTGCTTGTGCTCAATATAAAGGTTGATCTATCAATACATCCTTACCTTTCAGATTTGTAATACCAGTCAGTAGGTTTGGAAGTCCTTGTGCTACACTCAGTCAGTTTACAAAGAAACCTTTTGAATTTACAACTAGGACCCGAGGCATATTTACCGAAGTTTATATTGCATCTGGGAGGCAAAGTTAAGGGTTTTTAAGCTTAGGCACGTTTGAGCGTCTGTAGCTGTGCGTGGGTTTCCCTAGGGGTCAGAGTTGCCGAAGCTGAATTTAAATTGAAGTAGCGGCTTTGGTAGCGGTACTGAACAGTTATTGTACGAAATATTCTACGGACTCACTAAAAGAGTTCTTGGTAATTTCGCGTAGTTCTTGGTAATTTCAGTGGGCGTAATTCGTTGTAACTTGTATTTATTGGTAACGTTAACATGGACTGTTACAGCTTTGTGTATTTTAAGGAATTCAAAATTTTTTTGGTAAGTTATATGTTTTACGAATAGGGATATAAGACTCAATAGGCTTTGATGTATAAATAGGCTTCGGTAAGTAACTAATTAGTAGAAAGTCTAATAAAATTCAATTGAAAGTGTTTGATTCAGATTCAACTCATCTTACCGAACAAAAAGGACAGAAAGGGTCCCACAATATCTGTTTACAGCTACAATATCTCAAAGAACTCGATATAAACGCAAAAAACGCGTCCGATTAATTACAGAAACAGGTGAACCCCAACTTGGGACATTAGCCGCAGGCAGCCAATAAAATTTTATCTACAGTCGCAACTATAAAATTGAAGTAGAGCCAGGATAAACTCTGGGGGATGCTCTAGTGAAATTGATTGCTGCGGCTGAATGCGAACCTTAGGTACCTGCTATAGTTCAGTCAACTAAACTGCGAAAACGGAGGGTTATGTTTTTCGAGTGTAACTATGTATGTTTGACTCTTTACGCCGCTCTGCAGGCTTAACGGCTGAACGGATTTTTCTAAATGAGGTGTCGTTGGATATGGCTGGGTCACGCGAGTGCTATACCTTAAATGTCAAAAAAGTCAATATGGCGGTTGTAAGGCACCAAAAAGTGTGAAAAAAAATACAAAAAACAACCAAAATTTGATGGTATGTTTAGATTTGTTTTGGTCATTGGAATGTCATAGAATGAAATAAAAGTGGCAAATATCCAATATTCCAGTAATGTTTAGGCAGTCGGGTTTTCAGTTTTTATAAAAGATTTTCAATATTTAATCAGAAAAAACAAGCTGGAAACGAAAGTTAAAATATAAAGTTTGGTAAAGGAAATTGTTTTTTTTTGCATAATGTCAAACTAACTGTTACTTCTCTGTGACGGAATCGATACGAATGTGCTGGTTACAAATGTTGGCGTTATAGCCTAGCTTGGTATGGACAATGATGCAAAGGAAAGAATGTCATGTGACTTGAAGAGTGCTGAATATGAAACTGGATGGATATAAGAGTAGAGGAAGGCCAAAGAAAAAATAGATGGACTGTGTGAAAGATGATATACGGAATAAAACAGGTGTAAGTAAGTACTGAGATGAGGCTGATAGAGACGAATGGAAGAAGAAGACATGTTGTTCCGATCCCACGTAAGTGGTAAAAATGATAAGAAAATGATAGCCACCGGTCACCTCACGTGTTCGAACATTGAGTCGAGAATGATGTCGTTTTTTCATAGTTCTAATCGATAACTTCCTAGTACTAGTACCTCGTCCTTCACATGACAATGCATCTTTGCTTGCATCCGTCATTGGTTCATGATTCATTCAGGCGAGGAGGAAGTGTGATGATGAATCACAATTTTGCAGATAATAATCATTCATATCTACACTTCCGTCAAAACCAAAATAATCATATCAATTATGGTTCATAATATGGTCTCAAGCAAATTTTGACTAATTAGAAGTTTTCAAACAGGATTTATATTTTCTGTTTTTATCGATGATATTTTTAACGATAGCACAAAAAGCCCCTTCTACTGCAATCAATCTTCGACGCATAAGCATAATCAGCCTATAATGTTCCCACTGCTGGGACTCAGACCTACTCTCGGCAGGAGAGTGAATGGGTCTTAATCCACCACGCGGACCCAATGCGGATTGGTTGATGTCACATGCCATAGAACATTTTTTTTTATTCTGTCCTTAGACATGCCGGTTTCCTCACGATGTTTTCCTTCACCGTTGCGAGAACGTGGGATGCATACAAAGATTTTTTCGACCGAAAAAACCCATTTACGCCCATGACTGCCACTGGGATTCGTACCCGCGACCATCAGATCGCAATGCAAGGGTCTTATCCACTCGGCCACCACGTCCTCAATCTTCGACGCCTTCGCATAAATTATTCAAACTAGATGAATAAACCCTATTTATACAGGTGCTATTTTCGGAAACGTTAATATTTCACTAGGTCCGGTGAAAGGTGTTAAAGGGAAGTTCAAAAGCACAGCGTGTGTAGTTTCAACAAACAATGTTGGGTAACGAAACGGACAACAAAAAGTTCCAGTAGATAAACATTCAACGAAACGGGACCCATATCCCTCCCCCCTCGTAGCCGAGATGAGGGGAACGGATTATAAATATCATTGAAGGCAAATTGGTTACCGCATCCGTTGCCGTTTATCTCGAGTAAAGGATTTTGTGCGAGAGAGTAGGAGTAGTTCCGACAGAAATTACATACAAAGAGCAGTTTTACTGCTGGAACTATCGCGGGAGATCCATTAGCTAAGCTCATGTATTGTTTAACAGTTTTATAAACAGTGTTTTCAATAACATAATGCAAAGTAATTTTAGAGCTCTACCACTTACAGTCGAGACGACAAACATTGATTGATCTCCAGCCCCTACGGCGCGTAACGGAAAATTCCAATTTATGTGGTTCTCTCAAAAGTAACGTGAGATTAGGTTTAAATTCGAGGGTGTTTTATGTGCACATGTTATCAGTTATTAGTTTCATCACAAAGATATACATATATCACGTAAAACGCTTTTGTGCCGAAGTGGACCTCGCAAATGGAATAAATGATAGCAAATTTATCTCAAACCTTATTAAACCGGATTATATGGTTCATACAACTGCATTTTTTTAAATGTGCATACATCCACATGTTTTTCCTGCTACGAGTATAATCTAATTTGCAACCCATCTCGTTTAGTTTCAAAACATAGCACTCAACAAAATTACATTGGAAAAGTTTTCTTTTAGTTGTGTATGTAGTAGTAGTAGGGTGTAAAAGTAAATGAGCTTGAATTAAAAAAATCCAGGAATTAGATATACAAAACTAGCTCTCTTTTTTTAAATATACACAGATATAAAAATAGATTCGTCCATTTATCTATTTCGGACAAATCATCAGAGTCATAAGATTTAATTAGTCTGACCATAGATTAATGTGGGCTGAAATTATGGACCGGTTTGGTTGCTACGCGTACACTTATGTTTGACGTCATTTTGGAGAGCCATTTTAAATAATAAAGATGATTAATGTGGTTGTTCGAATATATACCTAATATTTATATATATACTATACATACTACTCGGGCGAATTAACATGACACCTGGCTCGGAACTTGATGCTTCCCCCGCTGCCCGGCGCTGCGCCCTCCGTGTTTCTTCTTCCTCCAAGTGCCAAGCCTTATAGCATTACGAAGTATTACAGGACCTCTTCTCTTGTCAAGATTATTCAATTCCACGCTGTACTTTGCACAAACGTCATTCAAGCCAGGTGTCATGTTAATTCGACGGAGTTATACGGTCTACTGTTTATTTTAACCTTTTAAATTGGATCTAACATTTGGAACGAAAACTGTGCTGGTATATCAGCAGTAGCTTGAAACAAAGCTTGAGAAAACTCTATTGTGTTGATTGTTCTTCGGGAATTCAAAATAAATTCTAACGACCAAATGTAAATAATAAAACAAACAACATTCTCCACATTCTCGGGTAAGAATTCAAAGATTAATTTTTTTTTAATTCTTCAGGACGTCTTAAGTTGACTGGTTATCATTATCTTTAGATGCAAATTGGTTTGTGGTAAGCCAAGATTTTCACAAGAACAAGCAAAGAGGCAATAAAGTAAGTAGTTGAATGGTTTCATGATTATTTAAGGCTTCGGATTACGGCACTGGCTTAACCTGGATTTGTGCCAAAGAAAATCGAGTAGTATAATAAGGACATTTATAAATCCAAGTTACTTTGGTATCAAGATAACCCTTTGGGTTCTTTTTCGTATTGTGAAGTTGGTTCAGTGTTAAAAGTTGCTTTACAATGAGCCATGCTTATGCCGAGGCTTTTAAAAGTGCAGGTGTGCGAGATTAATAATACGAAATACAACTACATATTTTTCAAAGTTTTTTTATAATAATTATTTTATGTCGTCCAGGTAAACTAAAAGACATTACCATCTTCACTTAGTAATATTATACCAGCTGACTTTACATCTTTCTTCTATGCCCAAAGTAGTGTAATATCCGAGCGTTGGGAGCCCAGTAGCCTAGTCCAATTCACTCCCCAAAAAATTTTTGCTCAGTGCGCCTAAAGAAGTTTTCACTTCAATAATAAATCTGTTGCCCTACTCTACTCTCGCTTTAATAATTAGGGCAACCCGATTTATTTTTGTTACTGTTTATTTACGGGTACGAGAGGCTCTACCGTTGACGTCATGCCTCGAGGTCTGTCAATGAAAACAAGCCTTTATAGCCCAACATTTAAAGGTTAACAGGAGAATAAAGCTGCGAAGGCTGTAAAGAAGGAAAATGTTCACTGCTATTTATGGCTAGTATATTAGACAGGATGATTTTTTTCTAATATATAGATATACCTACATCCTCTAGGATCAGCATTGCCTTAAGTTTAGCTTAGGTTTAGCTGAAACATGTAAAAAAAAAAGCTTTTTTTAATTTAACATAAGAATAAATTATACGAGTATTTGTTATGTGTGTATTAAAAATGTACTGTAAATCAAACTATTCATTTCTTTAAAATTTTATTATGAATATTAAAGTATTCTTGCTTAGTTTTCTTCTTAGCAAATACTTAAAGGCATTTAGTTAAACTGATAGGACAGACAGGTCAACAAACTTGAACAGCGAGCGCAAATCCTCCAACGCATAGTAATTCGAATAAACGAGAGGGTTGGTAAATGTGATGGAAGTATTTTCCGAAACATAATTTGTCTCGAAGGGCCGTTAGTAAAAAAATATAACCTGGTTTAAATTATGAAAAAAATCTGCGTGAATATCACCTTTAAAATATTTCGAGATTATAGCCATGACTATATCATAGCCAACGAATTTATGAATTTCACGGGTATTTTTACCTTCCACTGACTCCTATGCCCACGTACACCTGAACCTATGTATAGTAAGACTGGTCTTAAAAAATCATTGAACTGATGAGAAAAGTTCATTCATATTGGATTCTTAAAAAATATATACAAAAAAGGTTTCGCAAGTGCAGTCTGACGTTTGTGAATTTCAATTAGAACTTGTGAATATTTACCAGCATTAACCTTTTTCGTTATTAACCGTCTCATCGTAGTGAGTGGCTTCTTAAACTCATTAAATTAACTAGCTTTTAATTAAGTCTTAAAATCACCTGAAACGTACGGAGTGCCCATGGGAGGGGAGGTCCACTAATTGGTGTGAGCTTTGCAGAATCTACTCCGAACGGGTTCCCGCGACCTGTTACCAAGGCGATAATGACAGGAACACGATGGGTAGTCGGTATTCTGCTTTGTGCGGCGAGTCCGATATACCCTCCGGTCTTCCCAAGGCGGAGGGATGCGTAAATATTTTGATAAAAAATGGATTTTGGAGGTCCATACTTACTTGTACAACTAAAAAGCGCAACCAAGCCACAAGTTGAGTGGCAGGTACTAGTAGTCGCGTTTTGTGGCTGCGACTAGTCGTACAGTGGGCAGGCAGCCTAACAGTTTGCAGAAACGTTTAAAGTAATCATATCGAGATCGATAACAGTAAACTATAATTGTATCGTGGTCTTCCGAGATATTTTGTTCAGAAATTGGTACCCAAGCAATTAATAACTTTTAGCGCTGGTCACGCGATGGATTTAGAAATCTCATGAAGCAAGTTTTAAAATTCAAAACCTTTTCCATTCAAATGCAATGAGGCGGTTATCATAATAAAAGAGTAAATTACTTTTTAATGACCCGAGGTCGAGGGCTTCTGAATCTCGGTTATGAAGCAGAATCTGAGACAAGCTAATAATGTCATCGATCGCCTGACGAAGAAGGCGAAGAGACTGGCAAACCCATGATATTATCATAGTTTCATGTTACATTGGACAATAATGTTAAGAAAACCTAGCCACAACGTCCATTTCAAAGCTTAAAACTCTACTATGTGAGCGTGAGATGTGAAGAAAAAATCGAATCAAAGTATTTTTTTTTCCATTGGAAATTTATATACAGCGAAAAACGCGCAATAACCGGTGTCAATTCAACTTGCGCAGTGATGTTTACTTCCCGCGAGGGGAACTAGGGCGGGACACGACTAAAGATTGCAATAAATCATTTTATAAATTACGGGGCGTCCGTCCCCCTAATATCTCGTTAAATTGACCGAAAGCGGGGATCTGAAAAACAATACAGTCACTGAGACAATTGAAAACTGCCTCGCTCAGGCGAGCGCTCTAGCCTCTTTAGACGAGCTCTATCTGCTGGCATAGTTCCGAGCCTCAGATAAAAGTAGATTACATTTTTAAACTGAAATTCGGTCCCAGACAAACTTTTCCGAAGCAAAATGTAATGCAAACTCTGTTGATTACACGACAAACAATGGATAGTAATTATCGCGTTGTCGGTCGTACAGCAAACAGAGCAGCCATTATTACCTACGACTTGGGAAAACGGTCATATTTCTGTGCTAATAAAGCTGATAATAGAATAAAAATTACATGATTTTAAAGTGTCGTGCTGACCATTATTTAGTAAAAACTGTTCTGAGCGAGTGAAAAGTACTTAGTATATAGGTACCAATACACCATTGAATAAGGAGCATTCCTTTTGAATATAAGGAAAAAATCCATAGATGTGAATTTTTGGAAGGGATGCTCGGAGATCCAATTTACTTTGGAGATGTAATACAATATTGCATGTGGGTCGACGCACCCATTTGCTCAAAGTTACAAGCACCGCTCTTCCTTCCTTACGTAATTACGACTTCAAACTTTGTACCAATGAATTTTGAGCGCTACGATCCCATCAAGATTCAACGAACGTAATTGCTTTTAATTTGAATCCCGAATATTCACTACTCAAGCAAATAAATTTGGCGAATCCCGCCCCTCCAATAACCAAGTCTAAACACGGATTCGAAAGCACAATGAAAATAACGATGAACCAAATTAAAAATCCGACAATATTTAAGGAATATTTACCAACAACAAGAGAAGTTTAAGTGCTTTTCAGTTTTATTTAAGAGAGCTTTTATTTCTCAAAGCCTTTATAAAGCTGCAATCCAAAAAGAAAACACGAGTTGGCAACCACAAACGAAACCAATATCGTCGATCAAACACGTCGCCAGCAGAAATTGAATAGTTGCATCGGTAAACGCTCCCGAATGCAGAAACCGTTGTGTTGGGAACTCTTGTCTGGGGGTGCGACGTGAACTAGGCTCTCCTATCCGTGTTGAATACTGAACTGAACGTGCGTTTTTTTAACGAAGATTTGGATTTAGATTAGAAGATCTGATTTCACTCTCAAACATTTGACTGTTTGAGAGTGAAATTAGATCAAAACAAAAACTAGAAGAAACATTTTAGAAAATTTGATAAATTGATATTTTCACCCAGTAGAATAGGCTTCACTTTTATTCACTGCTGAGTATAGGCATAATACGTGGCATGCACTAGTTCAAATCTAAGATGTCGTAGCGCATGTGAAGAGCTCTTCAGTTCGTCGCCTCCATTTTCTGCCTGCAGCTTGACAAATAGCTACCTGCCTGCTCGAGGGTGCTCAACACGTTTGGCTAGACGGTTTTCACTCAAGAGCTCTTCAAACCCAGCGGTTATCGGTTGTTGAGCACAATAGTCAGCGTACTGTCACTTCAACTTACCAACTCTTTGAGCTACAGCGTTAACTTGCCCCATTAGAGACATGAACTTAAATTAAATGAATCGGAGGGCTTACGATTGTCCTTATTTGTTAGAATGTTGAAGAGAACCGTGTACCAAAATAGAAAATAGGATCTTGTAAGTATCAATCCAACTATGTATGTACGTATCTTGTGGAGGATTTGGTTCAACCTGTTTTGTTCGATGCAGTGTCGGGCGCGTATCCGGCGACTCCACGCGATTAGAAGAATGCAAATGTTGTTTATGTAACAAGCAACGGATGAGAAAGTTTATTCTTCTATTTCAGTTAATGCGATGCTAATTTCACCCTCGGCCAACAGGTCACGTTTTCTGTGACTTGATTTGATGCTTACTTGACTAGTAGAAGAGTTAACGAGTACTTGCGTACGCAAGTGGATAGCTCAGAAAAATGTAGAGCCGCTATCCAATCTAATAGCTCATAATGTGGATGAAACATAGTACCTACTTAATTCATATTGGATAAACTGCATAATAATCAGTATATAGTTTTCTCTCTGCTGGGAGCTAAAGCTAACTAAAGATATAAACTAAATAATAAAAAGTAAAGTTCTGAAAATATCTCTACGATTTGCTTGGCTTTATATCAATCGCAAACGCTCTACCGCGCTAGCCTATTGTCTGATTTAAAGACCAAACCAATACCTGCTAGAAACTCTAGATATTGTATTAGTTTAAACCCATTCCACTCTTTCAAAAAGAAACTCACGAAACCAATCCTTAGCAGATATTGAATCGAGACCAATCGATCTCTATTCAAGCGTGCACCCTTTTACTTGTTCCAATCTGATTGAAGGGGCAACTGAAAAAGCTGAAAGAGTCCATTCAATTTTCTAGTCGGTATTGCATACTGAACCGAATCAATACCGAATCTCGCTACAACGCAGTCCCTTTCGGTACTTATATCCACTTCGAGTGCATGCCAAGAATGTTACATAAAACGTCGGTCGCTATGACTGTGTTGTAATGTAACCCGAAGACGTTATAATAGTAAGTAGTCTTTGCCTAAAATAATACTAAGGTTTATGGTAAACCCAGTAGAGAAATTATAGTGAAAACTTTTAAACAATAAAATATTGTAAACGATTGATTGGAACATTTATTTACCACAGACATCCTTGGTTATAATTGGACAATAACGTCAACAATATATTATTCCTTACATTTACATTATAATACGCGTAAAGTTGTGACGTTTATAAACCTAATAATAAGCCGTTTCATATCCCACCCAAGACCAAGCAAGGTAATGTGTCTCTAACTACATTTTCATTTACATGGAAAGCAAAATCCCCACTTTAGCCAATAAGGCAGGTACTAGGTACATTTTCAGAGCTCATGCATATTAATGGCAATAATATTCAGTGTTTCGGAGAGCCGCATGAAAACATCATTTTAGTAGGGACATTGCTCAGCTCTTCATGCATTATGGAAGCTCTGAATTAGTATAATGATCATCATTCTGATTTTTTATTCAGAGCGTCTGTAAGTCAAGTCTCGAATTTAACTTGCGGGAAGAGCATTATGCTCTTTACAAACAATATTATTTGCAACGTGATATGTATGAGATTTGTGCGTGATATTTCTTTTGAAATATCCATAGTAATAGTATTATTTCAAAACTAGCTGTCGCCGTTGCCTATTTTAAAAATGTATTTCTTATTACTCACTTTCAGCTCTTAACGAACACACCCTCCAAGTTTGAAGTCTCTACGTTCAGCAGTTTGGCTTGTAGAGAGCAAGCAGCAAGATGCTACAGTACTACAGCTGAATTGATCTTACAGAACGGAAGTGCGGTGTCAGAAGCTCGGAAGTGCATGAATCGTTCCATTGTCACTTTGTACTGGAAATTGAACTCTGCTGCCGAGCAAATAAATCATATTATATTTCAAATGGTATGAATCACTTCCTCGACGCTTCCGGTTCCATTTTGTTTTGGAATGAATGTTTTACGCGGTTCGATGATGTTAGCAGTATTTGTAGGGTAATTATGATTTCCGTGCTAACGAAACCATGGGTCAGGCAAACGAAGTCTTGAACATCATTCAAACAGACTTTACTGGGAAAAGAGGGCCTCACAAAAACCTTTTATAACAATCGGCATCGGATCATTGTGGTTATAAAGTTTTAACTTTACTCAAAAAAAAATAGTTTGGTCACGATTTTACCTGATATAGCTGAGATTATTATGAAAACACGAATATTATTCCTTATAGAGAAAATAAAGGTAATAGACAAGATCACATTAATAAAAGTGGAAGCATATTGATTAGTTGCGGAACAAAACTCTATCTAGATAACAAATTGATTAGGTAATTTAGTTGGTCAGAAATAAGCCTGTTTCCACACAAATGGTAGTTTGTTGAGTGTAGTTGAGCATTAGTTCGAAACTTTTCCCAAGTTGCTTGTTATACCTACATCACACAATGTTGTGGCAGCTCTGTAGGTGAATACAACTTTATACAAACAAGGGAAACTGTAATCTGTCATACTACGTTCGTCCGTCGTTAGCAACAAAATTAGCGTTTTAAGGATTCAACAGATAAGGTGTTGTGAAATCCGTGCCTAAAAAAGATAAGGGTCAGTTATTTCAGAATTACTTGAAAATCGTTTCAGTATTTTTATAAATACAGCAAACTTCAAATGTGAAAATAACGATAGCACAATAAGAGAAGGAAAAACGCAAAGGTGCAAATGTTTTACGAGAAAATGTCATTTTTTTTTTATTTACGAGTAAGAGAGACCTTTTTCTATTCAGCGTGCGACTCTACTAAAATCATCCTATCATGTTGAGAGCCGTTAGTTAGCAGATAAGCTCAAACATTTACACGTTTGCTGTTACCGAACGCTACGCAACGCAAACATACATAATTAATAGGCGTGGGAAAACTAATGAAACAGTAGCAGCGTTAATATCTAGTGACAGGCTGTAAACAGCTCATTGACTATGTAGCTGGTAAACTCTTCAAATGCCACCATGATGGTTCAATGACAATGTGAAAACAGTGCGATAGACCACCTTGAATAAGACCGCAGAGTAGGTGATAAAATCAACGCAGGGGCTCTACTAATTAGTTAAATTTGTATTCAGTCGAGTAAGGAGAAGTCGTATGAGTAGATTTTTTAACGTAGACTAGCTGTTCGACTGTTCGACTACCTTTCTTAGTAGGCGCCATGTCTTGACAAACATACCCTCTAAATTTTAGGACTCTACGTTCATTGGTTTTGCCTGTACTTTGTCTGTCAGCCAGCCAGTGACCAGTGAGGAGGACCAAGCCGTTTAATATATTGATGATAGAATCAAGGAAGATAAATTTTATTCGCCAGCAGTTGTTTCAACAAACCATTTAGCATGTTACTGATTGATTAGGTATTACCAAGAAGTTTCGACCGTGACTTCGTCCACGTAATCCTTCAGCAATAAATTAGAGAGAGAGAATTGAAATTTTACTGAATTCTGATGTTAAATTTGTTTTAAGGCCTGCCTGATACCTTTGTAAGGTAATGATCTAGCTAGAGAGTTTATTTGAAAGCTGTGCCATGAATAAGCAGGCTAACTTCTAATTAGCCATTGGAGCCTATTATTGAATAACCAATCACCACGTTGGAGGCTGGAGGATAGAATGAAGTAACGGTATAATTAAAAGCCTTGAAATATTTCACGTAAAAACTTACACAAAATTTTCGAAAAAAGATTAATTATTATAGCTCTACGTAGCTATTGATTAACAGAATTCAATACACCTCGAAGACCAAAACTTGAGTGAATAAAGATATTTTGCTGACGAAAGTAAACTTAGTTTGATTTTCATTGGAATCTACAAATTGATTTGACTTTATGTATACGATTTTAATGTGGAAGTTCTGATTAGAATATTTTAAAACAAAATCAATTTGGCTGATTACGTATTCAATTTCAATCTACTAATACAACCCCAAGATTGGCTGCTATAAATTCAATTCACTTAACGTAAATTGTGCGTAATGCGACAAGCGTTTTCGTAGTAACCATCAGGTTCAATGCCTTCATCTTTGGAACTTTTAGGTTCGTCGTCTCGTTTATCGGTGTTCGTCTGTCGTTATCATGTTCCTGATAATTAGGCCCCCACTTATCAAGAGCACAGTTGGTTTTCTCTTAGAAACCAGCCTCTTTCATGGGAGGTAATGACGTATGTTCAAATTACGTCCGTAACTACAGGGCTTATTTGGAAAACTACTAGAAATTATTCGAATTAACTTCCGAAGAACCCGAAAAACAATTCGCTTCGTAAATTAATACAATGTTTGGAATTTAAATCTCATATTAACGCCATAGGACACCCACCTCCTTTGTAACATTCCGTTGCCAAAACTGTTTGTTACGGGCCTTCAAGATATCTAGGTATACAGCGTGTTTGCAAAGCTTGCGTAGCAATACTTTTTGCGACGGAATTTTGGCGACCCTTTACCGCCATGCGTACAGAAGACTCATCTCCTACACCTTCCTAAACCTACCTACATCCTACATAAGTCAGATTAAGTCTTTTAGTAACAGGAAAGAGATTACACCTGCCCTGGACAAAAACAGTGCCACGCAGGACTTTGAATGAAAAGTTGCAGCACTGGCTATAGCGACTATATTCAGTCATTCAGTCATTTCATAAAAATTGCAGTAATTTCCATAACTACAGTGCCTTATTAACCGAAACAGTAACGCATACAGACTACTGCACGACCGTATAGTAAGCTGACACTGTTGGTAGTTGACGCCTTCCAGCGATAGATTCCTCTAAAATGCAGCTGCAAAGCGTGAGATACATACCTGGACCTGGAACATGGATATGCTGTCGTCCAGCATCTGTACCCTGACGGCCAGCATCTTGCCGCCTTTCTTGGGTGTTGCGGGCGGCGTGCGCGTGCCGCCGCCAGCGCCGTCTACCCCCGCCGGGGTGCTGGCCGAGTGGTGCATTCGGCCTGAACACAAAACACTACTTTATGGGAAGGAAAAACGACAAACTCTTACAACTATACGGCGAATGTCTGTTAAGATGGATAGATGTATAGGTATGTTTGTTATTTAACCACATCAAGATAGATAGATGTATTCTTCATTGCACTGTACACCTTAAACATTACAATACATGAATACTGAAGAAAAAGTGATACAATGGGCGGCCTTATCCTTAGGGCGATCTCTTCCAGGCAACCTTGATATGGACACGAAATATTTGAACAAATAAGGCGGTGGTGGTGTCAAGACTACTGATCAGATTGAGCTGCTTAAAAAACACATAGGCTACTGATAGAGTTAGCCTGATTTTGACACAGCTTCATCTTAATATTTATTGCTTTCTGCTGATCATAAAACTCCTGACATCAATTTTCAATAGAAAAAATATTTTTGAAAAACAGCCAATCGGTACTTTTCAGTTACAATTTGATTTGTTAAATACCTACATTATTAAAGAATCAGATTTAAAATTCAATAATAATAAAAATCTTATCTATCAATAAGTTTATTTTGAGATATAAATAGTCTACTTCAATGGACATCCTTTCATTCCCTTGCGCCATACTCTATAATCTTTATGCTCAGTCAATAGTAGCAATAAAATACTTAACTAACTGATTGCCTATAAACCTTAATCCAAGGCGACATAGTTCAAAGTTGCAGAGCAATTTCAGTAACAAACTATATAGACTCAATTTGTGGCAAGTTATTGTTCATAAATCCCCTATGACCAAGTTGGTGAAATGATGTCATGTGCTATTCATCAACACCAAACAAGTACCTACGAAGTTGGGCTAGGCTTAGACATACATAAATTATACATAAGTCACTAGGTAATGCTGGACCATCATGATGGATGACATAATATCATGGTATTGTTTGGAAGTCAGTGTAATTTTAACATTATTGTTGTGTTGGTATGGCTTAGAGTACTATATCAAAGTTGATTTTACTAAATATAATAATTAGAGATAGATAGCATAGGAATGTAAGATTGAGGTATTAATTTCCTGTTATACATTTTAAGGTCAGAGATAATGATTGCCGTTGATTATAACAAATTGGTAGTATTTTCAAGATCATTAAATTATCAATAATCAATAACTAATTTTAAAAAATAATTTATGACACCATCATCATCATCATGATGCAATTTTAAAACCATTATACATTTTATTTCTACTCATAGTCTCAATCAACCTTTAGTTTGTTATCTATATAATTATTATTTACATAATCGTAAGGTCCTCAATTAAATTGATATCTTACCTGGTAATGTGTGGTATCCTATTGTGGACAGATGTCCTGTGGAATTACAACTTCCGGGAGGTAACTCTGAGTCCATCATAATGTTGTCTTGTCAATCCCTTGCAAACCCAAAACGGCTGGCACTTCAAATGCCATGTCCACTACATCACTCCTAGGCTATTCTAACAGGGTAGTCTATCTGCAGAGATAAGAAAATTGACTTCATGTCACTTACAAGAGTTGAGGCTATTCACTATGTTCTTTTATTTACTGTAAAGCAGCTAATTTCTGAAATGTTTTGGTTCACAGAGCTTGAATAATACACATAATTGAGCTATGAGCGTAAATAAGCGGTGAGAGAGCAGCCAAATTGGATTATTGCACACGATGGATGCAAACCGGCGGCGCCCCAGTTTCTCACCCCTCAACATAAATAGTTAGGATGCAATAACCAGAAAATAGGTCAACGGAGGTGTGCCCGCTCGCAGCGACAGAGACGGCATACAGCCTCCTTCCGCGGCGAATTGCGATCATAGAAACCTCTTGCAATTGAGTGTAAGCATATCCGCATTTTACGAGAACCACAAAACATGAGCTGCTGAAATCTGAAAAACTAAACACCCCATAGAAAACATCTGATCTTACTTTCTTACAACTGCAGAAGAGGGAGAGAAACGACTCAACGAATCCCTAACTCCAGAGTTGACAACCATCATACGTTTACTACCCCCGCGTAGTTGTTGAATCGGTAGTTTTTCACAAAAATAACTACATTTCACACTTAGATACCAGTATTTGAGTCACCACTTCTAGTACACTTATTTGATAATATTTGATGTCAAAGAAATCGCGTCGCATAAGTATTTCTATTTTTTATTTCACGCCCCGACGACGACGCAACCATCCGCGGCCATATTTATTTACTAAACGCAATGTTGCCCATATCCAAAACATCATCGTCAAATTCTACCAAAAAAAGAAAAACTACTTTTTAGTTGAAATCAAAGATGCTCGATTGTTTTTCAAACATAAATAATTAAACATCTTCGAGAATTTAAAAATCCTAAAATATACAAAATTATATTTTTAATAATAAAATCAATTTATTTGAAAGCAGAAAGAAGTATATGTTGACATCATTATTTTGATGATTGCTTGTTTCGATGATAGCATGGATGATCGCATCTCTAGCCGGAAGTAGATAACTTTCTAAGAAAAGATATTCATCGCTGGACGACATGCGTCTCTGGGTAAGGGTCTCTAGCTAGGACACTATTTGCCATGTCAGACAATAACTTTGCTGTCAACTTTTTGTTATGTCTAAAATAGTAAACACCAAAAGGCTGTGTGTGTTGTATTTGTATCTAATTGTTTTCGTTAGAAAATCCAATAAAAACCTGTCGTGGCGATTAATATGAAGAAAAATAATACAAACCTAGAGCTTGGAACGAACTGATCGAAATGGAAACAACACCCTTGATAGCTAGACCCAAGAAAAGACCACTATGGTCAAGGTAATAACATTTTATTGAGCTCTTTTCATCTTGTAGGATCTAGCTTTTGACAGATGAATACAATGGGAAGCATTTATTGTTGTTTTGTTTCAGACTACCGTTTCTCACATTTCGCAAAAAAGAGCTAAGTTCTAGGGAGATTTACATAGGACAACTGCCTGAGGAGGAATATCCACCCAACTATGTTTGCAACCAAGTAAGTAGACCAAACCCATTATCATAGGTACATAAGTAATTATCATGTTGCTCATATGATTCTGAATTATCATCTCATTAAGAGCTCTTTGTTCTATGTAGATATTATTTATGTACCTATATGTATATAATTGATTGTGCCTTTGTAATGCAACAAAACTAAAATATAAATGATTACTATATATATATATAAATGAGACAACTTGTTTTCTAAAGAGTTGTGCAGACAATACCCTCGTGTGGTCATTGGTGAAGTTGCAATGTCTTAAACTATATACCTTGTTGTTAAGGCACCTGAAAATTGAATTTTGGCATTTTAGCATTCATTCAGTCAGTCAGCCCTATGTACAAAATATACCTATTTAATTTTAATAGCATAATTTGCTTGCATTTGAATCTAAAAGCAATTTGGCTACCTATTGGTTGGAGTATCAAGCTCCTATCATATTAAATGTAGCTATTAGGGCCTCCAGTACCGGTTCCTTTTTCCAGTACCGGGATTTCGGTACCGGCACACGGCCGGAACCGGGAGTACCGGGATTTTCGGTATTCCCGAAAATAATTAGTAGCCTATTATTAAGTCAAACAGAAAACTCGTCAAAAACGATAAAATAAAGAAAAGTCGAGCGAAATATAACGAAAAGTTATAAGTTATATTTTTATATTTATATAATTTACTGCAAGCATGATTTGTAAGAGAGAAAATTCGCGTAACTAATTGAATATTGCATTAACAATACAGTCCCAATTTTTAAGTTATATATCAAGTATAAATGGCTTATAACGAAAGTTTTGAAGTGGATATTTCTTTGTTTGCAGGATTGTATAGGATTACAGTTCAAAAGTTAGTACGTCACATGCGTAACAACACTTCTAAACGAAGGTTGATTTGATTTCTGATAAAATAATAGTTTTTAATCGTACTTTATTTGTTATTTGTTATTAATCTTCACAAGCCAATGCTCAATGATCATGTCAATGTCAATGATCGGCCTCATAAGTATGTTAAAATAAGAAAACCAAAGTTTAAAGATACGACACGTGTTTCGCCTAGGGTTTACAATATTCGTTAAATTTTACTATTCGAATAAAATGAATAATTGTAGAGCCAATTATTCGAATATTCGGATATTCGAATATTTAATTAACATTTTTGAAAATAATACAATATTCATAAACACACACAAGAGCAGCTAGACTGGGCTTTAGTTTGATTTCAACATAGCTCTATTAAAATAAAATCAAATATTTTAATTATTACCGACACTGACGTAGTATTCAAATGCTGCCCCTCTGCCCTTCACTTTGCCTCCTTCTCAAAATAGTTTCTTTCTAACCACAAAATCTGCCTGAGGTACCTGTACTCTGGATAAATTTCAAGAAGGTGGCCTTTGACAACGACGTGTCTCGGATGGTCAATGATCATGACTTTGGTTTTATCCAATTTCATGCCGAGACCGATCCGTCGCGAGGCTGCTGCTAGGCTGTCCAGCATCGGTTGCAGCTTCTCCAGCGACTCCGCCATCAAGACTATGTCATCTCGCCGTTTATGTCAATTTCCTTTCTAGTCCAGCGTCTTAAACCCGTCCTCCAATGCGCTTGTGTTTAATTTTGGGGTTATGAAATCCCCCCTGTCTCACAACTCGCGCAGTTGGATGGGCTTAGATTGCTGGTCCTGTACTCTGTCTGACACTTATGGTGGCAGCGTCATAAACGCATCTCAGCACTTCGATATAACGATAGCCTACTTGGCATCGCTGTAAGGATTCCAGCCCAGGTTTCAAAAGAGTCGAATGCCTTCTCATATTTCACAATTGCTCCTTACAAGCTGCTGCAAAATCAATACTTTGGACCCTCAGTTTCGCTCTTTTGCTTCCTCAATTTAGCGAGTATTGAAGGTCGTGCCGTATCATCTTCGCAATCTGTTTGTTCAGGTCTGACCTCTGACGAGGTGGCCTGGGTGATTTCTCGCCTTATAGTCATCAGCCGAAGAGTTTCATCCGAGAGTTTGGACTTCCTGCCTGTACGCTACATTTAGCAGAACTTGATGCCCACATCCATAAGACTTTCAACCACGGTATGTAGGGCCTCGTCAACATCTTCAGTACACCAATGCAATGAATCTTTCCTCGAGAAGCTTCTAGAGCTTCTGGAAGCACGCCATGATTTGGAGTGGATAAGGTCAGAGCGTGGACTTCATCAGACGGTTTCTCTTGAGCTTAATAATCTATATTCGAACATTGGTTACATTTAAGATAATTGATTAAGCGGATTTATTACCAAATATATTTATATAATTTGTTGATATGTTGGTTACATTTTACCTACATAACATAACATTCATTCAGCCTTTATTATAGCTTCATACATAAACATTAATATTACAATTACTAATGTATAATAAACTCTCTTTTTTAAACTTTGATAATATGAACGTAAAAACTTAGAGCGGCCAAACAGCTTTGTTCTTAAGCGGTGACACAAGTAATTTGTCGAAAAAAATCACCTTCTTCGACACTGGAGGATGAGATAGAGAGCAGTTAATTATATGCTCAGGTTAAATGTGTACCAGGTTATCCACCGCTGTCAAAGAGAACCATCTCTACTTGGATTTTAGTGCCAAGATAAGTACTTTTATTACTTTATAAACTATTCGAATATTCGGATAATTAAAATGAATTATTCGAATTTGAAAATGGACCGGATATTCGGATAAAATGAATATTCGAATATCCGAATTGCAAACCCTAGTTTCGCCTCTACACGAGGCATCATCAGGAGGTGTGGACTCGCCGAAGTTTGAAACGAGAGTCGTGTAGAGGCGAAACACGTGTCGTATCTTTAAACTTTGGTTTTCTGTTCTTTGACTCTTTGGTTTAGTTGAACTAAAGTTAAGTTAATTAAAACCTTTGTTTAGAAATTAAGCGGATTTATTACTAAATATATTTATATAATTTGTTGATATTTATGGATCACCGCAAAGTAACGCCTGAATCAATCAATTAAGTGCCAATTTTATTAATTTCCTCTGTGATAAACTATCGATAAGTATATGTGTCAGTTTAAATTTTTTGTCAAAGACGTAACATAAAGAAGTATCCACTTATAATTTACGGTTGTATCTTCGACACAACCCGTTGCTTTTCAACCAGTGCGTCCTACCCATAATAAAATACTCAACCAAGGCGTGAACACTCACTGTTCTGCTAGATATCTATTTAGATAAACGACGCAATAATACACTATGAAACGAGCTACGCTTGGAGTTTGAGATACTTGAAGGGAACTTCATTAACAAAGCTTATAAACCCGTATATCCATAGTCAGCTGGTTTTAATGAACATAAAGCAAACGGAATCATTATTCATTATTTCTTATTAATAGTAGGCTAATAAACTGTTGATGACAACATCGGAGAAGATGGAAAGACGAGCTAGACTCCTACTTGGAAGACTGGAAGACAGTTGCCCTTGACAGAAAAGAGTGGAAAGAAGGAAGGGAGGCCTTTGCCTTGCAGTGGGACGATTCAGGCTCATAATAAAATAATAATAAGAAATAAAAATAATACGTTCAGTGGCTTAGGTTGTGGAAAGACCGTCACGTCAGTACAAACAACCCCAAAGCCCATGTCATTCTTTAAATAAATGCATTGAGACGACGATACCAACAATAAGCTGATATTGCAAAATTTCCTAAGTTCTGAACATCAACAGCACCTTTGAAAGTTAGTAAGATGGGCGGGTAGGATCTAGTGGGTAGAAGAGTTACTGTCTTTCCTTCTTTGTACTAACAGAATGCACTATTTAGCTATGGTTTTAATGATTAAAACCCTAAAAAAGCTCTTATACACTAAATTTTAAGTAATCCCGAAAGTACCGAAAATCCCGGTTCTGGATTTTTCTAGTACCGGTGCTGGAGACAGCCGAGAATCCCGGGATTTCCCGGGATTTTCGGTTCCGGGATTTCCCGGTACTATGCCCTAGTAGCTATAGCAACATCTATTCTTTGCATAAAACACATGAAATGAAATGTTCAAAAGAAAACATTTAACATATCTTCAATTTCAAAAAGGGCAAATTAGAAGAAAAAAACGGCACCTTTGACCTGGACCATGAATTTTCTGTTATCCAGCATGCCGCCTTTCTTGGGCGTTGCGGGCGGCGTGTGCGTCCCGCCTCCAGCGCCCCTTCCACTTATCACTTGTTCACTTGAAGCTTACATTATCCCATGACCTTTATTTTATTATCCCATGATTGTTTCAGCTAGGTGATGATAAATCAATGTCAATCAATCTGTCATGATAAATATGTAAATAAAAACCATATCTTTACAGAAGTACAATATCTTCACATTCCTGCCTCTGGTGCTGTTTGATCAGTTCCGTTTCTTCCTCAACCTGTACTTCCTGGTTATGGCGCTGAGCCAGTTCATCCCGATTATTCGCATCGGCTATCTATACACCTACTGGGGACCGCTGTGCTTTGTGCTCACGGTTACGCTGTTTAGGGAGGCTGTGGATGACTTTAGGAGATACCGGTAAGTTTTATAACACTCACAGAATTAGGCCCAGCGCACAAGTGTCACCGAGTGGCTAGTGGCTAACACCAACAATTCGGAATACCACATAATCGGTATTCCGAATTACACATTATCGGTTTATAATCAACAAAGTTCTGAGGTAACAAACATTTTTTTTTTCTTTTTTACTTCCAGACGCGACAGAGAGGTAAACAGACAACGCTACGAGCGCATCGTTCTAGAATCAGCGATAGAGGATTACCGTCCGTTCGTGACGGAGCGGGTGCCGGCCGCCGAGTTGAGGGTGGGCGATATAGTGATGCTGCACAAGGGACAGAGGGTTCCGGCCGATATGATCCTGCTGAGGACCAATGAGACCATGGGGACCGTGTTCATACGGACCGATCAGTTGGACGGCGAGATTGATTGGAAGTTGAGGTAATTCGCAGCTTTAAGACATGTACCTAACCTATACACAAAAATGTATTCACCTAAATGATCTTGTGGGCACCAACTCAAATTAAATCGTGATCAAACCGACACCCTTACGGCTCATCACTTCCTTAGCAACAGAGTGGTGCACAACTGGAATATACTGCCGGAAGATGTTGTTTTTGCAGCATCCACAAACTCGTTCAAGAACAAACTCGACACTTGTTTACGAACCAACACGACTATGTTTAAAAAATAGACACAAAACTTAAAAAATCCAACACTGTGTGACATAGACAATTAGATACTTAAGCAAAAGCTACTCGTCTATCAACAAATAAATAAATAAATAAAAATTCATCAGCTAGGTACCTAGGTATGCTTTGGTATTCAATTATTGGTCAGTTACATCAATGAAATCTCAACCTTATATAGAAGCCTATGTGAATTAAAGTCCTGTGTAACACTGTTTTCGTCATAGGCAGGCGTCTCTTACCATCGTGAAAAAAGAAGCCGACTGATAAACGCAACTTCATTTGCATGTACTCCAAATTTTCCGTTACATTTGAAGTCTCAACGTTCAGCGGTTTCGGCTCGGCGATAATGAATCAGTAATTCTGTCAGTCAGGACATGTTTGATACTCTCACAACTAATTTCTGATACTATTCATAAATGGATACAAAGATCAGTGCCATGCATAATTCAACATACAATTTGCAGAATACCCCTCCCATCGACTCAAAAACTACCCACCGACGCACACCTCTTAGACATAAATGCTCAGATCTTTGTCGAGAAGCCAGTGAAAGACATCCACTCGTTTGTTGGCACTTGTACCAGACTGGATGAAGAGGAGAGTGACTCTTTGGATATTGAGAACACCCTGTGGAGTGGATGCGTGGTCGCGTCGGGGCAGGCTACCGGCTTAGTGGTCTATACAGGTAGGTTATACTATACCCTAGGAATCAGGAATCTTTCACACTGAACTAATTCGCACACATTTGCCGCAAACGAGCCACCGCGCCACCGGCGACACTTGTTGTGGCCGCGTGTGGACAAAATGTGTGTCGCTGTGGTCGGTCGGTGGCTCGTTTTCTGCTGATCTTATTCTCCTAAACCGAAAGCTTTTTATTATGAGTCCTCTTACTATTACTTTGGTAAAAAAATACCACAATTTGACGACTTTTGTGTCGAAATATTTTGACTCACACATTCAAAGACAATATTGACATTGATCATGATCACATACCAGATACAAGACACAATAACTAAGACGCGAGAGCAAAACAAAAGGTGTACATCACAATGGAGATTGGAGATAATGAGAAAGCAAACATATCCTCAAAAATGTTTATTTGCTATCTATACTTCGTTTGATATCAAATATGTACTTATAGTTTCTAAGAGCTCATTCGGACGAAAGTTTTTTTACGCGCGTTAAAAATCCGTTCAAACAGAACAAATGCATTTCCAAGTAGCTGTTCGCACAGCAGCTCATTTGAAACGCGCATAATGCATTGATTCTATTTGAAGGGATTTTTAACGCGCGTTAAAAAATATCTCGTGCGAATGAGCTCTAATGGTGGTAGCACGCGCCATGTAAACGCAGCGGCACGAGGTGGCTTGAGCGGGCGCGTGTCTGCTCGAGTTAATACGCGCCGTGAGAAGCCACCATAATAGAACTCACCAACTCGCATCCATCCTATCGGAGTGATGATTATAATTCGACGACACCGTGGCTTAGTTGGTAGTGACCCTGCCTAAGAAGCTTGGTGTTCCGGGTTTGATCCCCGGCCGGTTGTTCTCGGGTCTTGGGTGACAAATGTTTGGTCTTGGGTCTTGGATGTTGTCATGTCTTGTATGTGTCCATGCCACCGGCGACACAGGGAATCCTAGTGCAGGGGTGTGAGTGTGTGAATGTTAATGTTAAATTCCAGGCAGTGAGACCCGTAGCGTGATGAACAACGCGACGCCACGCTCGAAGACGGGCCGCCTGGACCTTCGCATCAACGACTTCACCAAACTGCTGTTCGTGGCCACCATGCTCATCTCCTTCCTGCTTATCACGCTCAAGGGGTTCGCGGGGCCCTGGTACGGGTTCCTCTTCAGATTCGTGCTGCTGTTCTCCTACATCATTCCTATCAGGTGAGTCTAACGGACGTATGCGTTATTCAATGTTCTATTTCTGACAGAGATTTGATCACTGATCTGAGACATTTGATCCAATGATAGAAAAAATAAGGACCCGAAAAGAGGCTAAAGAGTCTAACTGCTGGTGTAAAGAGAGTTTTGGGTGAAGAGTCTCTGGTCAGATGTCATTACTATCTGCGAAAGGCTGCCTCCAGATGATGTACGAGTATTGTATATTTGTACAATACCGCCATACCATGTTTACGCATATTTCGAAGTCATGATTCATCACAACCTATAAGGAAATGGCAGATATCAGTCTTTAGAGGTAGATACTAGACTCTTTGAGGAGGTTCTCGATTGAGATAGATCCTCGGTTCCTCTCATCCAACTATGGCCAGTATTCATTGAATGTCTGCAGTCTTTGTTTAAAAACGCGTGAAGGTGTTTCTCTAGATTTGGTTTTTCTCCAATTTTAAGTCTATTGTTAATTGTAGAAAGCAAAGCAGGTGCTCAATTCTGCCATATATTTTTTTATTCTTTCACCGGATCACTTCATGTGTTTAACACCTCAGTTTGCGTGTAAACCTGGACATGGGCAAGATATTCTACTCGTGGGCGATCCAGCGCGACGCGCAGATGGGCAGCGCCGTGATGCGCTCCACCACCATTCCGGAGGAGCTGGGTCGAGTGCAGTACCTGCTGGCTGACAAGACGGGCACACTCACCAAGAACGAGATGGTCTTCCAGAAGCTACACCTGGGGAACGCACTCTTTCACAACAACACCTTCCATGAGGTATGATGGTCTTGCAGAAGCTGTACCTTTCATGAGGTGAGATTGTCTTGCAGAAGCTTCACCTTCCGTGAGGTGAGATTGTCTTGCAAAAGCTGCGAACGCGCTATTTCACAACAACACCTTCCATGAGGTGAGATGGTCTTCCAGAAGCTTCACCTGGGGAACGCTCTTTCACAACAACACCTTCCATGTGGTATAATTGTCTTCACGGTTTAATAGCGCTCGGCGAAAGTGGAGGGGAGCTCTGCGCAAGTGAGGTGAGGTGAGACGGCGCCTATTGGTTCCGCCGCGGCGGGAAGGTGGCTAAGCGGCCAACAGTAAACACGTACTTTTTCTTGCATAAATGTATATTGAAGTTTTAAGGGGTTTCTAATTTAAATTATTAAAAATTACGAAGCGCACGTACGGAGGCCATCTTGCTCCTTAGATGTATTGCGTCGTGAGGTTCACGGCGCGGGCCCCAGACACCCCCACACCCCGCGAGGGTTTGGCACAGTGAATGGTACGCAAACACTTAAGTTTTCTGTATTTTTAAGCTAAGCATATTGACAGCTTGGACATTGTCCCATGTCCAAGCTGTCAATAACTCTCTAAAACTCCCACAGGTAGAGTCCCTCCTGACGCAGTACATAACAAACGACGCGCCGTCGCTCCCCACCTCCCCGAGCACGTCCACCCACGAGCTGGTGTCGGCGTCGCCGCGGCAGGTGTGGCACGCCGTGCTGGCAGTGGCGCTGTGCCACAATGTGACCCCCGTCTATGACGTCACCGACACCACAGACGAGACACAGTCAGGTACCACTCACGAGACACAGATAGGCACTCACGAGCTGGTGTCAGCGTCGTTGCGGCATGTGTGGCACGTGCGTTCGGCACGTGGCAACAAGAAAACGCTAAACCTCCATAGTTTCCCCAGCACAAGCTCTATCTTTCACAATATTACTTCTGAAGGACCCTGTACGACATTCGGTTGTAATTCCGTCTCGTATTGGTTGTCGTTAGATATGGGCAGTTCAGTGATGTCGGAGAGCTGCGGCGGCGCGGTGCCTCAGCAGCAGCTGTGCGACTACCAAGCCTCCAGCCCCGACGAGGTCGCGCTCGTCAAGTGGACCGACATGGTGGGTTACACTTTACTGCTTTGCCCATTTGTACCAGATTTTCATGCCAAAGGAAAAAAATATAGAAAAAAAAGATTAACCTTAAACAAAACACGTGTAAAGTTAATCTTTTATTTCTATATTTTTTTCTATTGGCAAAAAAATCTGGTACAAATGGGTAAAGCAGTAAATAGCCAGTAGCCAAATTTTACCCATTCATACCAGGTTTTCTTGAAAAGGAAAAAACCTACTTGGATTGAACTAACTGCTATACTTAAACTAGTGTTAGCGCGGTTTCATATTTGCGGATTAACCGCGTAGATTCGCCTATATTTTGTTTTTTGCAGCGCGTGTATGCGCAACAAGCCGCGAGATACGCCTCATGCTACAAACACTCAGCAAAAAAAAAATATATATATATACGCGTGTATACGCGCGTTTGGCTTTTGAAGTTTCGCGAGTACCAATCTGCCCATATACGCGCGACAAAAATACGCTAGTTAGTCTGAAACCTCACTTAGACCATATACAATGTTGTGTACAACACTGATTTTTATTGCAACAACTTTTTATCATGTTTTAAGAGATTCATTATTTCTGCTACAAATGCCTACTTAATGCTAGTATAGCTTTAACTTCTAAATCTTGAAGGTGTCTTCAATCCTAACGGATCTTTCCAGATGGGTATATCTCTATACAGAAGGGACCTGCACAACATATCGCTGAAGCTGCGCGCGGCCAACGAGATCGTGAACTACGCCATATTGCAGATCTTCCCCTTCACCAGCGAGAGCAAGATGATGGGGATCATCGTTCAGGTAATTTCATGAGTATAGTGAGCGTGCTGAATTTCAACCTAATCGGTTCAGTAGTTTCTTCACATTCATCAACCCAACCGGGCGTTTCGGTAAAGCAGCCTCTACAGAGTGGGCTATCTGTGTTTGCAATAGCCCGTGATCGTTCCCAAAATGATTTTAGATTTTGGTCGTTTCAAATCAAACTGAGTAAGTGTGCAAGGTGCGGTATTTTTGCCTTTTGATTGTTTGCAATCCTTGGTTTGCGACCAGTGCTCACTGTGTTGTGCCTTCATACGTTTGCGTGAGAGTGATACACTAACTTACTATGCTTAAACAATTTCTATTAATTCCCACTGGAAACGAGCAAGTGGGCGTGGACTGGAATGTACCAATGAAACCAAACTGTCATGTCAGGAGGAAACGTCAGGCAACATCACATACTACGTGAAGGGCGCGGACGTAGCGTTGGCCAAACTGCTCAACTCGCCGTGGCTCAACGCGGAGTGCAAGCTGCTCGCGGCCGACGGCCTGCGCACGCTCGTGGTGGCCAGGAAGACCATGACCAAGGACCAGTACGTGGACTTCGAGGTACGTCTTTCATACTGCTTTTTGTAGCTTCGGCTGCGACTTTTAAGTTTATAAAAACGACTGACCAAACCCGGCTGGAGTATTATTATTGGAATATTGTACTTTCAGTTTATTCTATGACATACCATGACTAAATCGAATTTAAAGATAGATTATAAATATATTTATATAAGATTTACGAAAATCCATCAAGACTTGTTTGTTTTTTGAGACTTTTTAACAGTTATTATTGGCTTACAGCCGCCATATTGGATTGTTTGACATTATTTAAGGTATTCATATATCGCGTGAACTAGACGAATCCGACGTCATCCGTTCAGCCGTTTAGCCTGCAGGGCGGTGCATAGAGTCAGACAAATGCCTATGACCTCCTTATGACCATAAGGTCATAGGCAAAATCCTGGGCTGTGCAACAGTTGCACAGCCCAGGATTTTGAATCACAAAGGCCGGTAAAACCAACTGCTATTGCGCTCATCCACTCAAAAACATTTTATGTGTGGAAGTGCCGGGAGAATGGAGAAGGTTTTGTCTATACAGGTCTACACTCTAATAATGATACTGTTCCATTTTCACAGACTGAGTACAAAGAAGCCCGCTTGAGTGTGACGAACCGCAACGAGCGCACGGCGGCGGCCATGTCTAAGCTACACTGCGGCTTGGAGCTGTTGTGCCTCACCGGCGTGGAGGACAGGCTCGCCGAAAACGTGCCTCGCACGCTGGCCATGCTGAGAACTGCGGGCATCAAGGTAACGTTCGATAAGCTTCAGCGCTTTTAGCTTATAATATTTTATGTATATTATTAGTATAGTTATTGATTTAGAAAATAGGTCTGTTTCTTTATGGGTGGGTAAAAAATATGTTAAGAAAGGTGCGAGGAAGACCACCTAAAAGATGGTTTGACAACATCTGCAACACGCAGGACGGGATGGGGACACGAGGGAGGCGATGGTCAATATTGGAGGCGATTGGAAGAGGCCTACATCCAAAGATGGATATTATAATGGGCGAAATGATCATGACGAAAACCCTCAATTTATAGTTGCAAATCCTGGACTAAACAATTATAAAGAGATATTCGAGAATGGTTTTTAATCACGTCATAAAAAAAGGCCTATTGCATGGTATCTAAATCTTAAAGAACCTTAAATACAGATTAATAAGCCTGATTTTTCGTTGTCACAGATCTGGATGTTGACTGGCGACAAATTAGAAACAGCGCTATGCATAGCACGTTCATTGCACCTCGGTGGAGGCACGTCCTGGCTAACGGCTAACGAATGCAGCAACCGACGCGACGCGTTCGAACTGTTGGAGATGCTGCGGAGAACCGACCCCACCACCACCGACCTGATTATAGAGGGGGAAACGTTAGAGGTAAGTTTGTCTTAGATGGCGATGTAGCGCGTTCAGTGCACCTCGGTGGAGGCACGTTCTGGCTTACGGCTAAGGAATGCAGCAACCGACGCGACGCGTACGAATAGTTTAGAGGGGGTGAAGTTAGAGGTAAGTTTGTTCAGATCGCAATGTAGCGCGTTCATTGCACCTCGGCGGAGGTACGTCCTGGCTCACGGCCAAGAAATGCAGCAACCGACGCGACGCGTGCGAACTGTAGAAGGGGAGGCGTTAGAAGTAAGTTTGTGTTACATAGTTATGTAGCACGTTCCGTAGCCGCAACACCTGTTTAACCAAATATCGTTGCATTGGTTACAGGTGTGCCTACAATCGTACGAGGAGGAATTCGTGGAGGTGCTCCGTAACTGCAGTGGCGTAGTGGTGGCCAGGTGCTCTCCGACGCAGAAAGCGCGCGTGGCGCGGCTTCTGCGCTGCCGGGATCTGGTGGTGGCTGGCGTCGGTGACGGAGGGAATGACGTCGCCATGATACAGGAAGCGGATATAGGTACCGAAAGATTGCAGTGCCGTAGTGGTAGTGCCTGGCTGCCTGGCATGTACAGCCGTTTTGGCCAAGTGGGAGGTGCCTGGACTTTCAATCTTAAGGTCGTGGGTTCGAATGTCGAACCCGGTCGTACACATTGGTGTACCTTGATTTCTTTATTAAAAAAATCTATGTGTGCATTAAAACACGTGCTTAGCGGTGAAGGAAAACATCGTGAGGAAACCGGCGTATTATAGAACCTAAAAAGTTCGTAAACGTGTCAAGTGCACGAAAGGAGCCTCTTCGAGCCGCACCTGAAATCCATTCACCACACTGGTTCGAAAAAACTAGTGACACGATAAGCAGAAGTTGTGGCCTTATGGTTAGGTGTACATTAGTGGTTAATGTGGTTATTGTGCTCTATCATTATCATTTTCAGCCTGTAGTGTCTCACTGCTGGGCAAAGGCTTCCCCGCTTTCATCCATTCTCCTCGATCTTGTGATTGACTGTCCCAATCAGCTTCGAACTTGGTAAGCTCAACTCGTCCCCTAGTTCTTGGTCTGCCACGACGTTTTCGAGCTGTCTCTGAGCACCACTACCTACTGGCCCAAAACTTGTCTGACCTAGATGGCTGGCCCAGTCTCTTTTTAGTTTGGCGGCTTTCAGAGCAACGTCTGCGATTTGTGTTTTGGAGCGCAGCTCGGGGTTGCGAATGCAGTCCGTGCGTTTGACGCCAAGGATATTGCATCCATCGCAAATACCAGGTCTGCGCACCATATATGACAACAGAGAAGATCCATTAAGTGTGCTCTATCTATGGAACATAAAAGTAAACAGCAATTGTTCTATCTGTCTCTTTATAGGATTCCTGTTTTATAATAATAATATAATAATAATAATTTTATTTCAGACACAAGAAAAGTACAATGTAGCTTAACTAGGGCACATATGATATATACCTTAGAGACTAACATACATATTAATAAAAACTTATCAATTAGCGTGTCACTGGCACTGGGGCAATGACGTGCGCGCGGTGTCGCGTATCAGTCGTCTATAAAACTTCCTGAATACGACACCCTTCGGCCGAAATCCAGTGTCCATGAAAGTTGAGAGTCGATCCGTCGTTTTGGCATCACTTGACTGATGACGTTGGTTCTTAATTTTACGTGAACTTATTCTTTATTTCCCAGGTGTGGGTATAGAGGGCGCTGAAGGTCGGGCCGCATCCCTAGCGGGGGACGTCAGCATCCGTCAGTTCCAGCACCTGGCGCGGCTGTTGCTGGTGCACGGCCGCCGCGCCTGCATGCGATCCGCCGCGCTGTGCCTCTTCATAGTGCATCGCGGCCTCATCGTCTCCACCATGCAGGTATAGTAGCGGGGGACGTCAGCATCCGTCAGTTCCAGCATTAGACTCGGTTGATAATCCTACAGGTATATGGAGGTGAAGACGGCAACAATGGGTTCATCCCAAAAAAAGTTGTAGGGGATAAAATTGTGCAGGTAACCATTGTAACACTGACCAAATGGGAAATTATTTTTCTAAGGCAGTAACACTGTGACCAAGTGGGAAATTACTTTCTGAGCCATTAACACTGTGACCGAATGGGAAATAACTTTTCTGAGCCAGTAACACTGTGTCCCAATAGGAATTACTTTTCTGAGCCAGTAACACTGTGTCCCAAGGGGAAATTACTTTTCTGAGTCAGTAACATGAACAAATTGGAAATTACTTTTCTGAGCCAGTAACACTGTCCCATTCGGAAATTACTTTTTTGAGCCAGACACGACCAAATTGGAAATTCCTTTTTTCAGTCAGTAACGGGACTCATTTATATTTCGCAGGCGGTGTTCTCAGTGGTGTTCTACTTCTCGTCGGTGTCCCTGTACCCTGGTTTCCTGATGGTGGGCTATGGAACTGTCTTCACGGTGCTACCTGTTTTCTCACTGGTAAGACACACTAATATTCGGGATAGACATTATTCAGTCGTTTCCACTGTGGGCACAAGGGCTAAAGTTCCTAAAAAAACTTTTTGTAATCGTGAGCTGTCGTAGATTTGTTTAAATTAGCTAAGAACCATCTTGATTTATTTATTTATTGGTTGATAGACGAGCAGCTTTCGCTGATGTGTCTATGTCACACAGTGTTGGATTTTTTAATAGTTTTGTGTCACTTTTTTTAACATAGTCTTGTTGGTTTGTAGCCAAGTGTCGAGTTTGTTTTTACATAATCAGCCATCAAATTAAAAGCCTCATTGAAATAGTTCAACCGTGTGGAAGCTGTAAATACCTTTTAACATAAACCTAAAGGTCAAAAGCCGCGTTTAGTTCCATGTTCTACCATTTTTTTTAACCTGTCGTATCCCATTGTTCGGCAAAGGTATCCCCCAAATCTTTTAAATGACCGCGAGAAATACATTAATTTCGTAAAAATGCTTTCAGGTACTTGACAAGGACATACCAAGTGTAACTGCTCTGAAATACCCTCAGTTGTATAAACAGCTCTCTAACGGTAGGCAACTGTCCTACAAGACTTTCTACATTTGGACTGGAATCTCTATCTATCAAGGTATGGTCTTCTCCTAATTATTTTACACATTTTTTTAGACTAGCGAACACAACTTAATTTGCCTTGGGAACTCACAAAATTCCTTTCTTAGTTCGCGGTTACATTTTGTTGTTGAATATACTCTGCAGGATATTCCGTCGCAAAGCAGTAATGTCTTAGCATTACTGTGTTCCGGTGGAAAGAGTACTGTAGCTAGTTAAATTACTGGTCTTTCGGGACTGACCATCAAAATGATTCAAGGTGGACGACCGCTATAGCAGTGTTGCACGGACCTATGGGAATCAAATCCCTGTGTAGCACTGTTATGGTCATGAGCAGGCGTGATCTCTTACCATCAGGAGAGCGCCTAGCTAGTCTCGCCATTTGTTACCATTTTTTTTTAAATACGGTCTTTTTTCTACAGGTGGTGTAATAATGTACGGTGCTCTCGTCCTGTTTGAGGATCAGCTGATCCATATAGTGGAGATCAGCTACACAGCGCTGATCCTCACCGAGCTGATCATGGTGGCTCTGACCGTCGTGACGTGGCACTGGCTCATGGGCGGCGCAGAACTCATCAGCCTGGCCCTGTACATAGCCACTCTGCTCATATTCACACAGTACTTTGGTAAGTGATCCTGTAGTCATACACAGCTCTGATCCTCATCGAGACGTGGCATTGGCTCATGGGTGGCGCAGAACTCATCAGCCTGGCCTTGTACATAGCCACGCTGCTTATATTCACACAGTAGTTTGGTAAGTGATCCGCATAGTCATACACAACTCTGATCCTCACCGAGACGTGGCATTGGCTAATGGGCGGCGCCATACTCATCAGCCTAGGCTTACAGGTATCTTCACGGTTTAATAGCGCTGACCTTGAATGCGCATAAGTCGATTTTTAGATGTGTTTGGCGGGAGGGGTGCGACGCGAAGGTGCCCGGCGCCGGCGTCTATTAGTCGCTTAGCCACCTTCCCGCCGCGGCGGAACCAATAGGCGCTGTCTCACCTCACCTCACTTCGCAGAGCTCCCCTCCACTTTCGCCGAGCGTTATCTTACCGTGAAGACACCTATACATAGCCACGCTGCTCATATTCACACAGTACTTTGGTAAGTGATCCACATAGTCATACAGTCCTGATCCCCACTGAGCTGATCATGGTGGCTCTGACCATCGTGACGAGGCATTGGTTCATGGGTGGTGCAGAACTCATTAGCCTGGCCTTGTACATAGCTACGCTGCTCATATAAACACAGTATTTTGGTAAGTGATTCACATATTACATTTTTTTTAACAGTGAAAGCTCCTTAGGCGCACTGAGCATTTGATCCTCTTTAAGCTGATCATGGTGGCTAATAAACTAACGTTAAAATGTATCTTCGGATAAATTTAGCATCTAGATCTTCTAGCTTCTAGATCTTCTTACAAAGTAAGCACTCTAGAGCAATACAAATAGTTTCCGTATTTGCCCACCAGATGGAGACTTTATCCGTCAATGGGATTTCTGGTGGAAGGTCATCACAATCACGCTCGTATCGTGCCTGCCGCTGTACATAGTCAAACATATGCACAGAAAGTGGAGCGAGCGCCAGTACAGAAACATAAGAACTTGATTCCTATTTCCATACTACGTAGGTCTATTTTACAATGTGATATATCGTAGATGTTTCGTATGTTGCAAATTTTATTTTTCACAAACTTTTTATGCTTGCAAGTAACATATTTTATTTAAATAAGTATGTTATTTTAACTGTACGAGTTTTAAGGGCGCCTTCAAATAAGAGGCGAGGAAGCGCCACAGTGGCGCTTCTACGCCTTCTAGAGGCGCCACTATGCCACGATAGTGGCGCTGCACCTGCGCGTTTAGATATTGTATGAAAACTAGAAGAAGCGCCACTGTGGCGCCACTGTGGCGCTTCCTCACGCCTCTAATTTGAAGGCGCCCTAAGAGAAAGAATAGAGATAATATTTGTCTGTATGTACGGTAGGTAAAAGCTAGATTGAAACAGAAATGAATTTACTTGTAATAATATGTATAAATAAGATTATTTTATAGAATATAACATCAGAGTAATGGCCTGCGCAGACTGGCGGACGGCCAGCAGAGCATTTTAAAAACTTTTAATTTAATTTTATACATAACTTAATCTAACTATGTTATATATCAATCCTCCGCGAATGTCCGCGATCGACCTCGGAGCATTGAAATATATTTCGATGGGATAAGTATTAAATTCAATTATTAAATTTAAAATGCTTTGCCATACCATCCGCAAATTTTCGCAGGCCATTATTGTAAGTTTCGATACTCAAATAATAGGTACCGTCGGAGATCACAATGTTCTTGTATTTTATTGTATTCATGTTATAAGTTTTTTCCTAATATGTTTATGTTAACTGTGATTTCTCTACAAATTTAAAAGTAAGTAAGTAATGGTGTTTGTGTAGTAATGATAACTGGAATGATTTAAGCACTGGATATAAAATATCGCAGGCAAATGATATGGACAATCTACTGAACTGAACAGACTCTAAATAATCCTGCTCTAAATAATCTAAGCATAACGATTTGTCTGTTAGAATTCTCCTGGTACATTATAATACAACTTAAAAAAAATATATTACGATAAAATAGAGTCCTATAGTCCTTTATCGTTTGGCCTAGGGTAGTCTTCAAATTATTCTGGGAAATAAACAATCGAAAAGGTTTCAGAGTGAATCTGAAATCATGAAACCTCTAAATGTGCATTATAATGAGTTAAACAGGTACAAATTTACTTTTGTGATATATTTAATATTGTTTTATTATTTATGAAATTATTATCCATGTTAGAGAGATGATTAAGAAAGTAGATGCAGAGTGTAACTTTATTAACTGTTAAGTAACTAAGTAAACAAAAAATAAATAAACTGTTATGTTAATAAGTAAATAAAAAAATAAAAGTATATTTTTGGTTTATATATTTTCGAGGATAAAATAAAAGTGACTAAGACCACCTATTGTTGTAATTGTTCTTGAAATAAAGAGTAGGTAGGTTAGGTACGTAGATATGTATATTCTTAAACAGACACGAGTAGGTACAACTTATAAATAATTAAATACCCTACAAATAAACTAGTAACAACGTAAAATACCTACGAATCGCCGCTATACTTATTCGCTACGATGGCGGCGTTGTAAACGAGGTCATATCCAGCTCTGTTCTGAAGGACTTGTTGGTGCTTTGGAGGGAATGCTTCGAGACGACGCGCCGGGCCCAGGCCAGGTCGCGCGAGCTGCGGGACTTACCCGACTTGGACGTACTCGAGCTGCCGCTGCCGCTACCGCTACGACTCGATGTGCAGCTCTCTGAGAACGAACGTTCAGAGTAGCTCGCTCGCGGCTCGCCATCCAGCACGCGCGTCACGGTGCTTGTCGAATACATCGGCGATCGACTCTTCTCATTCACGCGGGTTCTCTGCACCCTCACTTGAGAGATGGACGTATCGATCAAAGGCGGTCTTTCCAGACGCTGTATCTTATCCATATTGACTAACGTTTCCTCGCAATCACTACTAGAAGACGCGCTCTCATTCCCGCTCATGATAACTTCCATCAGTTTCTCGGTATTCTCATTCATATCGTAAACTTTCTGCGTCCGAACGGAGCCGAGCGATGCTGACTTCGATCTTGAAGAGGTGCGTAGACCGTGCCGCTTTTGGCTGTAGTATACCGCGCTCTGATGAGGCAACATTGCCGGAATATTCGACTCTACATTAGCATACGCTACTACATTCGAGAACGAAGACGTCTTGGATCGCCCTCTGCATTGGCAAGCGCTGGAACCGCATAAGTAGTTGTAGGATATGAGGACAAGGTAAACTGCGACAGCGACCAGAATTACCAGACCTATGTAAAGTCCGGGTGACCAATCGGCGTCGACGTAGACGTTGGACTGGGTCAGAGACTTCCAGGGATGCCATTTTGTCAAAGCGGCGTCCTGATACTCGAACAGATTACGGCGCGATAAACCTTTTCCATAAGTTTGAACGGCCGCCGCTATTCTCAAAACTCCTCCGTAAGCCGCGTAGAGTTTCTCATCCATGAGATGCGGCGCTACATCCCGCTTCATCCAGTTCCAAAGCTCGTTGTTGAAGCTTAGAAAATCAGAATGCCGACAACTCTCAGGAGAACTACTCAAAATACATCGGGCTGCTGTAGTGTAATATTTCAAAAGCAAGTTATTTGAACTTTCCGACACTAAACTTACCAGGCCCCCGCTCTTAAAGGGTAGAGCAATAGCTGATGGCTCCGCATCATTATCAAGTCTCGGTGTCGGTAAATGTATACATGACTTGGAGTCTCGTTTTGTGACTAAACAGCTGCAGGGATCAAAGAACGACCCGGCCCCTATCAAAATTTTAGCTACGGTTAGATTTGACCATTTCGGTGTACGTTCAGGTCGCTTCCATCCCAATCCTTGGGTATTTAACAATTCTTTTATCTCATCAAAGAAATCATGTACTTTTCTAGCATTTCTGTATGGAACATAGCCAGCATAAAACGCAAACCTAACTGTAGGCAAAACTTCGTTTCTCAGATGAGCTCCGATTGTGTCTGCAACGGCTTCTCTTAGCAATGTTGCTACATGAGGAGTATTCCTATTTTCTACTGAATGAAGCGTTCTTCGAAAGTAATGGAGTATCTCCTTGATGTATTTAACATTGATTTCATCAGGATGAATCTTACCTGGCAAAAGTTCCTCGAAAGCTTTGCGAGCTCGTAATTTTACGATATCATCTTCGTTCCAACACTCTGTCCTTGCTCGCCTGTTGTTAAAAACGGAACTACCCGCATTATCACTGCTAGTGTATGTTGTGTTTGTTAAAATCAATATAATTAGAATAATCAACATCTATCAAATCACTGGGCTGAATCCTATTGCACCACCATTTTCCGATTGTAAATAAATATGAAAATGAAATAGGTGTTCATTGATTTTATTTATGTTATGCAGTCAAGAATGAACCAACAGCCGTTTAACCAATATTTTTTTATTATAATGGCGGGCATTGGCGGACAAGGGCTTCTAAGCAAAGAGCTTTTATACAGATACTAGTAGGTATACAAGTTCTTTGCTTCTAAGTAAACGTAGTGGTTATATTCTCTTTGCTTCTAAGTATACGTAGTGGTTATATTCTCTTTGCTTCTAAGACCCATCCATAGACAACCTAGGATTTCTCGACATATTTGCATCTTCCAATCCTAGGTTGTCTATGGCATCTATGCATAGACCACGCATTATAGTCAACTATAGACAACTTAGGATTTCTATGCTAGAAATGTCACTGTCAATGTCAATTAAACATGGCATGAGACTGATGCCATGCTAATTTTCAATGCCGCAATATTTAGTGAGGAGTTTTGGCGGGAACATGAAAAATGGCGCATTGGCGGCATTAAATTAATTGACAAAACTTGTATAACTTTGAGTGTTTAAGTGTAAAAACGGTGGTTTTTTATCCATTAAGTGCTCGTGAACGTGTATGAGTGTTGGTGAATAGTGTAATGCTGTAAAACCTGACTTTTTGTGTTGCCTTCTAAACTCCATAGAAGCCTCTAGTAAAGTCGCAACCACCACTACTTTACAGGGGCATGACTTGACTTATCGACTCTGACTTATGACCAAATAATATCTCCAATTACTTGACACTGGCTATATACCTTTGATGTGAAGCCAAAACCGAAGAACTTAGGTTCTTCGTAAGAAAAAAAAAAAATATTTAGTGATCCGCAATTTAAAGCTGAAAATGAATCTGATGTGTCGCCTCGTAAACGTAATACACCGAACTTGATGCGAGGGTAGACGACGACGACTATACGACCGAAGACGTGCGCGATGCGTTAGCTCGTATGTGACGGCGAATCTCTGCGCTATATAGCGGTGGCGAAACGTGTGCAAATAAATTTAATTGTGTAAAATGCTTTCGTAGACTGGGTGTGGTGTGGACATTATTTGTATTCAGGATAATCAGGCAAGATGTCTTCCCAGTCATTGCCAGAAGAATTACCGTTGCCCCACCTGTTACCGTCTTTTTTTAATGAATAAATAATATATAAATATATATTACTCCATACAATCTCTTTTTAGTGGTCCATCCGTGTCCAACTGCATGCTGTTCTGAATAATTTCGATTTACATTTACTAAATATCCATTTCCATTATCACACCAGCCAGCCTAACAACTTTTTACATAAATAGCACATACGGAACACGGGCAATACAAAGCCAACACTCATTTGACCAACTGGTTATTTCATTAAATCAGTGCAATAATAGTGCTTGTGTCAATGCAGTGCAGGGCGGGAACATGAAAAATGGCGCATTAGCGGCATTAAATTAATTGACAAAACTTGTATAACTATGAGTGTTTAAGTATAAAAACGGTGGTTTTTTATCCATTAAGTGCTCGTGAACGTGTATGAGTGTTGGTGAATAGTGTAATGCTGTAAAACGTGACTTTTCGTGTTGCCTCCAAAACTCCATAGAAGCCTCTAGTAAAGTCGCAACCACCACTACTTTACAGGGGCATGACTTGACTTATCGACTATGACTTATGACAAAATAATCTCTCCAATTACTTGACACTGGCTATATACCTTTGATGTGAAGCCAAAACCGAAGAACTTAGGTTCTTCAAAAGAAAAAAAAAATGCAGTGCAGTTATTGTAAAATAAATTCGAATTTCATTCCGTAAAATAATTATTAATTATCCTTTTATTGTTACTTTTCTAGGCAGAAAAATAATGCGATACGATCAGCTTTCTCCTGTGTGATTTTATAGTCGCAGTTTTACTTTACAAAATGGTAAGTTATTACAAACACCGAAAGGAAAGGTAGGTATCTAATCTTATTTAATTGTGCATTAAATAATTTAAATAGTAAACTACAGTACTCTAATGGAATATAAAATAGGCTATGCTGTATTATATATTCTCGTGATTTTATTCAGACGCGTCCTTACAAAAACAATGAACATAGCGATTACAATCGTTGTTCATTGTTTTCAAGACAGTTATAAAAAGTTGTCTATTCTTTTCCAGCTCATAAACTATATCCATACCGAATTTCAGAACAATAAATTCAAAATTTTTGTTTTATTGAGTAGATAACAAAATTCTAACATATCAAATCAAACTTTTGCATTAAGTATTTAGTAGTTACTGTAGCGACATGGATAAATAGATAGCAATCTTTTTGTGTGGATGGATTCCACTTGGCCTGCCAGCGAGGGAGCAGTGTTGTCACCAGCTCCAACAATTGTTTCATTCTATCACCAATTCTAAAGTTCTAAACATAGCCATGGCACAAAGCCTGGACAATACAGGTACTCAACCTACATACCATATTAATTATTGGTCCTCTCTATAGTCTCAAGATATCAGAAGGTTCTTGCAAGTGAAGACATCACCTGCTCCAGTAAAGAAACGCAGGATTGAAGATGATGATGATGATGTCATTCCAGAGTCACCTGATGTGCAAATTAAGACCAAGGTAAGAACATTTAGGCTTTTAAAAAATACTGGTTACTTGGTTAATAGTTACAAACCAACATACAACTTGGTTACATACAACTAAAAAAAAGTGACACAAAACAATAGTTTTGTAATTATTAATAAATAATCCAACACTGTGTGACTTAGACACATCAGCAAAAGCTGCTCGTCTATCAACAAATAAATAAAATAAATAAATATTTTTTGACATTTCACACAACCCATCTAGCCCCAAACTAAGCATAGCTTGTATAATAGGTACCTAAAAATAATATGTTTGTGTCTTCACTAAATACTTAATTCTACATATATAGTGAGATTTAAGCAAATAAACATCCAAGGATCTCTCCAACCTCACAAACTTTTACATGTTTAATTTAGTGTAATAGTATAGTAATTTCAAAAATATACAACAAATAATTAAGATTGTTCTGTTTTCAAAAGAAAAAGAAAACCACCGAATCTAAACTATCAAGCAAGAACAAATCACCAAAGCCGGCATTAAAAGAAGTAAAAGTCACTGATCTTTTTGGTAATGGTCAAATCAAAAGAACTGAGCCAGTAGTAAAGAAAGCTGAGCCAAAAACTATTAAAAATACAGAAACAGGTATACATTCGGATGATGAATTTGAGAAGAGTCTGTTAGAAATCGATGGCTTGGATGATGTTGTATACAATAAAGATAAACCAATGCAATTGCCAGAAGTATCTACCAGTAAAGGAGAAAGCCATAAGAAACAAAAACATTCATTATCCATTCCAAAACATAAAAGTGAACATAATAATGAAAAGAAAACATCTACAAAAAGTAAATCACCAGTGAAAGATGGGAAACAAAAGCATTTAGAAATAAAAAATAATGTTGATGCAAAGAAAAAAGAAATCAGAGACACAAACAAAAGGAAGTTCGATGTATTTCTTGAGAGTGATGACAATACTGACGACATTAATAAGAAGACAAAAATCGACGATTCTCTCAAAAGTAAGACCAAGTCTGATGATTCACATAAAAGTAGGAGCACATCTGATGATTCTCACAAAATTAAAAATCAAACTGATGATCATCATCACAGTTTGAACAAATCTGGTGATTCTCACAAAAGTAAGAACAATTCTGACGATTTTCAAAAAAGTAAGAGCAAGCCTGAAGATTCTCTTAAAAGTAAAGGCAAATCTGATGACTCTCACAAAAATAAAAACAAATCTGATGATTGTCATAAAAGTAAGAGTACAACTGATGATTCTCTCAAAAGTAAAGGCAAATCTAATGAACCTCTCAAAAGTAAGAGCAAATCAGATGACTCTTTTAAATACAAAAGCAAATCTGATGTTTCTCTTAAAAGTAAAAGCACATCAGATGACTCTCACAAAACCAAAATAAATGGTGTTGCAGAAAAAAGTAAGACAAATGGTAATGTGAGTGCCAAAACTGAGTCCTATGATCTCACAGCTGATGATTCAATGATGAGCGAGGCGGATCAATCTGTACACAAGAAAAGAAATAAGAGTCTAAATGAATCAGGTCAGTATTTACTCTATAATTCTTAATTGTACACACAAACAAACACATTATAGTAAAACATTAAACACAAAGGCGAGCTTAACCCTATTAGAGTTTTCTTCCAGAAAACCTTTGAGGATAGAGAGAGGACTATCAAATATTTTCAAAAATGGTGTTTACCAATTTAAATGAAGTATTGAATTTTCTCTTAGATCTTTGAATACATAGTGTAATATAATAATATACCTATGATTTTTTTTATGTATTTATTTATCCATTTTTAAATTTATCAATGAAACATTTCTGAATATCAAAATATGTTGAATGAAATTTGTTTGCCAAGTGTGAAATATATTACATTACAAAATTTCAGACATTATGTTACATTCATGTTTTAATTTCAAAAATAAAGTAATATTTTTACGATTATTTGTTCCTTGTATGTGGTTTTAAGAAATACCAAGGTTTTATCGCCCGATTTCTTTTCAGTGCTTACTGATGAAGAGAGGCATGAGAGAAAGATTCACTCAGCGCAATTGTACCAGAAGTATTTGAACCGAACTGGACCTAAGCATTTGGGAACCAAAGATATGCCTGAGGTAACCCCTTTTATATATAACTACGCAAGCGACAATCTGCCTAATGATCTGTTTAAGCATAACTGTGTCTGATTGAAAGACACTGGGGAGTTTGCTGGGCTGACGAGACGCATTATAATTCTCTCCCCCTAAAGTATGGAGAACACTGTATGAATCATCCGAAAAACTGATGAAGAGACGATCTGCGCTCTATACCAAAGATTGAGCGAAAGATCGGGCTCAGTGGCCCCTGGAGAGACCTTCGTCTAGCAATAGGCTGATGTGGCTTGATAACAGATTGTTGCAATTATTTATTTAAATGATGGCATTTGAAATTATTTCAGGGTGCCCCTAATTGTCTCAAAGACTACGCTTTTCTGCTTACTGGGGTTCTGGATTCGTTTGATAGAGAGGAAATTGAGGAGACCATCAAGAAGTATGGAGGTTCTATCAAGAGTGGAATCAGCAAAAAGGTAAGATTTAACATACAAATTATGTGTCATGATCTTTTATTATTAATTAAAGATGATGTATTATCATTATGTACCTGTATAAAGAGTTAATCATACAATACATAATGATAAAAAACTAATTTTCAAGTTGGTAAAATAAAAACTAAGTAAAATAGTATGAAATGATAAACGCCGTGAAAAATGCTTGCCGTCATTATCACGCGCATCTGTTGCTTCTTTTGCATGCAACTATCTCATTCTCGCGAAATAACAATAAGAGACAATTTTATCATGAGACGTTTTATCTAAGCCCTTGAGGATTGGATGTTTAAGGGTGATCCTCAAATCCGAGTTCCATACAAAAATGTTTCGGACAAATACTCAAAAAGTACGCCGTATTATAGTAATTTCTACACACTATTCGTTTCCTCTATGTTTTTTGATTTCGTGAACAAAAAAAGTGAAAGGTTTCATACTTTAATTTAGATTTTATACGTGTTTTTAAGTTAGTAGGGTTAATTTTAAAACACGAAAACGAATAGTGTGAAGAAATCACTATAATACGACGTACTTTTTGAGTATTTGTCCGAAACATTTTTGTATGGAATTTAGATATGAGGATATTAAGGTGCCTTCACTTAATATTTTTTATCAAGTTTAAATTTTTAACCTATATTAAATTTAGTTTAGCAGTACATGGTGTTTTATTATTTAGGTGACACATGTATTAGCCGGTGAAGACGCTGGACCGGCTAAAATGGCGAAAGCCGCAGACCTAGGAATAAGAATCATAAATGAAGACGAATTCCTCAAAATACTTGTGGATTCTAAAAAAAATAATGCAAAATCTGAAGCTCATAGAGATAAGAAAGATAAGAAATCTGACCGTGAAAAAAAGTCAGACTGTGATAGGAATAGTCATACAAATAAATTGACTTTTGAAAAAAGTGTGAAAGGTGAAGTTAAAAAACCCGAAATCAAAAAGGAGTTTGATGAGAAAAAATCAGTAGTTAAAAAAGAAAAATCGGACGATCATGAGAATGTGAAGTTGAAGTTAGAAGTAAATGAAAATCATGATGAAAATAATATAGCGAAAATCAGTGGTGTAGTTAAACTTGAGGGTTTGAAATCGGAGAGTGAAGCTTCTACCTCCAGCTTCAAACAATCCGGTGAAAGTACGTATGCAATATGCTATAAGTGTCAATTTAGATGTCGCCAAAACTAAACTATTTTGACTGCACTAAAAGTAATGTCATCCTTTTTATTTCGATCGTTACAAAAGGGACAGAAACTTTTTGAGTGCTGTCGAACTAGTTCAGTTTTGGCGACATTTTAATTAATACCATTATATCTGTTACTGTAGTATAAATGAATGAGATCTCATCATTGTACCAAATGCTTACATACACATACAAGTTATGGAGACTTACATACACTGCACATACAATTTTTGGAGACTTTCATACATATACAAGTTATGGAAACTTACATACACACACATACAAGTCTTGGAGACTTAAATACATATACATGTTTTGGAGAAAATATGGAGAAAGTTATGGGATCTTACATACACATACAAGGTATGGAGACTTACATACACTCACAAGTTATGGAGTACAATAAGCGGACTTGTAGCATTAGTATTTCATTATCTTCGACATAACTATAAGATAAAGAAAATCTCATTGTGTGATTTTAGATGTAAAAACCGAATACAGCGGAATGATGTGGGTAGAGAAACACAAGCCACAAACCTTGAAACAGATCATTGGACAACACGGCGACGCGAGCAATGTCAATAAGTAAGTTATCTTGTGGACAGGAAATATTGAATTTTATTTGAATATAATCATTTAAACACATACCACAACAGACTTCAATCGGACTGTTCTAGTGATCGTAGGCACCACTGAAAAGTCACAGGAAAGCAAAATACGCAATTTTGTTTCCTACGATGACATATCTTTTTTTGTTATTTTGATTTAATAACCTAACTACTGAACCGATGAAATTTTTATGAGACCAATCTGGAAGTACATACATACATGATATCCTTTCAGATAAAAAAATAATTATTCAAATGTGTTTATAAACAACAAAGTTCCGAGGTAACAAACATTTTGAAAAATTGGTTGGCTGTAAAGTTGGTTTACGGACGATAGTTTAACGTGACTACCAACCAGCGTAACGGGACAATGCGTGTTACCGGACAATGACTACAACGTTTTCGTGCATGCAGCCGGCGTTCATCGATTTATTAGATGTAATCACGTGAAAAAAAACATTGAACCTAATTGTGACCTCCTCCATTTTTGAAGTCGGTTGAAAATACAAAGTTTTATTTTATGACACGTTAGAAGAAAAAGAAGCAAATGATTGAATATCATGTGTTTCAGGTTGACGAATTGGCTGAAGAAATGGTACGTGAACAGGAAGGCTAAGCTCGCCAAACCCAGCCCTTGGGCGAAGAACGATGATGGCGGGTTTTATAAAGCGGCGCTACTCTCGGGCCCGCCCGGCGTCGGTATGTCATGCACTTTGTTATAGTTTTATTAACCAACGAAAATAAATAAGGAGTGTTCTTAGCTCAAACCATATATTTTTTCTAAATACTGAAATACATGGAAAAGCGAAGTGACAACTAATAACTAAAGCGTCGATGATACATGGCTTTTTTACAAGCTACAAGCCAGCGAGTTCCCTTGTAGCTTGTAAACTCGCCCAGTGTCATCGGCTTTTTAACAATATTCTTGTTGACAATCCTTCCCGAAAGCTAAGTCGCTCACTCGCTTGCTTTTAAACTCGCCGTCTTGTAGCGTGTAAACAAGCGGTGTGTCATCGACGCTTAAGATTAAAAAAAACTAATAACCTAGTCGAAAATCAAAATCGTCGATTTAAAAGCCATGTATGTACCTACATATTTTTATTTCTAATGGTAAACTGAAAGATAGGTCTCATTTTGAAAGAAAACCATATCTCATTCCTATTTCAGGTAAAACCACCTCGGTGGCGCTAGTGTGCAAAGAGCTCGGCTTCGACACGGTAGAGTTCAACGCCTCCGATACCAGGAACAAGACGCTCATCAAGGAACAGATCGGAGAACTACTCACCACCACCTCGCTCTCCGCCTATGCCAAGGGTGAGTTCACAAATGACCACGAAGTAAAAAATATACTTGATAAAAATCGGATGACTTTTACCGTTAGTCGTTTTTCTATGGATTTGCGTCAGGCGGTACGCGCGCCGCTGTCACTCTGTCATTTTGTATAAATCCAAAATTTTGACTGCACAGCACAGATACAACGTATTAACGTCTGCATAGCCAATTTAATTTTTTTGGTAATTAAATATTGTATGAAAGTGCTTGAAATGGAAAATAAATGAATTATGAATTAATACATTTTGCAGGAGACACAGGAAAGCAAGCAGTAACGAAGAAGCATGTTTTAGTCATGGATGAAGTGGACGGCATGGCCGGCAATGAAGACAGAGGTATGTTGCTGAAACTCAAAATAACTTGTTTATAAATTAATATTATAGGCTCATGCAGCCTTGTAAAGTGTTCACTGTTGGGTCAGATGTGATGAACTCACTCTCGAATAGTAATATAAATATTTCATTTTTTTAATTATTAAAAATAACGCAAAGATGCATGATCGTTATCGGGATTTGAACTCACAGCCTTCAGATCACAGCGAGGGACATTACATTGAGCGTGCACTAAGCTACCATGTTCTTTGGAACAATAAATATTTTTTATTCAGATAAAAAGATAAACATTTTATTGGTAAATACAATTACAGGTCAATACAGATTTAATTAGAGTATTTATGTATATTAAAATTATTTCATTTTCAATACACATTTTCATTCGTTCATGGCTCTCTGACGTTCATAAACCTGTTTTGTCCCGTAGGTGGTCTGCAAGAGCTGATAGGGCTGATAAAGACGACATCAGTGCCCATAATTTGTATGTGCAACGACAGGAACAGTCAGAAGATGCGCTCCCTCGTCAACTACTGCTACGACCTGAGGTTCAGTCGGCCCAGGGTCGATCAGATCAAGGTACCTAACCTACCTACTTAAAAGAGCCCAGCGCATACCTGCGGAGGTGCGGCGAAGATTCTGATAAGTCTGTAACTAACCATACTTGAGACAAATAACTCATTCATTCATTAAAAAAAAATTGGAAAAATTCTCATTGTAGACGTCCTGTGTTAACATAAAAAAACAGCGTGTGCTTAATTAAGAGGACACGACAGAAGTGAAAACTTTATCAATGCAATTCGAGCCGACTTTCGCGGGTCATTCACGGTCGGTAACACCACGTTAACAGTTGACGATCGGGAAAAAAAGTCCCATTCGTTCACAGTGCTGGTTGGTGTGTACGATCGGGGAATAAAAAGTTCTTCAACACGAACGAGTGACGAGGGACTGTTTTTTCCCGATCGTCAACAGTGTTACCGACCGGGAATGACCCTTGTATTTAACCCTTAGTTACTCGCACGAAAAAAATCACATAACTGCTCGCATGGGGTCCTCACAGACCCCAATTTATTATGAAGATATCTAACGAACTAATAATGGTGTCGAATAAAAGACTCCATTACATTAATTACAAACAAATACAAATATTTGGTAGACACTTTTCAATACTACTCGCACGAGGTCACGCACTAAGAGTGTAGTGACGCTTGCGTACCCTTTGACGTCCTGTTTGCCAATAAAATTTCATATTTGGCCCGAATTAGGAAGCTACTGTTGGCGAGAATGCGTTCCGACAGACCAAAGTATATTTTTTAAACGCGTAAAGATGAGTTGACCACATGCGAGCAGTTAAGGGTTAACGCTACCTGTCAAATTTCTAACTCGCTAACAAGCTGGTATATTTCAGGCGGCGATGAGATCGATATGTTGTAAAGAAAACATCAAGATACCCCCCGACGTGCTGGGACAGCTTATCGTGTCCGCTAACCAAGACGTGCGGCAGACGCTCAACTTGCTGTCGATGTGGGCCGTCGACCCGTCGCTCATGGACGCCGACAAGCTCAGCAAAGACGCATCTGTGCCCAAGAAGGATGTCAAACTGGTAAGAGTACCGTGTCCGCCAACTAGGTCGTGCGGCAGACCCTTAGGGTGCGATACCACTGACGCAGAACTGGGTGAAGTGGAGTGGAGCAGACCGTGGCCAATCACAGTGCTCGAAGGGATGATTTCGAGCACTGTGATTGGCCAATTCACGGTCATAACCTGCTGTTGATGTGGGCCGTAAACTCGTCGCGCATGGACGTAACGTGTTCATTGTTTGGACATCCAAGAAAGATGCCAAACGTAATGGTAAATGCTACAATTTTGATATGTCCAACCGAGACCTTTTAGTACGGTTTCAAACAAGCGTATTTTTGTCGTGCGTTTACGGACGGATTGGTACTCATCATCATCATCATCATCATCAGCCCACTTTAGTCCACTGCTGGACGTAGGCCTCTCCCATAACGCGCCACTGAGCCCGGTCTTCGGCTCTCCGCATCCACTTTTTACCGGCTGCCTTTCGTAGGTCGTCGCTCCACCTGGCCGGAGGGCGCCCTACACTACGTTTGCCGATACGCGGTCTCCACTCAAGAACCCGCCTGCTCCAGCGGTTGTCGGTTCTTCGGCATACATGGCCAGCCCACTGCCACTTCAGCTTGCTAATCCTATGAGCTATGTCGATGACTTTGGTTCTTTGTCGGATAACCTCGTTGCGGATTTTATCCTTCAAAGAGACTCCCAACATAGCTCGTTCCATAGCTCGCTGAGCAACCTTAAACTGGTGGACTAGCCCTACCGTGAGTGTCCACGTTTCGGCTCCGTATGTCATAACAGGTAGGACGCACTGATTGAAAACTTTAGTTTTCAGGCACTGTGGAATGGACGACGTGAAGACTCGACGTAGCTTGCCAAAAGCGGCCCAGCCCAATTGGATTCTTCTCCTGGCTTCTTTCTCGAAGTTGTTTCTACCTAACTGCAGGGTCTGCCCAAGGTAGACGTATTCTTGAACAACTTCGAGTGGGAAGCCGTTGACGGTAATCGGACCCGGGTTGATATGACCATTGAGCATAACTTTGGTTTTATCCATGTTCATCCGGAGTCCAATTTGTTGAGAAGAATCAGCTAGGCCATCCAACATTTCCTGTAGCTCCTGCAGCGATTCCGCCATTAGGACTATGTCATCAGCGAATCGTAAGTGTGAGATGTACTCGCCATTAATGTTTATGCCCATCTTTTTCCAGTCCAGCGTCTTAAACAAATCCTCCAATGCGTTAGTAAACAGTTTTGGGGATATTACATCCCCCTGTCTCACTCCGTTTTTAAGTTGTCTCAGAGCCATCAAAATTTCATCTACGCTAACGTCCGGCAGTTCATCGGTAGAGTGGCGTGTGAGTGTGGCTCTAGTATCGTGATTATCAGGTTCAGGGTGAGCGGCATGAGATTCGTATAGCTGGCCATAGAAATTTTCAATCTCAGCGAGTATATGCGGCTTCGATAGGGCGATGCAGCCGTCTGATGTTTTGAGCTTCGTCAGGTGACTCCTTCCAAGCTTCTGGTTGAACACTTTTGATCCTCGATTCTGCTCAATCGTCTTTTCAATACGGCGTGTACTAGAGCATCGAAGATCACGTCGAACCAGTTTCCCAATCTGCTTGTTGAGAGCCGACCGCTGTGACGGAGTGGCTTGTGTGTCTTCTCGCCTTATCGACATTAGCCGCAAAGTCTCATCCGAGAGTTCTGATTTCTTGCCTATACGTTTCCCGCTGAAGAGTTTGGCACCCTCTTCCCTCACGATTTCTACCACACTATGGAGTTTCTCGTCAATGTCTTCAGTGCTTTCCAGGGCGGCGAATCGATTTTCCAAAGTTATCTGAAAGGCTTCGGACCCCGCATCGATTTGAATAGGGCTTGGCCGGAGCGTAGACTTTATCATGCGGCGTCTTTCTAACTGGACATCGATATTTAGGGTGCCTCGTACCATTCGGTGGTCGCTGCCGGTGTTGAACCTACTAACCACGGTAACATCCCTAAATATGCGTCTTTTGTCTGACATGATAAAGTCAATCTCGTTCTTCGTCACGGAATCGGGGCTACGCCACGTCCACTTCCTCTGGGGTTTTTTCTCAAAGAAAGAATTCATTAAGAACAGCCCCTCCTGCTCGAGGAAGTTGACGAGCATTTGCCCCCTATGGTTCCTACTTCCAAATCCATGCGGCCCTAGTTTCGATTCGCCAACTTCCTGTACTCCAACTTTAGCGTTGAAGTCTCCCATGACAACGTTGAAGTGAGCCTTGGTAGTGTTATGGAGAGCTCTGGATATGTCCTCATAAAGAGACTCTACCTCTTCATCCGTATGTGTTGAGGTTGGTGCGTAGACCTGAACGACCTTCAAGCTATAGCGCTTGGATAGCTTGATGATCAGGTATGCAACCCGGCTCGACACACTGGAAATCTCTTCAACATTGTCAGCGAAGGCTTTATTAACGAGAAATCCCACGCCACCTTGGGATAGTTGGTCTCCCTCTCGGAAATACAAAAGGTGGCCCGACTGTAGAGTTATGGTGTCCTCTCCCTCTCTTCGGACTTCACACAACCCGAGTATGTGCCATCTTATGTTGCTCAGTTCCGATTCTAGTTGTGCCAGATGCTCGTCAAGGCGCAGTGTCCGTCCGTTGTACGTCGCCAAGGTCAGTTGTTTTTGGTAGCCTACCGTAGCCCGGGGATTCTTCGCACCCCTTACCCTGCCGTTACCATGGTCGCTACCGTTACCAGGAATAGCAGGGCGGCCGGGAACTAGGGGCCGTTGTGTATTTGCGCCTATCATGGAAGGTAATTGCCCTAATCTCCGCGCTGGGCAGGCGTGTTGGAGATCGCAGAGGGCATAGCTTTTTACACCATTGACACTGCTGCCTGTCCATGGCCAGAAATTTAGCTGTGCCTAATTTAGGCTGGGCTATACCGCTCTCAGCCGGTAGCCAGAGCCCCGTTCGTTATTTAGCAGGATGACCGCGGGCAGGTGGGGTTGGCTTGGAGTGAAATGTTGGTGGGTTCGCTCCGTACATCCCTTTGATTGGTACTCGCGAAACTTTAAAAGACGACCGCGCGTATTCCGGCGTTTACGCTCGGTCTTTTCTATCGAGTGTCTCGTCTCGGGGCTTGTCGCGCGCGTATACCAACCTAAAAAAAACAACACTACGCTCGTCCACGAAATTTTCATTCATTTTAATTTGTTGGTATCCAGGGCCCCTGGGAAGCCATTCGCAAAGTGTTCAGCTCAGAAGACCACAAGAAGATGAGCATCAATGATAAGAGCGATCTGTTCTTCTACGACTACAGTCTCTCGCCGCTGTTCGTGCAGGAGAACTATCTGCAAGTGCAGCCGCATTGTCCTAAGTGAGTGTTTATTTCAATGATCTCCAATTATGGGTGATTGTCTATGTGTCGTGCCGCGGGTTCGATTCCCGCTTCAGGAGAAACATTTGTGTGATGAACATCGGTGTTTGTCCTGAGTCTGTTTAAGTATTCTATCAGTCATCTGGTTCCCTCAGTAAGTTCTGCTTAGTTTGGGGCTAGATGTCGTTGTGTGAAATGTCCAAAATAATCATTCAAATCGGGTAAGCGCGTGTTAAAATCTAATTTGGTGTATTTGCAGGGATGAAGTCCTGGATCGTATAAGTAAGGCAGCAGAGAGCATTGCGATAGGCGACACCATCGAGAAAAGGATACGGAGCGCGCAGGCGTGGAACTTGCTTCCCATGCAGGTAACTTGTTCATATATATAGCTTTGTAGAGATCCTCCAGAGAACTGTAAGAAGTTGACATCAGGAAAGCCAGGTCGGCTCGTCACTTGCTTGCACAAAAAATCCAATAAAAATCCAATCCTCATCTATCTATCCGACAAACTCTTGCCTTTATATGTTTTATAATTGGAGTATTGTGGCAATAAAACCTTAAAGCTACTGTTATAAAGTTTATTTTTGCAGGCTATGTATAGGACAATTTTTTGGTTACCGGGCTCCACTTGTCGGCGGCAAGTATATCCTTACAGCTATTACAATAAAGTCGATTTCCCCAGGCGATGTACAGCTCGGTGATACCGGGCCACCACATGTCAGGTCACGTGACCGGCCAGATCCAGTTCCCCGGCTGGCTCGGGAAGAACTCGCGCGCCAACAAGATGCACCGACTGTGCCAGGAGATACACGCGCACACGCGGCTCAGGTAACGCTGGTTTTTGGATATAGCCGGCTCAGGTAACGCTGGTTTCCGGATATACACGGACATACGCGCATACGTGTAACGCGCATACGTGTAGCATTGTTCTGGTTGTGGGCAGGCGTGGTCTATGTTCACTTGTTAACAATAAATATGACTGTAGTTTTTCGGGTACATGCTGCTTTGTGGCAAGTTCATACCATCAAATTAACTAAAAGCCAGCCAGCAATGTTGGTATTTTTTTTGTATTTGAACGAAATGTCAGTGTAATCTCAACCTTATCCCACAGCACAACAGGTTCAAAATCGTCCATCTTCCTCGACTACGCGCCACACTTGCGAGACGCTATCATTGCGCCTCTCATATCTGACAAGAGCGAAGGCATCGAGCGGTCCCTACAAGTGTTGGAGTCCTACCATCTGCTGAGGGAGGATCTGGAATCACTCAGCGAGCTAGCTCAGTGGCCTGGCGCTAAGAATCCTGCGGTTTTGGTCGACTCGAAGGTATGGAGTTCTGACCATCAAATGAGCGCTTTTGTCTCGTCACTTATTCATTTCTAGCTGCTGCCATGGTTTAGCCTATCATCTTCATCATCAGCCAACATGAGTCCACTGCTGGACTTAGGCCTCTACCATTTTGCGCCACTGAGCCTGCTCTCCGTATCCACTTTTTATCGGCTGACTTACGTAGGAGGGTCGCCCTACACTACGTTTGCCGATACGCGGACTCCACTCGAGAACCCGCCTCCTCCAGCCAGATTTAGCCAGGTTTTGAACTATCTGAACCCAAATTCAGCTTAATTGCTTCAGTACTGATGGAGTATTTCATAACAAACATCCATGTCATCCATCCATTGATAACACGGATGCTCGAGTGGTAACTGTGTTGGACTCCCACGCCAGTGTCGCGGGTTCGATTCCCGCATCATCAAACATTTGTATGATGAACATCGGTGTTTGTCCTGAGGCCCGGGTTTTTTATAAATGTATGCATTTAAAAAAGTATTTAAGAACTCTATGAGTTATCTGGTTCCAATAGTACAAGTTCTGCTTAGTTTGGGCTAGATGGCGTTGTTTTTTTTTAATATACGCTATTTAACTTGCCATTTCCCGTACAGGTGAAAGCAGCTATGACGCGCACGTATAACAAGAAGGCGAGTGCACTGCCGTACGCGCCCGGCGCCATCAAACGCGGCAAGGCTAAGGATGATGACGACGACGAAAATGATGACGATAACGATGATGACGCAGCGGACAGCGATCCCGAAAATGACGCGCTTATCAAGGTAAACTGGCTTATGACGGTTATGTGCACACTATTTTGAGATATTGTATAATATTCTGTGTGTAAACGAACATGGTGTGAGATGTGTCGGAAATGATGACGATGCAGTGGACAGCGATCCCGAAAATGACGCGCTTATCAAGTTAAACTCGCATATGATGGTTATGTGCACTCTGCTTTGAGATATTGTATACAAATACTCTGTGTGTGAAAGAATGAGAAAATGTGCAAGATGGTGACGATATTGGCAACCATGATGACGAATGTAGAGGACAGCAGGATGGAGCCTGCCCTGGCTTCCATTAGATGCCACACCTATTGTGGGAGAAGGATAGAGTCTGGTGATGTAGTATAGGCTATCTGCAAAAAAAAAGTGGTAGAACAATATTTCTTATCCACAACTTCTTCTAGAATCCTACTTTTTGTAATGAATAAATATTTTACAATTCAAACTTTTAACTTTGTAGCTTCTATTGGTTAGCTCTTAGGAACCTATCATTGTTTACAAGGATTTTGTTTATTACAGAAAAAGAAAAGCAAAGAATCTGAAAAACCACATTCGAATGACAAGCCAAGTACAAGTAAAGGTTCAAAGTCCAGCGCTGGCAAAGGGAAGAAAAAGAAGTAATGTCTAAAAGTAAGATGTAAATAAATATTCAGCCAAAAACTGATAAGTTCCTGTAATAATTGTAACAAGCCCCACCAATTTTCTATACATTGTATTTCATTCATTCAACATTTCTATACAGCTATTTTACTATGCACTTATATTTAATCAATGTCAACAAAATGCTCTATGGTTTTAATGTATATGTTTAACCAAACCTCTTTCTTTGATATAGAACATCTTTAAATAACTACCTGCGGGTCAGGATAAAAAACTAGTTTTCAAGAGATTTTATTTGAAGTGAATTACAGTTTTTTCACTTACATTGTTGAATAAACAAACATCCTTACTTTATTAGCTTGAATATTTTTATTACTGAAAAAAAATTGACTGTGATTTAACAATTAGTTGGTTAGTATCCAATTAATTGGTACAATCTGTGAATAAACAATTTATTTGGAGAAAAACCTTTTTATTTACCTTTAGTCAACTTGCCCCATATCTACCCAGTCAGGCTCTATTCACTCACACCAAGAAGGAAGTGGGTGCAGCTAGCACTTTTAGTTAGAAATAATCAATTTTATTAAAGACTAGTATTGCAACCCCACTGACAGGCTCCTCATAGCTGCGACTGGCCTGTAAGCAGTCCTGGTCTTTTGTGTATGTAGTTCTAAATCCAGATGGCAGCAGTGCAGTGAGAACTTCCAAAGGTTGAATTGTTTTAATTGAGCCTTCTTACAGGACATAAAAAATTGATCATAGTCTAAGACAGGATATTGAAACCACAACGTGAAACAGCAAGCTTTATTACATAACTAACATTTTTGGGAGATATTACATTTATTTAGCTAATCTTTTCTGATGAGTTTTGCTTTGGGGTCGTCTGGTCTCATCACAACGTAGCTCATTTTGTACCTTTTGTTATCTCCATCGCTCTTGTAGTAGTTGTAGCAGCCGACGACACCCAAAGCGACTCCTACAAGAGCTACCCCGGTCGAAGCTATAACTTCGGGGATTTCGGTCCAGCCCTGCTTCAGCAGTTGTCCAACAGTTCTTCTCGAAGCTGCTGCCATAGTTAATAGAACTAATCTCAGTAAAAGGCAGGAATTTTCAATTGAAATTCGATGCTCCAGGTCCACACGATTGCAAAAGCAAAACAAATCTTGACAGACAGTATGAAGAACTTTCATAAATGTCAATGTCAAATTTGTATACTATTGTATTTTGTCAAGTACATGTTGAGTACATGGCTAACGGCCCTGACCCCATCTCAATCTCGGCAAGAAACTTGACATGATGTGAATGTCACCATACAATGTCACGTAGTACTCTGATGATCTGTGAATGTCACTAGGTGGCTACGAAGATCTGTGCTACGAAGAGACAAGTCAAGTCCGCAAAAGCTTCAATTATATAATTACTTTCTTCGTGATTATATTTAAATATTAACGCACAGTTGTTTTTGGCGAAATATTAACTTTTGTTCATCATGACTCCTGAACCTAAAGAAATAGGGCATCAAGTACGATTTCCCAAAACTCTCGTTGGGCTCTTTCAGAGGGCATGTTGGGAAATACCTGAAATAATGGGAGCAACCGCTATAGGCCTTGTTGGTATTGCGGTTGGTTGCTATGGCTGCTACAATTATTACAAGCATGACGGTGATAATAAAGAATACAAGTCTCATTACTGCGTAATAAGATCTGACGATCCTCGAGCAAAACTTATTAGGAATCCTGTACACACTCAATTTAAATGTTAATAATACCTACTGACCTCTGTGGCAACAGCTAGAGGTGTTAACCCAGTGCATGATGTTTTCAAATTGGTCTTGTCTTGCATGCACTACATTTCAACTTATTTACGACCTAAGTACCCTGTAGAAGGTACTTGCACCTAAATTATATCCTTACAAATAATGTATAACCATTATTTAATATATTATAATTAGCTATTGATTTTATTGTTTGTATCATTAGATAACTAGACTCTCTAGACGAGTTTTTGTGTTGGAAAATTGCACATCAACCAATACCACACAAGTTCACACAACATATTTAGCGGGCTATTCAAGTCAATCCCAGTTGTCTAGCGCCGAATAAGCCAGGTTTGGAGCTACCGGGGGTCCGGAGCTGAATGAATTAGGGTGTGAGCCGTGTATTCCGCAAATGATAATATAAGGATGCTAAATTTGTATGGTTACAATAAATCATTAACATTATTCAACAATTAGATCAGTGGAGATATTTCTAAGAGCTAGGGCATTAAGTAAGCTCCTGAACGTCCTTACCTGCGGTTAAGGCTACGGGAGTAATGTCGTAGGCTTGCAATGTCATTGTGACATACAAGTGACGTGTGGGGTGACGTTTCTGACATTGCCAAAACAAAGGTCACGCAACAAACGAGTCGGTCAGCCGCAAAGTTAAATTAAAATTTGAATATAAATACGAATTGTTTGTTCATTTAAGATAAATAGCGGCAACGTTTCAGCCGTTCCCGTTTTAAAAAATTATAACAGGAAAATGGCTTCGCGATTCCAAGTTGTTGAACAAGGCCCACCTATTGAGGTGTTTCAACTCATGAAACTTTTTGCTGAAGATAAATTCCAGCATAAAGTAAATTTGAGCGTTGGCGGTGAGTATTTAATATTCACGCTGTTAAATGTTCCTTTTTTTGTCACTGGTGTAACATTTTTAGTTTCGCAAATGTTTGTATTGCCGATCCTTGTCATTACAATCTCACCTTAGAGACTCATGAAAGTTGATGTATGTAGGTAAATTTAAATAAAATTTGAACTTCACAGCATACAGAGATGAAACTGGCAAACCATGGGTGTTGCCGGTGGTTCGGAAGACTGAAAAGCAGATGGCAGCTGATGAGACCCTGCTCCATGAATATTTACCAGTTTTAGGTGAGTTAAATAATGTTTTTGGTCGTTTAAGTATATGTATTTACTGTTAGTTTCATAAATACAAATACCATCATATACCCACTGGCTAGGTTATCCATCATGATCTATGACCAAATGGGGTGCATCCACTGTTATTCTTCCCCACTACAGTTCCCAATCTCTCTTTAAAAAATTTTGAAATATAAGTTCCCCTTATTTTAAGACAACTATTAAATAATTCTGTGATAAACAAGTTTGCTTCGTTATCACAACCTTGAATAAATAAATTATCAGTTTCAAGACATATTTTGTGATACTCAGAGGCATTTTTTTGTTTTTTAGTTATGTTATTGTCTATTCACAACATTATCTAGCCCCAAACTAAGCAGAGCTTGTACCAGATAACTGATAGAATACATAATAAATATACTTTTTTTTGTAAATCTCCTTCGTTGCGCTCTTAACAGAGTGGTTGTGGTCTTCAGGAAGTTGTGTAATCATGGGCTGTGACTTGCCTCACAATATCTTGCCACTTTTCCCTGCTGGCAGACATTCTGGTGCACTCGTGCATAGGGCCGCCCACGCCAGATTTAATTTGGTTGTTCCATCTAATAGGTGACCTTCAGCTTTTTGTAAATACATGCATAGTATACATAGAAAATACCCAGATTTAGGACAAACACCGATATATTTATTTATATGTTTTATTATGTATTTTAATATATGTTTAAAGCAATATCTGATAGCCTTGTCTTTGCATCAGCTTATAGTACATTACATACATACAGTAATATTTTTATCTACAATGTTTCATTCTCCTGTAATTTATTATTCCAGTCTAACATTTGCATAATAATGAGATATAGTTATTCTATTTCACTATGAAGGTTTGATCTTGGTTGTTGTTAGCCGTGTACATGCACATTGAGTTAGTGTGCGTAAAATTGAGAGCATTCAGTACGATCGCCACGCTGCTGCGTCGAATGACGCAAATGCATCTGTTTATATCACTACTACAATCAAGGCCAAACCTTCTTCATGAAATGGAATATCTTATACCTACTTGGTACAAGATAAAATACCCATAAACATCTGCATATCTGAAACATTGATATCTGAACTGAAGTTTAATAAGTACTTCAGCTTATCTACATACATATGTTGACGTTAAGGCGAGATTATTGTTGATGAAATATCAAAATATTATTACTTATTTTAAATGCTCTCGGAATATATTTGTTTGTGTAAAGTTTCAATGTCATACGTCTATATGGTCCTAGTAAAAATATCCAACACCATTCATTGTGTCTTCCGCGGGAATCGAACCCTCGTCTCCAGGTTCTCAGCCGACTTGCCTAGTGCTGAGCCATGGAGAATGGCGTAGGTTACAGCATACCATATCTTGTTGTCTCGTTTAAAAGCCGCCGTAAACAACTAATAAGTATTAATGTTCGTCTACAGGCATGGAGCAGTTCTCGGCAGCTTCGGTGTCCATGCTGCTTGGTGCTGACAATCCTGCCATCGCCACTGGACGCGTGAGTTACTTATTTTCGTTTCGTTTGTAGTTCCGCTATTCATTTCGTGTCTCTTCCTTCTATACTTTTCTCACGCAATATTTGACAAGATTATACCAATAAAGACTTCATTAGATATTTTCGAGTTTGTCTTTTTTTCAACCAGATAAAACATGGTCATGAAACCATCCCGTTCGTAAATCCCGTTGCAGCGGGATTCCAATCAATTTGGCACTTGAATACGATTTGAGTAATTGAATACTAGTGCGGTTTCGATTTCAGTTTAGTGGTATTTTATGAAAAAAAAAACAGAATTTTACGATACTCCAAACACCAAACAAGACAAATCGCGCTCGGATTATGATAAAGAGTGCCACCAAAATCTGTAACTGAAACTGAAATGAAACTGATTCCATTCGGGATTGAATGTTTTGACATATCGCGCTCGGATTGTGATCAAGAGTGCCACAAAAAACTGAAACTGAAGCGGAAATTAAACTGATTCGGGATTGAAACTGAAGCGGAAATTAAACTGATTCGGGATTGGAATTGGTTTGAGTGGTAGCCTTACAGATCTGAGTGGGTATATTGTTCCAGGCGTTCGGCGTCCAGACGCTGTCTGGCACGGGCGGGTTGAGGGTCGGCGCGGAACTCCTCAGCAAACACCTAAAATACACCACCTTCTACTACTCCACGCCTACATGGGGTAACTACCTCATTTATTTATTTATTTAATAGGCAATGCCAACAGCATACATAATCATACAAAATCAAATTCTAAAATGTATACCTATTACAGACTTGCACAACATTGACAGTAAAAAGCGACAGAGAACAGCGGAAAATAATAATCAAAACAATTATCTTGAAAATGAAAAAGCAAACCCAAAGATTATTTTACGTTACTTAGATACCTACTTAAAAACTAGAGTTTTTAGACTAGAGAACTAGAGAGTTTTGAGTTATTTTGTATTTACCGAAACAAGTAAATGAAGGCACAGAGAAATAAGAATTTTATATGTAATAAGCGTGCTCTGCAAGATTCCGTTTACTCTTACATGGCTACCGACACCTTTAATTTATGCCAATTAGGACCAGTGCTTTGTAATCTGCCGTTATGCAGTAGTGTGTAAACAGTTGGTGTTCTGGTTTGATAGCACTTTAGTTAGTCAAAATACTTTCACACTTCAGTTTTACCAACCCCAATAACTTTAAAAACCTACTCCTTAGCTGAACAGACCAAAATAGCTTAGTCGTTAAAAGAGTTATCGGCCTAATCTGAAAAAGCATGTTTTTGAATTATCATTTGAGATACGTATTGCTAGGCGAAAAGACGCGAGTGAATCGAGTCATTGGTCGTATTAGCACTTGCTCAATTATTATCATAAGATAAGAAAATATAAGACTCTTGATACAATCAATGTTCATCAACCAATCTTAACACCTATTGGACAACTCACTAAGAGGATGACATGCACAAATGGGGGAATTAGTAGTTCGTCATGATCTATAACTATGACCCGTTGACCCCTTGTGGGGTAGAACAAGTGGGGTCAACAGGATGCATATATGATAATATCCTGGCGTAAGGTCTCCGTAACTTTGAGAAGGAGAAAGATATGAAAGCATTTTGCAATGAATCTATAACATACATTGGATTTACAGTTAAAAAACCATTTTCCTTAAATTAAAATACAACACTTTGATCAACGACTCTTTATATATCTTGATTTTATATTTATTTTCGTGTCACTACTCACAGGGTCTTAAATAATTCTTAAAGCTTCAACAGATTAACAGCGTCTTCTGTTATATCAGTAGGCATATAGCTAAGCAAAATTTTGGGAAGTCCTATTATATTCATAACTTTCTGTATCTTTTTGTTTAATCTTTGCTTTACTTCATTCTTAGTTTTTTTAATACTTATCCTTGTATGCTTTCTCCATCTGCGAAATCTAATAAAATATTTATAGATTTAATGAAGCTAAAAAGTGCCTCGATTTGCTTCGAGAAAAAGTTGTAGGCCGTGTTGCTCGTCTTGGCTTGCACACATCACGTCAGAAGGTACTACCGTGCTTCCTATGTGCTGCATATATGGTAAATACATGTTTGTCTATGTCTACGTAACAATAACCTTCCTTCCCCAGAGAACCACCACCTAGTATTCGTGAACTCGGGCTTCACGGAGCCGCGCTCCTACCGCTACTGGAACCCCAAGACGCTCGCCATGGACATCGACGGCATGCTGGAGGACCTGCGCAAGGCGCCCGCCAACTCCGTGATCATACTGCACGCGTGCGCACACAACCCCACCGGGATCGACCCCACAGAGGAGCAGTGGGAGAAGATCGCCGACGTTATGGAGGTGGGTAATGTCATAAAGGTTTTTTGATAAAAAAATATTTCAGCATTACTTCAGACCCTCGTTTCTCAACAATCCCTGGATAATAAAATAATCATTGCCCGAATGAAAAGTCGTCTCATTTTTCGAGTTCGTATATGAACGATATAGATACTTGATCTCGATAAAAAACTATTGGATTGTATTAACCCTAACCAAATTTCATGAAAATAGGATGAGCTGTTCGAGAATCATCGGACAAACATTAATTCTACCCATACATATGTATGTACATATAAACGCCAATTCGCCCAAGTATCTAGACTCAGACGTCTTTTAATTCAATTTCAATTTTTTTTTTAAATGATAAGTTATTACAAATTCACTAATTAATAGTACATTTAGCGCTAATGCTTGTACACTACAGAATACCATTTACAGTAAGTATGTGACGATGAGGCCCAAACTAAGCTGAGAGCTTATCTTGGGCTTCTGAGTGCTTTTACAAAATAGATGGTTATCATAGCAGGCTCGTTCGGTCAATGAAGCTTATCCTTATTGTCATAGGAGCGCAAGTTGTTCCCGTTCTTCGACAGCGCGTACCAGGGCTTCGCCTCAGGAGACTTGGACCGCGACGCGTGGGCCGTGCGCTACTTCGTGAAGCGCGGCTTCGAGCTCGTCTGCGCGCAATCCTACGCCAAGAACTTTGGACTCTACAGTCAGTATACCTTAGCTAATATGGATTTGGTCTTAGCAGAAGTTTCTTGCTTGATCATAAAGTGGGTGCAAGGAAATGGGATAGTTTCGACCGGGGTTAATCCGATAAATGCGATAGTTTGAGGATGGTTGGATGGATGTTTGTAGCTCAATTATGCCGAAAATGCTGGACGGATTGTACTGATATATAAAGAAATATATGTACAATAACTTTATACCAAGAACTGATTTAATTTCATTTACAGTTTTTCAGCTGACTACTTTTTATAGCACACGGGCTGAGCCGCGGAAAACAGCTAGTAACTAACCACAATAACTAGCAATAATGTAACACCCGACCTTTATGACTTTTGTCTGTTCCTTCCAGAAACACCCGACCTTCGCTACTTTTTGCCTGTTCCTTCTAGAAGTTCTATAAAATTAACCATCGTTGCCTGTTCCCTCCAGACGAGCGCGTGGGCAACCTGGCCTTAGTGCTAAACGACGCGAAACTGGTGGCTCCCATCAAGTCTCAGGTGACGTGGATCGTGCGGGGCATGTACTCCAACCCGCCGGCGCACGGAGCGCGCGTCGTCGCCACCGTGCTCTCCGACAAGCAGCTGTTTGACGAATGGTACGTGCTGACTACTGCGTGGCCTGGGGGGCAGAGGGTGGGGGGAATGCTGCTGTCCCCCTCCCCTAGAGCCTTTTGATGGGTTTTTTAGAGCAAAATGTTGCAAATAGTGTGTGATATATAAGGTGTGATACACCCACGATACTCCGAAACTAATCTTAAGTCTAACATATCTATTTTTTTAGGAAGGGCCACATCAAACTGATGTCATCCAGAGTCATCCAAATGAGAGAGGCGCTGAGGGCGGAGCTTATCAAGTAGGTTTCATCAGCCTTTACATTTTATGACAAAAACTTACAAATTAGTGAAGTGATACTCGCTTATTCGAATCACACACAATTGTCTTCCATTTCAGCCATCTAGTGAAAAATTTCATGTACCTAGTATGTGTGTATCTGATTTCGATTCGCTCTCCTCAATTATTTACGTTTGAATATTCTAAGCCCGTCATATGCAAGTCTTCTCGTAGCCTCCCGCGGCTTCGCTTGCGTGGTATCATATCATATTCCTGATCGCTAACTCGCTCACTCGCCTGCTTTTAATATCGCCGACTAACAGCACGTAAGCCCTGTCATAGACGCTTAAGGGTAATCCTCAAGGCAAATTTCTAATGTTTCGGACAAATACTCAAGAAGTACGCCGTATTATAGTAATTATACTTTAATTTAGATTTTATACGTGTTTTAAAATTAACACTACTAATTTAAAAACACGAAAAAATCTAAATTAAAGTATGAAACCTTACTAATTTTTGTTGACACAATCGGAAAACATAGACGAAACGAATAGTGTGAAGAAATTACTATAATACGGAGTACTTTTTGAGTATTTGTCCGAAACATTTTGTATGGAAATTTGCCTTGAGGATTCCCTTTAATGGTCTGAATCTGGATCATTAAGTTCTTCCAAGCTAGTAATTAATTCGACTCTAGCTAGATAGTCCTATCCATATTTACCGTTTGTCTCCAGACTGGGTACCCCCGGTAACTGGGACCACATCGTGAAGCAAATCGGCCTATTCTCGTACACCGGGCTGACCCAACGCCAGTGCGATCACCTGGTGCAGGAGTTCCACATCTACCTGCTGAAGTCGGGCCGCATCAACATCTGCGGACTCAACCCTTCCAACGTGCCGTACGTGGCGAAGGCTATGTATGACGCCATCACCAAGTTCCCGGCTAACGAGTAAATACTTCATTCTAATATGATGAGTCGACTCAAAACCTACGCTCTGTAGATGAATGTCAGAATTATAATTATAGAGGTCATTTTTATTTGTAATTTTTGCTCTATTTAATATCATGTCCAAAACTAAAGAGATTAAAAGTGGCGTTACAATTTTATCTTGAGGTGATATCGCTACCAGTCGCGCTCGTTTTAGGGTATTATAGCTACTTACACGTAGAAATGGTAAAAAAAATAGAGCTTGTATACTATTTACATATTTAAATTCTCTATTGCACAAGATACAATTATAACTTGAAACGGGCTTAACCTCTAAAGACATTTTCTACTGGCTTAGTTCAAACGATTCATACAATATGACCTAACGTAAATAATAGTTAGTTGTAGGTTTGAGTCTATTTTTTTGGTCACAAGTGAATATAGTTAAGGGAATTTAGATCAATTATTTATTTTATCTATTAGTTAATTAATTACACGGAACATGCTGTATATGAGCCGAGTTGTATACTGTATCACACGCTGGCTACATCCTATTTAGTCTCAATTAACTTCCTCTGTTTGTATTATAATAGTAAACAGGTTTGTCGCGAGGTTGTAATATGTATGTTATATTGTAGCAAATAACGGTGTATATATATATTAAATACAGAAAATATTTTATTCCACACAGGTAGTTAAACTTTCGACACTTTTTATTATAGATCATTTTAATTTATTTTGTATACCTATGTATTTCTTATCATGAAAATGTTTAGCTGTGACACCAATCAAAATTTTATTTTTCTATTTACTTTACCCATAATTTTGATATGCAACACTGCATGAGTGTAAAACACTCAAGTTTGTAAGTTATTTTATTTTAAGTAATGGTGTTAAATAAATTGACTATATATTTATATTTTTTAAGCTTTGTTTAGCCTCCATTATTTTTCATATATTTAAAGTTACAAGTATCACAGCATACAGTATTAATGCGTTTAGTTACCAGAAAGCATAGTGCATTATTGTTATACCTACATACATTTTATGTAGTATTGTAAGATGTTATTTTGCTAATACAATCAATTGTTATAAAATGTTTGTTTATTTTTCTCGAATCCCGAAACAAATATATTTCAATGTAAAATATTGTTTTTGCAGTGACCCACGAACAGCGAAACTATGAAGAATCTTCCAATTTTCGTATGCACTAGAAGCCAATCTAGTTTCTTAGATTGCGATTTGCGAATATCCCGAATACGTCCGAATGGTATGTGATGATATTACTGGTGATGGACCAACGCCTTTGAGAGTAATCAAAGATTAATAAATATTTTATAATGTAAAAAGAGTTATATTTATTGAGATTATTATAATTATGTACCAATAAAATCACCAATACTATCAACCCATACTTTTTGTTTATCTCATTTACATTGAATCCTTGACAACACAGCATCTTTCTAAGATTATTTAATGTTACCATCGAATCTCTAAGAAGAAGATTGAATACTTAAGGGGAATCCTCAAGGCAAATTTCCATACAAAATGTTTCGGACAAATACTCAAAAAGTACGCCGTATTATAGTAATTTCTTCACACTATTCGTTTCGTACATGTTTTTACAAAAAAGTGAAAGGTTTCATACTTTAATTTAGATTTTATACGTGTTTTAAGTTAGTATGGTTAATTTTAAAACACTTATAAAATCTAAATTAAAGTATAAAACCTTTCACTTTTTTTGTTCATTAAATCAAAAAACATGGACGAAACGAATAGTGTGAAGAAATTACTATAATACGGCGTACTTTTTGAGTATTTGTCCGAAACATTTTGTATGGAATTTGGATTTGAGGATTAGCCTTAACCCTGTAGCCAAGCGGATCATGCCTATTTGTTAGCATTTAGTGACTGATTTGCGAACCCACACACACAGCCCACAAATCCACAATGCTCTGATTCCCAGAATTTTGTGACAGTCTAATACAAAGCAGCAAACAACCTAATTAGCTATTATAGCAAATTTCACAAAGCTCAATTTCTCTTTAATCTCGTTTTGATAGGCATGTTATCAACATGAGTTTACACAAGTATTATGTCTTCAGTTTACACCAAAGTGATCAATTTACTATACCCAATAGATGAGAAGCAAACATATTTATGACATAGATTGATTGCCATTTCTTATCGTACAGCCATGAGTAGGGTAAGGCTGTCTGTCCACTGGAGCGTAGCGGAGAGAAGAGTAGAGCTGTGCTTCGACCAAAATATAAATGCATAAAAAAACAGCAGCAGCAGTAGCGGTTCGAAACCGACACGTAAATCTGGCATAGCCGAAGTAAAGACCTGTTGCCCTTGCGCTATCCTACCAGACTGGGACCAAATCTGCAGTCAGGATGACCAGAACTTGTGAACACCTATGTTGGATCACAATAGTATTTGCTGGTATAACTGGTGGCAATCGTTACCATCAATAATGCTAACACAATATGCTCTTCATTTGGTTAGGTCCACCTAGACTTAAAGTATGCATGTAACGGCCATTATTTATACAGACTGGTCTGTATTAATAATGCCCGCATTGCTTCGGGCAATGTAATGGTGACTTCACACGGCCTGTGTTACACGCACCGCGCCAAGGTCAACTAGTTCCATGGAATTGTTTTCAATGGAACTAACAGGAACTATCCATCTGTACGGGCGAGCGCGTGCCGCAGACGACTCCGGATCACCCTTTCTTATGGTTTGTGTTAACCGACAGTCCGTTGCACCACCGGCGGCCACGCGCCCCACGGGCAGCCTTGGCCGCTCGCTTCACACGGCCTGTAGCGCGGCACGGCCCGTACTAACACAGGCCATGAACAGCCACCATAATAAATTGGTGCAAAAGAATTCAGCTCTGAATTGCCAGCAACATACCTCTATAAGTTGAAAAAAAAGGGGGAATATAAATAGATATTTTATTGGAATAACTATAAAACAATATAATACGCCCTATGTACTAAACTTATGTTTCCATGGCATCTGTAGATTCAGTGGTGATAGATACCAGCGGACGAGACCCGAAGCGATTCGTGACTGAAAAAGATAAAATCACATTTAAAATACAAGGTAACATTTTGTTTATACGAAACCCGAAACCTGTTTATTCAAAATCAGTTACCTAATCGATTAAAATAATTTTTAACCCCTCCCCTTAAAATAAATCTTATTTTTTTGGGTGTGTCCTGTTTTTGTTGTTTGTGAAACGACCATAGGCTGTTGTAAGATGTTGAGTAGGTAGGTAGTTCGTTGAATATCGTTACTTTTCTCGCCTCTATCTTTCCATATTTGAAGCAAACAGCGAAAAATATGGCGCACATAAAGTAGCCTTTCAGAAATAAATAAATGTTGCCGTTTTTAACTTTTTGATTATATATTTTTTTTTTAATTATTAAGCCATAATAAATCATATTTTATTTTCTGAATGAAGCTTGATTTAATTTTATTTATTTCCAACCCTCTCGGCCCGTACCGTCTTGGCTCGACATGTCGGTAAAAGCTTAGCTGCACATTTTCGTATTGAAGCAGTGTCTCGAAATAGGAATAGAATAGGCGGGTAACGGCATGTTGCGAAGTGACATGTGATAAAGGGCGAAGGCGATGTTCAAAAGCATAAGATGGTGGGGTGGGTGACGAACTCTATTATCTTCGTGCTGGTCCTATTGTCATTAGAACACCAAAATCATAGTACAATACTTATATCATCTATCTTCGGCTAACAGACGAAAAAGAGATGGGGAAACCAACTCTATTTTCTCCTTGCTAATGCTGGTCCTGTGCTATTTGTATTGGCAAAGGTGTTACTTGCACCACTGCCTGGTGACCTGGACAACATATTACAGTACTCACATTGTTCGCTGATGGTGAGGTCGACCACTTCGATGTAGTGTTCCTTGTTGTCACCGCCCACCGCCACGCTGTAGGCGGCGTCGGGACACAGCGCGGCGCAGAGGGCCTGCCCCACCCGCCCCGCGCGCTCGCTCGCCTGCACCACCGGTGAACTGGACACAAAAAAAAATATCTTACGTACAAGTTTGCATGCGAAATATAATTGACAATGTTATGTCACTCTCTTGGTATTCTATCTTACCAAGAGTAATCCCAAGTTTTCAGCTTTCCATCTGTGCTGGTCGTAATCATGAGTCCGGGCACTTTTTCACTCAGCAACAATCCTACAAAATATAAACAAAGTTTTCTTTTAGATGATAAAAAAAGTTCATAAATTGATAAAAGATTCGCAAGAAATAACCTCTACCTAAAACGCTACATAAAATAATTATTTTTTTACATAAATTTTTACTAAAAGGCGGTGCTTAGAATTATTTTTTTTAGGTAATTCAATTCTTCAAGTGATGTACTTACCCGTAACTTCTTTTTCGTGTGCGGTTATCGTCCACAGCGGCTCGTCTTGCCTGCAGTCCACGTAAGCGACCTTGCCTTCGTTGTTGCTCATCTAGCGAAGAAATAATCAATTAGTAATATAGCGAACGATTTTCTAGAGGAGAATAAAGTTGTGTCCTAGTGGATGTTGAAAGTTAGGGCGTCAAGTGGATGAGTGTAAAGTTAGGGCGTTGAGTGGATGAGTGTGAAGTTAGGGCATCAAGTGGATCAGAAAGTAAAGTTAGGGCGTCGAGTGGATGAGTGTTAAGTTAGGGCATTGAGTGGATGAGTGTAAAGTTAGGGCGTCAAGTGGATGTAAGTAAAGCTAGGGCGTCAAGTAGATGATTGTAAAGTTAGGGCGTCAAGTAGATGATTGTAAAGTTAGGGCGTCAAGTGGATGAGTGTTAAATTAGGGCGTTAAATAGATGAGTGGTAAGTTAGGGCGTTATGTAAACGTATGTAGATTAAGACATTTAGTGGGTGAATGTAGTCACAAGATTCGGAGAGTAGGGCCTGGCATCTAGTGGTTGGAATTGGAGAGTTTGGTTCTAGTGGAAGAGTGTAATGTTACTCACAGCAAAACAGAAGGGGTTCTGTAGGTCCCACTGCACGCGCTCTATCTCCGGCGGCAGTTGCCAGGCGCGGTGCGACGCGGGCGTGCGGCAGTCCGTCACGCGCACGCTGCCGTCACACGACCCGGAGAGCAGGGTCTGGGCTTCTAACGGGTGGAATTGGAGAGTTTGAACCTGAAATAATAAATAATAACAAGTGATAGGTTTATAACTTTAATAACCAACACTAAACAGTTGCATTTGAGATTGATAGACCTTAGCTAAATCTTAGGTTTTTGGCGGGAACATGAAAAATGGCGCATTGGCGGCATTAAATTAATTGACAAAACTTGTATAGCTTTGAGTGTTTAAGTGTAAAAACGTTGGTTTTTTATCCATTAAGTGCTCGTGAACGTGTATGAGTGTTGGTGAATAGTGTAATGCTGTAAAACGTGACTTTTCGTGTTGCCTCCAAAACTCCATAGAAGCCTCTAGTAAAGTCGCAACCACCACTACTTTACAGGGGCATGACTTGACTTATCGACTGACTTATGACAAAATAATCTCTCCAATTACTTGACACTGGCTATATACCTTTGATGTGAAGCCAAAACCGAAGAACTTAGGTTCTTCGAAAAACTAAATCTTATCATACTGCAAGTGTTTCTCGATTACATTTAATTAGATTATGATTTAATATGATTCTCGATGAATTATTTCCTGTCTTCTTCTTGTCGTATCATGAGTTCTTTCGAATAAGTGTGGTGAAAGGATTTCAAGTACGCCTCGAAGAGGCTTCTTTCGAACACTAGACTAGGTACATGTTTTCGAACTTTTTAGGTTCTATGACATGCTGGTTTCCTCACAATGTTTTTCTTCACTTTATTCATTATTGTATGATACTCATAACTTTTTTTGCATTGAGAATTAACACAATTCAAATTAGGTACTTACTTTATCATTGAAGTAATCTAACTTTGTGTGAGGCGAGCCTTGGTCCAAATCCCATAGTAGAACTGTGTTGTCTGCCGAACCACTAGCTAGTACATGTCTGTAAAAAAAACACTGCTGAAATACTATCGCCCATTGAGACATCTTGCGCCTTTATTACTCTCTTATTGATATTTTACATATCCATCAAAATTTATCAATTTATAATAGTTTTGAATGGCATTGAAAATACAATTATGGTCAGTTGCAGCCGCTATTGTAACGTGCACTGTAAAGTCTGTTTCCAACGGTTCGAGATTCTACGGATTTACTGCACTGCACCGCACACAAGGCACTTCCCACGGTCCATAATTCTGTGGATTAGTACGAGCTAGCACAGCATCTTTGAAGTTACCAACTCTCCGACGTGTCTGCGCTACCACGGATGATACTCTTCCCATGGTGCGTCGGTGCAACCTTGCACAGATAATCTTTGGGTAATTTTATATCTTCAAAAATGTAGCTACGCGCGAGCCAGAGGGCGGATCAATCTAATTTAGTTATTTGATTATTGTTTTGTAGAGCTTACGAGAAATTCCTATTCCATGACAAATCAAGCACAGCATCCTTGTGGCCTACTCTTTTCGTTTTTTTCTTCTTATTGGGCTTCTTGCCGAGTTTGAATGCCGGCTCCAGACAGTTCTCTATGTCCAGATCCCACACCTGTATCACGGGATCCATACCGCCTAGGGCACATAGGTTACCTGAAATAGTCAGACTAATATTATAAGGTTTGAGATAGTACATGAATATGGATATGGATGGATAGATGCTTATCATGAAGTCATTATGGTGGTTGTTTAACCACCATATTTAAAAAGAAGTAAAGTAATATCAAGTATTTTAAAAATGTATTGTATTGTATTGTATGATTTTTTTATTTAAATCGTAAATTAAAAAAACCGATTATTTTGATTCTTTCAAATAAAATCATGATTTTATCAACCCTGGTAATTTATTTGATTAAAATCTGATCCGGTTTTTATTTGTTTAAATTTTCATATCTTTTTTGACTGGACTTCTGGACGCTCAAGACCGAGAGGGGTGGCACAAAAGGACGGAGGCCTATACCCAGCACGAGGGCGAAACTGCAAACAGCATCGATTATTTTTATATCAGGGAGAAAAACTTGCAGGGTTAAAACAGAGTCATTCATGAAAACAGCTTGACAATACAATAACAACAAACATTCACACACTCACACTCCTGCATCGCAGGTGGCATGGACACATACAAGACATCACACCATCCAAGACCCCAGAATAAACATTTGTGTCCATCACACAAATATTCGCCCCGGCCGGGGATCGAACCCGGAACACTAAGCTTCATAGGCAGGGCCACTACCAACTAAGCCATGGTGTCGTCAACAATTGAATCTACCAATAGAACTGTAATGCGACTTACCTGGTTGAGGATCTGTGGGGTCATGGCTCAGCCATTCAATGCACAGTGGGAACCACGGCAGGATGATGTCATGATGTACGTAGAACGAACCTTCTTCTTTGTTATAAACTGGAAAAGAAAAGTACTTTTAGGATTCTAAACCTGAAAAGCGCCAGTGAAACTTAAACAGACAAACCATGTAATCGATTTCTCTATTACTAAGTATTTAGAATTTAGAATTTATTTATTTTGCAATCATACATAAAAATATTACATGAACCTAAGTATTATGTATACACAGGTACTACATATTCATTCATATCTGCTCTATAAAGACTTTATATTGGAAATAGTAGACCTGTAGTAGTAACTGTTTTATTTACACAGAATATGTGCTATGTGGACGGACAGTAGCCTCAGTGTCAAAGTTTCGCTGAACTGCACAATGATGTAATAAACGTAATTAAACCTTGCAAACTGCACACCAAAGGAACCGACTGGCCTTTTTTCCGAGAACTTGTCGACAGCACGCTGAACTTACACATTCCACTTAAATCGAATGAAGAAATATCTAAAGCGGTAGAAAGTTTCAACCATCCAATCAACATATCCAATCTGCAGCATGGAAAGCTACACCTGACACATCAAACTCCAATGATTGCATACCAACCTATCCCCAGATTGTCACAGATACGGTCCAAAAAAAGAGACATGCAAGAAAACAATGGCAAAGAACTAGGCACCCTAGGGACAAGAAAACCCTAAATGCACTGGTGAAAAAACTTAAAATTACACTAGAGAATATCAAGAATCATGATTTAGAGATTAAAATACGTGGATTGGACGCTACTGCTGCAACAGACTACTCCCTGTGGAAAACTGTTAAATCTCTCAAACAACCCATCCCATTCCAATCTCCACTCCGTAAAAATGACGGCACATGGGCTAAAACAGACTCGGACAAAGCCAATCTGTTTGCACAACACCTGTACAACGTGTTCACACCTAACGCTGACTCAGGGTCAACCAAACTAGACGAAGTACTGTATAGCCTATCCACAACGCATCAGTTAGCGCCACCAATCAAAAAATTTACCAAAAATGAAGTCGCATCGGTAATCAAGAAACTTGATCTGAACAAGGCCCCCGGATATGACGTTATAACTGTCAAAACTATGAAGGAACTTCCTGACTCCGGCATCAGCCTGCTGACATACATATTTAATGCTGCTCTTATGAGAGAATTCGTCCCGGAACAGTGGAAAGTAGCTGAAATCATCTTAATACTAAAACCAGGCAAGGACCCTGAAAATGTGTCATCCTACCGACCAATAAGCCTCTTTCCAATCACTTCAAAAATATTTGAGATTCTCTTTATGCAAAGATTAGCACCTGAACTGGCAAAGTCGAAACTGATCCCGACTCACCAATTTGGCTTTCGTGAAGCTCATGGCACCGTCGAGCAAGTACATCGCTTAGTCACAGAAATAAATAACGCCTTCGAACTTAAAAAAATTTGTTCAGCCGCATTTTTGGACATCTCCCAAGCATTTGACCGTGTATGGCACGAAGTACTCCTGTACAAAATTCTAAAAGCTCTACCTATCAATTATTACCTACTGATAAAATCCTACCTGGATCAACGACACTTCTATGTGAAGCATGGAGGAGACATAACTGGACTACATGCGCTACGAGCTGGTGTCCCTCAGGGCAGTGTCATGGGCCTAGTCTTATATCTAATATATACTTATGACCTCCCGACACTGGAAGATGTTCTTGTGGGCACATTCGCGGACGACACCGCCCTTATCGCCACCCACACAATCTCAAAAGCTGCATCTGACATGCTGCAGAAAAGCCTAAATCTTATTTCCAACTGGCTTAAAGACTGGAGGATCAAGGCAAACGAAACTAAATCTGTTCAAGTCACTTTCACCCTCAGACAAGGCATGTGCCCCGCAGTCGAACTAAATGGAATACAAATCCCTCGTAGTGACGATGTGCGCTATCTTGGCATATACTTAGACAGGCGTCTCACCTGGAAGAAACATATATTCACCAAAAGAAAGGCTCTAGGCATTCAACTCCGCAAACTGTACTGGCTTATCAATAGAAAATCCAAACTGTCACTTAACAACAAACTTCTAATATACAAATGTATTCTCAAGCCTATGTGGTCGTATGGTATTGAACTCTGGGGAACTGCTGCTTACTCAAACCTAGAGATCATACAACGCTTCCAATCAAAAGTACTATGCATGATAACTGACGCTCCGTGGTACATCACAAACTGCCAACTCCACCGAGACCTGGAAATACTGACAGTCAAAGATGACATTAAAAGGGCATTACATTCTTACGCCAAACGCATTGAACATCACCCGAATGAATTAGCCACTAACTTCATGAATACAGAAACCCAAACATTCCGCAGAATAAAAAGAAGAGCTGCTCAAGGCCTAATCAAGGATTAGGAGAAATTTAGAAATGGGTACTTCACTGGGAGTGCACCATACATGTCATAATATCAAACTAAACCGCCACAACTCTAGCTCAATGCCCGTAGGGGCAGATCGCAAGATACCAAGGAGATTAAAAAAAAAAAATAGAATATGTGCTATGTGGACGGACAGTAGCCTCAGTGCCAAAGTTTTGCATTTGGTCGATGTTGCGTCGATTTTTGTCAATATTTTACAGCCATGTTTTTTTTACTAGGTATAATAAAACTTTACACATACTTACTGTATACTTCTAGTATGCTAGCATCACTCTCCACATGGCCGACCAATAGAAGGTTGTCATCTGGCTTTATGATGTCGTCTTCCTCATCACTGTCTGGACCCTCAGTCTGCAAAATAATTTATGATAAATAATATATTTATTTTAAAAATAATACTTTTTCTAAATAGGTTAACTAAAAATGACTAAGGTACACTTGGCCAGTATAGTTATTATTATTTAGCCATTTGTGTCCCACTGCAGGGCAAAGAGCACCATTTGTGTCCCTAAGAGCCTCCCTGCTCTCTTTCCACTTGTTTGCGGCATTATAGTAGTCAGTAAATAATATAAATCAGTCTAACAATGATTCAACCAAGGAAATGCTTACCCTGATTTGTACATTTTCACTGAGATCTAGTGTGGGGAGTGTTGCAACTGTGCCAATCCCAATAGGGTTGTCTGAAATGAGAAATCAGTAAGTAGGTACTTCATTCATAAATCTCACACATCGTCAGATACAATTTTTAAAGTTAGTAAAGATGTGAGTCTGACTGGATGTTTGATAATAATTCTAAACTACTGAACCAATTGAGCTGGACTTTAGGGGCAGGGTGTAGCAAATGGGGCACTAAGGCGAAACGCAGATACATCGTCGAAGCTGCGAGCAGCAGCTAGTAAATGCTAATTTGGCTGTAAACACGGACTGTAAAGCACACTTACTTGGTTCTTCATCGTCATACTTTGCAAAGTTGAACTCATCGTTAGGGTCGGCAGGAGGGTCCCTCGGGGCGCTGGCGCTGGCTTCGCCTTCTTCATCACTTTCATCGTCACCTTGTTCCGTTATACTATAAAAAATATTTCTTTAGGACTGGAATTTCAAAATTTAATTTATCAAGTTATTGAATTTAACTAACTGTAAATCTTCAGCGGTTTGTTTTATAATCTTTTCTAGCTCCTTTTCTGTTAGTTCGATCTGAAATACAGGAAAATAATGTGAATCTATTAGAAAAATGAAGAGATAAGCTAGCCAATTATTTGATCAATGACTTTTATTACCTTTTCCGGGACCGCTTTAGCAACACCGCGTCTCACAAAATGCATGCATGAGATAAGGCTAACCGTTGGCGTATTTTCCTCCATTCTTATTTATTTTAAATATTCTAAAATATCAAACAAAAATAAACACGTGCGTGTATTTCTATAATTTTATCACATGTTATTGACAATGATAGTTTGATGAAATTGACAGCGTACCCGACGGGCGCCTAGAACAAAAGATGCGTAGGGCATCAAAGCCCATGACCCGAGGACTCAGGCTTCATTTATATAAGACTTGAAGTTAGGGCATAGAGCTTATGTCTAAGGCCCTCACCTGCTGTGAAAAAACGAATTTATGGAGGGACTGAGAATTGCCAGAATGAACAAAATAATCTGATACGTACCTTTTAACACCTATCCGTACCTTTTCCTTACATTTTAATACAAACTTTATAATATACAAAAGGACTTTTCATATTATTTAGTACCTACGTAAAATTTATAAATCAATTTTTATCAAAAAAGCCTTACTATTTACATTTTTATATTTAATAATCTACTATTAACGTAACATATTTTGTCAAATTACGTACCTGTTTATGCAGACTTTTGTTCTTTTTAAGATACTCATACTGGCAACTGTATTATCTGATTGTGGTACGCTTTTTCTGAAGTTTTTTCGTTTTATTTTATTAAATTTTAATGGTATTACGTGTGTAAGAATTGTGTATAACAGAGGGATAAGTGTCGATTTTATATCTACTTCAACCTTAATTTAAAAATGACTGACACGGAAGAAAATCGCACAAAAACTGATAACGTAAAAGAGTGTCGTGCTTGTCTGGTGAAGATCGACCTAAACTCTGGTTGTTTTGACTTGTTCCGGTCATGGGATCCTCCGTGGTCTGGCATGGGACTGTCCATTGCCGAAGACCTGGGCAAGCTTGCAAATATAAAGGTTCGTTTCCTATCTAAAAATCGTACATAGCTGTTACATTAGGACCCTAACTCTGGTTGAAGATCAGCTGATGCAGTGATTGTTTATTGTAATAGACAAGCAAACTGATACAGAAGCTCAACATACCTGCTAATGCCTTGGTATGCATCAAGCTCATCACGCCATGCCACTTACCTCTCAAAAATACCACTTTATTGTTCTGACTCTACTATCTTGTTTGCTACGTTTAGACTAAAAGTTTCTATTAAAATACAAGTCCATTCATATTTATTAATATTATTATTTATTATTTAGCTATCAGTGTCTCACTGCAGGACAAAGGCCTCCCTCCTCGCCTTCCATACCTTCCTTATCCCATTTGGTGGGCTCGACTATGTAGTGGTCTATGCTTACAAGTCGCTGGATATGCGTCAAATGTGTCCGGTCTAGTCCTACTTGAGGCTGGCAGCTTTCTGACCAACATCAGCAATTTGTGTTTTAGAGCACAGTATGCTGTTCCATTAAGTCCATTCATAGCACATAATATTAGCCTTTTAGTTTCACATAAACTATGAAATGTAATTTTCACTTACAGATCAGCATGTCTGATACCCTCTCCAAGTTCATATGCAGAAAATGCTGTGTTCGGTTAAGATATGCCTGCAACTTTGCGAGGATTGTAAAAAACACCGACATAATACTGAGAAGGAGGTTGAAAGAGACTTCCAAAGCACCGTCATGGCCTAAACCGATACAGGTTGATAAGAGCATAGCTAGTGTGTACAGGGAGCAAATGAATGTGGAGATTAAACAGGAAGTGGTGACTGAAGATGAAGACATAAGTGATACAGAGCTGAGCAACCCTGACTTGGATATCAAAGTGGAACCAGAGGAGAGCCAAGAGCCCTTTCAAATTGAAATAAATTGTAAGTTTATTCCAATAGGGAATGGTTAGCTTTGCCTAGTCTGTATTTCCCAACCATTGATCATGCCTGGAATTAGAATAGGATTATTGTAACATAATATTGTATTGTATTTATTTATTGAAAAGGATGAAGACACAGTAACATAACAAACATTAAATTTAGTTAAATAAGGTGTTCCATCAGTTTCTCATAATTTTTTACTTACCTAACTTTAGTAATGTATGAAATTAATACAATTGGTAATTGATAAAATTATATGTAACAATGTACCAAAGCTACATTTTTTTTTTAATTTTACTATTAAAAAAAAAAGTTACATGAAACAATTATTACATTTGGCTTTATTATTCTATGCTATATCACTGACCACATTGTCACTTCCCATTCGGTCAGATAATGGTCAATGAGTCAATTAACAAGTAAAAACTGAAACAAGAGATGATGATGTATTTTAGTTTCAGGTAAGAACCAGCAAACACCTTTTATGAATGGCTCTAATGGCTCTGAAAATCTTGATGAGGTAATCATTTTATTTATTTATCATAATATACTTGGTAGAAGTCCAATAGTCCTCAGAAAACAATTCTATGACTTATATTAATTTAAAAGGCAATTTTGTTTCCTTATTATTACTTATTAACAAACATTTTTTATTTTTTATTAAGAATAGACAAGCGTTTGACCACTACCTCACCTGGTGGTAAGTGATGGTGTGGTCGTGACATGGCCTCCGATTTCAAGTCTTCATTCAGTAGTCAGGCCTTTGTGTGCGTGCGTGCGGCCTGACAGACAGTCAGCTATTTGTGTTTAATGATATAAAGTTCCATCTCCATATCAGTAGCCATAATTAGATTCATGAATGAGCAGTTATGTGTAAGAATTACTGTGTCCCGATTTGAAGGGTTTTGTAGCACGTGAAGTCAAAAAAAAGCGTGATCTCTGACCATCAAGAGAATGCTTAGCCATCTCATCACTTGTTTAAACGTTGAAGACGTGGTGGCCGAGTGTATGAGGCCCTTACCTTGCGATCTGATGCGGTCGCGGGTTCGAATCCCGGTGGGAGTCATGCGTAAATGGTTTTTTTCGATCGTAAAAAATCTATGTATGCATCCCACGTTCTCACAACGGTGAAGGAAAACATCGTGAGGAAACCGGCATGTCGTAGAACCTAGTTCGAAAACATGTATCGAGTGCACGAAAGGAGCCTCTTCGAGGCGCACTTGACACGATAAGAAGAAGTTTAAAAAACACCTATTATTCTCAGGTGATGCAAATAGATGTGAAGGATGAACCCATGAGTGATGAAGAGATGGAGATAGACTTCAGTCTGTCCAACGAGTGCATACTGTGTGCAAAACCGTTCAACACGCGGAGCGGTCTTAAAGTAAGTAAGTCTATCTCTTTCACCAATTTTACATTTTTACTTACTGATCTCACTTTTCACTGGTCATAAACAGTTCTAAATACAACCAATATTATAAAGGAGAAAGAATGTAAGAGAGAATGGATTGATGTTTGTTCCTCGATCACGCTAAAGATACATAACCTATTTTGCTGAAGGTTGGTAGACATACTAGAGCAAACACTCTCTGAACTTTTTCCAACGTCATCCCAAGTCTTTTCGATGTTTACTTACATGTAGTGAAACAACGTGAAATCATGTCTTTTTATATCGCAAGCGAAGGCGCGTTCCATTTCCAATTTTCAACGCAAATTTTGGTTTCTGCATACTTTGTGTCACATCTTAGCAAAATATCGAGCTTCTACTTCCACAGTTGGTTAAAATAATACCTAAAGCATAGAGGTGAAAATCGCTCAGTTGGGTCTAATCCCGCAACACAACGTCATTACACGTCGCACACTTCTATGGAGCTCAGTCTATCTGTGTCATCGGAGGGAGACCCGCGCGTTTTTGTGCGCCAGCAAATGTTTGTGTGATTTATGTGAAAAAAACGTAAGTTATTATGCTGTAATTGAATTAGATTTTATGATTTGATCCTATATCTTTGTTTTCTGAGTGACTTAGGTTGGTTCGTATCTTGATTTTAACCAAAAATACTTTTTATATAGATGGACGAGGGTGAGAATCGTCTGCAGAAGTTATTTGATGAAGCTTCATCAGATCCAAGTACCCCAGACCGGTTTAGCGACAATAATTGTGACTTTGGTTCAGACAAGGACTATGACCCCGGACGAGGTTACCTATCAGACAGTTCTGATACTTCGGTTGAACAAACAAATCGACCACGGTATGTTCGTAGATTCCCGCAGGATGGTAGTGATACTGAATCAGAATCTGAAAATATACTTACCGCATCTTCTCGTGAGCCACCTCGTTCAAAAGAACATGATCCAGTACTGCAGGCCTTCTTGAACCCAAATATCTGTCTACCAAATGATCCCCTCAATGAGCCGATGCCTGCAGACTTGATTGAAACATTGACTGGCTCTGATCGAGGTAATGAGGAGGAACTTCGTGCAGAAGGCAATCTATCGCATTCGTCTGATCGTGGATCTGATTCGATAAAACATCGATCTGATTATATCTTCAACGAACTGATACCTGGAGATCTGAGTCAAGATAATACTTTACCATGTCCTCCGAACCGTTCTCCTACGCCAGAGCGCAGTAATTGTGATACGCCTCCGTCAACATCCTATGAATGGGAAACTACAATGTCTGATATACCATATTTTCCATTTGACCACGGTTCTACTGGGACTCAGTTTGTGATCAAAGAAAGCACTACAGAGATTGAAATTTTTAATCGACTTTTTCCAAGTGATATAGTTGATCACATAGTAAGATGCACAAATGCATATGGACATGCGCTTTGTAATTATAACCGGCCGGTGACGAGGAATAGTAGACGATTTTCATATAAAGAAACAAATCCAGATGAAATGAAAACTATTTTAGGTCTGTGCCTGTTACAGGGACAAATGAGCGCTACCCAGAGACGTAAACTGTTCACCTACTCGGATGTTCTATACTATCATCCAATATTTACATATTGTATGTCTGGGAGAAGATTCGAATAGCTTTTGCGATGTGTTTACGTTTTAGAACTCAATGCTAAAGGACATGAAAAAAATTCCCTTTTCATAGAAACCATGACGAAAATCTTCCAGGACTGTTACAAGCCTAGTCAAGAGCTCTCTTTGGATGAGTCTCTGTTACTTTACAGGGGAAGATTGGCATTCAGACAATACATAGAATCTAAAAAAGCCCGCTACGGAATTAAATTTTATGAATTAACGTCGTTCGATGGCTATGTTCTAAATGTGAAGATGTTGGTTGGGAAAACAGATGATGAAGCAGGAACGAAAACCGAAAATAGTTCTACACCTAATGGAGCCTTATCTGATGCGAGGGCATCATTTGTTAATGGATCACTATTATAATTCAGTACAGCTATCTGAAAATTTGTTACACACACATACTTGCGGAACATTGAGGCCGAACATAAAAGACAACCCAAAACAAATGTTATCGAGAAAGTTAAAAAGACGTGAACATGTCTGGGTTCGAAAGAATAAGATCTATGTATCAAAGTGGGTGGACAAACGACCGGTGCATATGTTGACAACGTTGCACCACCCAAAACTGATCGATGTTTCTAACAAACGTGGCCAGTGGTCCAAAAAACCCTTAGAAGTGTTAGTCTACAACCAGTTCATGTCTGGTGTTGATTAGGGCCTCCAGTACCGGTTCCTTTTTCCAGTACCGGGATTTCGGTACCGGCACCCGACCGCAACCGGGAGTACCGGGATTTTCGGTATTCCCGAAAATAATTAGAAGCCTATTATTTTGTCAAACAGAAAACTCGTCAGAAAACGATTAAATAAAGAATAATCGAGCGAAAAATAAAAATGTTAAATGTTATATTTTTACATTTATGTAACATACTGCAAGCATGATTTGTAAGTGAGGAAATACGCGTAACTAATTGAATAATGCATTAACAATGCAGTCTCAATTTTTAAGTAATATTTCAAGTATACACGGCTTATAACTAAAGTTTTGAAGTGGATATTTCATTGCAGTGGGACGATTCAGGCTCATAATAAAATAATTAGGTTGTGGAAAGACCGTCACGTCAGTACAAACAACCCCAAAGCCCATGTCATTCTTTAAATAAATGCATTGGGACGACGATACCAACAATAAGTTGATATTGCAACATTTCCTAAGTTTGAACATCAACAGCACCTTCGAAAGTTAGTAAGATGGGCGGGTAGGATCCAGCGAGTAGAGGAGTTACTGTCCTTTTTTATTTGTACTAACAGAATGCACTATTTAGCTATAGTTTTAAAGATTAAAGCCCTAAAAAAGCTCTCAAGCACCAAAAAAATAATAATCCCGAAAGTACCGAAATCCCGGTTCTGGATTTTTCTAGTCCCGGTACTGGACACAGCCGACAATCCCGGGATTTTCGGTTCCGGGATTTCCCGGTACTATGCCCTAGTGTTGATAGAGCCGATCAAATGGTCTCGTACTATTCTTCACCAAGAAAGAATATCAGATGGTATAAAAAAGTATTCTTCCATATGTTAGACCTGACTGTTTGGAACAGTTACTTTCTACATAAAAAACATTGCAGGAGCAAAGATTTTCTTTTGCTCCGAGAAAATCTTATAAGGGATCTCATGAGGGTTGGTCCAAACATCAAGCCAGAGAACTTGATATAATTTACAATTTACAAAGAGAATATACGTGTAGAACATTTAGTCATCAAACTCGCGTGTGTTTGGGCACTGGCCTGAACAAATTCCAGCTACAAACCCAACAAAAAAGTATTATAAGAAATGCAAATTGTGCACAACGAAAAAAATACGACGGGAGACCAGTTTGAAATGCCAAGGATGGGATGATAAACCACCACTATGTGCATTATGTTTTGAGGAACATCATGCGTCAATTGACGCGTGATATTCTTCAAAGCATAATGCGCATAGCGGTGGATTGCCTGAGGTTAATTTAAGGCACGTAGTGGCTAGTGATTGATAAATATTTAGATAGTGGTAAGTTTAATTGTTTTGTTAGTAATTATGTAATATGCTGACTCTGTTCAGCATTTTCGGAGGAATAGCCGAACCGCCAGAAATGTGTATGTTTTAATAATATTTTATGTTGTTCAGTGGCGAACATTTTGTTGACTATTTTCGTAAGGATTCGTGTCAAAGAATATTGTGACAAGTCAATAACTTTAATTTGATCTCTAATATAATGAAACTCCTGTCTGTAAGACTTATTCAACTTATGTGCATTAAAAATAATGATTGATATTGTACAACGTGTTTTATTCCTTTCATCAATAGATTTCTATTTCGTCTATAGACCTTGTGTCATTCTATAGCGAAGGTTTTGTACGTTACGCGACACGACGTCTAAAAAAGTTGGATGTTACCATACGTTGTGTCATGTGTAAAATTAACTAAGTGTATCACGGCAGATCGACGTTGTAACACGTTCTGTCGTATAATACTCTAATTTCATGAGGTAATACGATAGAACGTGCATAGTCTTCGTACTCAATTGTATAGGCAATTTATGTGTCATTATAAGCAATCCGAAAAGTTTACTTGCTAGCGCGAACGTGACTTCGCTCCCAGGTTGGTCGCTGTAGAAGCAACCTTGCCAAATCGGGTATGATTGACCGAACACACGTCCAATGCGTTTGTGGAGCTCTCACACAAGACGACCTGCACTCGATAGGACCTTAACGAAGCCTCAGATGAGACGGTAAAGGTAGGGGAACGTACCCATATTGCGTGACCAATTTTTGTCAATATTTTACCCCCTCACACCCCTTGGTGACCATCTGTAGTAGGCATATGAAAAGAACCTTGAACGGGTCATGTAGTATGAGTAGGTTCCCTAGCCTCCTATTGATCGAGATTATTCTGAAACCGAGCCATTCACACGAAGAATAAATGAACGGTAGACAGATATAGTTAATGTGCTGGATTTTTTTATCTTCATACCTGGCGGGCGAAGCCGCAGACAGCAGTTAGTTACAGATCGTTGGTTGTTTCAGGCGCACGTGATCGCATTTCATTCGTACGATACTGTGACGTCACCTCGCGTGGACCGCCACATTTGTACAACTTGCAAAAGAAGTAAGTAGGTTAGGTTAGTAAAAAAATTAAAGATTAACGGGATTTTACCTACCGTATTATAATAAAGCTTAGATCAGAGACACCATGTCCTATAAGTACCCTGCATTAAATACATAACTATTTAGGCATTTCTCATTAAAATAAAAAATGAAGAAGTAAAAACTATCTCATAAATAAGAGACCTTTCAGTTTAAAAATGAACGCCCCTTCACTCGGTGAAGACTTTAGATTGGCGGAGATTTTTAATGGACGTGCATTTTTAGACAAAAAGATCTCTAGGTAACCTAATTACGAACATTCTAGATAATAATCAAGGTTTTACAAAAACTTACAACAACAGACTTCAATCGGATGGTTCAAGTGACCGTAAGCACAAGTCACAGGGAATCAAAATACGCAATTTTGTTTACTTCGTTGGCATAGTTTTTTCAGTTATGATTTAAAACTAAACTACTAAACCGATTTTGATGTAATTTGTATGGGACAATATGAAAGTATATCCTTTCAAACAAAAATAATAATTTCAAATCGGTTCATAAACAACAAAGTTCATGGTAATAAACATTAAAAAAAACATTAGACAAGCAAGCGTGTTTTCTATGCTACAACTACCAATGGTTTATCAAATAAAAAATAAGTGTGATTTTGTTCCAGGTTTCGCCACCCGGACAGATCTCTGCGTCCACGAGACGTGCCACAGTCAATACGCTTGTTACGCGTGCGATAAGATGTTCGACTCTTTCATCCAGCTCACCAGACACAGGACTAAAGACTGTATGAAAGATGACACTCTGCCGAGACTCAAGACTCTCGAGGATGTTGTAAGGTGAGGAAATAAAAAAATCACCTGTAGCGCAAAGCAGAAAATTAATATTGACAACAATCAAAATAAATGCGAGAGAGTGTATTTTATTACCACTTGTTTCTTATGTCACTTTCTTATTTATCTGTCTGTATGTTGTTCCGGGTGGAATCTTGCAACTCAAGTGATTAGCTATCCGGCTGAAAATTTCCAGGGTAGCTCACATCTCGATGATTATGCATTCTAAATCCATATTAATAAAAAAAACGAACTACATTAAAAAAAGTTCTTTCTCCTTTATTGTTTTCGGTTTTTATTAACTCAATTTCTAATGTTATCACCTGTCACTACCATATGTATGCTGATGATCTTCAACTTTATCACCATTTCAAAGCTGTGGAGATTTCTGATGGCATTGCCCAAATGAACAGTGTCCTTCATAACGTTAGTAATTGGGCGAAGGCCTTTGGTCTCCTAGTCAATCCTACAAAGTCTCAAACCTTGATTTTAGGTACTCCCTATATGTTAAACATAATAGAACAATCTTCCATTCCTTCAGTTGTGTATGACTGTGTGCCGATTGAATTCTCTAGCAACGCTAAGAATCTGGGCGTCATTTTCGACAGGAAGCTTTCGTGGGGTTCTCACATTAATCAGATTAGCAAACGTGTGAATTTTTCTTTTCAGTCCCTCAAGCGTCTCCAAAAGTTTTTACCATTTGAGACTAAAGTCTATCTCGCTCAATCTTTGCTTTTACCTATCATCGACTACGCTGACGTCTGTTTCCTTGATGCCACGGAGGAACTTGTTAATAAACTGGAACGCCTTCAGAACCTGTGCATCCGTTTCATTTTCGGTTTGCGCAAGTTTGATCACGTTTCCCAATTCCGGTCTCAGTTAAAATGGCTCCCTATCCGTCGTCGACGTGACCTTCATATTCTCACTCTTCTTTATAACACTCTTTTTAATCCTCTATCTCCTCTTTACCTCCGTGAGCGTTTTAACTATCTTGTCCCTCGCGGTCAGCCATGCCGGTCTACGACGTCGCTTCTTCTCAGAACCCCAGTTCATTCCTCCCGCTGCTACGGTGATTCATTCACTGTCCATGCTGTCCAACTGTGGAACACTCTTCCTCACACTATTAGAGCCAGTCAGTCACTAAACATTTTCAGAAGCAGAGTCAAAGAGCACTACTTATCACTGTGATATATTCAGTATTTATGTTAGTATTTATATATATATATATATGTAACTTATATATTTATTTATGTATAGGTGTTAATTCTAGTTTATTTAGTAGTATTTATTATATGTATTTAGATATATTTATTCAAACATTATATATATTTTCTTCTTCATAATTTTAATTTATCCATTAATATTTATATTACTGTACACGCCCCCACACTTCCCATGGCCTCTCTCTAACCTCAGAAGGTTTGCTGGAAGAAAACTCTTATTAGGGTTAAGCTCGCCTTTGTACATGTCTTTTCTTTTATGATTTGTATTCTAATATGTTTGTGTGTACAATAAAGAATTACAGAAAAAAACCACTTTATAAAACCGCTTTATCTTGTGAAGGAAGCGAGATAGAGTAAAAGCATAAAAAAGTGGTTTTTCTATTTAAAATCTAAATTTGCTTGTTTAAATGATTATAACATCCAATTTTATTGTATTTCAGGCCATTGCCGATCTATTATATTACATCGAGAAACACGGACGATGTTAAATCTGAAGCTCAAAAAGGTCCAAAACAAACAGACGATCCCAACAATCCAGAGTCTAAGCTGGATTCGTCTCTAAAAGAAAAATATTGGTTTGAAAACGTTCCTAAATTCGTATCTCAAGATACAAACCTAAGGCCTCAAAAAGATACAAACTTAGGGGCGCCAATAGATACAAGCTTGGAGGCACAAATCTTTCAAAAATCAGGGTCTCAGGAGGTATCTACCCCAGAAACCGTATCCTACCCTACTGCAATAGAGCCTATTCGGTTTCCAGTTACTAAAGACACAGACTCTAGTCGAAGTTTTGACAAAACGGAACTAGTTAATTATATTCCAGATACAGGGAAGCCTATTCAAAATTCAGCCGAAACTAATTCAATGGAAGTAGATTCAGTATCTAAAAGTATTGAAGATGCAGACACTATTCAACTTCCTATTCAAATTTCGAATGAAACTGATTCTGGGTTCGAACAGTTGGGATCCAAAAACAATCATCATGTAAAAGAAAACGAACTACAACCAGAAAAGTCAAGTTCTAATGAAGAAATCACTTTAGGCCTAGATAATAGTTCTAAAGCAAATACTGAAATAGCGGAAATAATAAAAAATAGTATTGTAGATAAAGAAAAGACTGGTATTTACGAAAGAACAAGCTCGGATCTAGAAAATGATTCTGAAACAAATAAAAGAACAGAAAAAACAACCAAAATCAATGTTGACAATGGAGAAATAGCACCCGGATCAAGCGAAACATATGGTGGTGCAATAAAAATACAGGAGCTTCGAGTTACATCGCCTAAACCCGTGGCAAAAGAGTCCGAAACCAATAATGAAGCAGATAATATAACACAACCGAAGCAATTAGAATTTAAAAGCACTACCGATGAAAGTGTAGAATCTAACAGCCATAATGATAGTAAAGAAATAAGAAATATACAGACAATATCTAATACTCAACAATCGCAGGAGCCTATAGAAACGTCGCGTGTTAATGAGAGGATCCCGAGTCCGGATTTAAATGATGCAGCTGAAAAAGAAAGCGACAAAAATAACACAAAAAAGGAAGAAAAGTCAGAATGCTATTGCATATCCCGAATAATAGAGCCAGAAAATAAAAATGAACCAGATATTGATTTTGAAAGAAAGCTTTCTTATGTCAATACCACAAGCATTAGAAATAAAATAGAAGGCAATTTGGAAATGGATGAAATTATTCAAGATAGTCTATCAATAAATCCACTACCAACTATTGAAACTGAAGAAGCTAATTCAGAACAGATAATTAAAAATAAAGAAAACCAAGACAATATAAATTCACTACCAACTATTGAAACTGAAGAAACGAATTCAAAACAAATAATTCTAAATAAAGAAAACCAAAACAATGAAAAATGCAGTCTGGAACCAGAAAACCTTGAACGTGATGTTCATAAAGAAAGCATGGATATCGAAAACCGGCCTAAAGATATTCTAGATATTGAAAAAGAACCTAGTGAAAGCAGTATGGAGGTTGAAAGTCCTCAAGAAAAAGGTATGGAAATACAACTAGAGATACATTCCGTTGAGAAAGAACAGGGTTTTGAAATGGATGTGGACAGTGAATTTGACAGTGAACTCAAAATAAACAACACAGAAAGTGATAGTCAAAACGCTTAGTGATTTGTGTGTTTTAGGCTTTATAGGAAATAAGTTTATTTTGTTTTTGTATTTGGTGGTTAGCAATAAAAATAGTAATATGCAATATAGTAATATTTGTGAAAAGGGAAAGACTGATCAAAATTAGTGAAAAAGCATGACGCGGATGGGTTAAGGCCGGCGCACATACGCAGAAGCCCTACGCAGCATTTTTGACTGTCGACTATTACGACATTGTCCTCATTGAAATAATATCCAATATCAAATAACACAACAATTGTCAAATAATAATAATATTAATTGTTGTTATTGAATATTAATTCAATGAGGATAGTCGATAATAGTTTGACAGGGAAAAATGTGCTGCGCTGCGCTCTGCCGCGCCGGTCCTTAGTTGGAATACTAATCTTACAGCGCCTCCACTGGGTAATATGAGCAACTCATTTTTATTTTGATTTGATAGCGTTTTTTTGTAAAAAATGTGCAAGAAAATACTACTAATGTGTTTTTAAATTCATGCAAAATGTAATGATTGATTTAATATTTAATGAGATTGTACAATAAATGTATAGTACTTAGATCTAACTGATTGTGTTATTTACATACATTCAAATGCGTGTTTTAATGATTATATCTTGCGGATGTAAATAGTAGTTAAAAGTATTTTTAAAATCGTGACTTATCCAACCTGTTGTATAGTTTGGTTTGGTACCAATAAACAATGATATTATTTTTTGTTCAATTTGTTTTGTCTCAGACTTGTTTATGGCTAGTCAAGTGTAGTCCAAATATTTTGGGTAAAGCATGAATTTTTCCTCTTATTCCTGTTTCTCCGCATCGCACATCTGTGGTGGAAAGTGATCCTACTTCGTTTTGTGTAGCAAAAATAAGTCAGAAATGTGCTTTTACGTGTCATAAAATAAAACTTTTTATATTTTATTTAAATAAAATTCAGCCATTCTTACAGCGTCGTCGATGGCATTCACGAGGTCGTTCCTAGTACAGGTGGTAGGGCATAAAGGACACTAGCAGATGGAACATCGTTTGAATTGAACAGGGTCGTTGCAGTCGCATTCCGTTAGGGTAGGATCTCGATAGCCCCATTTGCAAAAGTTTTGTCTGCAGCAACCAACTTGTACCCGGAGACTTTATGGATTCCACACTGGCCGTGGAAGATTGATCCTGAGGGCAGATTTTCTTGACTTTTCAACTGCTCAAGCGACGTCTCGTCTCACAGGTGGTGCTTTACCCGCAAGCTGTTTGCTGACTTACAGATATACCACATAAGCTATTACTGTTAAGCGTCGATGACACAGGGCTAGTTTACAAGTTAGAAACCGGCGAGTTTAAAAGCTAGCGAGTGAGCGAGTCAGATTTTGGGAAGGATTGTAAAAAAAGCCGATTACACGGGGAGTAGTAGTGTCATCGACGCTTTATGTGATCATTCTGTTCGTGAGGATTATTCAAAAAATATTTTTGAGTTAAATAAAATTTAATAATACTATTTAACAATGCGCGTCATCGGTGATAAGGAATGTCTTGTGCTTAACTACACACCAACTTGACTACATCTTGGGAAAATTATATACAATTTTGTAACAAAAAATACATTTGGAATATAATAATAAATACAAAGTCAACATAATACGAAAAGATTTAAAAATATATTCATTTCTGTACAATGACTCACAGCCTACAACTTGACTATGCTCCCCAAGTATAGTCAGACTTATATTCGGATGCTTGACCCAGAAAAACTTACACCTTATTGCAGTACTGATACTGCTAAGGTTCAGGCATTCCATTAGCAGCAAACAAGATATAAGTCACGGAATATTAGCAAAACACTTGAAGCATTATAAGATGATTGTACACTGCTTGGCGAGTTTGACTTGCCATATTCACAAACCAACAGATCCTTCCAAGAAACAGCACACTTGTGATTGGTTATCGAATTGACCAATGAAAACGCTTTTCACAGTTTGTATAAAGTTGGAGGCGTGCATCGTGTTTTGGTACCGTAATTTGAGATCCCAAGTCAAGAATGACCTAAGTTGTATTACTAGTTTTCAATGAAACTACCTAAGGAAATAAATTGGTAGTAACATGTAACTTGTGCCTAGTGTGCGACACAAATTAAAGGTAAGCGCAAATCACACAGCTTGAGCGTATTTTCTATAGTCGATATTTCATTGCGAAAGTCTAAGTACTTAGCAAGCTACAGATTTTTGATTCTCTACACCAGCTAGAAAGTTGTTGAAATATTTTTTTTTCAAGCTGAATTTGCGCTAATGAAATCGCAAATCTAATTCCTGTTCAATTCATTCAGGATACGGAGAATGTACAAGAAAAGGTTGAGTATATCCATGTATAAGTTGATAGTAGCCAGGATATATTCCTCGGGTGAAAGCACAGTCATCATCTGCTGTGTGTCGAAAATGAGGAAGAAGCTGAATAGAACGGCGCCCGTGAACGACAGAGCCACCTCGAACGCAGAGCTCTGGATGAAGATTTGGAGCAGACCGCCGATAATAAGCACGCTGAGGCCGGCCACCAGCCTGGAAAGGAGAGATTAAATAGATTATTTTTTTAAACTGGCAACTAGATTGCTGTAGTTTGCTAGACATTCCATTATTCTAATATTATTAGAATTATTCTATGACTTTCCCATGACTAAAAATTATTTAAAGATAACACATTCAACCAAAACCATTTCGATGGTTTCTTGACACATTTTGTTGGCTTACAGCCGCCATTACTTATTGTTTGTCATTGTCGAATTTATTTCCCCCTGATTCGCCTTCTCCCTTGATTGTACCTACATTTATGATGATTTAAAAATTACTACTTCTAATTACGAAAAAAAAGGACCTCCAGGCACTAGAAAATAACATTATAAACGTGCAGTAAAAAATACACTTGCACAGAAAATAAAATCTTTGTGGTAAGTACTATTTACCATAAGGTAGGCTTGTAATTAGTTGTAATGTGCTCGAATTTTCGCTGAAGGTTTTTTTTCCATCACAAGTTTGTTAAATACTTATCAAAACTCACCCATAACCAACGAAGGAGAAGTCTCGCTTGGTGTTAAATGTGAACAGAGTGAGTGAGAACACGACGGCGAACGTCAGGGCCAGGGCTTGGAGCACGATCACCGTGTTGTAGTAAGACACCACCACGCCAATAGTGTATGCTTGCACTGCCGTCTGCAAACACGGAAATATAACAAGTTACTATCAATCGCTATTCTCACATTCGAGATAAAACTGCTGGCTTGTCAACTTACCTAATCAATTTTTCAGCCTAATAAATCGATATAGGGGTGGTTGATTAACATAATAATTACTTATGTTAAAAAAACATTCGCAATTTTGAGTAAGTTATAAGTTGTGTTTAATGTTTTTTCAAATGGCATCCATATCTTCGGATGTTAAATTGCGCGGGAAGTACTGAGTATAAGTAGCGACACATAAGTCTAGCGCTGAACGATTCACGGGGGGGCGTTATTGCGCATGTTTATTGTATGTGTAGTCCCCCTCAGGTACCTTAATTTTCACTTCTGCGCAATAACGGTCCGCGCTAAAGTTACGTGCCGCTACTTGTAAAGTGTATTCAATGATGCTATGCTAATTGTAATTTGGGTAAGGGGTTGCATGTGGTCTGCACTGACGTCCCGCTGTAGGGTGAATGGTGCATTGATCCCTTGATAGGCTAACTTTACCCCAGCCAGCCCAGCTCCCAAAAATAGCGGAGCAGGACCCTGGGTTGATGGATGGTGTGTTTCAGCAGAGACTAGTAAAAAGAATAGACTGCTATGCCCATACTAAAAATTGAGAACCGATGACTAGTTGTTTGCGTGGCCACGAGATGACGCTACGTGTAGCAAATCGATAGAAAAACTATATTATTCACTGTAAACAGCGCCATCTATCACAAATTGTTGGTATTAATGCTAGATGACGCTGTTTCAGACTGTAGTAGTCTTTCTTCTAATAACTGGTAGGTGAATGAAAATTTTATTCGGTGACGCGACGTTGTCAGCTCTCCTTATTTTGGCCGTCTATTTGAGACGTTGCCGTTCTGAACTAAGATCCGTTGATTTGATGAATGTTTTGAGTTTGGTCATATTATAACAGTATTGCCAACGAACGAAAATTTCCTCATAAAAGTGAATTCTTCAGAGAGGTTCATTAAAATTAGGATCACACATTTTTATAATATTTCACTCGTGCTAAAGGCGTATCATTATGTCCAAAGCTCTTATGATTGTATCTCTACTTCCACATAACTGTCGATCCATCGTTAAAGTAATCCAGAGCTATCAAAGAAGATAAATAATAATGTATTAGGTACACTGAGTATCCAACTCGGTGATTAGGTAGGTATATATATTTTTATAATTAATGAATACCAACCTACAAATTATTACCTGTTTATATTTTGTTGTGATTGATTAAAATATTTACCTAAGTAGGTTAGGTACCCATATTATTTATTAGGTAAGTACTTATTGAAACATGGATAAATACATAATTTATATTATTCAGCTTCTTACTTCTCTAGGTAGGTACTTTTAATGTGAGCCAGGGCAACAGGGCAACACTGCAAACAGCCGATGGATTACGCGACGTCGAGTTTTTAAAAATTAGGTACCTAATGAAGTTAAATAAATTTTTTAAACAGAGCTTCTCAGAACATTTAAATAGGTAAGTACCTACTAAGGCTAGTGCATCACTGGTAATAGCGCTCGTCCACTAAATGACATTTTGATGATCAATTTCATGATCAGTTAGGTAGGTACTTATTTCAAAAACGTCCAGTCTAGCCAGATCCTTCCCACACAATAGATAAAAAAACATTGTTCATAAAGGACACCAAGATAAACAGCTTGTAATCAAGATGCCGTCGTGAAACAGGTCAAAAAAAAATTTCAACGACATCTGTCGAGATAAATGAAATGGTTTTATAGTTTAGTTTATTGTTCTCATTTGCATACAGATGGAATACAACTTAGATGTAAGTAGTAGTAGGTAGGTACCTACTTATTTCCATTTTAAATTATTTTTGTTACTTACTTTAAACAATGGTGTTTTACTTAGGTAGGTTAAGTACAATGAAAAGTTTTAGTAATTTAGAACTTTAATATTTTCCCGACGTTATTACTTCTCTTTTTGCGAAATTTTGCGTCGGAATCAACGTACTTACTAAAAGTTGGATAAATTGACCAACTTATTTTGGCTTTTTCAATATAATAAGGTGTGATTCCAAACTTAAACACCTCCATGTCTCACATCTTGTTATGTAGGTAAGGTAGTACAACACTAGTCAGATGTAACATACGATAGTAATCGTTCGTACCTAGTTACCTACCTACCTACCTACTACGTCGCTATACTTGACGTGACGCGACGCGACGCCCACCGCGTTCAACCAATAAATACTCCTCCATCGATGTACCTAAATCATTGTGTGAATGTAAATATCTGAGTAGGTAGGTACCATGGGGTACCTGTTTTAATAGAATCATCCTGCTGTGTGAACTACACTTTTTTTTTTCGAAGAACCTAAGTTCTTCGGTTTTGGTTTATAGCCAGTGTCAAGTAATTGGAGGGATTATTTTGTCATAAGTCAGAGTCGATAAGTCAAGTCATGCCCCTGTAAATAGTAGTGGTGGTTGCGACTTTACTAGAGGCTTCTATGGAGTTTTGGAGGCAACACGAAAAGTCACGTTTTACAGCATTACTCTATTTTCACGAGCACTTAATGGATAAAAAACCACCGTTTTTACACTGAAACCGTCAAAGTTATACTATTTTTGTCAATTAATTTAATGCCGCCAATGCGCCATTTTTCACGTTCCCGCCAAAACTCCGAGCTACACTTTTCTATGTGGGACAAGGATAAGGAATATAAGTTATAACATGGACGACAAGACAAATAAAGAGTTAATAAAACCACTTAAATCTCCAGGAATCCAGTAAATAGTTTTATTGGGGTCTCTGCAATGAACTCAAAAGAAAAAATAGAGTGTTACCTTGTTATTTTTTTCTTTTCATTTTCATTTTGTAAAATATTTGATAAGATAAATTAACTTTATCAACAGTAGGTACGTAATAAGTAGGCGCTGTCGCGTCGTCGATGATATTTGTAAAACCATGAGCTTTGGCGATGTGTTGCCTTATAGGTTCAAAGTCGCTAGTTTTCCCGACCCACGAGCGCCCCTTTAAAATTACTTTCGGGATTCCGGGACACTTAGGTGGTGCTATCAACTCTATATTGTATCTTTTCGCCAACTTTAGGTAAATTAGCACTTCCTATTCCGATCAATGATCATTATGCACTACATGACTCAATAGATGCACTAAAGCCTTCCAGATAACAAATACTGATGTTGGTCTGACCTGGGTTTGACTATATTTTAAAATAAGTTACAAGCGATAAAAAATAAAGGTATTAGTTTGCGCGCCATCTAGTTATGAAACGATGCGTAACATTGTATTTTAACACCACCCCATCTATCGGCAACACAGCTTTTAGAGAATCTTGAAGGGCCATTTTATACATGAAAGTATATTGCTAAATATCAATTATTGAGCCTCAATAACACATTGGAAAAAAACTATAAAATATTTCTTGACTTTTACAAACGAGTTAAAATAAATTACGTGGTTGTATCGTCTGGTAGAACGATTTTCGGGCAATGTGTCAACGCCATCTATCATTAATATGCTTTTTTAAGCTTTTTGCGAGGAACGCGTATTTGTACGAAACTTGTCAGTCTATACTTTTTACTAGTCTCTGGTTTCAGTTTCCTAGTAGGGTCATCTGGACCCGAATCCAGGATTTGTCTTAGCCCAGTCTTTGTTCTGGTTTCTTGATACTATCAACTCCAATAATTTTGTTATCTATTCCAGTGAACAGAAAAATCTTAGAGCTTATTACTCATCAACCCTTTTCCCCATCAAATCTTTCCTCTGTGTCTATACATATACTCTGTGCCTACATTAGTCAAGGAACAGAGCTTCCACATGTCAATTTTGTTTTACTCACAAAAGCAGCCAAGAGGTAGAGGTTAGCTGGAGAGTCCTTGCGCTTCACAATCAGAGCCAGCAGGGTAACCATGCTCAGGATGAACGCTATGAACACCAACCAATCACTAGAAAATCACAAATAAATAATTCATATTTCATTAATCAACAATACATTTAATTCAATTCATAATTCAGAACACATAATTATGTATTTTTTTTATATTGAATATAGACAATTTCTTTGTTTTTCTATAGGAACATTTTAAGAACACTGGTATTGGCAATGCTATAGATTTGGATGAATTTTGGGACAGAGATAATTTATTTCCTGGATTAACCTCTCAGGGATTCTTACGAAAAATTAGCTTTATCCCTGAAGGATCGCAGTGGCACGCTTCGCGACTTTTTATCCGATTTATGCACTAAAATGCTTGTATCTCGGAAAATACTACGAATTTATTAATTTTGTAAAAAGGCATAGAATTTAGAATAGTTATTCGTCATATTAATCGATTTATTATTTGTTATTACGTACTTTTTGTATAAGAACTTTGTCGATAACTTCTATCGATTATTCTGGTAGATCAGTAGCAATTCATACAAATAAGATCAAATGTTCTAATTCAGCAGGATACGATACAACCAATTACAAATAATAACACTAGAAAGTGATCTAAGGAATAATTGTTTACGCCTCACTTTTTTCGTATTTACTCGTAATTCCAGGTATTGCACACATGTTTTTATAGCAAAAAAAATGTTGAGAAAAAACATAAAACAAAGCAATAAGAGCATCAATATCCTTCAATATCCGAGATAAATCCCTTTTTTTTCGCTATTTTATCACTGCACGAACTTTCACACATCAACAAAATATCTCGAAGTTGAAACTTTTTTTTTTAATTTTGTCAAACCGATAACCATAGACAATCTTTAGTAGAATAATCGTATGTTCATTCTGAATCGAATGAGATATAGATTATAGGCCAAAAATGACCTCAATTCCTTTGTAATTAGGTTTGAATTGGTCTGAGGTGTCGGGCCCGGAGCCCGGCCTCGAAATACCTGACGGTATAAAAAGTTTGCGGGCCCGCTCCGGGCCTCTTAATCTCTGAGAGGTTAACACCCAGGATACTATTTTATTTATTATTTACTTAACATTTTATCCCTTTAAAAGTCAGGTTTCTGTAGGATTTAAAAATGAATGAATTAACTTCAAAGTCAAAGTGAATAAAGTTACGGGCAAAGGCTATCATCATCATCATTATCACCCTCAGCCAGTATCAGCTTACTGCTGAGCATTGGCGTCCCACATTAAATACTAATCTGGTCAGTGCTGTGCAGATCTATTGGAGGTGATATTAATTTGGTAGGCATTATCCATTATCCATTTACAATTAAAATTAATCTTTGTCAACTTGTTTCATCATTATGATATTGTATTTCTCTAATTTATGTAACAATACGCCGGTCCTTTCTGATAATTCTTCTGTGTATCTTTTTGGTTCCCACGATACAGGCCAAGAGCCTAGTGTGGGGTCACCGATTGAACTACTGACCTAAGTGAAATGTTTTGTTTAATAAATAAATTGAAATTGAAATTGTGTTGCCTGCGATATTGCGGATGTCATCAATCCATCGGGCTGGTGGTCGCCTAACGCTGCTAGTGATAAATAATTTATATTCCGATCATAAGATAAACTTACTTCTTATGAATGAACACTTGTACTGGCTCGACCAGAGTGAGAACAGCAGCGATGGCCACAGTAGTCAGCAGCTGGACCGTGAGAAGACCATACACTTTGCGGACAAAGGCGAGACGGATTGCCTTCTCAGCATTCATCACATTGTTGCGGTATGCAAAATCATCCTGGAAACATTGCATTTGTAAGTCAGGGCAACAAAAAAGTTCTGTGGTCGGTTGCTTGAATGAGTGTCTACAGTGAAGGTCTTATTACAACTGATGGTACAAAAGGGTGCAAAAAAACTATTACGCTGTGTTCTGTCACACCTTTAAAGTCCTCTATGTTAATCTAAAAGGGAAATTTTAAGGATTATTATATCCCCTAAGATAACATATGGAGCATATTTTGTTCATTTTTAAGTTTATAATTATTACAGAATTCAGTTTTTTTTAAACAAACAAACAAACATTCACACACTCACACCCCTGCACTAGGATTCCCTGTGTCGCAGGCGGCATGGACACATACAACACATCACAACATCCAAGACCCGAGAACAAACACTTGTGTTCGTCACAAATATTTGCCCCGGCCGGGGATCGAACCCGGAACACCGAGCTTCGTAGGCAGGGTCACTACCAACTAAGCCACGGTGTCGTCAGTTATATGGATGCTGTGATGAACAAGAAACACACTTGAACAAATAGTGAGTAGGTAACTAAAGATAAAACAATATTTGACGTTCTTATCAATGATAGGACTACTACTACTCTACTTCATGATGACTACCTGCCTTAGAAGTTTTCAAAACATTGATATTATTATAATTTGTGTTTTTCATTGAAGCTGTGAAATACATGAATGGGTATGAGTCGATAACACTTTACTTGCTGTTTGAAAACAATGTCGAATGGTAATCCAAGGACGTTTTCGTGACGAATTATTTCAACATTTCTCTTACTTACCTCGATAGATTCTTTTCCACCGAGTTCGCAGTCGTCTTGAGCGTACATCAAAGGTATCGAAGCAGACATTTTAGAGCTTAATACCGATACATTCACAAATAAAATAGTCTGAAAAAGAATTTGGAAATCCCCTTTCTATCGTTCGTTTGACGTGTTTTTTTCGTGATAGAAATAATGTTACCAACTCGTTTTTAAGAAGATAAAACCAAATGGGGTGGTATGGGTAATTAGGTAGAATATAACATTAATTACTATAAGTTTGACGTATGTCGGTGACTTATCTTAATATGTTTTAAAAAATGTTTAAATTGCAGTCAACTGATTTAAAATCAATTACTTATTGGTTACATAAAAGGCCATTAATATTATAATCTTGTAGATAGAAAATCTCAACTGATGTCCCAAGGTTACAAAATTGGTATTATTGCGGGTTAGTTATATTAGTTGGCAACATAATTTAGGAGTGACAGTGACAATGACATTTGAATATTTTATGACGGTCTATTAAATATTGCTAGTTAAAAAAAATAAAAAGAAACAGTTTGAAAGTCTTTCTAATAGATGGCACTATTTTCAACGATACCAAACAGGAGAGCGGAGCGACCTCAGAAGAAGCGACTTCGATTTTAATTCAAATTCAAGCTCTTAGGCATTTATTGCCAAAGGTTGTTGTCACGTTTAGAAGAGCTTTATTTTGATGGGGGTCATAAAATATTATCCCCCATCGTCTTAAATAACCTCTACTTTCTTAATAGTAGGTAGGTACCGAAGAAGTTACCTTATAGACCACGTAGGTAGGTAGGTATCTACCGACTGGTAAATCATCATCTCCACTCTCAGGTATTTTTAAGTAGATTTCTACCGAGAGTTCGGCCACTGGTATGGAACCTACCTATTGTCCATTTTCTATTGAAGAAACATAAGTATTTACCTTACTTAAAGGTTCGGTCACCTACACTAACAAAAGTAGAACTCTAGGGTCATGCAAGCAGGTCAGCTTCAGCTGGAAGGCCATTAAAGACACCTAGGTACTAAGTTGGGCATCGATTTACTGGAGACCATTATTTTAACTGACAATAAAAGTTTATAGGTCCCTCATACATATCACAACTTCCACCTTCATTGTAACCACTGTCCAGTCCAGCACTGTAAATTAAAATTATAATATAGGATCTTCAAAGCGATGCTCCTTAAATTTTTTTAATCCTACTCTACCTTAACCATACTTACCTAATAATACATATACCTATATATACTTATTTGTGAGAGCTATTTACCTACCTAAACTACAGGAAAAATGTTATGGGTGCATGAAAGTAAGTAGGAAAATACAAACTTAATTGATTTTAAACAATTCGGGCAAGGTACTTGTACTACCTATACCTACCTACGTATATTTTGGTGTCTTCTTTATATAGAAAGTCCCGCTATTGAAATGATTAAAGACTCTACTGGGCATATTTCAGCCCGTATACAAAAGGCTGGAGCAGGCTCTATTCTCGCCCATCGCGTCGCCTCACCAAGATTTAATTAGAATTCCGCTGAAATTTCATCCATAAAGATGTCTGATAAAAGAGTGGGCAATTCAGGTAGATGGACTTATTCTGAAGAATCCACAATCCACATTACAGTTCTGTAACCTTTGGTAGTCTTACAGGAAAATTTGGCCTAATTAATGTGATTTTGTGCGCACATTGGTACCTAATCGTGTTGCCAGTTATTTAACCACTAGCTTAAAGTTTAAAGTTTTTAAGCATTACTGTGTAGCACTAACATGCAGTTTGATGGACACTGTAGCTATAGACTTGTAGCCGAATCGGTTCAGTAGTCTTGGCTTATTGGAGGAGCAATCATCGATCCATTCGTCACAAACTTTTGTCATATTATAATACCTATCAGAAGTACGAGTAGGATACATACCGGTGTTATTAACCGACTTTAAAAAAGAAAGAAGTTCTCGGTTTTTTTTAATGTTTGATACCTCAGAACTTTGTTATTTATGAACCGATTTGAAAATTTGTTACTTTTATTACTTTGATTACTTCCGTATTGGTCCCATAGAACATACATGAAAATCGGTTCAGTATTTTGGTTTTTGGTCAAAGAAGGTAACTGAAAAAATGACGTCATTCAAGTAAACAAAATTACGTATTTTGCTTCCCTGTGACTATCTGTGTGTACAGTCACTAGAATGTTCAATTGAAGTCAGTTGTACCTAGTATGTATTATTTTTAACTTTGTGATAGGGTCTGTCTTCTGTTTTTAAACAGAAGTTTTTTATTAAAAGGCCAGCGTTCCAGAATAAGTGCCAAGAAGCTGAGCGAAGAATGTGATATTTATCAGTAATTGAAAATGTTCCGATCCGTCGCACCCTCTGGAAAGCCAACAAAATTCTCCGACGACGACAGTTTTATTGATAACGGTTTTAAAATAAACCGGTCTATTTTCCATCCCACACATTTACCCGACTAATAGGGTAATTTTTAAATTAACTTAGCCTTGTCTTCAGCTTTGCATGTGTAGTATTGGGATACAAGGAGCTTTCATCCTATTTTCGGCCCAGAACATCATTTATAGGTTGTATGTTTCTATTTTCTTTCCTATTTCAATTCAATCCGTCTGGTTATTCCGTTGTAACTATTAAAGTAACAAAAAATCTATCATCAACTAATAAAATTAATTAATATTAGACTGAATTTGATAGAAAATGCTTGCGACTGCAATGACGTTTAAAGCTCATAGCATACCCAATCCTTTTGTTATTGAAATCGGAGAGCTTCCTATTTTCATTCTGCATTCCAATCAATTGAATGGAAATGCAAAAAACTCGAAACTATTGATCACGAATTTTAATTAGCACGATAGCATGAGCTTTCTTTTGTTGAAAACGCTTATTCAGGGTTTAATTTCTCGAAAGTGTGAGTACAGGTATAAATGCCTGATATATAAGTCTACGTAAGTGGTAATAAAAATAAAATATTTACCCTACAACACAAACCTATGATATTATTATAAACTAGTTGACAACCACACGTTCGTTTGCGTTGCGAACAAATAAAACTTCGCTTAAACTTTTTGACGAATAAGTACATAAAACCAAAAAGCCGTTTGTAGGTTTGGCCTGTGGGTAGTGTGCGTTGCCTGTCAGTCAATCAGGACAAAGATCCTGACTTTTCATACATACCTATTGATTTTACAAATGCAATTATTATAGTAGGTAGGTATCTATTGTTTATCTTTTATGACTCACATCGATGTTTATGACACACTAATATAGGTACTTGCCATGCTAATTACAAATTCGTAAAAAGAGCCGGAAGTGTTGCGTCCATATTCGGATGCGGCTCGCGTACGCATTGCGGTAGGCTGTGGTGCCTATTATTATGCGCCTTATTGTGTTACCTGTGTAATAAATCCATATACATTTCACTATTTATTGTTTCAGTGCCGCTATTGTTCGCTTTACCACTATTATCATAGAATAGTTAACTAATATTGTAAGAATATTAGGCCGTAGGTTTATATGAATTTTATTTTAATAAGTTTTTAATGAGTTCCTATTTTGTTTAGAGCTCTAAAAGCATACAAAGTTAGTGTAATACCAATCTTTGTAATTTCGAACTTTAATCATAAAAACCATAAAGTTTGAACTACTCATAGTTGCTGCCCTCTTTGTTACGGTGACTATTTCGATAAATGCCACCAATAAATTAGTTTTGATTTTAAAAGTTTATTAATAGGTAATAGGTACCTACTAGCTACGAGTAACTTTGTTTGCGTAATGATTTTTTAAAATTCCTTTCTGAGTACGCCCTTTCAGACTTGACGAACACACACACCCTCCTTTGAATTTAACCTTGTTTTAATGGGAATACCTCTAAATACCTACCTAAATGTTGTAAATGTTAAATTGTTTTGTCTAGCTTTCTTTCTGGAAAATAAAATACATTTTCTTTCTTTCTTTCTTTCAAGTGACAAGGTTCAGTAGTTTGGCTTGTACGATGTCTGTCAGTCAGTCAGAACCAAGCCTTTTATATTATATTGATATTGAAAATTTGATATAAAGGTATCAATCATGAATCAAAATTTTAGGAATAACATAAACGCAGTAGTTTCTTCTGCTTTTTATAAAAATAATTCGTTATTTATTTTGCTCTGTGTTGAGATTTTATTAATAAATGCTTCCCATCCCATGTAAGCAAAACAACCTTAGAAAGTAATTGAATTGCAGGTTCTTTCCATCCAACTAGCAGCCATTGTGTCACAGAATACGTAGACTCCACCAGGTATTTCATTAGCCGTGCGCTTTTGTGCGTCCCGGACATGAGGAAAAATGAATAAAGAAGAGAATTAATATTTCGTCAAAGAAAACGAAGTATAATTCCTTCTACATTCATGTTTTTATGCTAAGGAGGAAAGCACAACAATTATTGTAATTTGTAATTTTTCTTATGTGATTCTATAGTTTTTCTACTAACAGATTAATTAAGCTGTATTCAGCGTAATATGCCTGCAGTAATTAGATTATTTAAAAAAACAAGTGAGTCCTACAGTAGTCGTCTAAACATGTGTAACATCTGACATCTCATTTAATTCACTTATTTTTTCTGAAGTTAACTTCCTGCTACACACTTCTGTTGTATTTCACGAAATCACTAGCACAAGTTGACAGAAAGCGAGAGGAAAGATGTTACAAATCAATACTAATGGAAAATGACCATAAAATTATTTGGGGGCGACAGCCGAAAGTATCAGAGATCTGTGAAGACTGATTCGATACGAAGGCGCTTGTCAAAAAAATTCGTGATACGGCTAGTAGTTCGTTTCGTCACTTCTTTACATCAATAATCAAGGTTTTAAAAAACATACTACAACTGACCTCAATTGGAATGTTCTAGTGACCGTAAACACCATTGAATAGTCAGAAGGAAGCATAATACGCAATTTCGTTTACTTGGATGACGTAATTTTTCAATTATTTTGATTTTATAAACAAAATACCCTACTGAATCGAGTTTCTTCTTTGGAAGTCTTTTCAATTTATTTTTTCAATTCGGTTTATAAACAACAAAGTTACAAACATTAATAAAAAAAATTGCTTGTCTGTAAAGTTGGTTTACGGACGATAGTTTAACGTGATAACCAGCGTAACGGGACAATGCCATCGTTACCGGACAATGACGTCAACGTTTTCGTGCATACAGCCGGCGTTCATCGAATTATTAGACGTAGTCACGTCAAAAAAACAACCTTCCCCTTCTTTGAAATCGGTTGAAAAATAATAAAAATAACAAATGAGTTGAAGAAACTCAGCGCGGTATATTTCGTAGCAAGTACGTAATTATGTCACCGCGTAGCACCGGCTTCGTAGCGCTCTCGGCGTAGCGCCGTAGCACCGTAGCGTAGTGCTACGTCGTAACTGCAACTTTTTCAAGCATTTTATGACTTCCATGGAAAGGTTTTATTCCGCTTTTTCGTTGCCTTTTTCAATTTATTCCGCAGCTAGATTCTGTTTTCGCTTTGTTGATCAAAAGCAGCGTTTTTTGTAGTTTACAGCCAAATGTTTTCGCTTTAAATATAGTTCAGATTTATGTTGCCATAGACGTGGTTCGTTGTTTATTACACTTTAAAAATTACGTATAAACAGTATTAACATTTTATTCATAACTAGTTTCTGTAATAAACATATTTCATTCAATTATATTAGTGACTTAGTACTCATTACTTCCAACCACCATTGGGAGGCATCCCCTGCAGGATACCGTTTAGAGAGGTACCAAGTCAGTGCCAGATAATCGCTCGCAAAGCAGTAATGTGTGAGCATTACTGTGTTCCGGTTGGAAGGGCACTGTAGCTGGTGAAGGTGGTGCTTTCGAGACTGACCATCAAAAAGTGGACGAGCGCTATAGCAGTGTTTTACCGGCCCATGAGATTCACAGTCCTATGTAGCACTGTTATGTTTATGGGCAGGCGTGATTTCTAAACATCAAGAGAGCGCCTAGCTAGTTTCGCTACTTATTTACGTAAAAAAAGGCGTATAGAAACACTAACACACAGACAGTCAAAGGCTTTAAACTTCATCAGGCATCGGGCATCAGGAGTATACGAAACAGCAGCATTCCAATCTTTACGAACTAATGCAATTCCAACAGACATTAGAATTGTATATCTGGATATTAAAATGCGCATAATAATAAAAATTGAATTAAAAGTGCTCTCTCAACGGCACAAACGAATGAATACAACTGGGAGGGTGGTTCAATCTGGTTTATGTTCTAGTGAGGGGAACATTAAGAATGTTTTGATTGGAAACCTCAGGGTCTTATTTATTTATTTATTTTAACACTTTAACACTTACATAAGTGAGGGAGGACTTAATGCTATAATAGCATTTTCTACCAGTAAACCCGGGCGTGCAAAAAATATGGTCTTAACAGGAATAAAGCATAAACATTCACACACTTACACCTCTGCACTAGGATTCCCTGTGTCGCAGGTGGCATTGACACATACAATACATCACAATATCCAAGACCCGAGAACAAACATTTGTGTTCGTCATACAAATATTCACCCCGGCCGGGGATCGAACCCGAAACACCAAGCTCCGTAATCAGGCTGGGTAAACCAACTAAGCCACGGTACCGTCAAAATGAACCAAGAATGCACCATCAAACCGAGTTTTGAAGCGAGTGCCAGTAGTAGAATTCGACTGATTACTCAAAACAAATATGAGAAAGAAAGAAAGAAAGAGAAAAAGAAAGAAAGAAATAAGTTTATTGCTGAGAAATAGTAATAAATAAAGTTAATATAATTATAAGAAATATACCATTGCCCATTTAATTACCGTTGATAAAACAAAAATAGGAACCGGCGAGCTTGCTTGATGATTTTGCAGCTCATTAACTATACCCATACCATATTTCAGCTAATTCGTTTTGTAGTTTTGGCGTGATTAAGAAACAAACATCCACTCCTTTATCCATAGCTAATAGCTGATGCCTCCCGCAATTTCGTTTGCGTTGCGCATTTTTTAAACTCCTTTCTTAGTACTCATTTTCAGCTCTTGAAGAACACATCCTCTAAGTTTCAAGTCTCTACGTTCAGTAGCTTGGCCTGTACGTAGTCTATCAGTCAGTCAGGACCAAGCCTTTTATGTATATTTTGTGCCTTTAATAATTTCAATTGTAAAATCAATGGTAGAGAATATACATCAAAAGGCTTTTCGAATTAAATAATGTTTCCTCCAATCGCATCTCTATTGAGTTTAATTAAACCCACTCAAAGCTATGCTGCAGCAGCAATATTTTTCACTGGCAATTTCCATCAGTTCGCCTCTAACTAATTTGATATAATATCATCGTTTTAAACAAACTGCAGGTAGGTACTAACCCATATGTGAAATTAGTGTAATTTTTCCGAATTATTTCAGATTATTCCGATAGTCCACCCGAAAGATCCTCTCTGACGCATTATCTTGTGTTATGATTGATAAACTCATCAGATTTAACATAGATCTATGTTTGATCAAAACTGCTAATCTGATTATGCTGAAATTCATGATGGTATGGTTTAGAAGCCAAAATGAACAAAGGCTACCTTTTATCCTTATACGACGCTGGCGAACTCACGGCGGGCAGCAGTTTGTTTTGTGCAGAAGTTGTAAGTACAAGTGTGTTTTTTTTGTAGCGCATGTACGCTCGTGGCGGCACTCGAATTAGCGTTTTCGAGCGTTTTCGCGCTATACCATAAAACCGACCGTATGCGCTCGTATACGGGCGCGCTGCAAAAGAGCAAAATAAGCTGCGAAGCCGCTTAGTTAAATTGCGGTTTCAGACTAGCTGATAACCCAGCGGATTCGCGCTTGCGTGCGTGTACGCGCAAGAGACGCCTCATGCAACTGATATTCGCTAGAAAAAACAGAGTATATTAAAGCTGAATTTGACATAGTTTAGTTGATAGTCAAGGTTTTACAAAAACATAGTTCAACCATGTACAACCAACTTCAATCGGACTGTTTTAGTGAAAAGTCACAGGGAAGCAAAATACGCAATTTGGTTTACTTTGACGACATATTTTGATATAAAACCTAAACTCCTGAACTGATTTTGATGAAACTATGGGACCGATCTGAAAGTATATCCTCTCAAACAATATTAAATTTAAATATTATATATTAAAATCGGTTCATAAATAACAAAGTTCTGAGGTAACAAATATAAGTAGAAACAAAATTCGAATTAAGAACCTCCTCCTTTGTTGAAGTCTGATGAAAAATACATATAAGTCATCTTTTTACCTTGATGCTACTCATGCGAAGCCGCGGGGATCAGCTAGTCCAACATAAACTATCGTACACACGAAGCGAGTAGAGGCAGCTCGATGACGCCGCCCCGCATTATGCATGAGCACGTTACCTGCCCGATCCAATTGTATAACGTGCCGGAGCGCCTAAGACGGCCTAGTAAAGGGCGCTTCACATGCGAATAGTAACCTTCATCATCATAATCCTCATTGCATAACTACCCTAACTTACCAACTGACTGCTGGGTGTAGGAGTTTGTCGATGACACTGATGGTCGAGTAGCAAGTGTATTGGACTGCCACGCCGGCGCCGGTGTCCGTAGTTCGATTCCTGCTTTAGCAGAAACATTTATGTGATGAACATCGGTGTTTGTCCTGAGTCTGGGTGTCCCATGTATGTATTTACAAAAAAAAAGTATTTAAGTCATCAGTCATCTGGTTCTAATAGTTCTGCTTAGTTTGGGGCTAGATGGTGTTGTGTGAAATGTCCAAAATATTTATTTATTATTTATTTTGTACTGGCATTTGGCACTGAATGCGTCAAAATCTAGCGCTGCGAAGCAACGCAACGGAGCAGTGTGGCTTCGCTCTTATAAACTCCTTTCTCTCCGGTCATGTACTTTTTGTATTTAACTTATTACCTATTAAGAATTAAACGAGGTTATCCGACAAAGAACCTACGTTATCGACGTAGGTCACAGGATTAGCAAAGTGAGATTGCAGTGGGCTGGCCGTGTATGCCAAACAACTGACAACTGCTGAAGTAGCTGGGATCTTAAGATCATAAGATCCAATTAAGTGGAGGCCGCGTATTGGCAAGTATAGTATGCGCCTCCGGGCCAGGTAGAGCGATTACCTACAAAAGGCAGCCGCTGAAAGTGGATGTGGAGAGCCGGAAAACGGCTCAGTGGCGCGCAATGGTAGAAGCCTACGTCCAGAAGTGGACTAAAGTGGGCTGATGATGATTATGATGATGGTGATAACTATATACATTATCTACCTTACCATTATACCAACCACCTCACCTACTTCATTGCATAAACACACACAGCGCCAGATATTCTGCCGTCAAATGTAGTCTTGTTCTTCTTATCGTGTCACTAGTTCTTTCGAATCAGTTTGGTGAAAGGATTTCAAGTGCGCCTCGAAGAGGCTCCTTTCGTGCAATTGACACATGGTTTTCGAACTTGTTAGGTTCTATGGCACGGCACGAGTTTAAATGCACGCATAGATTTTTTGAACAGAATAATCCATTGGTGTACGATCGCGTTCGAACCCACGACCATCGGATCGAAAGTCGAGGCATCTCCCACTCGGTCAACACGGCTTTTATTGTCAAATGTAGTGATTACTATTTTATTTATTTATTTTATTTTATTTATTTAACATTAGACTCACAGTTACATTTTTTTCTTATATAAGCTATGAAATGTTCCAGTTTGAAAAGCTCTGTAGCTAGCGAAATTACTTAGGTTCCGAGACTGACCATCGAAATGTCTCAAGTGGACGAGCGTTCTATTTAGCTGAAAAAATTACCTACAAATTGGAGGCAGCATATCTGGCACCGGATTTGGTTGAATTTTATGATGACCCGGAGTAGGATATGCTATTACTTAACCAACGAGCAAGTACCTAGCAGAAATACCTACATGAGTATACCTACTTCCTAAAAACATGTTCGCATGAAAGTTACTTTTCCTTATCTTAATAATGCATTGAGAATAGCCCCTTAGGACACAGTGACTCGTAGTTTTCTTCGACGATCTCGTGTTTTTGTCCCTTTCTTGTCCGGGTCTTATAAGATCATTTTGTACGACTAAGAAAAATTACAAACGTTTCAAAGTATCTATCTAAACTTAAACTCGTGTGATACTGCAAATTGGTTTCAGTTTTGCAGTATCTCACGAAAAATAACTGACTAATTATTTCAGCGTTCTGTAGCACTGTTCCATGAAAGCCCGATGGCAATGCGATGGCAATGCGATGGCAATTCAATTTGCAAAGCCGTTTCATGGAAACAACATAATCATTTCCCTGAATTTGCACTACGCGAGAATTTAATCCAAAATCTATAACGCTAGAACTACTATCTGTGCGGAGAATTATTTGATAACCTCAGCCTCCCTGCGGGCGGATCGCTACTTGATTTTTGCGCGCAGATTGCTCGATATATTTGTGATAATCGTGTGCTACAGCCGATGTAGGCAGCAATGGTTTGTGAGATAGGGAGAGTGTTCCAGAGATGTGTGGTTGTATAGGCTGGTAGATGGGGTCCACAATGCACGTTGTTTATCCGGCAGGGAGCGGGGTGGGGCGCGGCGCGCGGGCGGCAGGGCTCTCGCCCGGGCCCAGTCCGTCGCCGCCGCCCGCCGTAGCCGCCCGCGACGCGAGTGCCCCTTACACCCGACCTTCAGCGAAAGAACGAGACGTCTATATCAAGTAAGTTTCAAGCATATCATCACCTGTTTTGTTATGTAATTGCTCATTACCAACAGGTCAGGAACGCTGGGGAAGTGATTGATAAGCCCCCGTTTCACGGTCAAGGCAAGGTCTTAGATCGCAGCGCGCTACGACGCCGCTGTCATTTTGCCATAATTGTCCTGAAAGCCCGACCTTGTACGGACCATGAATTCTTTGTTTCTGCGGAGTGTTTTTATTTTTTTATTCCACGCGAAAGTTCGTGTAGCTTCTGAGGGAGTGCTCTTACGTATAAATGTGTAAATACAGTGGGAAAATGTCCTTTCGCCAAAAAAGGAACTGCGCAAAAGCGCGACTGGGAGATTACAACCGCTACGACAGACAGACGGTCTTATCATAACAAGGGAATCTTAGAAAGGCTACGCCTTGCGGCGGCTTCGAGCCGGTTCTCTTTTAAAAACAAACATCGGAAAAAAAATACTATTTGTATTTTTGTAAGCAGTAACCCACGCTTGCAGGCTAATCTGTAACGGATGTCCATAACGGGACTTGATCCCGCTACTTCAACTTTTCGTGTCGAGCTCTTTCCAATATTTTTACAAATTAGCCATGCAGACAGAACTATACGGCTACGAAAGTTGCTCGCTATCTTAATAAAAATAAGATTTCAAACACAATTAGGTCAACAACAAATTGCAACAGCCCAGAAGCATTTCATCTCTTTACAATTGATATTATGTTTACTGCTATCGAGAAAGCTGATTTGTTATAGATTGAATGTAGTTTTTAACCTAAGAAGATCAGATAGGGGCAAGTAACGACTTTACCGACCGCGTAGGACTATCACTGTTTATCAAAACCGTAAAAACTCCACTAGTTTTCATAGCTTTTAAAGTTTCTTACTTCAAAACTTACGTTGCACGTACGGTGTCCGACAAACAAAAAAATTTTCATTATTTTCACGAAATATTTCCAATATCAAAAACCGTATTTTTCACTGGATTTACGCCTACTTACTGGATCAGTGTAGTTTCTACCGTCTACGTGACCAAAATAAGGCGAGCCTGGTCTGGCTCAATTTTGGTAGCTACTATGTATATTTTGTAAACAGATGAAAGGCAAGAAAGCGGTATGGTAAGAAAAACAGTACCATACCAGTGAATCATCGTCATAGAGCTCGAAATTTGTCTCAAAGCCCAGTAATCTAACTACAGTCACATTCAAACCGAAGCACAGTAATCTACACATTTCTGATTGACGGTACTACTGGCACATCCAATCCAACCCATCTAGACAGAATCCTGCAGGGCTGCAGAGAAGATGAGCTTTTAAACGAAATAGCTTCCACTGATTTGGTCTTACAAGCGTAGAGCATCTTACTCGTCCTTTTAACACAAAAAAAAATACGAAACTCAAGTCCCCGAACCGGAAATATGTACAGTCAGCTGCACTGCACGGATATGTAAACACTCCCAAGCTTTCACATTTATATTACTTTTAATTTTGCAAAGAAAATTGCACGCAAGCATTTCAAATTAATGTAGTCATCATACTTGTCAGAAGAATGTCTTTGCAAAATTAAGAGTATGATATAAATGTGAAAGCTTGGGAGTGTATACATGTCTGTGCGGCTGACTGTACATACAATGTACTAACAATAACTATAAGCTGTGTACTATATGTATACCTTTACCTACGAGCGGCGCTATACGCCGGCTTAGAACGCGCTCGTTATGCGAGATCGGTCGGGAAATTCACACTCTTCTATAATTTAGTTTGTGGAAATGTAGCCAGGTTTTCTAGGATGCGTGCTATTTTCAAAAAGATTGCCAGTAGACACATACTTATACTTCTTTGAATTATTTGAAAGGAGCTTTAAATAATTCAAATTAACATTTTTTCTTTTAGTTTGGACAGTTTTTGTTGACGACAAAAGTCTAAATAAAAACTGAATTATTTAGTATTTCAACGAAAAGTTCAATACGTGGCAGATTTAAATTATGCTAAGAATAATTCGGTAATCCATTTTTTATCGTATGAAAATTAATATAGACCGATATTGTTGTTTTCTATCGAAAATAACCGAAAATCAAGTACTTATTATAAGAGAGCAATTTGGAGTTATATGCGGATATACCGACTCTACCATTTTCGAAGTATACTTTTATTCAGTACAAAAATAATCAGCATAATCATTATAACCGTGTAAAAAGTAATACCATTTTCTTCAGTTCAAAGGTTCTTACATTCACAGATAGTTTGGCTCTTATGTCCACAGCCAAAACGACCTATATCATAGGTAGAGGTATTGTTCATAGCCATACCGACCCACCATAGCTGTCTTTGCTTGAGGTCAGCCCCTGATATATTGCTTCAGGGAACTAATTGCCGATCGTTTGATGACAAATGCATTTACATAGAGCTACTCAAATACTATGTTACTGTGTAAACTAGGTTATGTTTGATTACTATTGTACTATTGAACCAATACTAGCTAAGCCCTATTGAGCCAAATGGTATGTGGCTGAAAGCTTAATCAAGTCGTAAGATGAATTGCCAAACCAATTAGTTGAAGGTTGAAAATTGGCTTGTTATTATGTAAGTGACGAGACAAGTTAGGAGGTTTCATGATGGTGAGGTATTACGTCTACCAATGACCAGAATAGTAGTTCTAAGGACTTGAAATCACATAGTACTGATTCTATCATATCTTCTTCTTATCGTGTCATTAGTTCTTTCGTATCAGTGAGGTGATAGGATTTTAAGTGCGCCTCGAAGGGGCTCCTTTCGTGCACTTTATTTTATGTAATTAGTAAGACTGTATTTATTCTGGCTTTATTGACTTTTTTGCTTTCCTTAAAAATATTGATATCTAAGCTGCTCATTTTGCTAATAATATCTACCGATCCGCCAGTGGTCTTCTTATGTAAAATTTCTTTATAAATCTGTGGATAATCAGTAGGCTGTAGTATTTTAAGCTAGTTGCTTAAATAACTTCTACATTCATTTAGTATCTAACAGCTGATTTATGTCCCTTATAAAAAACATAAATATGCCTCTGTGATAGAAAAAAGTATTATTTGACTCGTGATAAGATTTTATTCGTTTGCGTTTAAGTATGCACTTCTGTCGACTTCAGTTCATTCGTTTCTTTCTTTTTCGTTGGAATCCATTCCCAGACTTTTCTTCGATGTATAAAAACCCCAACGGTCACTGACCCTTAGAAACTACCCTTCGGAACTCACTCCGCCACTCTCAAAGAATCTCACTCAATTTTATTGAAAAACAAAACAAAAGTTAATTAATTTCCTGAAAAAACTTCATTTATCACAAAAGTTCTGTGATCGGAAAAGATTTATCTTTCGAAGTATTTTCATTATGAGGCGCACAACAAACTGCATTATGGATTTACTTTTACTTTTTTTTTTTTTTTTTTTTCTTTCGAAGAACCTAAGTTCTTCAGTTTGGCTTCACATCAAAGGTATATAGCCAGTGTCAAGTAATTGGAGAGATTATTTTGTCATAAGTCAGAGTCGATAAGTCAAGTCATGCCCTTGTAAAGTAGTGGTGGTTGCGACTTTACTAGAGGCTTCTATGGAGTTTTGGAGGCAACACGAAAAGTCACGTTTTACAGCATTACACTATTCACCAACACTCATACACGTTCACGAGCACTTAATGGATAAAAAACCACCGTTTTTACACTTAAACACTCAAAGATAAACAAGTTTGGTCAATTAATTTAATGCCGCCAATGCGCCATTTTTCATGTTCCCGCCAAAACTCCTACTTTTACTTTTTAGCCGACAAAACCAAAACAAGGAGTTCTCATTTTGACTTGTAATTTTCTTTAAATTTATGTTTGTTTACGCAAAACCTTTTTTATGTAAAAATGTGACAAGATGAGACAAAATAGGCCGGTGCAACACTGCTATAGCACTCTTCAACTTTTACAGGGTTATTTCATAATACTGATTCTTTTTTAAGCACAAATTCATCTATGAATACCACTGGTATTTGCACCATCTTTAATCGCGAGACTGAAATGAAATCAAAATGAAATTAGATTGATTTGACTGGGCCCATTACTTTAGTTAGTACAGTTTTCAATGCAGGCTAGAAGCATAGCAAAAAACCCACTTGCACGTAACTGACAATCAGATCGCGTGGAAAGGACCTCATCCACTTGCCTACTACGTCCTCATTCAGGCTCCAAGCCCTCACTTGGCACCACGTCCTCACAAATTAACAGGTCACAGTATCAAGCTTAAAAACACGTGGTTGTGCAGTCAGCTGGGCTTGCGTGGGAGGAGATGGAAATAGCGCGCCGAATGCGTGGGCGTCAAGGCTAGAGACGTAAATACAAGGGTCTCGTAGTAATTTTGCCGTGACGTACATCGTAAAGTTATGAAATATTTACGCGTTTTTTAAAGCTCTCACGTCTTGTTGCTTCCGATAGTGATAAGAATTAAAGTTTTAATTTTCTACGTTTACTACGCAAAAGTTAACAATTTACTATACATGAAGGATAGGTAGAATATGGCCCCGGTCAACACAAAATAAAACTAAGTGGAAAAAGAAGGGCCTCCCCCTTTGCCCAGCAATGGGATGAACTATAAAAATGATAATTCCTGCTAAAAAACTACTGTAACCGGCTAAAATAAATAAATAGGATAGGTGGTTGGGGAATAAAGGTGCTCGAATGGCGACCACGAATTGGACGACGTAGTTTATTTTTCAGGACTCGATGGACCGACGATATTATTGCGATCGTTGAACGTCGGTGTATGGAGAAGGCTCGAACACTCGTCGTGGCGAGTAATGGGGGAGGCATTTGTTCAGCACGACGACGACGTCTAGAGGCTGGTATGATGATGAAGGATAGACGGTTATATTTTTATTAGTGTACCTACCTTCTACTTGCACGAGTTCTTAAAAAGTGGCGTGTGATAGGCCTCTTTTCCACAATCTCTCTCGTTTGTCACAACCACTGTGATTGGGAATAGGCTAAGCGAAACAGTGGGTGTTACTTAATATTTTAAGATTTATCTACATTATGTATGTACATAAATATTTTTACTTATACGAGTAGCTTCTGCGGTTTGTCTACGAGTTTTGTCTTTATTTTACTTTCTGAAACAAAACAAATGCTGAAATTCGTTGTACAAGCTCTATTTAGTTCACTTGACCTTTGTGTTTCGTGAGCGAGCGCGATACATCATCGTCGCCAATAGTTATTGCCACAGACACCGATTTATTTTCTGATGGTACCGACAATGCGATAGTATCGTCCAAGGACAGTTAAAAAAAACTGTTTTAACTTTTTTTTTTATAGGTACTATATTTGGTATAAAATATTATGTGTTGAGTCGATGAGTGAGGCTGATCTTCTTCTTATCGTATCACTAGCTTTTTAGAACCAGTGTGGTGAAAGTATTTCAAGTACGCCTCGAAGAGGCTCCTTTCTGGCCTTTGAGGCTGATGAAATTTAGCGATAAGTTTATTGTGTTCTTTGGGGTTGCTCAAAATTTTTGACATGGAAAACTGGAAAGCCATTATAAAATAACGCTGAAATTTTATGTGAAAAAAACCTCTTCATTGTGGAGTATTTAGTCTACTTACCGGCATCGCTCCTGCCGCAGCCATCCGCAGTGCGGGCCGCGTCTACATTTACCTCAACTGGTATGGGGCACGAAAATAATGTTCAAAACTTTATTTTGGGACATTGGGACCATGAAGGAAAAGGTGTTTTAGCTTATAATATTTCACTTAGTGCAATTGTCGCAGTGTTCCGAACTCTAAATACTGTTTAATTTTTTTTCTACTTATATCAAATGCAAAATAAATAAAACTTAAAAGATTTTAAGGACTTAAACGTCGATGACACAGGGCTAGTTTACAAGCTACAAGTCAGCGAGTGAGCGAGTTAGCGGCCGGAAGGATTTTCAATTAGCAGATGGTAGAGAAGCCGATGACACGGGGCGAGTTTACAAGCTGCTAGTGAACTCGCTGGCTTGTAGCTTGTAAACCAGCCCTTTACCATCGACGCTTTAGTAAAACACGTTACAGTCTAAATTAATAGTCGGAAGAGGGCGTTGCAGGAAAAAGTCCCCATTCTAATTCTAATTCTAATTCTAAGTAGGGGGTACAGCGGTCTGCACTGGCGTCCCGTTGAAGGGTGCATTGTGCATTGCCCCCCGAAAAATGCGTTAACCCTGTCCCAGCCATCCCAGCTCCTTAAGGTAACGGAGCAGGATGCTGGGTTGTTGACAGCACCGTTCCAGTAAAGTGCTGGCCGACACATTTGGTGGAGAGGAGTCTAGCAGCCTACGTAAGCCTGTCTTAACCCTACTCTCCTCTGTAGCCTGACAGTGGATGATCACATGTTCCACGGTCTCTTGATTTTGTAAGCAGCCTCTACAGATGTCGATGTCTGTAGCTCCTGTCTTAACTAGATGGTGGTTGAGATCACAGTGACCTGTGATGACTCCCACCATCAAACGAAGGTCTTCGCGTTTTAGTTTTAGTAATTTATTTGTTAGATTTTTGTCTAATTGAGGAAACATTAGTTTTGTATGTGCACAGTCAGTGCCGCGCTCCCATAACTTTTGGTGTTCTTTTTCCGCATGTAATTTAAATCTACTCCTGATTTCAGCAGTCGGCGGATTTGAGAGACCTGCGTCATTTGTGGTGGGTGTAATTTTTGCCCCTTTTTTTGCTAATGAGTCGGCTTTGTCATTCCCTGCGTCCGTTGCGTGACTCTTAGTCCATTTGATGCTGACCTCTACCTTCTCGGCCAGTTTTTGTAGTGCATTGTGACACTCTGCTATTGACCTGGACCTCGTGTCTGGTCTGCGCAGAGCGTTCATCAGGGCTGCACTGTCTGTTGTGAATATCATTTGCATGGGTTCAGTCATGTTCCTTTCGGATTTTATTATCCAGGTCAACATAGCTTCCGACGCGCATCGGAGTCCTACCGTTTCGGCCTGAAAAGCTGTTGTAGTGCTATTGAGTGGCTGTGCCATGGTTAGTCCCGTTTCCGGGCAGTACACACCGCATCCAGCTCTCATTTTCTGTTTGGCTCCGTCTGTGTAGATGTGCACAGTTGAGCTATCCGGATGGCTTACTGTTGCATCACCCGGAGTCGTCACTACGTATCTTTTGTTCATAAGGTATGTTGTGGCAATTCTGTCCGTGCCTTGTTGGGCTTCGGGTAGAATGCTGATCGCCCTTTCTAAGATTTTACAGTGATTGGTGTTCCTGTTTTGTCCTCTCCAGTTGTTATTGGATTTGAGCCTAAGTGCTGCCGCCATTGCTTCTTGTTGTATGTGAACATGAAGTGGCGTCAGTCCTAAGATAATGTTTAGCGCTGCTGATGGAGTAGATCTTGAGCATCCACTGATGAGAGAGCATGCTAATCTTTGTATCTGTTGCAGTTTGTTGGCCGTTGTGACAAGGTGCGTCCTCGGCCACCATACTACAGCACCATATGTTAGAACTGGTCGTACTATGACCGTGTATAGCCATCTACAAAGTTTGGGTTTTAAGCCCCAGTCCTTGCCCACAGCGCGGGTACATTGCCAGAGAACATTAGTGGCTTTTGTGGTGATATGATCAAGGTGTTTGCCCCAGAGAAGCTTACTGTCCAGCCATATTCCTAGATATTTTACTTCATTGCTGAGTGTTAATTTGGTCCCAAATAAAGTCGGCAAATTTAGATTGGGTATCTTTTTCTTTCGTGTGAATAGTACCATTTCAGTTTTCGTGGGATTCACAGAGAGATTGTGGTTTTTGCACCATGTCTCGACTAGCCGAAGTGCCTTTTGCATTTTGTCGCATAAAGTTGTTTCGAATAGTCCCGATATCATGATTGCTAGATCGTCGGCGTATCCAACCGTTACCATGCCGTTTTTGTTAAGTGCCTCTAAAGTCCCCATGTTTGTTGGTTGAGTAAAAACATTTGTTGCCCAAAAATTATTCGCGAAGTCTCCTTCCTTGAAATCTCTATAATTATCTCCAAAAATTAAAAAAACCGGTGTCAATTAATTCACGTGGTTACAAATATATCCAGTCTTTATTTAGTTGGTCTATCTGTGCGATTTTATTTAGGATCTCACGGATTTAGCTTGCTGGAATAGTGGCACGCTTTTCTGCTTTGGTGTACCTCATAAATTGTTATCTTGTATATGCATGCACCAACATAATCGAACCTATTAGGAGGAGATATTCAGTGTACGTCTTCTTATCGTGTCACTGGTTCTATCAAACCAGTGTGGTGAAAGGCTTTCAAGTGCGCCTCGAAGAGGCTCTTTTCGTGCACTTGACACATGTTTTCGAACTTTTTAGGTTCTATGTCATGCCGGTTTTCTCAAGATGTTTTCTTTCACGAGCACACATAATTTTTTTGAACAGAATTACCCATTGGTGTACGACCACCGGGTTTGAACCCACTACCCTCTACATGTAATAATATTACTTATTCTTTGCCTCTACCTTTAGATGGCTTACTCCCAGGAGCTCCACGAGTCCATTGTTCTAAAAAAAAAAATAGGTTCATACTCTGACGTTTGCAACGAAATACCTGATAATAAGCCACCAAGGACATAATTATCCTTCAAGTTCACGATCGATTCCATTCTTGTTATCGATACTGTCAATGATATGATTTAAAAGGTCAAGAATGCTTTTTATGGACTTCGTAGAATCCAAGTCGGTTGCGTTGAAATAGGGTTGCTTTTTTACTTACATATGTATAGTAAAAAAAAATATCATTTCCGAGTGAATTTTTACAACGGTTTCGGGTGGTAAGTTTTAGAAATAGAAATGGAAAAAATGTAGAAAAAAAATATAAGTAGATATTTCGATTTAACTAAGGACTACACACATATGGGACCAAAAATAGACAATTTTGGAGCCGAATAAAAAGCTAAGCACGGTATAGTAAACAAGGAATATACAATCATATTTAATCTCATTGGGTTGTGAGAAGTGTGCAAAATATAACTTTCTTAATTCGCTGTATACTAAACGTAAAGATGTTTTTTTTTTTTTTCTTTCGAAGAACCTAAGTTCTTCGGTTTTGGCTTCACATCAAAGGTATATTATATAGCCAGTGTCAAGTAATTGGAGAGATTATTTTGTCATAAAGTCAGAGTCGATAAGTCAAGTCATGCCCCTGTAAAGTAGTGGTGGTTGCGACTTTACTAGAGGCTTCTATGGAGTTTTGGAGGCAACACGAAAAGTCACGTTTTACAGCATTACACTATTCACCAACACTCATACACGTTCACGAGCACTTAATGGATAAAAAACCACCGTTTTTACACTTAAACACTCAAAGTTATACAAGTTTTGTCAATTAATTTAATGCCGCCAAAGCGCCATTTTTCATGTTTTCGCCAAAACTCCGTAAAGATGTTAATAACTATTGAAATACAGTTTTTGGAGGAGCAGTTGAGTCAAAGTCAAAGTCAAAAGTTAAGAATTTTATTGCATGAAATACTCGTATATGTTTTCACAGATGTTATATATTGAGCTACCTATAGATCGTTTGCAACGGTCTATAGTAGCTCAGGGTAGGGTGACCCAATTATTTCCTTTTGTAAATTTTGTAGTATAGATTGTAGTAGTTAACTTATGCTGTAATAAAACTTTGAAACTCAAACTTATCTCAATAATGCGGAACTCCAAAACTGGCATATTGCAGCGGTACCTATCGGCTATATTCTCGTTCAATCGCAATCGTCACTGTGTCAGTGCGACTGTGCCACTTACGATAATGACATCCTCATTCAAACTCTGCACTGAGTTGTCATGAGACAAAGTATGAGTATGATTTGATCACGTTACGAAGAAGTGACTCATATTGAATTGTTGCTATTGGGCTGAATTAGTGAAATGCTTCCTAATTATTGTATTAATCATTTTATTAGAAGAAGAAATTTGTTTATTGGCTCCTCTAAAAAGGTATAGCTACACATGTAAGCAGGTACATAAAACATTATAACATAAATAACTAGGTATGCCTTAAGTCATGGAGACCAATAGATCCGGTCTCAGCATATTGTCATCCTGAAATGCCTAGGTACCCAGCAATCTAGATACCTAGAGAAGGCAACGCTGGTTTTCAGCCCGGGCCTATGAGCAGTGACGCCTTCCTTAGCAATTAAGAGCTTAACAAAAATATTATTATTATTACAAACATTAAAAAATCTAATTTACATATAAAAGAAAGAACAATAAAATATTTACATAAAAATACATATATAAAAGGCAGTGTAATAATAATAAACCCAGGTTTAATAAGAAATCAGAAAAATATATTACTGTTCTCACTGTCCCACAGCTGGGCTAAGACTTCCCCCATTCTTGCCATTTCTTTCTGTCTTGATTCTTTTAATTATTTTTTAATTCAATTATTTCCTAATTATTGCTCTATTATTTTTATTACCACAAACCGTGAATCTATCATCTAATAAGTACCATGAATATATCATTATACCTACCACGTAGGCAAAGGCGCGGGATTATTTTGTACACCTACAAGCAGCTGCGTGTAGGTATAAAATAAAAGGTTGAATTTTTTTTACTTTGGTATTACTAAATTATAAGGTTCGAATAAAACAAAAAATCATTTTTTAGTTATGTAGGGTCTGCTCTGTTATTGTCTTTAGACCCATCTTACGTCGTCGGTGTTCTCCACTCAACAAACCACTGATGATTTATATTATGGGATTTATTTATTTTAGTGGTTTAATCACATCAGTAGGCAGTTTACTCATAGAGTGGTTAAATCACAGGAGAACACCGGCGTAAGCTGGGCGTAAAGATCATTATGGAGCCGAGTACAACAATTAAATACGGTTATGGTTTGGTGAAAAATTATTGCAAACTGTTAAAATAATTGTGGCGATGCAGAACCTTCGTGCTATACTCATGTAACAGCCGAGAACGTGTCAGCGATACTCTTAACTTCCACGAACTAAGCGTTTTGAGCACGTGCTACTTCTAAATAGGACTAATTTGTCATCCCCTCGCCGCCCCATTCATCGTTGAAAGTACACTCGGATTTACACGAAAAGTAAATGAACATTTTGTTGGTATGTACTTATGTGGACGACATTTTCCGACAGCATGGACGATAAACACAAGGACAATTCATTTATTGCAGGATTTTAGCAAACTTTTTCCTGGTAAATATTTATTTTTGCTTTGAGTTTAGTCTTAAAATACATTCTACTCTTACCTAGTAATTTATCATGCGTAGCCAATGAAGTTTTATTTATCTCTGCGTTGTGTACTTTGGAAAAAATAATTAAATGGAGCATCAAAGGAAACGTTTTTAGGCTACTCTGTATTTCTTACCCTGCCCAATTATTGAGTATCAAAAATTTCGCAATATGAACATAATGAAACTTATAATGTTAATTAGGCATAGGTTTCTTAGTTGTTGTCGCTGTTTTATTTGTAAAATAAAAGCCCAATCTCCTTTTGAAAAAAAATGCCTTTTCCTTTTCGTCCTATAAGTACTTACATACGAGCAACCCAAGATCTGATACCGTCGCCCTTGACCTTCTCCATTAATTCCTATTATTGGCAATTTGGCTATCCCTGACCGCTGGGAAAAATTATGCCATCGTACATTACCGCTACCCCATTGTGCGGTATAGACATTATGCCAGATTTTGATTTATTTTCCTCCTACTAACTTGCTACCTTTATAACCTACCTACCGTATTTCATGCATGCTTATGCCCGCAATTTTGTTTGTTTTGTACCGGCACACAAATGACTATTCTTATTCATGGTACATACGAGTATGTACTGTACATAGGTATCCATTGCTATAGTTCGGAAAAACAACATTTTTTTTTATAATGTAGAAATGTAAATGTTAGTAAAAGACTCCTTTTGGTCTTTTGTACGTCGGAAATCCTGGCTAATAGTTTAGCCAGTCTCCGCCCAATAGTTCAGAAGTTTCCTGGGTTCTTCGCAGGCTTCGCGGAGCGATCCCGCCTTGTTGAGGATTTCATCTCTTTGTTTTGCCACTCCCACGCACTCCAGGATTACATGGGCGGCCGTTTCCTCCTCGGGCAAGCAGCCTCTAAAAAGTGGGCTGACTGTGTTTCCAATGTTGTGCAGATGTTTGTTATGCAGGCCCGTATACGTTACCACAATGATCAGTTCTGATCCTTTCAAACTGAGTAAGTGTCTTATTAGACGTGGTGCAAGGTGCGATATTGCTAGTAGTTTGTAAACCTACCTCCATCGAGAGAAAAGTGAAGAAATATAATGATACCAATTAGAGCAAAGCTCTTTATGATTATAAGGAAGACGGATGTGAGAAGAACAGGACCAACTGGAAATGTTCAGCAGTGGCCAAATGAAAACTGTGAAGTATAAAATATGATGTATGCTACTGTTTCTAATTTCACAACTGTGTTATAGCCAAATTACAAAGCTCTCTGTGGTTGATGCTATATACGCTCGGATTCAGCCGCAACGCAACTCGAGTTTCTAGTGAACACGAGCTGACATGAACAATTAGGCTCTGAAGCTTATGCTATTATTTAGCCTGACAACCAGAGGTATACAAACATACACATATAATCGAATTTAATGTATATCGAATTATCGATTCACCGAATAATGAAATCGGATAAAGTCGTCGGATAAGATCGGCTCTACTGTATACTATCGGACTTTTCTGCGACTTTTATGGTAGGTACACGATGCGATGCCTTTCAAGCTGTAGATAGCCACATGCTTGAAAAGCCAACATGATAACTTGTATTAGGTATTTAAAAGAGACTTAGATAAGTTAGAATTGTATCACGTAGACGGAGTACCTTAGTACGTTGGCAGTTCTTCACACTATCCACATTACTATTCTCCTCAGCTTCCCTCCAGGGCTTAGCTTACATCCTCTGGACCTCTACGCGACACATTTCAGACCCCTTGAATCACATTTTCACATTTTGGAAATTGTATATCAATGATTCAGGCAGTGAGCTGCGACATTTATCACTACACTACGGGCCGGGATGAGACCTATGGGAGACGGCACAGAAGGCTTTATCCTACGCCTATAATGAGTGAATACAGTCCACTAGATAGTTAGGAACAGCACGAAAGTTCGCGATTATGTTAATTTCTAAATAAAACGGTTAAGTACGTGTTAGATCACGCACTACAAAACAACAAAAAAACAAGCTTATTTTGTCGGTCAAAAGTTGTGTGCAGAAATTAATTGCAATCACTTACTTTTATTATAATTTTGTACACTTAGTAGCTAGGAGTATATTGTAGATATCTATCAAGCGCTTAGCTGATGTACACGCACACTATGGTGCCACAGAAAACCAGCGCTGCAGCACATGCTGAATGGCGTCCAATTTTAGAGATACCTGTTAACATTAAGTTTTGTTTAATTGTCAATGTGTAGTGTTAAGGTAACTCAAAATAAATATTTTTTCTATTCTATTCACTATGGTTCCAAGTCATTACGACATAGATTATGGTGTATAAATTGAATAAAAAGTTGTTTCTATAATCATAGACGTTATTAGTCTATGCTGTAATCAATTGTATGGGAGTTTGTATGAAATGGGCACAAATCCTTGTCATAAAGTGCTCAATTAGCTCGTAAATTTAATGATTCAATTGAGGTCCTAATGTTATTATATTTTTTTAAATAATGGAAAAAATGATATTTTGTTCTGCTGGGCTCAACCTTCTCTCGACAAGGATAGCGAATGGCTTTTAATACACCATGCAAACCAAATGCGGCTTGGTGAGTTATATTTTTTTACCTAGTTCTATAACATGCCAGGTTTCTTATGATGTTTCTTATAAATTTTCGAGTAGGTATGGAAAGTTTTGTTGTTTATTTAGTTCGTTTGTTTGTATAATAGTTTTCGCGACATACTATATATATTCTGTTTAGCACTCGTATTATTCAGTATTAGACCAACAGCTACAAATATATAACATGGAGTAATCTTACCTTAGTTTTAGTATTGTACAGCCAATTACCTACAGGTATCCTTGGATAGCATAAAGTATAAGTCCTACAAAATAACAAGATAAAGAGTGTAATCATCAAAAAAATATTTTAAGCCCGTACTGCGAAATAAACAGACATTCTACAGATGTATCTTGCCGGTCCCGTGGCAGTACAAACAAGCCTGCAGTAAACCGGTCGTAAAGATGTCACTTGCCGGACGGAGGGTCCCACACGGAAGCATCCGAATCCAACGCTCATTTTATGAAGATTACTTTTGATTCGGATTTGGATTGACGGCGTTGATGGCGAGAACTTGTATTTATTTTTATAAACCAACGAAAAACAGAGGTTCTCAATTCGCTCCGTATATTTTTTATCATCACTTAATTATTTGAGTGAAAACTACCTTAGACACGCTGAGCACTTTGTTTTGTGGGTATAGAATGAGAATGAGCCATCACGCTCGGCTATAAAACTCGTTCAGATAAAATCGGGAAAATATATTTAAGAGGATTCCTCAAATCCGAATTCCATACAAAATTTTTCGAACAAATACTCAAAAAGTACGCCGTATTATAGTAATTTCTTCACACTATTCGTTTCGTCCATGTTTTTTGATTTTGTCAACAAAAAAAGGGAAAGGTTTCGTACATTAATTTAGATTTTATACGTGTTTTTAAGTTAGTAGGGTTAATTTTAAAACACGTATAAAATCTAAATTAAAGTATGAAATGAAGAATAGTGTGAAGAAATAACTATAATACGGCGTACTTTTTGAGTATTTATCCGAATCATTTTGTATGGAATTCGGATTTGAGGATTGGCCCTAATGAAGTTTTAACTTGTCGTGTGGTCTTAAGCACAAACCGTTTTTTTATCTTTGTATATCTCATCAGAAAAAAGTAAGAATCTTTGTGTCCATAATGTCCATATGCACCAACTTTTCAATAAGCTACTACCACACACCTACAAAGTCATTAAAATATACGATCTTGGTCTTTTCAAGAAGCGAGTAAATAGGTGTCTTCTAGACCTTCGAGATTCATCGTCGGCCACATCATCATTTAACATCAGGTGAGATTGTGGTCAATCGAAGGTCTATCTCCAATAAAAAAAATAAAAAAATATATATATCTACACGACATTGAAAACATTGAAAGTTAAAATAATAAATCGAATAATCATAATAAATTATCAAACAGTCCACTGCCGCATTAGATCACAATTACCCGGATTATTGCATAAGCTCGGCTTTTCAATGGATAATTGTATCACTGGATCACAATAACTCGGAATTAGGTCATTCAATAATTAGCAAATTTATTCATAATATTATGAATAGTTATTATTGATATTATAATAAATTGGTTATTCTAGCTAAATAGTCTTGATCACTCGCACGACACGAAATAAGAATAGGTTTTCATGTTTATTGATGTCGTAGCATCTCGTAGCACTTTATTACCCGACTGCCAAGGAAGTGTTATGTTTTTCGCGCGTATCTTGTATGTATGTAAATTTTTTGGTTACATCGTATCTTCCTCAGATGGGTTTTTTTTTTTAAAATATCAAAATAGCGGATTTTTGGCGCTAAATAGTAGGTCATTGAAAACATTTTGTTCACCAAACATATTGAGTAGGGTATCAGAATGAAGGAAATAAAAAGAAGATTACAAAAATATATACATAAGTCATATGTATTTAGTTTGGAATAATGAATTGCCAATCAATATGAGTAGGTATAATATTTTCGCAATCGGGTTTTCAGTTTTTATAAATTTTAAGCTTGTCTTTATCTCGACGCCAAAAGCAGTCGGAGTAAGAAAGTTTATCAAATACGAAATAATAAAATATGAAAATGACAGTGAAATCTATAAATTTTGTAGAAACCATGAAATAAAAGAGTCCTTAAAATATGATATTTTTTATTAGTGCAATTTTATACAACAAAAATAATTACTTACATATCCTCAAGTAAGGTACCTACTTATAAAGAGACTAGTGGAGAAACCACAATACTTTTTGCTATATTATATTATATTATATTTTACGTTACAACGCATTTTTGTTCAAAAAATGTACCGCAGTAATTATCATAAAATGTAATATAACATCCACCTGACATAATTCTTCGCCTTAGATTTTGTTCGTAGCTTAAATAGCATATTTCCGCGCAAAAAAGTGCTAACCAACATAATTAACTGAAATGAAATCATGCCAAAATACCTCAGTGCCTCAGTGCGACTTCGGTAATTATCTGCAAGATGGTGCAGTCACAGCCATGCACGGACTCAGGCTTAAAGAAATAATGGGGCGAAGTCACTATAGGATTGTGGGTTGAGGGTTGGTTAGGACTTGGGAGAAAAGAAAATATTTTCAACGAAAATATGTAAGAGTTAATATTGAAATATCTTAAAAAAAGAAAATCTACGTGACATATCATAATTCTTCATATTATATTTTTAATTATCTTGAATATATTTTGAAATAGACTCTAGCTAGATACCTTTATACGTTTTGTGCTCAAATATAGTATATTATAATGAAGAAGGAAAGAAATAAATAATTTTATGGCTGAGAAAATCACTACATAATTATAAATATTCAGAGAATATATTTTATGTAAAGTCTTTCAGACAATGGGCGCATAAAGCTTTAATGCAGCAGCTTACTGACAGCACGCTGTGGCATAAACCAATAACTAATATAACATGGTAATATTATCTAGCTAGATAGTAATTTTATATCTAGAAATCGTTTGTGCAGTCAACCGTATAATTTGAACGAAATGAGAACTGTATCTACGATAAGATATTACAGTTGCCGCATGACCTGAGTACGTCCACCGCAAGGTTGTTTTCCACTTATTAAGTCAAATGCAGCCAGGTCACTGAGTCACTTGGCGTGAAGCCACCGTGCCAGGTGTTCCGTCTATGAAACTACACTTTTGTTTAAATCAAGGACTTTAGCTTGAATGTATGCTTAAAACTTTTTTAAAGAACAAGTTAAGTTTAAGGTTTCGAAAAATATATTTTATGTTTTGAATTTTGAAGAGAAATATAGTTACTTGCCAAAGTTATTGCGCCATGTACATACACAAGTTAATGAATTGAAATTCTTGATCCTAATAATTAAAACAAATTAGGCATGGTATTTTTGATGAAATATTTGAATCATCATTAATTTTCGGGTCCTTTTCCCACTTACGTGGGGTCGACACAACATGTCTTCTTCTTCTATTAATCTATATCGTCGTATTAAATATTCGAATATTAATAAAAAAATAGGCAGATGATGCACCACACATACACAAGATACTACATTTAAATCTACTTGGTCCTATTTATTTCAAAGAAATTACGAAAATAGACATTCCAACATAAATGACGTATTAATCAAGGATTTTTAAAACCAATATAAGTACCAGCCACATTTGGCAAAACAGTGTTTGAACATACCACCAAAGAGACAAGATCGTTACAGAGATACACAAATATAACCTGGTTTTCCGAGGTCATAAGAGCTTCTGACAGAACGTCTAACTCGAAGTTTATTAGGACATTCTTATGCAGAAACATGCAATAAATTCTGCTTTATCTTCCAGCTATCGCTATGAGGTGAACCGGGCACGATACTGAAAGGTCAGAGGTTAGGCTTGGTTCATATTATCAACCTCTTTAAATGTCTTCCTATTTTGATTCTCCACAACTTTGATTGTAAGCGGTTTTTTTATTAAAAGCTAGCGTAAATATGTAGATCAGATAATCTATCAACACATTTGCTATTCATTTTTCCAGTAAACTTTTTATAAAATGAACAAGTGAGCTTAATATTTTTTAAATTATTATTATACCCTGCTATTAAGCTATGAAGATAAAGATTATGAAAATGAATGTCTTTGAAAACATATTAAAATTTTACGATAATATTGACCCACTTTTCACCCAGCTCAAGAAGGATCGCTCAGTCGAGTGTAAGAAATGACGTCGCTTTCTGATCCGCAGAGCGACAATTTGAAACCAGTGATATGCACCAATGAGTTTAACGGCTCCCTTGTCACTTGCTTAAGGGTTTGTAGAAAATGTATGTTGTTATTACGCTATTGATATGAGAAGTGCATTGTCATCACAATTTCTGAGCCCAGATGAAGATGCAGTGTGACAACACAGAGAGCGCAAGTACGTCATATGCTGACATAATTGTATTTTCACACCACCTGTTCGACAATATCCAATTACATATCATGCTATCATCAAGGTAAAGCAAAGCATTACCTCTCTAGGGAGGTAATGTTGTATGAAACTCCCTAGGGTTGTAATGTGATTTGAATTTAGAACGTCAAATTCGTGTACAAACTCGTGGAAAACTCTAAGTAAAAGAACATATGGCATTGTAAAAAGGTTTTTTCGAAAATCGAACTGGCCACTCTAAAAAAAATAATAAAGGCGCGACTTCAAATATTGTGAAACAAACGACGGTGTTCGCTGCTGGAGCCCTGGAGCCCTTTTTATTGCCTCGCAGAAGGTGTGAAAAGTAGAGTATGCTCCTCTGGGATAAAGCCTGTCTTGGTCTTGGGTAGCTTGAACCCCTTGCGTCACTCAGGACTAACTAACTAACTGAGTCCTTCGTTAGCTCATGGTTCAATATGCCACCCGCGACATAAGATACTGCTTTATCCCCTTAGTGCATAATCTACTATTGTTATACTTTTCATAATACGAGTAAAGGGCGTATTACAATAAAGTCTAACCGCTTTAAAAAATGTTTAAATGGTTTAATGAAAATAAGAGAACATAGAAAAATATTTGAGAAAAGTTAGTGTGGAATAGACTTAATTTTAACTGGGTTAAGTATAGCCAAAGCCGTATCGAAAATTCAAATCTAGCGCAGTTATGTAAGGCAAAGGGTTAGTAAAGTTGAGAGACAGTCTACTTACCTAAGTGTTTGCTAGGAACGTAAGTTTCGCGTTTCCAGTCTAGTAGAAGTCTCTATAATAATTTTAACTTTGATTATTTGTAACGGGATATATACTAGCCAGGTTTTGCGAGTTTAAAACTTTGAAATGGTAGTCAATAGGTTCTTTGTTACGTAAGGGGCAAAGTTTATGAGTCTGTGTTCATCTGGGAGGACATTTTAATTTATCGTCTATTAGGAATAATGAAAGCTAACTTAAAAGGTAGAGTACGTCTAGCAAAATAGTAAGTACAGTAAAAAGTAACAACATTATAGATCATAGAGTTCAAAAGTTCAGGAACTTGTTATCGGTTAAGTAAACCAGGTGAAAAATAAACATACTTGGCGTGTGTTAGTTTAAAAACTTGTTTGTGAACGTTCAGAAACTGTAATTTGAACAAAATACGGCAGGCAGTCACGACAAACGGCTGCGGCGAAAATGAACATTACCTCAGGGAAATAGTTTTGCACCAACGACACAATAACTATGAACCTATCAGCTATTTTACACTCTATGCCACCAATAATAAAGTCCATTTTTCATGTCAACCAAGTTACAGTTGGTGGCCGAACTACAATTGGTAGTTACAGGCTAATGGAAGTTCCCGCCGCAGAGCTTTTGGAGGTGTGATTCATAAATGGTCATTTTACCTCAATTTGTATCAGTCACGCATTTTTATAGCCTCAAATTACATGGTAATTAATGGTCTGATACATTTACTAGATTTTTTTGTTATTTTCAGGCATTTTCCTTTTGTTATTCAATAATTGAGCGTGTGAAGTGTAATGTGGCTTATGAACAACTATGTATTCTGGTTTTGGTAATGACCTTTTTTTTGTTAATGCCTATAATTATGATTTAATGATAATATTTCTGATGGGAAACTCTGTTTTTCTAAATGTAGATACTCTTCTCGTCTCGTCTAAACCAGTTCTGGTTCTTCAAATCGCTTGAAAACATCCAACTAGGCTTACTTATCTGAATTTTGACCATGTAAATCAGTCGCAACTGAATTTCAAAGGGTAGATATAATTTGGTTACTCTTACGAGCTAAACTATGTTAAAACACTACCAAGAGAGCCAACGGTAACAGGGCATATCCTCAAAGCAAGCAACGTTAGGGCAATTTCCGGCGGTTCCCGCGTCTGCCCACTCGGCCACACAAAGCTGCACTTTACACAATGTACTAACGACATTGTAGAGTTAGCATAGTATTGTGGAGCTTTCAGAGACATTTGCAGTTTCACCAATACCTTTATTCTGTGCGTGAAATCATACTGAGGAAGAAAATAATAATAATTATTATTATTAGCCCGTTATGTCTCACCGAAGGGCAAAGGCCGCCCTTTCCTCTTTCCAAATTCCTCGATCCAAGGCTTGAGAAAATAATAAATATTTAAATAAATATTTTGGACATTTCACACCGCCCTATCTAGCCCCAAACTAAGCAGAGCTTGTATGGGAACAAGATAACTGAACTCTGGGCAACTTTACACGCTACAAGCGAAGTTACTTGCGTGTAGCGTGTAAAAAAGTCGTGTGTACTGCTAATGGGCTACTTTTTATCCCGTTTTGGGAAGAAACTTTTTTAAGTAAACAAGTGAACAACAAACGAGAAGAGCTAATAGGTGCTCCTCTGAGTGAGCGATCTCGCCTGTTCCTGCTAGCACAGGACTTATAGAGTCCTCTATCTTCTTAATTAGAAATAGTGAAATCTATTTCAAAGATAACTTGCTTGTTTAATTCACAGCGTTTGCCACTTTATCAAGGCCACAGAATTCTATTTACTTCTCTATTAATCGCAACTATTGTCAATTTCCGCTTGGTCGGCAGCGCTCAAGCGTCCAACTTGAAGCGGTCCACTTAACTCAAGCGCTTAATTTCCGGACTAATAAAAATCTTCGCCGCTTGCTCTGCTGAAGGTGAAATTAAAAAATTACTGGGCGCGGCATCAAATCAACGCAATTTATATTTTTGGGATGCATTCCTGATATGCAAACGCGTAGAAGTACGTTTGTTGTGAAATAATGCTAAAAAAGTTATTTACAATTTGATCTTTATTTATACAAAAGACCATACTTTTCTTAAAAAGCTCTTGTTACAAAGTCACAAAGTTTTTATTTTTATGAACTTAACTAAAAATAATTAGTAAATATAAAAAATCCTTCAAAACTCACATTAAAAATAATAACTTCCAAAGTAGTCTAGTGTTACTTACGGAGCACAAGCAAATTTATTTAATTTTTTCGTGGTTAAAATGACTAACCATAAAAAAAACTACATATTTGTTAGCATCGTCAAATAACTGTTTACAAACGTATAAGTTGCTCAAAATGACAGAATTTTACACAAGGATATTGGATTCAAAGTTATCAAATGCAAAGTTTAGGTAAAAATCCAATAAGTTTTCCCATCTCGCACGGACAGACTTCGGTATTATGTTTGCTGAATTCATGTCAAGATTTGGTAGAGTTAGGCAACGGGGTTAGCTTCCTCTATGAAATGAAATTAGAGAGAGTACGTGTAAAAAGTAGCCTTTGTTTTGTACCGAGTTCTGCCCAATCGGAACAGTAAAGTCAGCGTCTTCTTTTAATCGTGTCACTAGTTCTTTCGAACCAGAGTGGTGAAAGGATTTCAAGTGCGCCTCGAAGAGGCTCCTTACACATGTTTTTCGAACTTTTCAGGTTCTATGACCTGCCGGTTTCCTCACGATGTTTTTCCTTCACGTGTACGTGTTAATGCACACATATGTAGATGTTTTGAACAGAAAAATCCATTGGTGTACGACCGGATTCGAACACACGACTTTCGGAACGAGAGTCGCGTCACTTCCCACTCGGCCAACATGGCTTACGGCGCAATAAAGAGACAAACATACGTGTCTTTTTAGAGTTCTGCTCAATCGGCTAAGTAATTGCCACAATCAACTATACTGCTACAATCTGATGGCAGTCTGTTAGCCATCGTTGCCTGCTTATTCTTCTTATCGAGTCACTAGTTCTTTTGAAATTTTCCTGCTAACAAGACTTAGACTAGACAGCTGTTGTGTTCTTTGAACCTGTTCCAAGGCCTACCCTTTTTTATGTAAACATGGAACAAGGCTAGCTAAGCGCTCTCCGGTAAGAGACCACGCCTGCTCATTATCAGAACAGTGCTGCACAGGACTTTGATTCACATAGGCCGGTGCAACACCGCTAAAGCGCTCGTCCAAATTGAGACATTTTGATGGTCAGTCTCGAAAGCTTAGTAATTTCACTAGCTACGGTGCCCTTCAAACCAGAGCACAGTAATGCTAAACGTTACTGCTATGCGACAGAATATCTGTCACTGTGTTGGTACCTATCTAGACGGTATCCTGCAGGGGACACTTTCCAACGGTAAAAGAAGCTTGTTTAAGATTTCATTTTTTAGATTCTCGCTAACAAAATACATTGTAAGTATTTTTCCCTCTCATGAGGACAGAAAATGAAAGCTATTGATTTTCAGACAGGTAGGAACACACGGACTGGGAGCGTTTACGCGTATGGCGGAAGGAAGCGAGGTTATGCGTTCGACGTATGTTAATGTCTTCCGTCCCATAACCATGTTAGGCATTTGTGAAAATAATGAATAAGTGATTTTTAGATATATTTTTCTTGCACCCGGCTAGAAATGCGTGTATGATTAAAGATATAAGTCTGGCACCAGTCTGCGGTGGTAGCTCTATATTTTAAACCATACGGTGGACCTTTTAGTGCTGCCTCAGTTGGGATGACAGTTTGAAGTCTAAAAATGCACGCACCTCCACTCGTGCGATCAGTTTAAGCATAGGTTTAAGTAAGGGCATTTTGTATGGCGGCGATAGTAAAACGGGGTGAATTATTAGACTGAAAAATCTGTACCTAATTACCTACTACCACATCATCATCTCCCTGCCCTTATCCCACACTTAGGTGGGGTCGGCACAACATGTCTTCTTCTTCCATTCGTCTCTATCAGCCGTCATCTCTGTACTCACGCCTCCTTTGTTCATATCCTCTTGTACACAGTCCATTCATTTTTGATTTGGTCTTCCTCTTCTCGTAAATCCATCTACTTTCATATTAACACTCTTCTAGTAACATGGCATTCATCCCTCCGCATTACATGTCCATACCAGATTACCTATTACTCTTCAACTTATCTGTCACTAGTGCTACTTTCAGGCTTCTTCTAATATACTCATTTCTAATTTTATACATTCTAGTCACACTACATTTCCATCTCAGCATTCATTTACTTTATACTACCATATTTTATATTACCATTATTACCTACTATCACATATCTAGCACATACTCTACCGTCTAATTACTTTGTCAGAAATACTAGTATGTCTGCTTTTCAGACACAATCGTGTAAATGTCGCTTACCTGTCTATCGTGACAAAATTTCCAAGAACCACGATCTATACAATAATAAATGACTCTTTTTGTTTGAGGTTAGATAGGAATCGTTAATGACCTATAGTATGCTTTTGTAGACTCTGGCAACAATATAGCTTATTGTTCTACTCCTAACTGTATAATATAATACCTAATGGTCAAACCAGGCCCATAGAATTTGAAGTATATAATTTTCAACGTGCTACATTTCACCATGAAACGCTTATCATTAATTGGTCATTGTTATTGGGGGTGTAATCAGAATCAGTTCCTGGAAGCAGATGTAGTTTAATACGTACATTACTATTATGTTTTGTATATTAGATATTATTATTGTATAAATTATCGTTAATTATAAGTTTAGTATGACTTGAGTTTTGGCTTCGGTAAACCTTAAACAAAAATAGATCCAAAAATATAAATTTTCTATCTTCTTTATCTTTAAACTTTATGAAATACCAAGACTTAAATATATCAAACAGTTAAAGAGACTAAATAAGCACCTTCATGCTTTTCACATGCCAAAAAAATCGCCTTATGAAACCTGAAAAAATAGCCCGATCCCTGTTCAAGGTTTTTGCCTTATCAATTTTCATGTAACGTTCTTATTTATGATCAATGAAAACGAGTCATTTAAAATGTGTTGTTACACTTTACGGCATGCAGCGCGGGTCATGCTTCAGGCATTACTTCCTCACCATTAGGCAGGGCACTCATTCACTCGTAAACATTTAAAATTGCCTCGCCCCGCTTTCACAAAATACCTACGTTCCAGTAGTAGTAACCGCGGTTCGATTTTATTCTGTAAGAGAGCTAAAAATACCTATAGATCGAGTATGTTTAGACGAAATTCAAAAAGAAAGAGAAAAGATGGACTCGCTATCCGCAATTGACACGAATGTAATACCAATTCATTGTCTGGAAACCCAATAAGCACGAGTTTTTGAACGTTTTTTATTTTTGATTTGAAATCTTATCGTATGTTAGTAACAGTGCACGAAAGGAGCCTCTTCGAGATGCGCACTTGAAATCCTTTCACCACACTGGTTCGAAAGAACTAAACAAAAAGAAAGAAGATTTTAGTAACATTTTCGGCATTTTTATATGCAAACCCTAAACCTCACTGACTCAGAGACTGTGTATTTTAGAAAATACGATTCCACATTTTTTCATTTTAAGGATCAAAACCATACCTATCATCATCATATGAGCCTTTGGACGAAGACCTTCCCGTTATGACGCCACGACAAGCGGTCACGAGCATTCTCATTCCGACGAAAATCTTTTCAAAAAGAAAACCTACTTTTCCCGCCAGTTCGTTTGCGTTTGAGTACCTGGCTAGTTTCACTGAAAAAGTACCTTCGTGAAAAAAGTTTAGTTTCGGGAGCTCGATGACGTTGCTGGCCAAATTGTACTCGAGTGGGCTATGGAGAAACTCCGCATAGCTGGGATACAGCACAACTGCGAATGCTTGTAGTATATATTTTTGTGACTTTGCTGTAATGCAGTAGGTACTGTTTTATAGTTGGTGGAAACTATATTAACATTAATTAAACAATAAACTTCCACAATAATAAATAATTCACAATGAATTAATAAGACGTGATTAAAATCACTATCAATAGGTGTTTTTTTTTAATTAATTAAGTAAACATAATATAGGTAATGTAAGTACTCGTATCACTGCTGGGCTTAGAATTTCTAGTTACTAATAGATATGCACTAAAGCTTTTACGCGAGAAGATAATCCTTGCTAAATTAAGCTATGCTTATTTCTGAACTTGTACAAAAATAAAATTATTAATAACATCGTTGAATTAATCGCGACGGTCTACGAAAAAATCATGCATGTCAAATTTTATTGTTATATATCATATTACCTGAGTATTTCCACATTAAATTTCAGATGATAATTCTCCAAGGACAACATTATTTTTTTGTGCAAATTTCAACATGTTTTTATGTGTAGTTTTTTTATTAGGGCAAAGTTTAGTCTGAAGTTCGACGTATGAATTTATAAAGCTCGCCAGTGCGGCACTCGGTTGGCGCATTGCTAACTTTTGCCAAATTCCTATTGGATTGTCTGTATTTTATCTAATTTCCGTTTGACTGAATTTGGTGAGCTTTTGTTTTGTTCTTTTGTTTCAAACATGTTTCAATTAATTGTTATTAGTAGAACTACTAACTAGGCTACTTGAAGAGAATAGTAAATTCATTAAATAATCATTATTTATTAATAATATTATAAAGTGAGACACGTTATTCCCATGTTATGCTGGTCAAAACTCACTGCTATTATTATTTTATATGCATCGATACCTAAATAGTATTAATTACTCGGTAAAAAAAATTATTCCAAATGTAACCTTTTTTTTTCTTGTGTTACGTTGGTAAAAATTCGTCGTTGAGAACCAATTGGGAACTCGCCAAAGTTCCTTAGCCACGGAAAAAGGTATATATAGGTACAGTCAGCTGCACCAACATGTATACACTATACACTCTCAAGCTTTCACATTTATTATTATTCTCTTAATTTTGCTATTTTAAGACATTCTTCTACTGAAAATAATTCTGACAAGTAAGAGGACTACATTAATTTGATAATGAGTACTTTTCTTTGCAAAATTAAGAGTAATATAAATGTGAAAACCTTGGAGTGTATACATGTTAGTGCAGCTGAATGTACAGTCAGCTTACAAACGTGTTGATGGTAGTGTAAGTAAAAAAGGTCGAGGGCATCACGCTTTTAAGTCTCACTACAAAGCAATAAAACCAAGAACCAGGTTCCTTCTAATTGCCAAAAACGAACAATTCTAAGCGAGGAAAACGTTAACGGGTCCAAAACTTTTCCTACCTAGGCCAGTCTTTATAATTTATTCCACGAGACGTGCTCGCGTTATTTCAACAGTTTGCACTGCACCCGCCATTATCCAAACTCGTAAAACTACTATTAAAAATGTAATTAGAGTTATGGAGAATTTTTAAAGTGATTTTTATGACAACGGGAACGGTAAGAGCTTTGCGATAAAATGGTTTAAAGCCTGGCTTAATGGCCGTGTTGTATTGCTTTGAACTTTAAGCTGGTTAAGGTAAAGTGTTACATAAAGCGACTTGTCGCGTAAATAAAATATATACTTATCTTGACAATGACAATGAAACTGCAGCTGTACTTGTATGATACAAATTGTATCATACGAGTAGAAAACTTCGCTTTAGTCATCATTATCGACCTTCTTCTATCCCGTTCTTCTATTCTATCTATCAGCCGTTATCTCAAAAATAATAGTAGTAAAAAAATGTGGACTACTCGGGTGAATGAACATGACACCTGGCTGACCGGTGGTCCGGAACTTGATGCTTCCCCGCTGCCTCGCGTGGCGCCCTCCGTGTTTTTTCTTCGTCTAATTGCGAAGCCTTATCATTACGAAGTATTACAGGACCTGTTCTCTATCAAGATTATCCAATTCTACGCTGTGCTTTGCACAAACGTCATTCAAGCCAGGTGTCATGTTGATTCGCCCGAGTAGTACATAATTATGTCAATTTAAGATAGGTATTTAGATAGGCCCATAACTCTGTATGATGCCTGAAATAAATGTAGGTATTTTTACGAATAAGGCGAATATTTCTATGCCTATTAACATTATTTTGTTATGTCACTGTGTTAGTTTTTCGTCTCTGTTGTAGAAGGTAGTTACTACAGTAAAATGATAGGCACTAGACAATAATTATGATTAACGGTTGAAATTTCATTTTAAATTCATGTCTTGTTATAAGTCGCGTCGATTGTCGCAGGTTGTAAAAAGCCGCCTTAACACTTGTGAAGCTTTCGCAAGCTGAATGCATGGTTCGGTTAATGGAAGCTGAGAATGCTGAATAGTCATTCAAAGGTTTCCCTTTTAGTTCCGAGTGTGGGCGAAATAGCACAATTGATATTTTGGACAGAACGCTTTGGTGAAAGGTCAAGTCAATATTTCTATTATACATTTTGGGGCATTCAATGGGGACCCATGCAATAAAACATATTTATGTGGAATAAATTGTTTCAGCTGTTTCAGCTTTGGCTCGTCGCTTATCGTATAATAGAATATTCGCTTAAAATAAGTAAAAATAAAAAACTATACTATATGCCATACAAGCCGTAACCCGCGGCTCCGCCCGAGGGGATATCATCGGTATAAAGAGGTGATTAGTGTTATGCCTTGATTTCCCAGATAGAAAGCATGAAAAACACTTAGGAATTGTTTACAAAAGCTCATTGAGGCCTTTCTATCGAGTTGAAACTGAGCTAGCTTCTTCTCAGCCCACTGTGTCCAGTGGTACGTCATGCTGCAATCAGCTAAGTGCTCAAGATTGAGGACGCGATGATACATGTTACATTGTAGCGGTTTTGGTCAAATAAAAGTTTTGTGCTGCTCTACTTCGCCTTGAAGTTTTAGCTAAATGCTCGAGTTTTGTTATCTGCAAAGAGATTTTTTACGTTTTTTAAGGGTTAAGGGTGTCAAAATAACGACTCTTACAGCTTAAAATGAGATTTAAGCGTCGATGACACACGGCTAGTTTACACGCTACAAGCCGGCGAGTTAACGAGAAAGTAAAAGTTAGCGAGAGAGTTCGTGCAAGTTAGCTTTCAGGAAGGATTGCCAACAAGCAGATTGTAAAAAAGCCGATGACACTGGGCAAGTTTACAAGCTACAAGCGAAATTGCTGTCTTGTAACGTGTAAAAAAAGCCGTGTGTCATCGACACTTTACGCCGAAACGATTTTTCAATATTTTTTCAGTATGCGCAAATAGTCTTAATTATTATTATTTTGTCTATGATACTGGAATAATATGAACCAGCACTAGAATGCACTAGAATAGATACTGGAATGCCACTGGAATAATGTGAACCAGCACTGGAATTCTCTGGAATGGATTATGGAACCCAGTGCTGGCATTTCAGCGCTGGATTCGACAGCTGGACTGAAATAATGTGAACCGGGTGTCAGGGATTTTTGCAAAAGAATTTTTTAACTATGTTTTTTTTTTATCTGTGTTTTTTTGTTGCAGATAGTCGGAGTGGAGGATGTGAAGTGGCGCGTTCCGACGTACAGCGGATATGGCGCTCCGGAGATAGTGTAGGCCAGGTACTGTACCTATACCTCCATACTGTATAATAATAATAACATAATGTCAACATAGAATAAAAATGGTGTTCTTGACTTGACCAAGATTGACCAAGATTGACAGTATCAAAGCAAAAACAAACAAATATTCAGACACCCTGTCAAGAAAATATCACCAGTATTCAATATTTTATGTATATTTTTTTAAATAATATCAATGAAAAAGCCTAATCATTTTTAATTATGCTATTTTGCTAGCACTGTTATTTATCTGTTTCAAATTTAGCATCGGGCCAAATTGTACTAGAAGTTAGCATAGGTATAGCAAATTTCTAGTACAATTATTTATTTATATAAATATTTTTGGCGCACTTCCTATGTGATTACTTCTTTGTCTAAAGTATGCTTATAAATAATTTAATCGTCGCTTCGACCATTCTCCATGGGATAAGCGTCATACCGTCAGGCCGCACGGCTGGCACATTGGCGCTGGTAAAAGCCCGGCGAATGATTTCGTTAAGACTACTGTGGCGGGAAATTCTGCTAGCACTCCTAGTGCACGATAATCCATGGTGACCAAGATGTTCGACCGCAGTACCACGCCGGCATCTATGTGGAGCGCAGCATGGAGCACCCAACCGCAGACGTGTTACAACGCGGAAAGTTAAAGGGTCCAATAATGTGCCAATCGTTTGTGAGGGCAATGCTTGCAGCCAAAGTCCTGACTCCCATTTGGAAACGGCTAGGAGCCGAGCACGATCTGAGGGGCTAGAGCACGTTTGTAACAAACAGTTCCGTGTTAGCTCACAGATAGGCCCGTCCCATTGCCTTTGAGACGAAAGGGTTTTGGGGGGAGTAGTATTTGGGTAAGCACATTTGCCAAGCGTTCCTGGCTTCGTCTAAATGTGAAATTTTGAAAATGTTGCCAGATTGAATTGATAGAGTTGGAGCTAAAATTTTTTCAACCAAAGAACTTATGCTATAGACTGAGGACAAGAAAGATGGTAGGCTAACACTTGAAATTTTGCGTATACCTAAGCCTCCCATTTTAATAGGAAGGGAGGCCTGCGACCATGCCCTGTCATCCAGTGCGATATTTAAAACCAGCGACAGTGTATCCTTTATGATGTTATCTAAGCCTTCCACCAGCTCAGTGTGTTTCCTCAGGTGACAACACCGTAAAGCGAACGTAAATTTGGGAACAAATTAACAAAATTTTATAATTGTAAAGGCCATGTGGGGATTTAATTTCAGAAGTTTGTCGGTGGTTTGTGAGAAATTTTGAATTTTTTCATCTACAAAACCTGCAAAAGACTCGTCAAAGATTGGTGAACCAAGGAGCCGAAGAGAACACTTCTCCACTACGGTAATGTTCGGTGCCAAACTGTTAAATTTAGCAATAACCGAATTTCGATCCAAACAAGTATCAGACACGAAAAGTTCGCTCTTTGAAAAATTTGATTGAATTGAATATACTTAATCTAATTAAAGGCAATGCAAAAGGCGGCCTTATCTGAAAGCGATGGTAATGATAATGTCAGAGGTCAGAAAGCCTTAAATTTCTGACATCCTTCCTAACCACTGGCTGATACGACAAACAAAAGAAAGAATAATAATTGTAATTTACCGATTATCTCCCCACCTAATATGCAATTCCATTCCGAGAAGTTATGAAGAAAAACCATAAAAAGCTCAACAAAAATGTCACCACAAAAGCATAAACCGATTTTCCCGGCGACCTCGTTAAACATTTTCATTTGGGAACTTAATGTGCCAGTAAACATGCGGTGTTATGGCACAAAATAATAACGTACAATTCGTTTCAAATGAGAATCACAACAGAGCTTTGACCGACTCAGCTCTACATTTCTGGGCTTTCGAGACCGACTGTCAAAATGTCTCAATGTGGGCTTTAGCAGTGTTCGACCGACTCATGTGAATCAGAGCCCTGTGAGCACTGTTCTGGTCATAAGCAGGCGTGATTTCTTACCATCAGAAGAACGCTTAGTTCGTCTCGTCACATTCATGTTTACATAAAAAAAAATTGAACTTGTTTTTGAAAAATTGTTTTTTTTTAATGAAATACATGCTCATTTAAAAGCCTGAGTCCCAGCTGTGGGAACAATATAGGCTGACTTAAGCCATGCTTACGATAAGTCGTTAAAAAGTGCATTAACCTACAACTAAACTAAACAATTCATATACCTATACCTGGCTGCGAGGAGGTTCGGCCAAGTGCTCAGAAGGCAACTATGTTTTTTTAAAGTCTTTATATACGTACCTATTTATATTGCTGTGAAATGGATGATATTTTATTTAAAAAACAAGTGCATGAAATGTTTATCCCAAAATCAATTTAAAATTATTTAATGATGAATCATACTTGCGGCCACATTTCGATAGGCACCTTGGTACATGATACATTTATTTTCTCCTATTCATAAAATTATGAAAAAATTGGTTTTTAGCATGTACTCGATGAACATTTTGAACCTGCAGCCGGATCTCGTACTAGATACATACATATAATGTCAGTGCTTCAAACTATTATGGTTATCGTGCCAAATGCCAAAAACAAAGAGTTGAGTTGTCCATTCTCATCTGTAACTCATAGTTATGGCCCAAGTTGCGGTTGCAGTGAGATGAAGGAGAAAAATATAATTAAGTAGTTTGTATGCGCCGGCACGGAGACCTACTTCACTAGAGATGGGACAGTTTGGGAAACTTGCCGATGTTGAGCTCACTTTTATCGCTAGTTGATGTTTCATGTATTTAAGAGATCAAATGGTATCATTCTATACGTTAGTTAGTCGACATTATGAGAAACATAAGCAATATTAATATAAAATAAAAGAAAATTTGTATACTTACTGTATTTTTAGTGAAGTATGTGACTCTAATTTATGCATTCATAAGACCGTGACTATCCATGCTTAAGACAAATAAGTCATTCATTCAATTTATTAGTTCTTATTAGATTTCCCAGTTGGAGAGAACATTATAATATAAATACATGGAAGCACGAGATTGGCCGGAGTTGGTTCTACTTTTATTTAAAGCATGTGATTGTTCTTGCTGATTTTGTTTATTTTGATATAACCAACCTTTTTTATTTATTAAAATAGCTTTCCATGCTTCATAAGAAACGGGAATGATGATCAATATAATACAAATATTTGGACAGCTGAATAAAAAATCTACAAGAACTTTAAATATTACGAACACTTCTAGAACATTTAATATTAATTAAAAAAATGCTTATCTATGAATCATTTAGCATCCAATCTTTTATCCATCTGTTATTATCACAAACGTTTTCCTATATAATATGAGTGTTTGATAGTAGGAGAAGTAAACATAAATTACTTAATCCCACATTGACCATACCGCCTCTTCATACGTTTTTTTAATAAATTTTACTTAATTTCACCAACAGTTATCCCAAGAATAGGTACAATATTTCAAACGTGCCAGTCTAATTTCATCTCCCCGCGAATAATACAGTGCAGTACACTTCAGTGCCGCAACGAAGTCCCATTTTATCGTAGATATTTCATGAGGTTGGTAGCCGATTGGCTCTCGTCACCACACAGTAATTTCCAACCGAGAAAATATACTTGAAGTTTCAAACCTCTTCGGTCTCGCTAGAATATGACCAATTTATGAAGATACCTCGTTGAGTCGTAGGGTGACCACACTGCTTCACTTTTAATCTTAGGCATGATCTACATATCTGTTTTACATGATCTTTTACCGTTGGAAGGCATCTTCTGCAGGATTCCGTTTAGATGGGTACCAACACGATACTAGATATTTTCTTAGTAATGTGTGCGCTGTGCGCATTACTGTGTTCCGGTTCAAAAGGCACTGCAGCTAATGAAATCCCAAGGCTTTTGAGACTATTGAAATGTTGCAAAGTGCAGGAGCGCTATAACAGTGTTGCCTGTGTGAATCAAAGTCGTGTGTATCACTATTCTGTTTATGAGCAGGCGTGATCTCTTACCCTAATAAGAAGGCCTAGCTCGTCTCTCTACACAGTGAGTTTTCAGTTATGACTTTATAAGAGCAAACCTTTGACTTTCATAGAGAATGTATTCCATGACTGATATCCATAACTACGTTTTCTAACATATCCCCTCGCTTACACTTTTTGGCTGACATATCCCCTCTACATTAAGTGGTTTGGCCTGTGCGTTGTCTGTCAGTCAGTCAGTCAGTTAATCAGTCAGTCAGTCAATCTGTCAGTCAATGAGTTAGTCAGGACACTAAGGACTATGTATATTGATCATGACCTATTCAAGAAAAGATTAGGAAGTCGAATAACACAATCGCAAAATAAAATAACCAGAGTAAGTTTATCCCTAGTTCTAAATATTATGGTCACACTACGAGGTCTCGCTACACTGGGCAGCAGAAGCCTCGGCAAGTAATAGGCTCCGACGGGATATAGCATTGGCCATAAATTTGGTTTTGAGCTACTCCACTGAGCTATATTGGCTAGCTTGGCCGTGTGACCAGCTAATTGGAAAATGGCTTGTTAAAATATCGATATATGAAGCCTGCGCTGTCCCACTGCTGGGCAAAGCCTTCCCCCCTTTTTTCCATTCTTTCCTGTTCTGTGCATCAAAATAAAAATAAAATTACTATCGCGAAAAAAATATAGATACATTTAAATTAATTAACCTTCTAACATCATAGGTTTTTATATATTCTTGTTTTCGTGGCACAAGCTATTTCAAGTGCGCCTCGAAGAGGCTCCTTTCGTGCACTTTTTTATATATGTAAAAAAGTGACGAGACCAGCTAGGCGTTCTCCTCATGGTAAAAGAACACGCCTGCCGGAGTGTTACACAGGAATTTGATACACATGGTCCGGTGCAACACTACTAATAGCGCTCTTCCACTTTGAGACATTTTAATAGACTGTCTCGAAAGCCCAGTAATTTCCGCAAGTTAATCATAAGATTGGGAAAAACTGTTACACGATCGAAAAAATGTACAAATGTGCGAGGGAGATAGCGGCTCGCGGGATTCTGGGCCTTAAACACCTCTGCGGAAATGAAATTCAAGATGTTTTGATAAAACGGATAGAATCAATCCTAACCTTTTCGAACGTCCCGGTCAAGTGTTCCACAATCACAGTGGAATCACAAAACGCCAATTAAGGTCCAAGGGCGTCGCCGATAAGGCTCAGTCGCAATCCCTCTCTTTGAATTGCAAATAGTCTGCAGCGTGACCTTCGCACGCGACGCGGCGATATCGCGCCGATCTACCGATGGGGTGTTCTGGTCATCTGACGATCTCGTCAAAGACCAGTAACACTGCAGAACAGTGATAGCCGATTTAAATTTTTTTTTAATCAACTCAATCGATTAAAAATATATTTATCGACTTTAACCGACTTGGTTCTCTTGTACCGCGTAGCGATGCGAGAAACTCGACTAAGGTTTTTCAATCGAATAAAGGCGTAGTTGTTGCGCGGGCGCTACTTCTTCTAAGATCAGTTTGATTCGGTTGGATTCAAATTAAGCCGAACGAAGAGAGTTAAACCGAGCTGCAACAAACTCGCGGCTCGTTCGCGTAACTTCGCGTAGCGCGTTGTCCCACATTAACCGATTAATAAGAAACTAAATGGTTAAACAGTCTAAAGTATACCGAATTGTTTGATCAAAATTAACCGCTTATGCTATATTTCGCTATTGCAGTATTTCAACCGGCCAATACCAAAATCGTCATAATGCGTACCTGCAATCCTGCATCCATAAATAAATGCGGTCGAATGCGCGATTATTGCTTTTAGTTTCCTGACATGAAAGCGATGGGCGTGCAAAAGCTAAGAAATATTATTAAACTAAATAAATGATATATCGACATTTCAGACAATAAAATTATCATCAATGTACAGGCCAAACCGCTGAACGTAGAGACTTTTTACAATTGTTGTGTTATTTGATAATGGATATTATTTCAATGAGGACAATGACGATAATAGTTTGACAGTAATTAATGCTCTGCGCTGCACTTCGCCGTAAGGGCGCCGGCTCCTAGTCTTCATTAGTTTAAGGGTATATTGATTGATTGATGCCGTAATTGCCTGCAGGTGACTGAACAACTAAACAATAAATCCAATACAACATGACCGCATTTCGAGCCCGTCCCCAGGTTGCTGGCGAATGGTAGCGACACTGTTTTGTTCCCACTGAATACGACGGAACCCTTTTGTTATTCAACAATAACTCTGTAATTAATTGGTTTCCATTTTCCATTGGGCTTTGTATTTATGGATGAAGGTTAGTTGGAAGTTATGTCTTAATTGGATGCATCTCCAACCTCGATATTTCTTGCTGAAGTCGAGCGTTTTACTATTGCTTCGTCAGGGGCTATTAAGGATTACGACTTGGCTTAGCTCCGAGAATATTTACTCGAAGAATGTGAACTAGATTTAGATTATGAACACCTCGATAAACTTTACTAATTTTGCATTTGAAATTTGACTTTTTATCACAGTTTTAGTTATCACAGTACACTAATATAATCAAATTATTAGTATCACAATATAACTGTTTGCGTTGCGAAATTCCAAAATTATCCGCGTACGCGCTAACACTAAACTTCTTGACGGAAATTCTCTCCAAATTTCGAGTCTCTTCATTTAGCGGTATGCCCTGAGCGTTGTCTGTCTGTCAGTCAGTCATGACATTAAGCATTTTATATAGGTTTATATATCTATTGATGATTGATATTCTTTATTATTAATGTTTTGTAGTTCCTTGCCTAACTTAGACACCCTTTTTCCCTTCACCGCCGCCGTTTAGACTCAGTATTCTTGCAATAGGTATAATAAATAAGAGCTCTACCAAAATAAACAGTGGAATCCGATCAGATATTGCCATCGGAATTGAGTTATTCAATTCCGATAAAACACGGACGGAACAACAATATTGGTTGGCTTTGTTTGTGTTGTCGAGCAAACACTCGGGTATTGCGCTCGTGGCCAGCCGATATTGAGGAAGTTGATGCTATTATAATGTAATGTAAATAAATGTAGAGAACATGTAAGCATACGACATACCTATCTATGAGGATATATCAGAGTACAATTCCCACTTACGAGTTTGTTTATCGGTTTCTTTTAGTATAAGTACCTATTCAGGCTCAATACAAAATTCGTCATGGAAGATACTAAATTAGCCCGTAATTTTTTGTTTATAAGTACTCTCTTTTTTAATTCCAGGTGGTAACTGTGGGTTGAGCGGCTGCGGCATGCGCGTGGTCCTGGCGGCGCTGACGGCGCTGGCGGCGCGCGCGCTGGCCGGCCCGCACGAGCACCGCGCGCGGCACCGCGCTCCTGACCACCCGGCCCCCCAGCCTTACCGCGGCCATGGCGAGGCCGTCCGGTACAACCCCGAACTCGACACCATACTCCCCAGGCTCGAAGACCATGAAACCTCCTCGAAGCGCGCAAACGACGCCGAGACCTCTTCCAAACGCTCTAAGTTCGATGAACGAATCTACGAACAGCTTATGGCCGACCAACCCTTACCACACACACCTACGCCGAAAGAACATTTCGGCCCCGATGAAGACGATCCCCTCATTGTCCGAACCAGAAAAGGTCGCGTCAGAGGAATAACCCTCACAGCGGCCACGGGTAAGAAAGTCGACGCGTGGTTTGGTATACCGTACGCGCAAAAACCACTAGGAGATCTCAGGTTCCGTCACCCGAGACCGGTGGAAAACTGGGGAGATGAAATACTGAACACGACGACACTGCCACATTCATGCGTCCAAATTATAGATACGGTGTTCGGTGATTTTCCTGGAGCGATGATGTGGAATCCAAACACAGATATGCAGGAAGATTGCCTTTACATTAACATAGTGACACCGCGACCCCGTCCGAAAAATGCTGCTGTAATGCTTTGGGTGTTTGGAGGTGGATTCTATTCAGGAACTGCCACTTTAGATGTATACGACCCAAAGATTCTCGTATCAGAGGAGAAAATAGTATACGTGTCGATGCAGTATAGAGTAGCGTCACTTGGTTTCCTATATTTTGATACTGCTGATGTTCCCGGGAACGCAGGGATGTTCGATCAGCTCATGGCTCTACAATGGGTGAAAGACAATATCGGTTATTTTGGCGGTAACCCACACAACGTTACTCTATTTGGAGAATCTGCTGGAGCTGCATCTGTTTCCTTACATTTGCTATCACCACTATCAAGGAATTTATTCTCACAAGCTATAATGCAGTCCGGATCTGCTACGGTACCTTGGGCCATAATATCTAGAGAAGAGAGTATTCTACGCGGTATTCGTTTAGCGGAAGCCGTCCATTGTCCACATTCTAGAACAGACATGGGTCCTATGATCGAATGCTTGCGGCAGAAGAGCGCAGACGAACTAGTCAACAACGAGTGGGGGACTTTAGGTATATGTGAGTTTCCTTTCGTTCCTATCATTGACGGCGCATTCCTAGACGAGATGCCGTCTAGAGCACTCGTTCACCAAAATTTTAAAAAGACTAATATTCTTATGGGATCTAACACTGAGGAGGGTTATTATTTCATTCTTTACTATCTCACAGAAATGTTCCCGAAGGAAGAAAATGTAGGAATTACCAGGGAACAATACCACCAGGCTGTAAGAGAACTAAACCCTTATGTGAATGATGTAGGAAAGCAGGCGATTGTTTTCGAATATACAGATTGGTTGAATCCTGACGATCCCGTTAAAAACAGAAATGCTCTTGACAAAATGGTTGGAGACTACCACTTCACTTGCGGTGTCAATGAGTTCGCATTGCGATATGCCGAGACTGGGAATAAAGTTTACACTTATTACTACAAGCACCGCAGTAAGAACCATCCTTGGCCTTCATGGACAGGAGTGATGCACGCTGACGAGATAAATTACGTCTTTGGAGAGCCATTGAACCCTGGAAAGAATTATTCTCCTGAAGAAGTGGAGTTCAGCAAACGCCTGATGAGATATTGGTCAAACTTTGCGAGAAGTGGGTTAGTATGCGTATTTTGTTTCCAGTAATACCTATGACCACATTTTATTTATTATACTCACGAACTATTGTCTGCTTACAGGAATCCATCTCAAAACCCTGACGGTGAGCCACCGGACGTGTACTGGCCAGCCCACACGGCAGCCGGGAGGGAATACCTGTCTCTTGACGTAAACTCCAGCTCTGTAGGACGTGGAGTCAGGGTTAAGGAGTGCGCCTTCTGGCAGAAGTATCTGCCACAGTTGATGGCAGCTACAAGTAAGATATGACTCTTTCAAAATTCGCACGTCGTATGCAATGAAGTTCCATCTTTTGCTTCTCTATCGTTGGTCGTATGTTTTTTGATGTATATATTACTTTGTTGGCCTATTGATCAATATTTATGTTTTTTTATAAGTTCTTTTTTTCTTATGATTTGAGAATGTTTTTTATTGGTTATTTTATTTTATTTGTACCTGTGTGTTCCAGGTAAGCCAGAAACACCGAGAAACTGTACGAGCTCGTCCAACTCCCTCTACGTCATCAATGACTTCATTGGCCTCACGGTTGTAGTGGTCTCTGGCTTCATATACTCTTCACTGTTCAAATACATCACATGAACCATTTGAGAAATCTATATGAAAAGTGAAATAAATGATATGAAGTATTTTAATTGACAATGTAGAAAACACGTTCTTTATTATTAGTTATTATAGTTATGTACGAATAAGTCTATTTGTTGCCGTCAAATCTTTGGATTTTATTTTTATATCTATAGCATTTAACTGTATATGTTTTATTCATAAGTACTAACTCAAATTATGTTTAAATGACTAGCTAATTTTATTTTATTTGTAACTTTATCGTTGTACATTCCAAAGAATCGTTCATTATTTTATAAGTGTAAAATTTCTACATTATCTATAAATTTAGCATTATAGGAGTGATGCCTCCAACAACATATCACTTGTTAATAACAAATATAGAATAGTAGACGTTAATTCGTCTTAGAGTAAGTCACTACATATCTTTTGTGAGTAGGTATATGTACTTCTGCCAGAGAGTTACAATATTAATGAAATTGTAAACGTTGTCTTCGTTAAATTTAAGGGTCTACTTAACAAGCATTATAAGCTTTTTAATGATATATCTTTAAGGGTTATGTATGGTGTGTAGTACGTGGAGGAATACAACTATGATACAATATTTAGCTTTAACGCGCATCTAACGCAATACATATCACGCAAAGCTAAATAAGTTCATTCTAGTAAGTAAGTTAAATCTAAGCTAGATCATTTCACAACTCTGTAGCGGACCAATATTAGAAAGTTGTACGTGTATATGGTACAAAGTTTCAGATACGCTCATTATCGTGAGAAGACGAGATGATGACAATCCAAATAGCAGAATGTGATGCTACAGAAGCGTAAAGAATAATGCAAGAATTGCTACTCTTCAATAACAAGCTCACAAATTGGTATTCAGAATCCAAAAAGGCAAGGTGAACGTTTTAGTACCTAAAAGCGAAGTTTTGCTGTTTGGTAACCTCATTATAATCGGAGGACGAAATTGCTAAATCGAGAATTGGGAGAATTAAATAACAATATGCTGCGTGGAATCGAAACAAAAACAAATAGAACGGTTTGAGTACGTGTGTATTCTGGGTTTGAGTACACATTAGAACATAATTTTTTAATGGTTGACCTACATCTAGGTTAGGAAACGTAGTAGCAGCGGTCAGCTTTCGAATATTGGTGTTAATAGATCTTTACAATTCTTCAAGATTTATAATAATTTGAATATACAGCTGTAAATAATATAATGAATGTTAGTGGTAGAACCCGTGTGTCGAGGTTATACGGGTGCCTGTATTGGTAATATATATGAAAAATATAACCTGTTGTGGAAGACGATACCTTATGAGATATAGTTAAACTTTAATATAAATTAGATATTCTTGCTTTTGGTTTTTTTAATTTTTAGGAGTAATAGCTAACATTTAGTCTGTAGGTATCAGTTAAGAGGTTAGTATCACAGTTTAGTGGTTGGTTTATATATTTAAATCTTTTCTTCAGACCAATCTTATCAATAGAGGTATCTATAAAAGAGATAACGTGGATTCGTGTCATACCTAATACTTAGGATTTGATAAAAGTATTCTATCTATATTCAAGAAGTGATCATGTTAACGTAACATTTTTCAAACCGTTAATTTTTAATCTGATAGTTTGAAAACGATAAATTAAACTTTCCTCTAAATCGAATACTCACGGCTCGGTCACTCTCGTGGTTTAGGTTGTTTTTTTTATTAACCTAGTTCCTATTGGGTGATCATTTACTTTACACTTTTGAAACCGTAAATTTGTGAATTGGCCTTTGATTGGTCTATTTCATAGCAGGCTTTCGTAGTGTTAACAATTTTTCGATTTGTAATTTAACGTGTTTAAAAACCGGTAAATTGTAATTTCCGGTGCTTACAAAATTATGGTGACAAGCATATTTCAAGTGATTATTTTATATTTTTTTTTACTCTAAGAATTATGTACCAACAGTACCTAAACTGTGAAACTAGTATTTGTAAAGTAGATTATGATGTCTAGTTCAAAAATTCGATGTTTCAAGAACTACGCTTATTTGAATCTGCGTAAAAACCTATATAGTGCCTCTTGTTCACTTTTATATATATTGATACACTATGACATAGGTGATAATAAGTAGACTGTAGTGATGCGTTAATTCTGATGCACTGATTTTTTTTCTTCGAAGTTTAAAGGCCAACGATAGTCGCGTAGTGCCAAAGAGATGCAAAGTATGAGAAAAGAGTCAGTATAAGTAAATTGATATTATAAATAAAATGATTTGTAATATTTCTTATGAATTATCCAGATTAAAGCTTACTGCAACCCATTTAGGGTCCGAAATCTAATGCAACACGGCAATTTTGTATTTCTCTAACTAAGCACATTCACCTATAAATAGGTACATACATAGTAAGTTATATTGTTTTAGTATTAATCGTTACATAGGTATATTATATTTAAGTATTAGTAATGGGTTACTTAATTACCAAAGATTTGTTATTCATTTAGATTTATATAGTTTAAAATATCCAAATCTACCAGCTTATGTAAAATATGACGTTATTTAAACTGTTTTCAGGAATCGTTGTAATACAATTTACTGTATGATATTATGTGTAATATTTTAGTGTGGATATAAGTTTGTAAAAGATGATTGTACAATTCAGACTTTAAATAATTAGCTTCAAATCTGCTTGGCTATGAAGTTATCTCGATATAAGGATTGGCCTAAATATTCAGCGTTTGGGAACATAGAAAGGCCTACGCATACACGGCATTATTGTTTTCATTGTAAGTCTGTTCTTCCGTTTGTTATATACTATCTAGTAGACAACTGGAACGAAATCTGTATCATATATATCAGCTACCTTGCAAAATCTCATATGGCGGCTATATAGCACCAAAATGTGTGAAAATCTGTCAAAAAACCATCAAACCTTAATGCATTTCGATATTTAGATTTATATACTTAGTATATTTTGGTCATTTGGTTATATCAAAATTGAATTTGGCGATAAAGTTTTCGCAGTCGGGTTTTTAGTTTTTGTAAACTTTAAGCTTGCTTATAAACAATATTCATTATAACGTATCATTGCAATAGCTGGAGCTAAAAAACCTTATTACGATATAAATACAATACTACAAATTAAGCAATTATTGAATAAGCAAAATCTTTTGAATCAGTAAATACAAAATATACGTAATGGTTTCATAGTGCATTCAATAACAATTATTTTGTTGAAACCATAGTCCAATGGGCACCTACCAGCAAAAAAAGCAGAGTTGCTAGAGTTTTCTATTAGATAGTGATGTATATCGCTCGGTAGGACAGAACACACTATTTTAAATTTTAATAGCGAAAGATGTTTCGAGTAAGTTATTCGTAATTAGTGCTATAATTGCATTATTGAATGTTTGCAAAGTTTGTGTTTCATTATGAAAATAAAGGCTTGTATATAATTTCTGGTTTTGATTTGCATAATAAACTTAAATTTCGGTTTAAAAAATGTATTATTCATAAAGAATTTTACAGTTCACTTCAAAGTTTAAGCTATTTTACGGTATACAGTAAGGTAGGTCGATCTAAGGCTAACACAATAAAAAATGCATAGCTCGACAGAGGTGAAAAATAAAGGAATTAACAATCAGTGTTTTTTTTCAATATTATGGTAATATTAATAACTAAGTAATACAGTAAATTTATAGTTATAATTTAGAATTTTTAACTGCTTGTCATTTATTGCGGATCCCAAAATACATTTATATCTCTGATGGGATCTCAAAGCAATATTATTATTATTAAAAAACCTACCTATTTTTATCAAATTTTATATTCATAATCAGGATTCTGTACAACAAAATACCTGTTTGCAACCATTTCATCAAGAACCAAGCGTATTTACTTCATGATTACACGATTTGGAGGAAAGAAACAACATAAATATTATCTCGTAGGTAATGATAAAAACTTGTAATCCATTAAAGAGCTAATCTGTTTTGGCGAATACTTATAAAGGGATTTAGGGGATTGGATCGCCTTATAGCTGATTAAGACGTGGTTTTAATTAGCCCACCTTGTATTTCTATATTATATTCTTCTTCTTCTTCTATATTCTCGCAAACGGTAAGTATTAAGAACACATTGACAAAAAAAAGTTATAGAAAAAGGAAAAAAGAGACCAGATAGTCCATAAACAGCAGCTTAATTAAACATTATTTTTCAGACTACAAAAAGTAAACAAAATGAAAGACGTTATCTTCTTTGCTATTTTCATTGCCGGCATCAGTGCTCTGCCTTCCCAAATCGAGCTTAACTCTGGTGAGTGTCAAAAATCATCCATATTATATTCAGGCCTTGCGCTATGCAGTGCTATGCAGTCTGAATCCTGGTTTTTAGTTAGATCTAAAGGAGGCAGAGCTTTCGCTCTCTTGCCGAGAAAAGGCCTGAGTCCCAGCAGTGGGAACATTATAGGCTGATTATGCTTATGCTATGCTATGCTTCAAGGAGGCAGTGTAAGAAATTGAGTTATTCTTCAGGTGCCACTTTGAAGGAGACAGTGTAAGAAATTGAGTTATTCTTCATTTGTGACTTAGAAGGAGACAGTGTAAGAAATTTTGTTATTGTTCAGGTGTGACTTTGAACAACGAGCGCATCGTTACCGATGCCATCGCCAACGCTATCGAAGATGTGAGCCAGACCATAAGGGACGCTGGTCTTGACCCCCTCTACATCCAGAGCGATATCGGTGAATATTCTCTTCCAGTCCCAGTGTAAGGTTCCATTTATTCTTCTTTTATATACATAATTATGCACCTTCGAAGACGTGAGCCAGTCCTTCCAGGACGCTGATCTTGATCCCTTCTACATCCAGAGAGACATCGGCGAAAATGCTTTTCCAGTTTCAGTGTAAAGTTCCATTTATTCTTCTTTTATAAAAGTGATTACTGCACCATCGAAGATTTGAGCCAGTCCTTCAAGGACGCTGTTCTCGATTCTCTCTACGTACAAAAATATACCGGTGGATATGCTCTCTCCGTCTTGTCTCCTAGAGCAAGAAAGATTCATTACTCTAATAAGTATGAGTTATTGTGCCATTGAGATGTGAGCAAGACCATCAGGCAACGCTGGTCTCGTTTCTCATATCCAGAGACGGGTTGGTGTTGAACAACATCAAGGATTTTGGCTCGAGAGGTTGTGTAGTCGGATCGGAAGTTTAAAATGTATTTCGTATCAATGTATTTATTGGTTTCAGTATCTTCAACGTTGAAGGTTTGGTCGAAGAATTCCTGTTCCAGGGCCTCAGCGAGATTGTAATCAACCACATTAACTACGGAGTTCTAACCAGTCGCTTACGTTTCGACATCTCTCTACCACTTATTGAGGCCACCGTGAGTAAGTAGAACTTGGCTCTGCTTATTTCCTTATCTGCTTATTTTATTGATCATTGCTTTTTATTTCCAAGTCAGATGTTACAAATCATATGTGACTACTGTAAGGCTCGCTCGTTTTTTATTATTCCAATATTATTAATAAGCAAGCATGTCTTGCAATAATAATTTCTTATTTTGACAGACAAAGCTGACCTCAACGTAGAGTTATTTGGCACCAAAATCAATGCTAACGCTGCTGGCAGGTATATCACTTTTTAAGGGTATTTTGCACTTAAACTCCTTTCACCACACTGGTTCGAAAGAACTAGTGACACGATAAGAAGAAAGGTATTTTGTGTGTTCTTGTAGTCACCCTATACAATGTACCTATACGTAAATCACTTGTGAAGTTGTGACTTACCTTCTTATGAAGTTATCATTCTGTTTTTATTATTATCTTAATGTTTACATTGATAATCCAGTAGGAAAATTGTTTTGGTAGATAAGAGAAATCTATTTTTCCGTAACATTAATTTTATACCTACTTGTTTTTAACATAACAATTCGTAGGCATAAATCGTTTATTTACCAGAAGTATACAATATGGTAAAGTTAATACTGTGACCCGCACGAAGACAAAGCCTGTATTTGTCTGGTTTACAAACAATTACATAATTTAATATTTGGACTACTTGTGATTGCTTAATATTTAATTTAATTCATTGTTTTGTAATTTTTAAAACACTAACATCATACTTAAGGGGAATCCTCAAATCCGAATTCCCTACAAAATGATTCGGACAAATACTCAAAAAGTACGCCGTATTTATAGTAATTTCTTCAACTATTCGTTTTGTCCAAGTGTTAAAGTATGAAACCTTTCACTTTTTTTGTTGACAAAATCAAAAAACATGGATGAAACGAATAGTGTGAAGAAATTACTATAATACGGCGTACTTTTTGAGTATTTGACCGAATCATTTTGTACGGAATTCGGATTTGAGGATTGGCCTTAAGCTACTTTTCCTTTCCTTGGTTGGTTACGAGTCAAAAATGGAAATGTTAAAGCCCTTTTTCATTTTCTATTCTCAATCCAACCCATCGACTTTTCAGATTCGCAATAAACAACATTAACCTCGTCGGTAACATTCAAGTAAATGTTGGCATCATCACTGGAATTTCCATCCGTAACATGGATTTGGATTTTAGTCTCGGAGGAATTGACGTGAGTCCTCTAAAGTGATTTAAGTATGTAAACCAGTGATGAGACGAGCTTGGCGTTCTCCTGGTGGTAAGAGATGCACCTGCCCATAACCAAAACAGTGTTGCACAGGACTTTGATTCACATAGGCCGGCGCAACACTGCTATATAACCGGAACACAGTAATACTTACACATGAATGATCAATAATTATTAACAGTAATGATGATTTCACGTCTATAGAATTTATTAGTCCTATATTTTCGGACTATGTACCTAGAGCCACGGAGGAAAATCTAGTAGAGCTCTGAAGATTGTGGCAATCGTGAGAAGATGGAACGACTTCAAGAGCATGTGCCACGTTTTGAGGAGGTTTGTAGTTTACTTTGTAGTTTCATCGTTCTGGCTGTAAACTTGTTTCTCTATGTACTTTGTTCTGATTAAATACTTTACAAAAATCAGAAGTAGTACATAAATACATACCTGTATGGAAATATATCGTATTTCCATTGTTTTTGCTAGTACCTACATTAGACAGGGCACAGGCTAGATACATTTCTTCGAAAACTATGTACCTATGTAGATTGTAGGTAGAGACTTTGATTTCAATAGTCGAAAGGCATTTTAAAACTGATCTTTATTTTCAGTCTGACCTGAACGTCGTCGTTGCTGACAAAGACCTGTCCGCTGACCTCAACCGCATCCTTGGAACCCTCATCCCCAACACTCTTCAAGAATTCTCTGTAAGTACTGAACACAGAGACATTGGGCTGAAATTCGGTATCAAAAACTTTATTGTAGGTAGGGTAGGATTGAAAAAGAATATTGTCAATAAAATTAATAAGTATTAAAACATACTTAGCGTATGCTATTATGGTATGATAGATGGTTAAAAATTGTGACGAATTGGCAGAAATAAAGTATAGGCAGAAAACGTAGACAAGGTAGACCTTATAAGAGATGGAGCGACGACATTGCCCAAATAGCTGGTGTCACCTGGAGTAGAGTAGCTGGAGAAAGAAATAAATGACAAGACATGGAGGAGGCTTTTGCCACTAAAGGTGGTTCTTGCACAAAATATAAAGAGAAAAATTTAGATAGAAGAAACAAGTAGAATAGATTAAGTAAAAAATAAGATAAACTATGTATTATGAGTTAAAAATAAAAAGCTTTTATTATTATTTTATTATGGTATGAGTAGGTATGACTTACGAGCTAGAAAAGGACATAATTAGTAGGTACTTTATAACCTCGGAGTCTTTAAATTAAGAGCATAGAACATAGATGAAAGAAATGAAAAAAGTCTATGATCAAGAGTGAAAACTTCTTACGAGGCAAGCACAGATATTTATCAGAGTATACGAGGCAATCGTGCTTCATCCTCGACCACACCATCACTTAACCATATTTTACCATCACGTACCAAAGGTTATGGTCAAATGCTTGTCTAATAAAATAAAAAATGCGAAAATAAACGGATAATAAGACCAATTTCACCATTATGTAAGGTTGTGGTAAAACGCTTGTCAAAACAAATTAAATAAAATTGCGATATAAACGTGCAAAGCTGCGGGCAGCGTCTTGTTCTTCATAATCTAATATTTAGTACTTATTTTTATCGTTAGAATTTGTTTTCAGGCCGAAATCAACGAACTGCTCGAAATTGTAGGCCGCGATATTGCCAACTCACTCCTATAACTTCGGAGGACTGAAAACAGATGGCAGCACAGGAGTTCGCCCTACTCAGCGGATTGTGTTAAGTTTCTGATTGGTTTGTGTTCGGAACAGAGTGTTGGTACGAGGTCTTCCGGTTCCTGTCTGCCTGTAAAATAAATAATTCAAATAAAATATTTTTTCAATCTTTTATTTGAATACTAGGTACATTACCTACCTTAGTTTTAACTAGGTACCTATATAATTTGTAGATAGAGCATGGCTAGATAAACATTTACATTTAAATCGTTTAAAAAATCCCCGATTCTACTATCTGGGCTGCCAGTACACAAAAATAATGTGGGAACTTCTAAAATATGACGAGAGAGAAGAAGACATTTATTCCATTGATTGATTCAGGCGTTACTTTGCGGAAATCCATAAATATCAACAAATTATATAAATATATTTAGTAATAAATCCGCTTAATTTCTAAACAAAGGTTTTAATTAACTTAACTTTAGTTCAACTAAACCAAAGAGTCAAAGAACAGAAAACCAAAGTTTAAAGATACGACACGTGTTTCGCCTCTACACGAGGCATCATTAGGAGGTTGTTTATTCGCTCTCGTTTCAAACTTCGGCGAGTCCACACCTCCTGATGATGCCTCGTGTAGAGGCGAAACACGTGTCGTATCTTTAAACTTTGGTTTTCTGTTCTTTGACTCTTTGGTTTAGTTGAACTAAAGTTAAGTTAATTAAAACCTTTGTTTAGAAATTAAGCGGATTTATTACTAAATATATTTATATAATTTGTTGACATTTATTCCATCCAAATGCCATGAAAATATTTAATAAGGCCTCACTGCTGCCATTTATTGGATTATTCAGCTTTTTATTATAATATATTTATTATTAGGTACTTATTTTTTTAAACTAGAAATCACTTTTTATTAGATAAATTAAAGATTGCAAAAATAAAGACTTTTGTACGGCAACACTTGCACATTTTTCGTAGCGAATTACGGGAATCCCCTAGAACTGTCACGAGACTCGTCTGGCTTGCAGCGTTCGCTACACACGGCACTCACTCAGACTTATTTCCAACTCCAATGAGGTAAGTAAGTACCGCTTTATACTTAGTAGCATTTTTAATTTTTATTAAATTATGTAGTGTAATATGTCAAAGCCAGTATTGTTTTGTTTTCTTCTGTTATTCGAGATTTGTTTGTTAAAATCTGGTTGAAAGATAATACTTTTGTTACTTACAGATAAAAGTTTTTTCATATTGATCAGCTGCTGCACATGTACGAGTATTTTGTGGTAGTTATTATTCTAGTGTTGAGCATAATCTTCATTTTCTGGAAGAAAGGTAAAATTTTGTTTTTATTACTTACGTATTTAAATTATTTTTCTTTATAACACACTAATGAACTTAATACAATAACAAAACTAATCATACCTAGGTTAGTACTTAAAATATTTAAAAAAATAGTTAGACCTTGAAGTCTACAAATGCCCGGCCCTTCAAAATCGTCGCCACGCCATACAATATTTAGGTAAGTATGTACTTTGTTATTTCGGCAAATAGTGGAGGCGTGTGTATTCATAGACTGGAAGACCTCTACCGAGGTATAACTTGTAATTAAATTCCAAATAAAATAAAAAAATCAGGAAAATAACATTTACGGAATTAATTTAAAATAAATGTTAGATACTTACTTATAAACAATGCTAAAACGTTGTATCCATGATGTATTTCAATGATAACGTGCTGCAAAATTTTATAAATGACTCATCTAGTGATAACAATATTATAGTTGAATAAAAATAAAAATAGTGGACGTCTGAAAGCTGATATGATTATAATCTCATTTTACCAGGACTTCAACAAAAAATGGAGCACATGGTGGGTCGACTTGCCACCAAATTCATAGAAAACATGCTAGAGCAAGTTCGTCAGAAGATCATCACTGACGGATACGAGCATTGGAAGTTTGACCTCTACAAGAAGGAGTTTGGATTGCCCGAGTGAGTTCATTCAAATCTTCCATGGGTACCAGCACAGTGCCAAATATTTTGCCATGATGCGGTAATGTGTAAGCATTACTGTGTTCCAGTTGAATGGTGTTGACATCGAGATAAAAAGTAGGTAGCCTTAAGTCCTAGGTACCGAATTTTACCCGATATCGCATCAGTCGTTTTAGCGTGATTAAGGAACAAACATCCATCTATCCATCTTGCAAACTTTTTGTCATCATCATCCTTGGTGCAGTTGGTGCTTCATACAGCCTTGCTCAATATTTATTTATACTAGTTTTATTACAGCATACGTTTTATAACTACAATCTATACTTTTTACAAAATGTATAAAAATAACAACTGGGCCAACCATAGACTGTTGCAACGATCTATAGGTAGCTCAACTGCTCGAACTCTGTACCCGATGGCAGCGTGCCGAGGATAGTGGCTGCATTACCTCTATGTATAGTATAGCAAGACTTATTATTTAAGCGAGATAGCTGCCATTCTTCTAATCACGTTTATATTTGTAGGATTGCCTAGTGTGATGGTATTATTGTCCATTCCAGCATGTTCGGATGTCACTTGACGATCAAGAACTTACTCTTCACTGGAGCCAGCAAGTTCGTCACGAACAACGTGAGCTATGACATCACAACTTCCAGCGCCATCTTTGATATTTCTATTCCCAAGCTGTTTTTAGCTATTGGTAAGTCGTTTTTAGGAGGAAACTCAAGCTGTTTCTAGCTATTGGTAAAAAAAACGAATCCAACACTGATTATTATTTTTATTGTTGTATAGGTGACGTCAGCACGGGTGTGACGATAAATTTATTCGGTATGGACTTCGAGGCTCAAGTCAAAGGATGGTCAGTACCTAATCTACCATCAATAAGTATTAGTGTTAATTTATCTTTTCACTTGAATGCATGTTTAGAATATAATACGTGACTTTTGTACATGATATAATTACTATTTATAATTTTTACACTACATAACATTAAATACTCACAGATTGGATTACACTAAATATTATACACGGTCAATTTTTAATCACCATAAAAAAAATACACATAGTCACTTGCCGTTACTGAACACAGATATGGCAAAAAAACTTTAAAAAATTAAGTCGAATTTTTGACAAAATAAATTCGATTAATATTGGATAACTGTTACCGTTAGTAGTTTTTCTATAGATTTGCACTAGGCGGCACCCTTTATTGATAATAATTTAAGTTTTATTCATCGTTTGGCAAACCCGGGCCCTTAGCTCGAGCCAGCTCGCAAAAGCTCATCTCGGGCGCCGCTGCCACTCTGCCATTTTGTAGAAATCCAAAATTCTGACTGCACAGATATAACCTAGTTAATGTTTAATGGTAATTAAAAATGTATGGTGTATATACAGTTGTGGTCATAGAATTAAGAACGACTTGAAGTTACAGATTTTTTTTGTCTGAGTCATGTCATATGTAGTTATTGTTGCTTCTTAGAAGTAACTAGTTATGTTATGAAATAGCCACAAGAACAGAGCTAACGGGATTAGGACTACAGAATTAAATCACTCACTATTTTTGTAACAAACTTTATTTATTCTCATAAGTAACAATTTCAAATAATAATGGAGCTGGACAAATAATTAAGAACGATTTATTATACTGCTTGAGAGTTGTTTTATATGAAACTCATATTAAATTAAATCGCATTAATATGAAGTGCATACATAAAATAAGCAATTTAATACATTTTAAATTAAAACTGATAGTTAGTAGCATGTCCACGACTTTTAATAACTGCTTTACACCTGCGAGGCATCGACTCTATCAATTTTTGACATTTCGCAAGAGAGATAGAGTTCCATTCTTCTAAGAAAACGTCATACAGCTGTCTTAAATTGCCACACTGTCGATTTGAAACCTTCTTCTTGACTTCGCACCAAAGATGTTCTATAGGGTTAAGATCTGGGCTGTAAGCTGGCCAATCTAAGACAGAAACTGATTGCGATGTGAGAAATTCCTTAACGGTGCGTGCAGTATGCTTTGGATCATTATCATGTTGGAATGTCCAAATAACCGGAAGCACGTCTTCAGCATAAGGTAACATTGTCTCTTCTAGTATATTTTTGTATTGGAATTGATCCATGTTTCCTTCTATCAGCTTAACAGGTCCAATACCATACCCAGAAAAGCACCCCCAAATTTTCACATTTCCCCCACCATGCTTTAATGTCACTTTTGTGTACTTAGGGTAAAATGCTTTATTCGGAGGGCGACGTACATATCTTTTTCCATCAGAACATACCCTGTTTATTTTTGTCTCGTCAGAAAAAATAACATTTTTCCACTGTCTAACTGTCCAGTTTTCATACCTTATTGCAAATGCAAGCCGGGCCTGCCTATGGCATCGTTTCAACATGGGCACCTTCCTTGCTATCCTTCCGTGCAAGTTTTCTTCTACCAAACGCCTTCGAATAGTGCGTGCCGAGATTGCTGAAGGGTTGTTTTCACCAAAATATTCCTTTTTCAGCTCATTAGACCCTTTAAAAGGATATTGTTTTGCCAAACGAACGATACTTCGATCATCTCGGCGAGATGACTTTCTCTGTTTAGGTATACGCGGAACATTTGAGGTAGTTTGATGCGTGGCAAAATGCTTCACAGCATGGAAAACCATAGTTTTAGAGCATTGTAGGTGGTCGGCTATCTTTTTATACGACCAATCCTTCTCGCGAAGTTTTATTATTACTTCCCTTGTAGATTTATCACAACTTTTATTTTTCCCCATTATTTTCTATTAAACAATCACCTGCACCAAATGGCGCCAAAATAATACTAATTTATAGTGAACTACAACCTCATAGCCACAGAGAGTTCTCTATTTAAATTTGAATAAATAAAAAACTATTCAGCGTTCTTAATTATGTGACCAGCCAGTAAGTAGTAATAGTAGGTTTAGATCTAGTGTAAAAAGTTTACCTATTTATTTTTTAACAAATCATTTGTATCAACGAATGTACGGCTAGTATGGTAAAGTTTTGCGATACCGAGTGAATTACAAAAAAATACAAACAGTTAGTTATACTTCTTAGTTTGATAAATTTTCTCTATAAATAAGCGTTCTTATTTATATGGCCACCACTGTATATAAAAAATATATCGGTCGTTGTCTCCACCAGAAGGCAACGTGCCCAGAATGCTGGCGGGCATTGCCACGCTGAATGGTAATGCTTATACGCTGTGCAAAGTAAAAGCCTGTTGGCCTTTATAATATACATAATAAAATATGAAAGATAATTGATTGATTCAGGCGTTACTTTGCGGAAATCCATAAATATTAACAAATAGTATAAATATATTAGTAATAAATCCACTTAATTTCTAAACAACGGTTTCATCAGGCTCATCGCCGCAATGAATATAAATACGGGCCGGGCGACGTTGTTTATTCACTCTCGTTTCAGACTTCGGCAAGTCTACATCTCCTGAGGATCCCTCGTGTAGAGGCGAAACACGTGTAGAAATTTAAACTTGGGTTTTCTATTTTTTGACGCTTTGGTTTAGACAAAAAATATATATAATATAAAATAGCATATGTAATATAATATATAAGTAGTGTATGTAATATATATAATACTATAATATGATATATACTAAAGTTCTATACTAGAGTTAAGTAAATTAAAACCTTTGTTTAGAAATGAAGCGGATTTATTACTAAATATATTTATACTATTTGTTAAAAAATATGAAAACATTGAAATTATAAATGTTTTTGTATGAAATTGGTGCTTTCAGGATCACGTTGCTAGAGCCTCGGGTCAAAGGAGCCGTGGTGCTGGAGGTGGATGAAGAAGGCAAGGTCACAGCCACCAGTGTCGACATTAAAATAGAACTGCAACAAGTTCAGGTACCTAACCATGCAACATACCTTAAATCTATCTTTACAGCCTGTAACACCCACTGTTGTGTTATTATATAGTTATTTGTACACCAAAGGTCTAAAGCAAGGCATTTTATGCAAGACTTTAAGTTAAGTATATGGTGGATATTTGTGCAACAGTATCCATCCAGTCTATGCAAAGGTTGTCTAGAAGAGATCGCTCTTTTGCGATAAGATCACCCATTATCCACTATTATATACCTTTTTTTTCGAGGTATATACGAGGTATATATATATATAAGGTTTTTCACCATAATTGCGAGGAAATTAAACAAAAAGCTGACATGAGCGTCCATTTCGCAATTCAAAAATAGAGACACCCATCCAATGTTACTACGATTTTCTATTATTTTACAGTCAATATTTTTTTTATTATTTTACAGTCAAAGATTCAACTCACAGCAATGGACAGTGACTTTTCAGAAGGAGTAAATAAATTCCTGAGCACAAAATTAGCAGTCCTCATCAACAACTATGTGGTAAATAGTTACGTTTATTTATTGTTATTATTATAATTAATAGCTTTAGTCAGTAAAAAATATTTTTAATTTTCAGGATAAATTCAAGGCTGAAATTGAAGCTGGAGTAAGGTCTTTAGCAAATCCTATCCTGGCGAATATGTTTTAGTTTTCTCCATCTTAAAATATCTACACTTAAATGAAACATAATAATTAATTTATTTTTTAATAAAGGAACTTTTTGATTGTTCTTAAAACCTTGAGGTTTATTTTATTTAATTCATCCAACATACAACACATACGAGATTCAATATGTAGGTATATGCACTGAGTAGGTAGGTATGTGCACTGAGTATGTAGGTATGTGCACTGATTATGTAGGTATGTGCATTGATTATGTAGGTATGGGCAGTGATTATGTAGGCATGTACACTGAGTATGTATGTATAGTGCACTGATTATGTAGTATGTGCACAGAGTATATGTAGGTTTGTGCACTGAGTATGTAGCTATGTACGTACACTACACACTAAGCCATGTCTTACCATGTCAGTGTATGATTATCACGCAAAGATTAATCAGTAAGTACATACATACATTTTTCAATGATAATTGTGTCTTATCATAATCAAATAATGCAGTAACGACCAATCTATTGATTTGGTTTCAGTGATTTTGAAGTCTTTGTTAAGGTAAGTTACTATATATTTAATTAAATTTTATTACAGTTTGGCTTGGCGATTAAAAATTCACACAACACTATCTAGCCCAAACTAAGCAGAGCTTGTATTATGGGAACCAAATAACTGATAGAATATAAAAAAAAACTCTTTGTTTTGTAAATAAATACATACATACATACATCGATTACATAGAAACACTCAGACTCAAGACAATGGGATGTAGCCACAAATACCGATGTTCATCACATAAGTGCTTGTCCTGCAGCAGGAATCGAACCCGCGATACCGGCGAGTCAAATTTAGATGACTGTATTTAGTTTCAGAATAAAAATGAAGTTTATTTTGATTGGCCTGGTGGCCATACTTGGCCTCACAGCGGCGTTGCCTGTTAACAATTTGGACGAAGAAAAGCTCATACAGCTTCTATCTAAAACTGGTAAATATTTAAATTTGTTTACTTTCTAAGTGTCAATATGTGTTATAAATTATAGATACTACGTACGTACTATAGTAATAACGATAAAATAATAAAGGTTTTACAAAAAACATAACAACAACCGACTTTAATCGGACGCTCCAAGTGACCGTAGGCACCACTGACAAGTCACAGGGAAGCAAAATACGCAATTTTGTTTACTTCGACGCCATATTTTTTTCAAGTAATTTTGATTTCAAGGAACCAATCTGTTCGGTTTTGCAAAATACAACATAGTTGTGAGGTTTTTGCGAATTGACCAGAAAATATAAAATAAATCAATTTCAAAATACAACATGGTTGTGTGGTTTTTGCAAATTGACCAGAAAATATAAAAATAAATCATTTTCAAATAACAATAATATGGTTATGATGTACGCTTACAGATGAGCGTGGTAGAAACAGCGCTCTGGAGAACATCTTCATCGGTGTGATGGAAGACTTCCGAGTGCTGATGCAGACCGGCTCCGAAGAACTGCCCGTGCTGGACCCGTTCCACCTCACCCGCCTCTATCTGGACGATGCCACTATACCTATATCTGGGTACGTGTGAAACCTAATGGTAGGTATATGTATGTGTCTTCACCACAGACATAGATCAAGAGCCACCTCTCACTTTTTATGCTACAGCCATATTATCGCGCTAACACAAATATTTGAGTTGTCGCAACAAGTCTGTATAAGTAGTTCGTCGCATCGCGATGTATTCGGTGAATACGAAGTAGTTGACTGCTTAAAGTTAGACCAGAACAACATACACAATGTTTTTATCGCGACAATGCGATACGAATTATCGCGCGATATTGTAGCCCAAGCATTATGTAAATACTAATAAACAATTCACACAAAGACAGTAAAAACCAAATAAATATAGTTTTACAAAAAAAAAAAAAACTTGGGAATCAAACCCCCGAAACCAGCGTGGCAGTCAACAGATGCCACTCAACTCACTCACTCATCATAGCGTTGTTATAATAGAGATTTGAACACGATTAGTATCCATACTTTCATGTATATAATCCCCTTAGAAAACCACCCAGCCTTGTCTTTATAGTATACAGGTGTGACAACATAAAGAAATCCCTTGTTCAAGAACATAGGTATATGGAAAATCTAAATTAAAATCACATTATCACAGAGCAATTATTTTTTTACAGAGCTCGCTTGGAAATTAACGACTTGACGGCTTCAAACCTGAGCACATTCGAGCTAAACACCGTGAGCATCTCGTCTGCCTCCTCATCCATCTTCGTGCAGCAATACAATGTGCTGGTGGATGGAGAGGTGCCGGCCATTGAAGTAGATGTTGGTACGTTGGGTTCAGAATATATAAAGGGTCGTTCCCACGGTGCGCAGACTTCGCATCTATGGGAAAAGTTTCGTCTGTGGTAGCGCAGACAAGTAGATCGCGTTGGAAGAGTATTGTGTGCGGTGATTGTCCGTTGTCGTCTACCGTTCACCTGTTAGACCATGTCACGTTGAACATTTTGTGACATGTACGGTACAATATTCATGCCAATTTCTTCATGAAAATCCAACTAGAAATTAAGTGACAATTGATAAGTTTACTCGATAATTGGTATGTTGGGTTCAGAATAGATAAAGGGTCGTTCCCACGGTGCGCACCTATGGGAAGGGTTTCGTCCGTGGTAGCGCAGACACGTCCGTCTTGAAGAAGCTTGTGTGCGTTGCGTGACTGACCTTATATGTCTGTCATTCACCTGTTAGACTATGTTACGTAGAACATTTCGTTTTGTGACATGTTTATTATTCATGCCAGTTTCTTTAAGAAAATACAACTAAACATTAAAGTGACAATTGATAAGTTTATTCGATAAGTGGTACGTTGGGTTCAGAATAGATATAGGGTCGTTCTTACGGTGTGCAGAGTGCGCACCTATGGGAAGAGTTTCGTCGGCGGTAGTGCAGACACGTCCGTCTTTGAGAGGCTTGTGTGCGGTGCGTGACTGTCCGTTTTCGTCTACCGTTCACCTGTTAGACATTGTGACGTAGGTTGAACATTTTGTGACACGTACAATATTCATGCCAATTTATTTATGAAAATCCAATTAAAAATTAAAGTGACAATAAAATTGATAAGTTTAGATATGGATTTATTAGATGAATGGTTAAGGTTAGAATCTCATATTTATATGAAATATGTATCTTTTGACAATCCATTATCAACCTTTATCAAATAATAAAAAATCTTTATTGTAAAAACACATGTAACAATGTACAATTATTGTTTTACAAAAGGCGGTCTTATCGTTTCATACGATCTCTTACAGACTACCTACCTAAAACTAAAACTAACCTAACCTAATACTAAATGTAACGACTTTGCCGTGGCCCAGCGCAGTGATTAGTATGTCAGTTGGGCATCTCCCTCCGAACTAGTCGGAGACTGTATCTCAGAGGCCGATGTCCACCTTCAACACTTGCACGGCTGTATACCATCGGCAAAGTCATTATGTTCTTGATTCGGCTATAGTACAGAGTATTGAGAGCAAATAAGTGGTCATCAGTGTCTAGTGAAGTGCTTGGTAAATAAAAAGTGCCTATTATCTATCTCTAGAGTTGTATACAGCGTGTCCCTAAATTCAACGATAAGTGGATAGTGGAAAGGTAGTAGGACCTAGTTGTGTCTAGACTACTCGAGAAAAAAATCCAAAAAAAAAAGAAAACTTTTTTTATGAAATCCTTCGAAAATTAACACCCCTTATGACACTTTTAACTACCATGACCCCATTTATTCAAATAATACTGAATTGTTTTTTGCATCGACAACCTAAATATTACTGTTATTCACCACTACCCTTAAAAATACCAGAGGTTTTATTATACAAAAAACAATTCAGCATTATTTGAAGAAATGAGGTCATGGTAGTTCAAAATTATCATAAGGGGTGTAAATTTTCGAAGGATTTCATAAATTTGTACTGTAATAAAAATTTAATAAAGTTTTCTTTTTTTACGACAGGCCCACAATCAGCTACCCGCTTATCGTTGAATTTAGGGACACCCTGTATGCTAAGCTTGCTCTATAGGAGGTGTTTAACCCTAGTCAGTTTAAGTGACTGATATCCAAGAGCTTATGTGGTAGTGACGTAGATTAATATATCTTTTAGTATAGGTGTAGTGAGCGATAAACACTTCAACAGGGTCAGTATCTAGAGGTCAATCTCTATTTCATTGATATCATAATTCTCAGCCATATGCCACTAAAATCATTAACGTCATTTTGCTTATTGCCTGTAAGCAAGTTCTATTTACTCGAACTGGTTAACTTCTTGTTCCAGGTAAATATAAGTAGCGGCACGTAAGTCTAGCGCTGAACGATACGCGGGGGTAGTTACTGCGCATGTTTATTGTATGTGTAGTCCCTCTCAGGTACCTTACTTTTTACTTTTGCGCAATAACGTTCAGCGCTATAGTTACGTGCCTCCATTTGTATGATCTCTTCGTAATCCTTAGCTAGTTTCTATTTGCTCAAACTGGTAAACTTCTTGTTCCAGGTAAATATGATGTCTTTGTAGGCCTCAATGGCATGAGTATCTTTGGAAACGGCGATGCCAAGTAAGTTTTTTATATATTACTTAACTAACAGTTAGTTATTGCATAGTTAATCACTCGTTTCATACTGGATAAAGGTCACTCCCACTAGGCGTGCCACTTAGCACAATCTTCAGCTCTCTTCTCATCTATTGGAATAAATCCATTAGCTTTTTTTTTTGCTTGAATCCATATAACCAAATTCTGATTAAAAAATTGATTGTCTGTAAAGTTGGTTTACGAACAATATTTTAACGTAACGGGACAATGAGCGTTACCGGACAATGACAGCGTTACTGGACAATGACGTCAACGTTTTTGTGCATGCAGCCGGCGTTCATCTATTTATTAGACGTAGTCACGTCAAAAAAAGAACATATTTGTATTGCCTTTATTTAGATTAAGAATATCGAATTGTTATTTCCTAGTGGTAAACAATAAAGTTATTATCTATCTATCTATATTTTCACATTTGATTTTCAAATTCTTAAAGGAATTAGTAATAAGAGATTATTTGTATGGGGTTTTTACGCTTAGCTCTTTTTCTGACTTCTTCAGGATCGTAATAGTGAAGCCGAGACTGAAGGTGGATCTGCTGGTCAGGGCCCGAGTACGACTCGGAGGCATATTTCTGAACTTGATGACCACCCGGATTGAGTTCAGCCTCGCTGATTTCCAGGTCTGTAGCAAACTGGTAGACCTTCTTTGACTGATAGCCTTTTCAAATTTTCTCCAATGTATCCAGTCTGTAGCAAACTAAATATATGTATTTCTTATCTTTTCTGCAGTACCTAGATTGGAGATAATTCTTCTTCTTCTTATCGTGTCACTACTGGTGACTCACTAGTTATTTCGAACCAATGTGGTAAAATTTTTTATTCGCACGAATATGGGTTATACATTAAAAACTACAGTTGTTCGTATTATAGGATAGCACCATCCATATTCTGCTTTGTCAGCATACGAATTTATGTAGGTACAAACAGTGAAAATAATTATAAACAATTACAACGATACAAACAATACAATACCAACCTAATCTAAATACTTATCTTAATAATAACGTGTCATAATTATAGGTACCTACTAAAGTGTCTAAAGTTCATTATCCAAAAGGATTTCAAGTGCGCCTCGAAGGTGCTCTTTTTGTGCACTTGAGATAAAAAGAAAGTAATATGAAGGAAAATAGATTTAGTTGCTTCAAAAAACATATTAGGTATCAGATATACTTGACTTAAAAAAATAAAAATACAGAAACTAACAAAAAAAAAAGTGTAAAAACTAGCTCTGACTCATAAAACATTTTTGAATATGAGGCCAATAGGTTCGGTTTCAGCACATTTTTAGTGTTATAACTAGCAAGCCTTCCTACTTTAATTGATCCAGTTTGTTTATTTTTTTATATTTCCCCATTGGGGGAGGCTAAAGTCTTATTACGATCATACTGCCTTGTCATACGTTTTGTTATTTTTATAGTAATTTATATTTCATACGTGAATTATTGTTTATTTTTGTCATCCTGTAAAGTGGTGGTGGTGGCAACTTTACTAGAGGCTTCTATGGAGTTTTGGAGGCAGCACGCAAAGTCACGTTTTACAGCATTACACTATGCACTAACACACACACGTTCATGAGCCTTTAATGGGTAAAAAACCACTGTTTTTACACTTAAACTCTCAAAGTAACACAAGTTTTAGCAATTATTCCAATGACGCAATCCTTTTATTTTCACGTTCCTGCCAAAACTCCAGATCCACTTTTCTTGCTAGACTTCGTAGTCTGTTTTTTTTATTGTTTACATGTATGTTACAGCCGGCCCTGAATGGAATGTTCGAGAACCCAGCTGTCGATGGTTTTGTCAACTTCTTCTTAAGACATATGGTGCTCGAGTTACTGGAAGCTTACTCAGTAAGTATATATGAATAAATTAATATTGTTTATTTCATTGTAAATATTGTGTTTTCTAATCCACTGATGTTTATTGCACGAATGTTTTTTTTGAAGCGGTAATCGAACCCGCGATACTCGGTGTAGCAGTCCAACGCACTTGCCATTCGACCGACCGTGTTGTCTTTTGCTACTAAATACTTAATTACTAGCTGATGTCCGCAATTTTGTTTGCGTTGCGAATAACCAAAAATCTTTTTCTATTATATTCTATTCTATTCCTATTTTCTTAAACTTCATGATGAACACACCCTCTAAATTCAAGTCTCTACGTTTAGTGGTTTGGCTTGTTCGTTGTCTGTCAGTCAGTCAGAACTAAACTTTTTGTATTATATTGATTGAGATAAGTAACTTTACTGTAGTTTCGAGATAATAAGCCGTGAGTTACTTTCGTCTTGTTAAAAGTTACAAACTAATTAAGTAGGTACTAATGTGATTTTTCAGTATAAACTTTCAGCATTTTGTACCTGTTACAAAAGTTTTTATTTTTGCAGGAAGTTCTCACAGACACCGTGAGTCCAATTGTCCAGAATCTAGCCAACGAGATTCTAGCAGACCTCAACCTCATCAGCCTTATTAATACATAAACCTTCGTAATATACTCGTATACAGATCCGCAAATAGGTTTAGACCCTGGAAAACTGCTGCTCCAAAAAATCCGAAAATATATCCCCTATAAATATAGAACAAATTGGCTCTACATGCGAAGCTTTGTGTACTTTCATGAAATCAATTTGTTATCTATTAAAATAATTTTAACATTCATTTATTTTACCTTATTCCACATAAGAAAAGCTAGTCTTTTCATTGTTCTTTTCTGACGAAAAACTCGTTAAACGCCATCTATGCTTGTCTAAAGGATTTGCGTTATAAACCAAAAGATTTTGGCTCTACATTGTGATGTTCAACGTGGGGTTTCTGAAATACAGGAGGTACCTACGTGAAAACATTAGTCTTTCGTGTAAATCATAGATGGCTTAACATATATTAAGAATGAACTTTAAATGGTAACTTCATGTTATTTAAACATTGCTTCGTTGTTTTGATTTTTTATTATTTACAAGTACCTGTAAATTGTTATTTTGGTGTATGTGAAATCATTATTTTGAGCTTTATTGTCCTCTTTTTGTCCAATAGTCTTCCTATAATAATACGAATATAATATACTGTCTTATTCTAATTATATAGATAGATAATTCCTCTTTACTATCTATCTATCAAATATCTAATTAGCATCAGATGGTATTAGATAGTATATTATATTAGTGTTATAGGTATGCCTGGCAAAATGAAATGGCATACCTATGTAGCACCAGTAAGTAGCACTATTAAACTTTACGAACGGGTTTATATTACCTAAGTTTTGGGTAAGTTAACATAACTACTTTACGAGTTTAACATAGCGGACAGACGGACCAAACCCATTCGTAGTGGGTTAGGGACATTATATCATCTGTAAAACTGTTCGAATACCTAACATATTAGTTTTTATGAGTAACTTAGTAGCATGAGAATAGTCGTGAAAGAAAATCAATTTAGATACATACAAGGTTTTACAAAATCTTACAACAACCGACTTCAATCGGACTGTTCTAGGGTTCTAGTGACCGTAGGTGCTGTAGGCAACACTGAAACGTCACAGGGAAGTAAAATACGCAATTTTGTTCACTTCAAAATCTCTTCTTTTTTCAGTTATTTTGATTTAAAACTGAACTACTGAACCGATTTGGATAAGATTATATGGGACCAATCTGAAAGTATGACCTCTTAAACAATAAATAATTTTGTTTAAGAGGTCATACTCATACTATTTTTTTCAAATCGGTTTATAAACAACGAAGTTCTGAGGTGACAAACATTTAAAAAAACCTCAGTACCTAAACCTAGTATTTATGTATACTTATAGCGTTATATCAATGCGAGTTTGATAAAAAAAAAATTGTGTCACTAGTTCCTTCGAACCAGTGTGGTGAAAGGATTTCAAGTGCGCCTCGAAGAGGCTCCTTTCGTGCACTCAACACATGTTTTCGAACTTTAGGTTCTACGACATGCCGGTTTCCTCACGATGTTTTCTTTCACCGTTGCGAGAACGTGGGATGCATACATAGATTTTTTCAACCGAAAAAACCCATTTACGCATGACTGTCACCGGGTTTCGAACCCGCGACCATCAGATCGCAAGGCAAGGGCCTCATCCACTCGGCCACCACGTCCTCAATGCGAGTTTGATAAGAGTATGAGTTGATAGGAACTTTTTCATAACTAAGATATTTTAGATAAAAATAGAGATGTGAGTTATCGCTTTGAAGTAAAGGGTGTCTTAACCTTAATTACAAAAAAGTATATTACCCAATTTGCATTTGAAAGTAGATAAGTAGGAAACTTTTCAGTCGATTTATCCAATTCGTCGGGGAATTTCGGTCTTCGGTTTGTAAAGTTTGGAGGTTTTTCCATCAGTTGATGAATTATGCAAAGCCTCTTGCTTTGATTTGGGTACCTACCTTAAAGATAATTTCATCTCGGCAAAATTATACCCAAGTATTTTACCCACTTTAAATACATTCCCATCAAATTTAAATTAAAGTTTATTCGGAATGTTTCCTGAAATGTTGGTTTCTTTACGAAATATTGTCTTACACAGTAAACAGTTACCTATCTAAGAAGTTGAATAAAATTTATATTTTTCTTTACAAAACATCAAGTCAATATCTCGTAAGATTCATATGGTTTGTGTTGCAATACCTATTCACTAAAACGCATTTATTTTCCTATTTAGTTGCTGCAACTGAAAACTAAACTATAATTTAAGAGTTGAAAAAATATATTTCCAAGTAGAGTTCATGAGAAATTTCCAAGATTCTTAAGATGTGAATTTGTAATATTTCCCGAATGCACCGTTTATTACGTTAGTTAAATCCACGCCCCGTCCCGAATGGGGTATAACTTATAAAATTAGTAATACTGTGAAACTTGCCTTAAGTACGATTTGTTACAGACGGAACAAAATAAATACATGGCTCATAAAGCGTTGATGACACACGGCTTTTTTACACCCTACAAGCTACTTTGCTTGTAGCTTGTTAACTTGCCCAGTTTCATCGGCTTTTTTACAATCTGCTTGTTAACAATCCTTCCCAAAGCTAACACGCTCACACGCTAGCTTTAAAACTCGCCAACAATCAGCTTGTAAAAAGCCGTGTGTCATCGATGCTTAATCTTGAATTCAACATTAGATAAACAAGTGAGTAGTCATTAGGTATTTAACACTTCTTCTTCTTATCGTGTCACATGTTCTTTCGAACCAGTGTGGTGAAAGGATTAAGAGTACGCCTCGAAGAGGCTCCTTTCGAGTACTTGACATGTTTTCGAACGTTTCAAGTTTTTGTTTTTTTAATGCACACATACATTTTTTGAACAGAATATTTTTTTGGTGCACGACAGGGTTCGAACTAACGGCCTTCGGATCGAAAGTCGAGCCACCTCCCACTCGGCCAACACGGCTTATAGTAGCTTCGTTGTTTGTATTAAAAATATTAAAAAAAACATATGAATAAGTAAATAATGAGTTTAGAACTTACGACATCAGAATAGTTCAAAACTTTGAACTTAATTTTCATTAACCTCTCGGACTCTCGGTACAAAACTTTTTAAGCTTTGAATTAATAGTTTCGCGGTAGAGCCACATAGGGTTCCCTAAGGAGTGTTCATACGTGCGGGAATAACTTATAACTTTGCTCGTGGAACCGTGGAAGTCGTGATTAGCATGCTCGAATGTTATGCAGATGTATGTTGATTTATGTATGTTGGAAGTTTTCGCTCGTGAAAAAATACCTTTGCCAAGCTAATTGAGAAATGCGATGTAAATGCTGTGTCTTTGCAGAGTTCCATCCAAGGTTTTCATGAAAACTCTTGCATAAAAAACAGTTTTAATCTATCTCATCAACATTTTATTTCTGACCAAGTTTAAAATTATTTTGTAGGATCTTCGTGTATAGTTTTTGAATTTATGTGTCATGTATGGGAAGTAATTAAATTAAAAAAATAATAATTACTTTACCTTCGAGTATAAGTGTTCCTCTTTCTATCTTTTTCTTGAGTTCTGTTTTCTGTTTGTGTACCTAGTAGACCTTTCAAAATTTCCTCCTCCATGCCTAATTAGTCGTTGATTGCATTGTACCTAGTATGCCTTAAAGCCGTGTTGACAGAGTGGGAGGTGCCTCGACTTTCAATCCGAAGGTTGTGGGCTCGAACATGTTTCAAGTGCAAGAAAGGAGCCTCTTTGAGGCGCACTTGAAATCCTTGCACCACACTGGTTCCAAAGAACAAGTGATACGATAAGAATAAGACATAAGCCCAGTCCAACCTATCTTAGCCTGCATGTAAGTATCTGTAGGTACCTATTTCTAGCCTGTCTTGTGTTCTCTTCTGTTTGCGGTTTCACGGTCTTTACTCATTGACTATTCTAGTGACTTATTTTCTGACCAGACCAATTCTGCTTCTTCCGAACTCTAGAGTTCACAATCTCATCGTCCTCTACTATCTTCTTTGATAAAATTTTACTAGACTATACAATAATAAGTATTTAACTCATGTCCACACACCAATAACTAACGGTAAACAAATAGACAAACAGTATAACAGTAGACTTTTCCAGCTTTTTACATACTTCCTAGAAACTCTGAAGAAATTCAATCATGGCTTTTATAGGCAATTACGTTTGTTTTCGGGCACTTTGCGTATTTATTTAGGATGAAGAAGGGTTGCCTCTTACCGGACGCCTCGTAAAACACCGTATATATTGCAACTAAAATGCGGCTGTTTTCTTATCAATTCTATTCAGATTGGACGTAATAGAAATCGAAACTCGTAGAGATCTTTCAGCTATCGCTTATCGCTTTCCAATCCCAATTCGAATTCCCTTACTGAGACTGATCGCGCGTAGTGTTAGCGCAGGAGGGTCGTGCATTTATAACTGTAAGATCTTATTTGACCGGACCTGTGGAGGGTTAAGTTCATCATCATCGTAGTCCGACTTAAGTCCACTTCTTGTACTAATATATTATTTATTAAACTTTTTAAATTGAAATTTAATTGGCTAATTACTATTTTAAATTGAGCCCGGCCTTTGGTTTACCGCATCAACGTTTGCCAAGTTTGGTTTAAGTTAAATTCGGTTTTTGATACCGAATAGTTTTCAGCAGAATATCCCAAAACTGTTCCAAAAATTTTACTAGCAGTAAGTATTAAACCGTAAAAACTCGTATATCTTTCCATTCTTAGCAGAAAAGAATTTGAATTTCAAAATATATCCGATTTGCATACAACAAGGCAGCCAAGTTTTATAAGTTTTAGATGTGGGTTCATTTCGTTGTTTGAACTGCTCTTTTAGTCGCAAGAAAAATGGTTTCTGTGAGCCATTTATTTTTATTAAATAACTGTTGCTCGCAGCTAAGTAGCCTTTGTTATTTTTCAGTTCATAAAAAATACCGTTACAATAAAAGTCATCTCATCTTCTGAAGTTTTGGCTTGATTGAGAAAGAAATAGCAACAAATTAAAAAAGGGTAATACAAACCTAGCAGTAGCCGTAATATTTAGAATGGATTTTTTTTAGCAAGTTAAGTAATTAAAGTTCTTTTTAAATATTAGCATTAAATTAGAAGTAAGTTGTTAATTAATTGATAAGAATAGAATAGAATATAACAGAAACATAATTTATTTCCAGTTACCTTAGTACTACACATTGACAAACGACACTTAAAACTAATGTAGCTACAAAGTACTTATAAAAAATTATAATAAAAGAAATTGTTAAAATGATTTGATTCATTCATCTACCAATTCATCTTTTATAGAAGAAGATCCAAACTTTGCCTTCAAAGAATTGTTAAAAATTGTGAAAGAAATTAGCGCGTCTCACAACAAGGTACTCGTACATCGATTTAATCGTTTATTCCATTGTGGAACTTTGAATTTATACAAAATTCTAGTTATATTTGATACCTAAACTAGACCTTAACATTCCTGAGCCACAAGTACTTAGCCATACATGCCACTAACACTGCAATATACGTGTTTCGGATACCGCGCAGTATTTGCGGCCAGCCCAAACATTTGCGGTGCCACAAATCTGATACAATATCTAAGCCTATTTTATAGTTGACAAATAATATATTGCATTGCATAGACCACACGTACAGAGTACTCGGCCGAGACAGTGCTCTTGGCCGAGTACTCGGTATGTATAAACATAGCGCCGAGTGCTCGGCTGAGTGAGTGACGTAAGCTTTCACTGTCTCGGCAGAGTAACATTTTACTGTCTCGGCCGAGTACTGCATCGAAGGCAGGAAAGGCAGAACCCAAATCTCGGCGCGCGGTTAAGTGATCATCAAGTCTTTTTCCGTGAATATTCATGCGGTTTCACGGTATTATTGTTTGTTAACTCGTAGTTCGCTTCAACAAAGCACTCCCAAACTTGGCAGCGTAAACGCAAGCACTATTTTTTTCATAGAAGGTAGAATTTTAGGATTATTTCACTGTTTTGTTTTGATTGATTTTTCTTTATTTTTGCCTGTATTTACTGTCACTGTCAGTGGAAGGAACTGTCAAACTCAAACGGCTGCGTTCAGAATTTCCAATAAAATATGATTTGTAGTAAGTTTATCTTCACCGACCTATGTTAAACTTTTTCTTAGCCTTATGCTAGCTCGGTTTTAATTTTATGTTAAGCCTATGCAGGCACAACATAGCATGTATATCTACATAGTACTAACAGCAAGGAAAGTTTTCTTTGGAAGTTCGTTGATCATTGTATGTTCAATAATTATTTTTCAACTATTTAATTTTATGTAAGTAGTTACGTATGGTATAAACATTTAAGTTTTTATCCTGCAAACCAGCGAGTGGAGGAGGTCAGCTCTATGAGACTTGACTAGTAATTTTTTATTTATTTTAATTTTTTAACTAATAAGTACATAACTGTTAGTTTATTCATTTATATATATATATTTATATTATATTAGTATTGTAGGTACCTCTAGGTATATTATATGGATTTTAATAATTCGGATGATAGTTTTTTATCTTGCTCTTCTTCTTGTAATTCGGATCAAGAATATGCTAGTGCTTTTGATGATGATTCTATTCACCTATGTGATCAGCTAAAACAAAAACTCTCGGGAAATGTTAAACATTTGAATATTATTCACATTAATGCTCAAAGCATCCATGCCCATTATGCCGACCTATTGACGAGTTTTGACTTTAAACTAGTTGACGCTATTCTTATTTCTGAAACCTTTCTTAAACCTGCAATGCCATCTACCCAATACCCTCTTCCTGGTTTCAGGCTGATTAGGAATGATAGGATTGGCAAAGGTTATGGGGGAGTAGCAATCTACCTTCGTGCTGATATACCGGCTAAGGTCATTGACCAATCTCCAGGGCCCTACTCTAATTTTGCTGAACATTTATTTATTGAAATTGTGGTCAATCACTCCAAAGTATTGCTCGGCGTATACTATCCTCCCTCTAGAAACATTGACTACTTCTCCTCTTTGGAATCAAAACTAGAACTATATACATCTATCTATGACCATACTATTATTCTTGGGGACTTCAATACGTGCCTATTGCGGAATGACTCTCGCTCCGACAAATTGTCATCTCTCGTTAGTTCTGTCAATATGCACATCCTTCCTCTCTCTGCTACTCACCACGCACCTCACTGTACTCCCTCTCTTCTTGACCTAATTCTTGTTTCGGACATTGACCGTGTGGCTGCCCATGGACAATTAACTGCCTCATTCTCTTACCATGATCTTGTTTATCTTTCTTACAAAATTCGCTCTCCTAAGCGTAAGACAAAATTTCTGCTCCTCCGTAGTTTTAAAAACATTAACCTGGAACGCTTGAGACTGGACGCGTGTCACATTGACTGGTCTCCTGTTTATAGTGTTGGGAGTATCGATGATAAGGTCTTGGCTTTTAACAATATTATCACAAACTTATTTGATTTTCATGCCCCTCTCAGGCGGGTTAGAGTCAAACACGCCCCAGCTCCTTGGCTTACACAATCCATTAAAAATCTGATGTCTAAGCGTGACAAGGCTAAGAGAAGGTACAAAAAACTGCCTTCTGAAGAGAACTGGACCACTTACAGGAAGTTGCGTAACAAATGCACCAAAATGTGTAGGAACGCAAAGAAACACCACATTCACAATTCAATTCAAAACTGTGGCCCAACCCATATGTGGAAATTTCTGAATACCCTGGGTATCGGCAAACACTCTGATGATTCAGTTGTCTCCTTTGATCTTAACTCTATCAACTCTCATTTCTCTAAATCTCCTTTCGTTTTAAATGATAAAGTTAAACATGAGACGCTAGACAAAATTTCTTATTTGCCTTTACCTGACTGTCCATCTTTCAAGTTTACAGAGGTTACTGAGTGCGTTGTTAAGAAGTACCTTAGTTCTGTTTCCACCAAAGCTGTTGGTACGGACGGCATTAATATCCAGATGCTTCAGCTCTTATCGTCTGAACTCGCTACCATCATCACTCACATTATCAACTATTCCCTTAAGACGAGCACATTTCCCTCTGCTTGGAAAACAGCATATGTCATCCCTCTCCCTAAAGTATCCAATCCTACTTGTGTTTCCCAGTTTCGACCTATCTCTATTTTACCTATTCTTTCCAAAATTATAGAAAATACTGTTCACACACAACTCTCTTCCTTCCTCTCCTTACATAAGTTATTGAGTCTATACCAGTCCGGCTTTCGTCCGGGACACAGCACAGTGAGTGCTCTGGTTAAGGTCTCAGATGACATACGCTGGGCCATGGATAATAAACTTATGACTGTATTAGTTCTGCTGGACTTTAGCAGCGCATTTAACTCTGTTGACTATGACATTCTTCTGTCCATTCTTGCCTCTCTTAACATTTCTCATTCAGTAACATCTTGGTTTAAATCTTATCTATTAGGCAGGTCTCAGTGTGTCCGATCGGAAGAGTCCAACTCTGACTGGTGCGACATCACTGCAGGCGTTCCTCAAGGTGGTGTTCTTTCCCCTCTACTTTTTTCGATTTTTATCAATGCTATCACTCAAATTATTTCTTGTAACTTTCATTTGTATGCGGATGACCTTCAAATATACCACCACTTTAAAGCTGATGAGATCTCCCAAGGAATTAACAGTATTAATCTAAATTTAGTTAAAATCAACACTTGGGCGAAAGCCTATGGGTTATTAGTTAATCCCTCAAAATCTCAGGCCATGATTTTTGGTAGCAAGCATATGCTAAACCTAGTAGGCCTATCTCCTCTTCCGCCTATCTTGTATGCAGATGTGCCTATCTCTTACTCTAACCACGCCAAAAACTTGGGTGTTATTTTTGACAGTCAACTTTCGTGGGTCAACCAGGTTAATTATGTTAGTAAAAGGGTCAATTATACTTTCCAATCTCTCAAGCGTCTCCAGAAGTTTTTACCCATTGAAACCAAAATCACTCTTGCACAGACTCTTCTCTTACCGCTTCTTGACTATGGTGATGTTTGTTACCCTGACGCCTGGGAGTTTCTGTTGGATAAGCTCGAGCGTCTTCAGAACTTGAGCATTCGATTCATTTTCGGCTTGCGCAAGTTCGACCACGTCTCGCAGTTTAGACAACAGTTAAAATGGCTTCCTATACGTCGACGTCGTGACTTGCATATAGTCTCTTTCCTTTTTAATATTCTATTTAATCCTCTTTCGCCTTCTTATCTCCGTGAACGCTTTGAATTTCTGGTGCCCCGTGGGAAGCCCTGCAGGTCAAACAAGTCCCTTCTTCTCAAAATTCCCGACCATTCTTCGAGTCGCTACAGTGACTCTTTCTCTATACACGCAGTGAATCTGTGGAACTCCCTTCCACACATTATACGCGCTAGCCTTTCTCTAAACATCTTCAAAAGTAAAGTAAAAGAGCATTATCTCACATCCTAAGTATTGAGTATAATATGTATATATGTATGTATAATAAATATGTATTTAAAGTAGTATATTATGTATTTTTATTTATTATGTATAGTATTTTCGAAGTTAATAACTTATATATGTAAGTGCAAGTAAGTGTACACAAACCTACCATTACAACACTGTCTCTCTATACTCAAAGGTTTGCTGGAAGAAAACTCTTTTAAGGGTTAAGCTCGCCTATGTACATGCCTTTTATTAATTACGTGTGTTAATAGTTTTTATGTGTGCAATAAAGAATTTAAGAGTACTCGGTACGTGTGATCTAGGTATTAGGCTCAGTTCGAACCGCAATAGCTGGCTTTAAAAAAAAACCATTTCAGAAATTGACGACACAGATGGTTGTGTGGCAAATGTGTTAGACTGCTATGCCGGTTTTGGGTTCGATTTCCGCTCTAGGATTAATATTTGTGTGATGAACATCGATTCCCAATTCAGGAGAAACATATTTTGTGTGGTTTTGGTCCTGATTCTGGGTCCGTTTTATATGTATACCATGTATGTATTTAAAAAAAAGTATTTGAGTATTCTATCAGTTATCTGGTTCCCATAGTACAATTTCTGCTTAGTTTCGGGCTAGATGGCGTCGTGTTTAATGTCCAAAATATTTATGTAAGTATTATTTTTTATTTATTTCTGTACAGCTAATAATTAACCAGTTAATAAGCTTTGATACCTCGTTTATAGAACACCAACACAGCGATGTTCTTTTTGATTTTAGCATTAATATTTGTATACAAAGACCACAACAGACGGTATTGTTGAATAAAGTTCCCATTGTTTGTGTAAAGTGTATGTAAATTGTGTCTCATTAAGTCCGTAGCTGCCTAATGAAGACGAAGCAGCGCTGTTTTCCGAGATAAGGTGCTTACAAGAGCAGGTGACCCGGCAGGGACAGGAAAGCTATGGAGCAGATAATTATTTTTGTTATAAAAACCTTTTATGTCTTATAATACGAGTATAGCAACCAAAGTCGGGTTAGTTATATCATTTATAACTCAAAAAACCGATTTTCATATTTTTTATATGTTGAATTTAGGTATTTCTAAATCGAATAGCAGAATATCTATTAAAATATTTTAAAAATTATGGGATTCGGATCTGTAGAATAAATTAAGTTCTGAATCCTAGATCCAGATCCTAGGGACATAAAATTGTACAATACGAGCATGACAAGTCAAAAAAAAAATATTCTTATCTTGCTTCTTCTTCGTATCGTGTCACTAGTTCTTTCGAACCAATGTGGTCAAAGAATTTCATGTGCGCCTCGAAGAGATTCCTTTCCTACACTTTTTACTAGCTGAGTCCCACTGACTCAAAATATTTAGAATCGAGCCACTCCTCGCTACTTTGGGCTGCTATATCTGCATCCATCGCTCTAATGAGTTCTGCAGATTAAGTCTTGTCCTGCAGTAGCTTCAAGGAGCTTTTCCATTGTCCAGAACACTGGAAACGCTTTCGCGGAACCTTTCTTTGTGCTTTGAATGTAGGTAAATTAAAAGCTGTTCTACTTTTCTTGTAAATTAATTGACCGAACGAAGTGAAGGTTATATTTCTAAGTCTACTAGGTAAGGTTATCTGGCAGAAATCGCTTTTAACGATAAGGCCGCTCATTGTAACCTCTATTTGATGGTTATTTTTTTTTTTGAGCTTCCTTTTATAATGTACAGACAGCGTAATAGATAAGTATCCCCCTTGCATTACAATACCCAGCCTCATATCCCTTTAAAATCACCGTCGCGGCGAATGTAGAAGTTTTGCCTTTAAAATATAGATTATATTTGTATAACCGTATGTAAGCCTAAAAATAATTTTAAGTATTACAATTTTTTGAAAGGATTTATATCTGGGTGTCTTATGCAAGGGGGATACTTATCTCTGACGCTGTCTGTACAATAAAGTACATTATAAGAGTTCGTGTGTACAATAAAACTATCTATCCACTAGTTTAACCTGTAGGCTGTCTGTCAGTCACTCAGGCCTGACGAAGCTTTTATATAAATCGTTGAACGAATATTAAAATTTTATTTATTTAGAAATTTGCACTCAAATTTCTAAATAAATAGGTACGAGTATAGTGAAAGCAAAACCGTTCGCAAAGAGGCTTTATCTAAAGAAAAATTTAATCTATTTGCAGACTAAAGGCGGCTCAATAAAAGACAAGGAGAAAAAACAATTTCCTAAACCAGATGAGCAATAAAAATGAGCGTCAACTTTTATTACATTCCTTCCAGTGAGCCAATTTGGATTTCGTCTTGATTAAAATAAGAAATGGGCGGATACCAACTTTTCTAAGAAAAGTACTATTTACATGGTATCTTTAAAATGTTTAAATAATAAGTTTTAGAAAACATAACCAGCATACATTTCTATTTTCATTTTATACAATTTTATCACAAACTTTATTACAGCATAAACTAACTACGACAATCTTTATTACGAAGTTTCCAAAAGTAAACAATCCGCCGCCCATAGACCATTGCAAACGATCTATAGGTAGCTTAACTGCTCCAACTCGATACCCGATAGCAGCGTGCCAAGAGTACTGGCTGCATTACCTCTTTGTATTTTATCTCTATTAATATTATTTTTAATATGTTACTAACTTTAGAATACCTTAGTACCTACTAACAGATATGGTGTCATTGAATGAATGATAATCACGGTTTTACAAATACATAGACAACTAACTTCAATTGGACTGTGTTTTAGTTACCACTGAAAAATCACAGGGAAGCAAAATACGCAATTTCGTTTACTCCGACGACATATTTTTTTCAGTTATTTGGATATAAAAACTAAACTACTGAATTGATTTTTATGAAATTTTTATGGGTCCAATCTGAAAGTATATTCTCTCAAACGAAACATTAGATAATTTTTTTTTAAATCGGTTAATAAATAACAAAGTTCTGAGGTAACAAACATTAAACAAAAAAAAAACAATCAACCAAATTGTTAACCTCCTCTTTTTTGAAGTCGGTTGAAAATAAACATTTTTACTTTCTGTTGTTGGTACAAAATAAATGTGGCATTGACACTCATTTAAAAGGCTCTTTTCTAATGGTAGGAAATCATGTAGGTATACTGCTATTAGCACTCGTCCACTTTGAGACGATTTGAAGGTCAGTTGGGAAATCACATTTTAATTTTGTTGTATTCCCTAGTTTCTTTTAAGATAAATGAAAAAGGTTAAAAAGTTCATGTAATTAATCTTCCTCAGCTCTTCCCCTTAAATGGTTGATTTGGTATCTTAATTCCATTCCCAGGATAGGACATTTATATTGGCTATCTTGATCTTTTTGAGATTAGCTGGAGGCAAAATGTTGCTAACGTGAGAAAAATATAGCGAATGCATTCAGACCTAAATGACACAATACTTTATTGTGTTGTGTAATGAATGTGTATTCGGCACCGTCATCAGATATCCGGCTTCATCATTCGAGTAAGCTAGAGTTCTCACCCATTTAAAATTTGAAAATAATAAAAAAAAAAACATATAAATATCTACCTACCTATTTTATAAGTTTATTTTTTATATTTGCATGGTGCATGGTGTGCGAGACCAAAACTAGTTTAAGACCTTAAATGTAACTATACTTCAAGCACAATAAATAATTTTATTTCATTTCATTTCATAGTTTGAGGTCGTTCGACCCCAATGCCTCTAATCATTCGCTTTACCGGATGAGACTGTTCAAATCGACGCCAGCTATCCTGAGGGAAACTTCGGATGGAACCAGCTACTAGATGGTATAGGCAATACACATTACACAACACATGATCAAAACTAGCATGTAGTGCTACTACAAATGTAGTGCTATAAAATTCTACGTGATTATTAAATTGTATTGTATGTTTTCAAAGAACCACTAATTACTTTGACTAATATCTGTATAAATATGTTATTCTTTAACAGTTTTTAGATAAGTCATAATACTTAAAAAAAAAAACAGAAAAATTGTATGTTTGTCTAGTTCTACAAATAATTTACACTGGAATTTTGCTAGGATAAGTTTATAGAAATAAAGAACTTTTTATTAAGTACCTACTCAGTAGACAAGAAATTAACTGGAAAGAAAAATAAAGACTGTCTTACTTTTATAACGAGTATAAATCTACTTAATGTGCCACGGACAAAGAGTCTTCGCGGGTCATCGTTGGCCTTAATTAACTATTTTTTAGGCTTTTAAGGCTACTTTGAAAAAAAAACTCTGATTTTGTTTGGTACGTAGTAACGATTATAATTGTTGTTCTATCATTATAGTGTTATCAAATGTACCATGTATATATTTTAATATGTATTATAATTGTACTTACATATTTCGTTTTTATTAAATTATGGCTTAAAGCATATTAATTAATGCCCTTGTAATGTAATGCATTTTACCTTTTTTAAAATTTGGATATTTCATCTGAAATTAATAATTATTATTAATGTACATATGTATGTACGTTCAGCTAACCTAATATGCTTATTATAATTCGTTTAGTAAGCAGTATAATTTATTATTTATCAGGCAGAACGTACATTATTGTTAAGATACATCTCACTGCTAAACTTTGGAAGCCTAATGTATGTCACGTATTACAAAATAAAGTCACTAAAAATCCTTATCTTAGGATTCTTCAAATTAATATTCACCCCACGAAAAAAATGCATAATATAGAACATTTTCTAGGAAAAAAAAGGTTATTTAGTTAAGGACACAAATAAGTTCATTACACAGTGGAACACTACTGAATAATAAAAGACTTCTCTTGACGATGGTTTGACGTTTCACTTCGCATTTGTTGTTCTTCTTTCGCTATGAGCGAGTAACGAGCATGCTACGAGCTTCCTATGAGATTGCTACGAGCTTCCTATAAGCGTGTTACGAGCATGCTATGAGAATGCTACGAGTTTCTTATCAGATTGCTACGAGTATCCTATGAAAATGCTACGAGCTTCTTATGAGCGTGCTACGAGCATGCTACGAGCGGCTACGAGTGTGCTACGAGTGTGCTACGAGCGTGCTACGAGCATGCTACGAGACGTACGTTGCGCTTTTCGTAGCTATTAACAATAACAAATATATTTTTTTAAATAATTACATTGACAAATTTATTTGTAATTTTAGACAGGCTCTTATTACGAGTATTACGAATTTGAAGAGCACGCAATTCTCGGAATTCGCAAGGGAACCGGGTCAGTAATAATCGGATTTCAATAAGTCGAAATCGATCGACCATTTATCATGTTGGACCCGACCTCGACCCACTACAAATTATCCTACATTGCTACACACTTACTTAATTATCAGAGGTTCAAGTTCTTAACTTAACTAGCTGATACCCTCAACTTCGCTTGCGATACGAATTATAAAAAAATACTTGGATTTCGAGAGGGGCCATCAAAATGTATCAATGTAGAAGTCTCCTGTGTAGCACTATTCTGGTCATGAGCAAGTGTTATCTCATAACAACAGGAGAGCGCCTAGTTTTCCCAGTCAATTATTAACAAAAAAAAAGATGTGTGTTAAGAACTGTAAACTTATTATAATCCAGGGCGTATTTTTTTTTGAAAAATCATTCGGGTCAATTTCCGTCAAAAGTTAACAATAAAAAAACAAAATATGCAGTTATTATTTTCTTATAAATCGAGGGCATGACTCCTTTCACGACTTTTCTCTAACTCTCATGGTTTCGGACTCAGCCATCAGTGCCCTTCTCAAAAAACCACCCTGTATGTATATCATCTATACATAGTATAGCCATCCCTAGCCACCTACGCAATGCAGTCGATGTTGGATAACGTAATTTCGAAGTTATGTTACACATACTATCTACACGTGGGAGTCTGTATCTGTATGCACGTGCATTTCTCAGTAATTTCCATAGGGCATTCATCAATTAGTAAACAGAGCGGCATACGTCAAGTTCTAATAAGGCACAGATTATTTAGTCTATGAATGCACGTCCCTCCGCTGTAGCCGCCTTGCAAATTCACTTATTCTAAAGTGGAGGGGCGCGCATTTTTAGACTCAAATATATTTATTTATTTAATATTAAACTCACAGTATCATTTTTTTCTTGTATATGCTATGAAATATATACTAATCTTAAACCAATTCGAGTCTACATTTTGCTTCCTGTGCATATTTAAAAATTATAGGAATATTTATCTATCTACTAGCTGGTGCCCGCGACTTCGTCTGCGCAGGTATCTTTATCTTTATATATTGTAGCCTATGTGTTATTCTGATGTATAAGCTATATTATTGTAGCTTCATTAAAATCCATTCAGTAGTTTTTACGTGAAAGAGGAACAAACATCAATCCATCCATCCATCCTTACAAACTTTATTGTTTATAATCTTATATTAGTAGAATAGAATAGAATATATTTATTGAATTGTAACTTAAAAATTACGTAGGATTTCATTATCGTCATTTTTGTAATCAGTTTATCGCAACCCTCTGCTAGACATTGTTATCTGCACTGTCCGTTCTCAAATAAAATGTTTAGTTTCTTCTCTTTATTTATGTATAACAATAAATATTTAATAAATAAATAATATATAATATAGTATTTAATAAATAAATATTGAAGACAATGAACACAACGCCATATAGCCTCAAACTAAGCAGAACTTGTACTATGGGAACCAGATAACTGATAGAATAGTTATTTTTTTTTCACCTACATAAAACACCCAGACTCAGATAAAATCACATAAATATGTACTTACATATATGTCCTGAAGCGGGAATCGAACCAGCGACACCGGCGTGGCAGTTCAACATACTTGCCTCTCAACCAATCGTGTCCCCAATATAATGTTAATAATAATTAAATATTAAAACACTATTTTATTTTAGTTAACTTAGTTTGTCCTATCTGTTCAAGCTTCAAAAATTCGTTAAATATTTATTGAATTTCATAATCCGAATCCAAATAAATAAAATCTTATTCCATTACTACTAAAGTAGTTGACTTAGTTAACTATTAGCTTAGTAGAACTCCACAATATTGTAAGAAAGTGGGACAAGTTTCAGCGAGTTGGTAAGTTTTGAAGATTGAGTGGAGGTTAGCAAAACATAGCGTGGGCGTATACATCGTAAGTAGACACATAGTATAATGGGATTTATAAGTATCTCACTCAGAGTAACTCAGTTTTATGCTCACAATATCAAAATAATATTTGGATGGTTAAACACAAAGTTGTGGCATGCTTTCGAGTAAGCAAACATTCGAAAGCATGCCCAAACTTTGTGTTTACCCGTTGTGCTGTTTTAATATAATATGTGTTTAAATAATGTTTCGGAATATATAAACACTTGATCTCAGCTGTACTAAATTACGTAGCTTACACTTATAAACCCGAATTGCATGAAACTGAATGATTAAAAAATATCTGTCAGAAATAAGGTCAGTATTAAGGTCAGATTAGCGCATTACTCGTTCATGATGAGTGTGTATTTCAAAATAACACTGCTTTACTATGAGTTTATCTGTAGTGTATATTAATAATATATAAGGACCTTACTCTATGATCATCATAATTATTGGTGTCTTCTTCTTATCGTGTCACTAGTTCTTTCAAATCATTGTGGTGAAAGGATTTTAAGTGCGCCTCAAAGCTCCTTCCGTGCACATCATCTCGGTGTGGCCGTGTGGTATTAGGTAAGTTGTGCTTCTTTTTATATTATCTTTACTATGGCATGTATTTATAAGGATGTCAACAAGCGAAACAACATTACCTACCTACGCGTTACCTACGCGTTACTAAACTGATCGAAAGTTTACCGAGAAATATTGACTCAAGCCTCAGTTCTTGCGAATTGATATTTGTCATAAAAATATCAAAGAGGATGAAATAATTAGCTTTTATATTTCTACGAGGCTTAATCGAGTGTTGGTCTTAGTAATTGACTAGTAAACTATACTTTTAAAATAACATTAAAGCTCTCTTGTAATATAGGTATTAATATGGAAGAGTTTGCTTGAAAGCCTATTAAAATCATTTTTTAATTACCATCAAAAATTAAATAGACGATGCAAAAGGGGTAAGACGTTGTATGTAGTAAGAATTTTCAGTAAAACTGCATAATAACAGAGTGATAGCGGGGCGTGTACCAGTTGACGCAATACTGCAAATTAATAACGGTCATAGATTCTATATCCGATTATTACCATAATTTTTATTATGAAAAAAATTGACTTATATTTTTGCTCTAAGTATCTGTGTTTAGACACAGCCACTGATTATGATATTTTTTATTCTGGTATTTAAAAACTAGTGGTGTATATTGAAACACTACAGGCACGATCAGCATCGCTGTGTGAAATTTACAAACAAACAACTCAAACAGTGGTTATCGGTATCGAATGGAGCTGGTAATTACGGATAAAGCGACCCCAACTCGGCATGCGATTGTGTTTCAGCAAACAGACGGTAATAACCGGCTTCAGAGGCCCGCTCACTTAACATTCTGACTATCGAATTCGTTGAATCTATCACAGAGAAGACAACAGTTTGTAAGACGTTTTAAAACAAATCATACATACTCATCCCTCAAACCTTCTACACCGCAAATTTGTATCACCAGAAAAAAATACGCATTTATAGTTGCCGTTACTGAACACAGATATATCAAAAAACTTGCAGTTTTTTTGTTTAAAATATATATGATTAAAAATGGACAACTGTTACCGTTAGTTGTTTTCTTATGGTCATGCATCAATCGGTACCCAGCATTGATAATAAATTAACTTTCATTCATCGTTTGGCAAACACGGGTACCCAGCTCGGGTCAGCTCGCAAAAGCTCGGCAAAAGCCCTCGGGGCTCCGCACTCGATGTCACTCTGTCATTTTGTAGAAACCCAAAAATCTAACTGCTCACATACAACGTAGTTCCCCTTCCGCATCACCTATTTTAGTTTTTCAAAACCAGATATACACCACAAGTTTTGGTGTATATCTGGTATCCGTTATAGAAGGGTTATCAGTTTCGCTATAGGAGGGGTATCGTATGATACGAATTCGATTGTCAAAATTTTTCGTGAAGGCCTCTGGTTGTGATTTTGTTCTCAAGACTGGATAAAAATACTTCTGTTTAGCATGCAGAAAGCCTATTAGTTTTACTAGCTACAGCCCTTCAAACCAGAACATAGTAATGCTAACACAGCACTGATTTACGGTGGGATTTCTGGCACTATGTTGGTATCCATTTACATACTTGCGTGTCTTGATGGTTTTCAGAATTTCTACGTCTTTGCCCAATGTTCCGAGCACTGTATTCGAAATAAGCATCCCACATTTCGAAAGCTTCCAGCTTGGTAACTCGCTCGTCTAGATCTCCCCCCCTCACCCGGATCTCACCCCGTAGAGCAGAACAGAAAAAACGTAGCACCTGGCAATTCGAATGCGTAATTTAGGTTCTCTATTACAAAGTAGAGCAGCTCGTATGTAGGTATAGTTACGAAAGCTCTGGCACGGTCTGTGAAATCAGGCAGTCCACACTTCCTCAGTAAGCTTACTTCTACATGTTAAACTCACAACAAGTTAGGCCGGTATCCAAGTTCAAAGTGGCTTTAGCAACTTGCTACTTAGTCGAGCTAAGTGCTCTATACGGTGGTGACAGACAATTAGCAACACGAAACGGATAGAGGGTTGCTCTATCGAAAATACGAAAACTAAGACCCGACACTGAAAAACCACGCTCTAAAACGAATGAAACGAGAAAATATTCTCATCTGAAATTGTTATGTGCCGTGGTCCGTGGTCATATACCAATTTACCCTAAAGCATATGATCTCTTACTTCTATTAGAATTTATTGTTTTCTTTATACCCTAACAAAATAATTATGCAACAAAACAACGTAGTTAGTTTTCAAAGTACTAACTACTCAATCGCGGGCAGAAGCTAGTAAAAAATATAGTCTCGTATTCAAGCGCACTATTGAATATAAAAAAATATATAAGAGAATATATATGATTGGTCGAAGCGACGCGTGATCAGAGGGCTGGCAGCTATCTGGGCCAAAGAATAAGCCTTGCTATACAAAGAGGCAATGCAGCCAGTATCCTCGGCACGCTGCCATCGGGTATCGAGTTGGAGCAGTTGAGCTACCTATAGATCGTTTGCAACGGTCTATGGGTGGCCCAATTGTTTCCTTTTGTAAATTTTGTAATATACCTATATATAGATTGTAGTAGTTAGCTTATGCTGTAATAAAAAACAGAGACGTTGGATTTGTCGATCTGTTATGAAGTCACTACATAATAAGAATTGCGTTTCCGCTACTTCTCGACAAAGGCCGGCGTCTTTGCGTTACTCAGAATTTCCATTCCAATATCCAGCTCTATATGACGTGAACTGCCTTTGTGATGGAGATAATGCTCCTCTGCATGGAACTGATCAAACATTTACTCAGAGTTGCATTTGATAGGAATGTTATATGGACATACCTACATGTCTCACAAATTTAGTATTCGCTAGAATCTAGCAAAATGAAAAGAGATTGATATAAATCGCAACGTTAGTTCTTTCGATCTTTTTTAATTTTCTACTAATTCATAACAACAATGGTATTCTACATATTGATGGCTAACGGTATACAAAAGCTCTCACGAGGCTCTGTTCTGCAAGCCTAATAGAATACAACGAAGTATGTGATTAGAGAGATACATGAGTTCTATGTTATTATGTTATATTATCAATGCAATTGATTACAAGTGGTGCAAGAATAAAAGTGAGTTGAAACAATCTGAATACTTACCTATTTTTAAAATGTTGAATTTTTGATCAGATTTTAATGACCAAGAAGGGATTTCTGTTCATATATTATATTAGATTGAATAAGTTATTTAGGTACTTTTTATTACATATCTACTTATAACACAACATTCCAGTATAATAACATAAATATTATTATGATAAAACTCATTTTCCTGCTGAACAAGAAAAAATATTTGAAATGGGGTTCTTCGGTTTTTATAAACAAGTTCGCACCCTCCCTCGTGTGTATATTTCGTGCAGATAAAGCACGTATTTATGTAGAACGGATCTCACATAAAGTAACTTAAATGGTTCTAAAGGCATGCAGTTTCAAGTCAATGTTTATGTTGCGGCTACATAATAGGTTGGTGCGGCTACACATAAGCCAAAGTAAAGCTGAAACAGTAAATTCATTTACAATAAAAATTTATACTTAAAAATTGGGGAGGCACAGAGAAAAAATCACTTTGTTAAAAAAAGATACAATATTATTAAATTCGAAAAGGCGACTCAAAGCAGCCACATTTGGTTTTTTGACTGCAACAAAGGTGAACCAAAACTGCAATAATTTCGGTAAAATATGGTGCCAATCGATTTAACTTAGTTTGTACATATTTTATTAAAAGAGAGATCTCTGAGATACAGTCTCTGACTAGTTAGGAAGGAGACATCTTCCCGATGCACTGATCACTGTGTTGAGACCAACGGCAAAGTCCACCTTTTAGCTGTTAAGTTAGTTTAGGTATATGTTGTCTGGAAGAAATATTAATTAACGATAAGTCCGCCTTTTGTAAAACCCTAGTTAGGTACATGTTTTATACTAAAGATTTTATTATTTTATTTATTATGGATAAAGCAAGAGGGTTTTCTGATTTTATACATTTTAAACGTTTTAGTATAAACAAGGTTTTACAAAAACATACGACAACCTATTTCATTCGTAAATAATTACCTCTCAAACAAAAACAGAAAATTCTGAATCGGTTTATAAACAATAAAGTTATAAGGTAACAAACATAAAAAAAATATTCAACCGAATTGAGAACCTCTTTCTTTTTCAAATCGGTTGAAAATTTCGAACTCAATATCCTTACTGTATTGCTACATCAAATAAGCTGTCTAGTCTAGGCTCTGTGGCGAGCTGCCCTAGATACGTCTAATAACGTGTTGTAGTTAGGAGCATTGATACGTGGATCGATTGCATAGCAAACCACACAATCATCGCAGGTTAAGCTGGAATTATCGTTACAAAGTACTTCGTACTATTATTAAACAGGCGAAAGATTGTGTGATAGATAGATGGATCAAAACCACTGATAAAGAAATCACTGAAAAATTTTTTTGCAACGCAAAGGAAGTCGTTTTATTGAAGTTAATTTCTTTCTCACTGCGCATTTCAAAATCTATAAGGCCATCGATATCGCAAACGAGCCACCAACCATAGCGACCAGCGCGGCGGCGGACGGCCGATGGCGACACGTGTAGCGGCCCCACACAAAATGTATAAAATGTACGAGCCTCCAATCACATGTGGTTGGAGACTCGTCACTCGAACATTTAATCTACACATGTTTACGCAAATAAATGATCTTTATATTTATTTCCGTCTACTGGTTAAGCCTGTAGGCTCTCTGTCAGTCGGTCAGTTCAGTTGGCCAGTGAGGACCAAGCCATTTATTTAAATTCATAGTTTATTAGCTGAAAAAGGTACTACGGAGACGAAGTTAGGGGTAGCAACTAGTTCCCCATATTTCTAAGTCTTCTCTCGCTATAAATAGGCTATACATAAAACAATTTATCCTATTGGCACTCAATGTAGAGGGTCCAAGCCAATTTAGTATTCAGTCGATGACTTTGAATAATTGATTTCGTTACGTAATTTCGAAAAGAATCGACGTGAAAATATCCCAATGGAAAATTAATGGGACCTCAGCCGCATTGCAAAAAGGAAGATAATTTTGAAATAAACTGTTTTATTAGTGACTAGCTGTACCCGCGTGCGACTTCGTCAGCCGTGGAAGAATTATTTATTGTCGATTTTGTTTCTTTCACCCGCGGAAGAAATGTCATGGAATAGCAAAGTGTCAGTACTAAGCAAGTCAATCAATACTTGCACATTTTCAATCCCTCTTTTTACCCACTCGATCATTGAATTTAGTAGATAACTGAAAAACTTGGCGGTACTTATTTCGAAAATCATAAAAATGCAACTTTCAATGAGATATTGTGTATACTTGAGGAGACAGGCTCATTTAACTTTAGGTCCAATAACTCCTTCTTTCCGTACTTTCACATCTTTTAACTTTAAATTTTAAAATCGATGAAACCCGTATTTTATAATTTGTTTTGAAGAACATAATTCCAAAGTTTAATATACACTCATAAAAAAAACTGTTTCCATACAAACTTTAAACTTCTATATTACCCTCTAAAGAAATTTAGCGTAATATTATATAGCCTATAACCATTTCAGGCTTTGTAGCTATAATATCGTAAAGTTTCAGTTAAATCCGTTCGGTAGTTTTTACGTGATGGACGAACACACAAACCCACAAATAAACAAACATAGTCTTCCAAACAAAAAAAAATTTTTGGGGAATGTTTATTAATCTCGTCTGAACACGTTTCCGTCAAAAAAAAACATATGTACAGAAATTCGGGGTCTTCTGCTTTATTATATGTATAGATTCCATCATGTATTCACTGTACTACTCGGGCGAATGAACATGACACCTGGCTGACACGTGGCTCGGAACTTGATGCTTCCCCCGCTGCCCCGCGCGGTGCCCTCCGTGTTTCTTCTTCTTGTAATTGCGAAGCCTTATCATTACCAAGTATTCCAGGACCTCTTTTCTATCAAGATTATCCAATTCCACGCTGTACTTTGCACAAACGTCATTCGAGCCAGGTGTCATGCTAATTCGACAGAGTTATATGTGTTTTAATTTTGAACAAATTTTGTGAAAAAAAAATCTAGCTTTACAGTTTGTTGATTTGTTGGTAATATCACTAGGTTATAAGATGTCACAAAGAAGAAAGAAGAAATAAAATCTATAAATAGCAATAATCCGCATATAAAAACCAGCATTGAAATAGAGTGTAGGAAATAATATTATGAATAATCACTGTCAAAGTGTCATGAGTAGTAAAAAGTTATTACAATTTAAACATATTTTACTGCGTCTTTAGATTTTTTTTTAAATGATACTTCCTAAGGTTCATGCTTCCATATCTCATAGTTGAAGCTATCATATATATATCAAGATGTTTAAAATCTTCGCATTGCGACCACTTGTTTTTCACAAAACGTATACCAAAATGCCCGATGTAATCGCTGTTTACGGAGAAAATAAATTGATTTGTGATTCAAAGTTGAACAAGACATATAATTAAGTGAAGTAAATCAGCAAGATCTAGTTTTTATTCTAGAGCGGGAGCGACTCACAATCAATAAAATACCATCAAAAGTTATTAAATCTCTTATAATCTAAAATATTCCGTAATTCAGTGAAATCTAAAATAAATCGGAAAAGAAAAGTTTGGAATCATTGTATACCTAATAATAATAAATTAGACGCTCATCTCTTGAATCACCTGTACTATGAATGGAATTAAATATTTTACAAATGAATAATAATAATAATTTGTTTAATCAGACATAGTCCACAAGAGTGTCAGCAAAGCCTACCTACTAACTATCTAATCTTAGAACTAGGTATTAGTATTTACTAACTAAGAGAGACTTATTCTTCTGAATGATGAATGAAGAGACATGACAAAAAAATAGTGGAATAAACTTGCGTTTAAAAATGTGCCAATATTGCTATTTATCTAACTCTTGAACAACATCTCTTGCGATTGCGATTCCGATTCGTAACCATCCCACGAGTGGTAATTTTGTTAACAAATACGCTTTCAAGAACCAATATTGGTGAGTGATGGCACCGACTACTGGCTTCTGACTCCTTCGTGATTTATAAGCGGTTTTTGCAAACTGTTTTGTGAAGTTCTGCAAATGAAATAGAATTGCTGAAGAGCAGTCTCTGGATAAGAACCGTTTATTTATTACATACGACGATTTAGAGGTGAGGGAGGGGTGGTCAGGTCAAGTTTTATATCTTTCTTAGTTTCTCAAAAAAAATAAACACTGTGCTTAAAACTAATGAGTGAGAATACTTTTCGTAATAAATGAACAGCCCCTTTAATTTTTGCGGCTTACCTTATAAGTAAGTACTTTTGATTAATGCAATTCCTCAGCAATGTGTGATCAATAGAAAAGTGATTGTTTTCGAGCTTCGAATGTTCGAGTTTGATCTTCTCTAAGCTCATTTATATACTTTATTATATTATATATACTTAATCGTGTTTGTTTGTGCAATAAAATATTACAAAATCTATAAATATAGAGAATTCAAAACTTCCTGCAACATTTTACTGATAAAATTCTGTATAATTTATTATTCAGGGTTCAGTAACCACAAAATACGGTGTCTTAAACGTTTCCGTTGCAGACTGAGTTGAAGAAGTTGTTATCAATAGTCTGTAAAGTTTGAAGACATTAGCGAAGTTGGACTGTAATTAGGATAACCATCTTGTTTGCTTGTTCGATATTATTATAACTGCGCTAAACTCTCGCCAATGTGCTCCGAAGCGAGTACACTCTCGTTAAAAAGCCCCGAAGCGAGTTTAAAGGTGCCAACCAGACTCTTGCACCTGCTCAAAGGACCTTTAGGCCTATAGACCTTTGGTCTTGCTCTTTTAAACAAATATGCTCCATAAAAAGATGGTTTATTAAAAAAAATCGCACTAAATGAGTCGTGCGTTACTACGTTGGTACCATAACATATTTGTAAAACTTATTTTTTTTATTTTTCTTAATCTTCTTTCAATTGTTACTATTAAGATATATTAGTCTAGATTTCAAAGGTTAAATCATCAACTTCACCTTTTTTTTTGACTCATAATGATATTTTTTTGCCACAAAAAATAAAACTCTTTTAACTCTAGTAGGTCAGAAGAAAATCAGTAATTTTTTTATACCCGAATGAACTTAATTTTTCTGTCCAAATGAACATAATTTCTGAAATTATCGCGTCACCCATTTTAATAAGTGTATGTTACTCGGGCAACTTTTCCCGGTAAAGTGGAAAGTTATCTTTGGAGCGCCACAGGAATACCAATGAGTGGCCAAAACTGAGAGAAGTAATATTGTAGAATGTAGAATCTTACGAACAGAAAATGATGTATAAAAGCAGACCGTAATATTAAATTTTCCTCAAAAAAAATTTATTAATAATATATTAGGTACAGTAAAAACTAACTTAGTACTATAATCTATCCTACCAATTTTATAAATGCTAAAGTTTGAAAATATGGATCTATGGATGGATGGATGTTTGTTACTCTTTCACGTGAAAACTACTGAATGGATTTTAATGAAATTTAACAATAATATAGCTTATATATCAGAATAACACATAGGCAACCATTTATAAAGATACCTACGCAGACGAAGTTGCGGGCACCAGCTAGTATTACATAATTTTCAAAAGAAATTAATTGGGCTAACTAGTTGAAGGATCCAGAGTAATATTATATTTTACAATTATTATATTCTATGGAGCTTGCGCTGTCCCACTGCTTGGCAAAAGTCTCCCCCCATTTCCTCCATTCTTCCCTGTCCTGTGCCAAACTGGTCCAGTCTGGTATGTATTACAATAAAAAAAAAAAATGTGCAATTCTAGCGGGTCAATGTTTGTTAGTCAATTACACCGAAATGACTGAATGGATTAGGTTAACATTCGGTACGTGTATCTGTACATATAGTTTAGTTAAGATCTTGAAAAATAAATAATTTTATTTTGATACCAATGCGATACATACAAAATCTTTAAAAAAATAGTACAACCGACTGCGATAAGGACTTTTCTAGTGACGTGTGATAGTGTTTACACCACTAAAAAATATACACAGGAAAGCAAAATGCGCAAGTTTGCTAATGACATATTATTTCAGTTATTTTAATTTAAAAACTAATAGTCAACCGAAAAAAATAAAACCAAATAGAGAACCTCCTCCTTTTTTGAAGCCGGTTAAAAATGCTCTATCGAGTTTATTTCCTCTTCACGTCATCTGCGCAGTGGTGAAATTGGATTGGTGAAACCCTCGGACAACGGACAGCATAAGTAAGTAAGCAGCGTAGATTGTATCACCTGCCACACCTGAACTAAATTAACTTTAATTTATAATCATCTTCCCACGACTCACCTGATGGAAAGCGATGTCGTGGCCTATTTGTACACGCTTACCTAGAAGATACTTGTTGATAGCAAGTTATAGGTAACGCATCGTCCTAATAGAACGCGAATGCGCGGTTATCGCGCGAGTAAGCGATGCGACCATCGCGTGTTCGCGCGATGGCAAAATCTGGGTGTCCTAATAGAATGCGCGAATTGACACAGGACTATTATTATTAAGGACACCTATTCGACATTAGTATGTTTGATCGCGGATTCGTACGCGCGAAATTGTGATGATCGCGTAATCGCGTTCTATTAGGACGATGCCTAAGTATTGTGAAACACAGACGAAGGTAGAGCGTTCAACTCTCTTGCTGTGCGTATTATGAAAGGGCTTAAAAACGTTTTGTTCGTGTAGGCGGTATGTCGATATTACCTACCTATTAAATAACTACTAACCTATCCTATCAAATTTATTACAGCATAAGCTAACTACTACAATCTATATTACGAAATGTATTATAGGCATATACTCGTACCAATATTTAACTACGTAATTGTTAAATGCGCACAAAATAAAATTATCTGAATGAAAAAGGCTCTGGATTCTGTAATACAATTTATAAAAACTAAAACTAGAAACAGCAACTTTGTCTGTATGTTTATGTACGAAATAAACAATTTTGTATATTAAGTATTTTTGTTCAGTGGTTATTTTGTTAGTATGTACTTCAATACTGAAGTTAGAGGGGAACTTATCTTAAAACTGGGTGATTTCAACAAGTGAACAACTTGAATGACTTCAGCCATCTGAATTTTGTATCATGGGCATACCCATATATATATATATTTATATACCATAGTATAGTATATTCAGCGGGCTGACTACAGCAGATCGCTTGGAACACTAGTTATTAAAAACTTAGTAGAAGTACTTACTTTGAAAACCTCAAGTAAACTCTGTAAATATTAAAGTCATGACTAAAATGAAAAAGCTACTTGTGCATTTGCAGTTAGTGAGTAATTGCTTCTGAGATTGCTCTCGGCGTCGTAAAATTACTCATTTCTGAATTTATACTCAAGGTGCACCTAATCTAGCCAGTGCAATTTGTGCAGTGTGTCTGTGAAAATATTACTTAGGTACTGGTCAAATGAAAATATTACTTATAGGTACTATTACACTTCTTACTTCTTCTTTTTATCGTGTCACTAGTTCTTTCGAACCAGAGCGTGGTGAAAGGATTTCAAGTGCGCCCCGAAGAGGTCGCTGCGTCTAGTGTAAGTGGTGTAACACCGTTCTAATTAATTAAATAAATAATAATAATAATAAATATTGCATGGCATGTCACGTCCACCAATCAGTGGACGTGACATGCCATAGAACATACTGATTGACAGCCTACAGGTTTAGCAGTAGACGTACAGACTTGCAATTTGGAGAAGTGTTTGTTAAGAGCTGAATGTGTGTACTAAGAAAGGAATTTTGAAGATTCCTAGCACTACAATTTTTACTTCAAAATATACACAAGGTAACAATTGGCCTAACTATTATAGTTCGTTGCAAACGATCTATTTGGTAGCTCAAATTTCCAACTCAACAACAGATATAAAATAACACATGCCCACTAAACTGTCAACTTTACTCATTTGGAAGAACTAAACGGTCCAAAATCGGCCGTTAAGATCTTCCTAACAACTAAAGTAATTGCTTAGGAATTGTGAAAGTTTGGTGCAAGTCGGCATTATAGCAAAATAACTAACTCAGGTTTAGTTACTACATGTTTGAGTCTTTGGATCTATCTGTACTCAAGATTCTAGAGGCTTCCGTTACTATAAACTCGTACATATTACATAGTATTATTGGATATCAGTTTTACTAGAGACTATCCAATTAAAACTTCGCCATCTTGGATGTGTGCAGGAAATTAATGTAACTTTTTTAATAGAAGGAAGTGCAAGTGCTTACTCATCTTCGGGAGGAGACTGACATAATTAATTGAGTACATCTACTGCAATGTTGACGGGATTAATATTTTAGTAAAATATGGAAAAGTTCCTCTAAAAAATGGCTTATTAAAAAAATACTTATGAAATAAACTTGTAATGTAATATTTCAGCTTCTAAATTATACGTAGACACACCGAATTTCAGCCGTTCGGATTGAAACACTAAAAGTTGAACAACACTAGGTATTATCAAACAATAAATATAAAAGGTTTGGATCCGATGACTGACTGACAGACAACGCAAACCAAAAAACCAAACCACTCAACTGAACTTGAAATTAAGAATTTTATAAATCCGTAACGCATACGAAGTTGTAGGTTTCATCTAGTTTTATTAATAGGTATACTTAGGTATAAGCTTTTAAACAAACGTTTTGTGCTAGATAAAGTTTATAAGCTCTATTACCATCAAACAGCCGTTACCACCGGTCTCAGGTCTAATATCCGCTATTTAGGTGCGAAACTTTCAGCCATGAGTTATAAAAAGCTATAGACTGTTCGAACTCTCCGTATGAACTCTGGTATGAACCTTAAAAATTATGTGTATATGTACTGCAGAAATTGCCTTTAAGGGTTATAAAAGTATATTTTATCTATGTTAGTAACTCTTATTAATAACACAAACTACAGACTAAAAAAACGCAACTAAGACGTGATGGTGCGACCTGTGGAACAATAAGATCTACGTTGCTTAGCAGAAAAAATACCAACTTCATATTTTTTGAGTGCAAATAATTTCCTGCTGCGGTTTTTTGCTAGCTGTGATTTCTTTTTACTCTGTTATTAAGCCAATGAACGTACCATAAACTTCAACTGAATCGCGGTGACTATAATCCTGGCTATATCGCAGAAATACGCCCCTCCTACTGGCTATTATTATAACGGCAGTTTGCTTTTACAACCTTATTATTGCGTACTAAAAAATTTAATTGTATTAGATTTTAGCGGGTAATGTTTCTGCAGAGGTTGAGAGCTGAATTGTATGTTTACATTTTTAATAATTATTTTTTATTTTAGTAGACATTATAAAAGCTATGACCGCAACTTCGTTTGTGAAAAATCTTTTCATAATACCTACGCACTTTCAAGTCTTGACCGACACATCCTTCAAGTTTCAAGTCTCTACGTTTACTGGTTTAGCCTGTAGGCTGTCTGTCTGCCTGTGGTTTAGACTGTAGGAATTGTGAAAGTTTGGTGCAAGTCGGCATTATAGCAAAATAACTCAGGTTTAGTTACTACATGTTTGACTCTTTGGATCTGCCTGTACTCAAGATTCTAGAGGCTTCCGTTACTATAAACTCGTACATATTATATAGTATTATTAAAAAAAAAGTAAAAAGTCAGTCAGTCAGTCAGGACTAAGCCTTTTATATAATAAAAAATATTAGCTTATGCCTTTTTACCTATCATCCAACAAACATTGTTTCACCCATGTGTAGTGTGCCAACTGTGTAATTGATTCAATCAATTCAATCTGTGTAATTGACGACCCGGATGGTCGAGCGGCAAGTACGTTGGACTGCTACGCCGAGTGTTGCGAGTTCGATCCCTACTTCGGGACAAACATTTGTGTGAAGAACATCGATGTTTGTCCTGACTCTGGGTGTCTATTTATTCTACGTATGTTTAAAAAAAAAGTATATAAGTTGGTATTCTATCAGTTTATCTGGTTCCCATAGTACAAGCTTTGCTTGGTTTGGGGCTTAAGCCGATGTTCATTACACAAATAAATGTTTGCCTTGAAGCGGTAATCAAATAATAATTAAATGTTTTTTTTTCTATCTTTCTAACATACGAGTACATCACCCATTCCATGTTTATCTCAAAGACATACGCCTAGAGGGTTAATTAACAAGCGTGTGAGTGTAATGTTTGAGCGAGCCACCTTTATTTTACGCCACCAATGACACGCTCTCGAGTGCACACCTTGAATTTTAATCGTCTCATTACTCTATAGTAGAGGTTCTCAAAGTTTTCGTACTTAAGGATATACACCACAAATTTAAAATTCCCAAAAAACCTTATATGCACGATGCAGAAGGGTACTACGTTGTATCTGTGCAATTAATATTTTGGATTTCTACAAAATGACAGAGTGACAACGGGGCGAGTGCTCCGCCCGAGCCGAGCCTTTGCAAGCTGGCTCGAGCTAGGTATCGGTGTGCCAAACGATGAATAAAACTTAAATTATTATCAATGATGGTATCGTCTGACGCAAATCTATAGGAAAACGACTAACGGTAACAGTTTAAAGTTTTTTTCGTTCAGGTAAAGATTTGTTAGGGCGGCATGTAAGCTGTTCATCAGCGCTGGGATAAATTACGCGAAACGGAAAGTATTCAAATACTTGTTAATCGACTTCAAAAAAGGAGGAAACCAAATAAAACTATGTAGGTACAACCGATAGCTGCCAATAACTATAAATTTGTAAATTTTTTTAATGACGCCACAACACTGGTTATTTATTTTTTAAAATTATCAGGTTCGATTCCGGGTTTGTAAAATTGATTTTGTAAAAATCTAAGTACCTACCTAGGTTTTCCTCTAAATCAGCTTGAAGCTTGAATCAGCTCAGAATGCTTCAAGTGTTTTTAGATATTTCCCATTCATTAAGATTTGGCTATTTAAGTTGAAAAATTAATCTTGTTGTAGATATATTGATTATGTCCCAACGTTTCTCTTTCTCATTCTCATGAGAATTTAAGCAATAAAAAAAATGTGCAATTATTAACCATTTGCATCTTTCCGCTAAGCCAAATTTGAGAAACGCTACTCGACCCATTTGGATATAATTTACAGAAATAACATGAGCGTCCATTACAGACGTGAGCTGCTGATAAATTAACTTTAGCTAATTACTTGAGCTGCATTATGGTTGGTAATACAATTAGGTATCTTCAAGATGATTGCGGCGTGCACTATAAGTTAATTGTAGCTCAGAATTAAGCAGCTCTATCTCTTTGATATTTAGTTCAGTTTAAGTTTCTCTCAAACCTAAACTAAGGTTTGTCTACTTGTATCCTAATTATTATTTTTATCCTATCTGTTTTGAAGGCCATCTGCTAACGATAAACACTCGTCTCGTTATAACAAAGTTTAAATTTATTTTTTTACTAACGATTTAAAGGCGAAGGGAGGATTGAGTCTTCAATCATGCTAAAACAACCGCACTGATTGAGTTGAATTCAGTTCGGATATAGTTCAAGGTCTGTATAATACCTTTTGCGGGTCCCCGATACCACGATTAAAAACAAAAGATTATATGGTAACCAAGATAGAGGAAAAATTATGAAAGCAGCAAGTTGTTTTATAAAAATCAACAAGTAATTATAAATAGCAGCAATTTCATAAATAGCAGCAAGTTATAATAAACAGCAGCTATTTCATAAATAGCAAAAAGTTTAATAAATAGCATCAATTTCATAAATAGCAGAAAGTTTTATAAATAACAGGAATTTCATAATTAGCAACATGTTATTAAAATAGTAGATAGGTACTAGAATAGCAGCTAGTTATTTTATAAAAACAAACCCACCTACATACCTACCTTATTTCATAAAGAATCAGTCAAACTCTCATACAAATCATACTTAGGACTACGTATATAATAAGCTTATTTATAAACTTACACTTAGTTACTTTCATACATATCTGCTGCAGTAGGGTAAATTTTTAGTACCTAAACAAACAACATTGATGTACTTATCTAAGATAGACCATAGAGAATATGAGGGGGCTCTTCTAACACAGGTTTATCAAACTTACCAGAGTCTCCAAACCTTGTAAAAAACAACATGTTGATTATGAATAAAAGTTTTTTTTTTTTTTGTAATAGCTACTGTGCTGGTGTCCGCTAAGCTGTGGCGTGGTGCAGTTTGCATTTTATGAAGAGGCTATTTGTTTTGCTAACAAGCGCTGGCGATGGCGGGAAGGTAACGATATTATCAATTATTATTGAAGTGCTCTCAAGTATTCTAGTAGAAAATTTTCCGTTTATTTTACCTACAGAGGTAATCTGCGCTTTAAGTAAGATTACCGCATAAACATAATCATTAAACCAATAATTTTTTTGCATTTCTTCTTATTGTGTCACTAATTCTTTGAAACCAGTGAAAAAAAAGGATTTCAAGTGCGTCTTGTAGAGGCTCCTTTCGTGCTTATTCACTTATCTTCTTTTTTTCTTCTTATTCCTATTTATAAATGAAATGCGGTTAGATAATATCGCTAAAACTAAAAAAAATTGGTCGACTGGTTTGGGGTGGTTTAATGTAAAAGCGAAGTCGCACGCGGGTCAGTTAGTCAATAAATATTATTAATTATTATTATTTTAATATACCTATTTCAAAAGCTTTGATCTGACTGACATAATTATTACTCAAGCATACCACTAAACGAGATATTTGAAATCTGTTAAGTTCGTCAAAAAGTAAATGCGCGTAATAAAAATTTTTGTTATCTAAATAATAAATATTTTTTGTTTAAGTAAAACCCTTTCAAACAACAAATTTTTATTATTTTGTGCTCAAAATTGTATGAACACTGAAACTTGGTAATTCTGCGTAATTTGCTCGACTGAAACATGCAAGCGTTTTGCCGCTACATTCACACCTAAGTGGACCTCAAAGGAATGGACTGCAGTGGGAATGTTCACCCGGTTGTTATCTAGCCTCAATCATTTGGAGTACCTTTCTGTACCTATTCAGTATGCAACTACATTAATCGGTTTATGTTGCGGCTTATAACTCCGGTTCCTCAAATCACTGTTACATAACGAAAAAAATAGGAGGAGGTTCTCAAATCGGTTGTTTTTTTATATTTATCACCTCAGAACTTTGTTGTTTAAAAGCCGATTTGAAATAATATTATATTTTCAGATTAGTGCCATATAAATTTCATGAAAATCGGTTCAGTACTTTGATTTTGAAATCAAAATAACTGGAAAAGTGACGCTATCCAAGAAACGAAAACTGTTTTATTTATATTATTTCCTAATAACTTTATTTTGCTTCCCTGTTACTATTCAATGGTGTTTAAGATCACTAAAACAATCCAATTGAAGTCGATTGTAGTAAGTTTTTGTAAAACCTTCACGAAACTACTACTCGAGCGAATTACATGACACCAGGCTGACACCTGGCTCGGAACTTGATTCTTCCCGCGCGGCTATGGTACATAATATTACTTATTCTTTGGCGCGGCGCCCTCAGTGTTTCTTCTTCCTCTTATCATTACCAAGTATAACATTATCCAATTCCACACTGTACTTTGCACAAACGTCATTCGAGCCAGGTGTCATGTAAATTCGACCGAGTTATAGCTAAATTTGCACAATCTCGGTCACGCAATAAACTCAGGATACTAACAAAATACGGAAATAAGTCACCGGTTTGAAATAATGTGAATCAGTTGCTTCGTCACGAAATCTCTATTTTTCATCTTTCCGAGCCTGAACATTTGTGATAATGTATCGACCAATATAGCAACTTAATACATCATGAAACACGAGAACGCGCTACGTGAATGTGCTACGCCGTAGCAGGGCCGGAATTGGGCCAAACAACAGTGAGCCAAAACTTTGAATCGATGAAAGTAAATAAAGTGGTGGTTTTCCATTCAATCTTCATATATATATTTTATTTTTACTATTTATGCTTTCCTCAGGATGAGATTTTTTTTCTTGTACTTATATTGAATTTTACTTTAATATTGTTACTTATATACACTAGTGTAATTTATACCCGCCGCAGGATTTTTTATTATGTTGCAAATAGCCAGGTTAGAACGTGAAATCTATTGCTGCGTACTCTACATATACAATGCGTAAAATACGTCTTACAAACTGTCAACTTTTCTGTAAGCTTAAGTCAAGCTCCTCAAAATTGCGGAGCAGGACCCTGGGTTGATAGATGGTGTGTTCCAGTTTCCTAGTAGAGTCATCTATCTGGACCCATATCCAGGATTTTTATCAGCCCAGTCTTTGTTCTGGTTTCTTCTGTCTTTTAGAACCCTAGCGACATCCCTGTCCGGTAAGGCACGCGTGCCTCGTGTCTACAATTTGTATGTAGCCTACGATTTATCACGAAACAACATGCTAGCATGTTTCTGAGTTATTGCTGGCTCTTCCCTTTGTTGCCCTTTTATCTTTAATATAGAATAGACACATTAGTTTTATGAAGACAGCTGTATGTGTGTTCTCATAAAAAGAGCCGTTAGTTTCTTTTTATGGTGATGCATAGTGATAAATGGAGCAAAAACTTAGCTATTAGCGGATGGGATTTTAAAGCTTTATAATCGTGATCAATGGCCCTTTAAAGAATATTTTATTCAGTTTATACTATAAGTAGCTGTCACCTACGCGCCTACATTTCTTGAGAAACATACCCTCCAAATTTCAAGTCTCTACGTTCAGTGATTTGGCCTGTATGTTGTCTGTCTGCAAGGCAGTCAGTTAAAGCCTTTTATAATATAATGATGATTTTAAAATACTTTTTAGTTTATCTATAATTTTCAGTATACTTCTAATAAGGTGTACGTTGATTACTCTTAAGGCTAATCCTCAAATTCGAATTCCATACAAAATGCTTCGGACAAATACTCAAATAGTACGCCCGTATTATAGTAATTTTTTCACACTATTCGTTTCGGCCATGTTTTTTGATTTCGTCAACAAAAAAAGTGAAAGTTTTAAACTTTAATTTAGATTTATACGTGTTTTTAAGTTAGTAGGGTTAAGTTTAATTACTATAATACGGCGTACTTTTTGAGTATTTGTCCGAAATATTTTGTATGGAAATTTGCCTTGAGTATTCCCCTTAAATTCAAAGTCAAAGCCCGGTTCAGAAGCGGATTCCCGCGGCGGGAGAACCGCTCGTGTAGTATGGCACTCAAGTAGGCTAACCGGCTGTATGCTTCTGACAAATAGGGTCTCATTTTGTCATCTTATTTGACGAAACCCATCCGGATATAGATGACGAGTGTGACACAGGGTACAAAAGGACATAATATGTATTTTAAGTACGAGTATCAACCTCCCTAGTTTAGTGTCATTTTCATTGTCATAAAATATATTTTGCCATTACATGGCTATAGCAGTATAACTTTATTTCCCGTGTAACAAATAGCTTAAATTATAAGGTCAAGTACTGTCGTAAAAATGTCGCATGGTTTTATGGATCACTAGTTGACACCCGCTACTTTGTTTGCGTTTCGAATTGTCAAAATTCCTATCTTAGGCGTCCCCTAGACCTAGATAAAATTTAAAGAAAGAAAGATTCAATATATACCCTATACGGTCAATAATATTGCACAATTCGTCATATTGCGCAATTTAATTATATGCCTTAGTGCGCGCCTATACTTTATGACGAACAAAACCTCGAAATTTCAAGTCTATACGTCCATTAGGTTGCCTGTCATTTCAGTCAGAATTAAGCCTTTTATATATCGACTAACTGACGCCCCCAACTTCGTTTGCATTGCGAATAAAAAAAACCTTAATTAGTACGTGCCTGCACATCTTGACGAACTCAGCCTCCAAGTTTCAAGTCTCTATGTTCAGTGGTTTATTACATTTGAAGACTCTACAATGTAGAGTACTAGAGTCTACAATCACTTGTAGAGTCTACAATCTATATACCAAATTTCAAGTTCCTGAAGTGATCAGTACGGGAGGGATGGGGCATTCCATTCATGTTAAAACTTTAAGCCCTTTTTGGACCCTCCACCCCCTCCCTGTTTAGACCCTTTGAGGTAAGCATTCCAAACTTCCAAATGTAATAAACCACTGAACATAGAGACTTGAAACTTGACTGGTCGTATCTATTGCGTTGTTTTGTGTCGTTTTTTAGGCAATATCATCAATATACAGCTTCGTCCTGGTCGACTTGCCAAACCACTGAACGTAGAAACTTGAAATTTTGAAGGTATATTCGTCAGGAAGTGTAGGTGCGTTCTAAGAAAGGATTTTGTTAACAAACAAAGTGCGAGTGTCAACTAGATTAAAAATAGACTATGACCCTGTATGTGACACACCCGACATGTCCTACCTACAGGTAAATCATGTAGCATGTTGATATTAATAAAGATGGTGCAAAATTTCATGAAAATCTCGAGGAAAATATTTGCTCATGCACTATTCAAAAGCTTTTATCGTCTCGTTGGGTGGAAAGTGGGCGAGATGCATCGAACACCTGTCTACCACCAGCCTGTCACCATTATAATAGAAATAGGTACTGATAATAAATTATAATGATATTTAGATAATAACAAATTGACACCCATTCACTACATCGTATGCTTTGCGAATTTACAAAATGCTTTTTGATTTCTTTCCGTGTTTTTTCCTACATGCAACTTTATTTATTAGTAACTTGAAGGTGATTACCAACGACAAAATCGACCAATGAGCGACAAGATTCAATACGTATCAGTCTTTGAAGTTAACTGACGCGTTGCTCATTGGTCGAATTTATTCAAATTCAAATTATTTATTTTCATAAACATAACATTATCTGGTGGTAAGGGTCTTCAAGTTCTTCAAAAAAATACAACCCTATGACTCTACAAAAACATTTATTTATTTCTACTCTAGGTACCTACACATCTTAATAATATTATATTATATCTTGATTTTCCATAAAATGTGTAAAAACATAAAACTCTGTTACCATTACCACCGAGGTTCACCTGATGCATATTGAATATTCATAGCACGGTTCGTTTGACCACAAACTAAGCGCCCATTACGGTCCGCATTCTGCATTTTATGGAACTTTTTTGTATGTAAACAAGTAATAAAATAATAATTAAAACATATTGTAAAACACATCTAACAGCATAAAATTAATCATTTCATTCATTATTTCATTTTTATTCATAGGGTTTTCATGGATTTTGCTGTCCTGTATTCCACATCCATTTTGGTTTGATACTGTATATCTTCATGTTCTATAAGAACACCGTTATTCATGTACCTAAGTTAAAATTAGTTTAGACTCATGAACACCACTGACTGAACAAGAGACCATAATAACAATTTGATAGCATGATTTTATTGCAAACTACTCTTAAGGGGAATCCTCAAATCCGAATTCCATACAAAATGTTTCGGACAAATACTCAAAAAGTACGCCATATTATAGTAATTTCTTCACACTATTCGTTTCATCCATGTTTTTTGATTTCGTCAACAAAAAAAGTGAAAGGTTTCATACTTTAATTTAGATTTTATACGTGTTTTTAAGTTAGTAGGGTTAATTTTAAAACGATGAATTTCATCCGAATTTTAAAACATTCGGATGAAACGAATAGTGTGAAGAAATTACTATAATACGGCGTACTTTTTGAGTATTTGTCCGAAACATTTTGTATGGAATTCGGATTTGAGGGTTCCCCTTAATATTGTAAACTTCGTTTTGTTTTGTTTAAATTATAGTTTTACAAAAGGCGGTCTTATAAAACACGATCTCTTACAGACAACCTGTCTAAAACTAACTTAACTAATAAAAGTAAAGGTAAAGGACTTTGCCGTTGACTTCAGTCAGTGGTTATTGTGTTAGTAAGACATCTCCCTCCGAACTAGTCAGAGTCTGTATCTCAGAGATGACGAAACACGTTATACCTTACCATCGAGAGCGTCTTTTCTCAATGGTAAGGGATCATGCCTACCCGTGACCAAAGTAGTACTACGCAGGTTTTGTAGTTACCAGAGCCACGAAAGTAAATAATTTTCATGCAAATAATTGACAAGATTAGAAATGCGCTCTTGATGCTGAATGATACGCCAAAACAGTGCTTTGGAGGACTTTTTTTTTTTTTTTTTTTTTTTTATTTGACTTTGAAGTTACAAAGACAAGAAAAATACTGTAAACTCTGAAATTGATAACAGAATGGCTGAGTGTGAATCGACCCTTGAAGCGCAAGTCAGATTTGAATTTTCCTGCAGATGTTTTTTGTATATTATTCTATTCTAAATATAGAAAAATATTGCTTGATCACTTTTGGTTTTAAGCACTTTATAAAATATCCCGAATATAATTAAAATCGTGTGTGGGTAGGTACCGCACACCCTTATAAAGATTAGGCAAATACGTTTCATTTTAGTGTGTTTCTGAAAATCCTTATACCACTCAATAGCATGGGTTGTTCCCGTTTGGATCAGAGGCTATTGATTTCGAAAAAAAAAACATTGCGTCCCAACCGCTACAATTTTTTTGAATAAAACATTTCTACCTTTTAATTCGTCATTTAGGGTACTTTTTGCATTTATTAAAGGGATGTAGAGTCTCTGTCAATGAAAAAACAGCAAGAAGGGATGTGACATATACATAGCCTGTTTTAGTTAATTATCATAGAAATATGTATTTTTAATGCAACCAAATGTAACTGTGTTCCTAATGGCTAATTAACAATGACTATTATGACTATGACTGTAGAACGGCAGTAACATCTATTTTTTTTCATGTGGGGCGTTAGATAGAGTCGTTATGTCGATATGTCGATCCCTATACATTCGGCAGACGAATAAATTCAATGCGTTAGATTCTAACGCATTGATTTCATTCATCTAACGGTTAGATGGACCCCTCCCACGCGCCAGATGGGACTCGTCACAGGCATACGTGGGATGATTTTAAAGCACCAACTCACATGAAACGCTATCCTAAGCGTGGCGCGAACTCGTTAATCATGCAAATGGAATGTCGAATGAATAAATGATACAAACGTCCATTAAATTAACAAGAAAACGCGCGCTTTCAAAATGATGCCTCCTGTCTTTCAATCTTCAATAATGTTCTCAAACTTGTGAATTTAAGGGTATACTTTAGATAAAATATAATTTTGGTATTTACATATTATAAAAAAAGAATTAGGTGGATAATATCTGTATAAAAAATATATAAATAACCCAGTCGGTCGTTGTTTCCACCAGAGGCGACATTGCCAGAAGGCTTGCGACATTGCCACGTTGAATGGTAACAAAGTAAAAGCCAGCATTTTGGTCACGTAAACTCTTTTAGCAAAATAAAAACAAATATAATTAAATAATTGATGTAGAATACATTGTTCCCGTCTTGAGGAAAAATGTAGAGCATATTGCTTGATAAATACCACTTTGTTATTATTTTTAATGCTGTTTTGAAGTAAAGCGTCCTTGTATTTCGTTCATACGCCTATTTCGAACAACAACAGTAGGTAACTGCTGCTGCTTGATGATTATTTTTTGAGGTTCAGTATAAGTTTTGTAAATAACTTAATTTGATAGTGAATAGTTACAAAATAGAAGCATTGAAAATGAAAATTATTATAGACTATAAATTTCCTCTTTCAATTTATTAATGCGAGGCGGCAAAATTTCAGATCAAATGTTAAAATTCATGGTCTTCCTTTTATTTGTGACACTATGTTATTTAGCAAAAAATAATCCTTATGATGAAGCCTTTCGATCGGTATGATAAAGCTATGAGGAGATTATTTTTCTCGTGTAACGGGTTCGATTTCCGGTTCAACCATGTAATTATTTAAATATATATGAATGCAGTTTCAATTGTTTTTTAAATTCAAATAATATCTGCTTTCAGTAAAATGTTCCATCTACAATATTCAAGGTACTTTCCCTCCATGTGGCATAGCCGTGGGACGCCCTATATACCCGTGGAAACGAACCCTTAAGTAATTTGTTTTCCAAAGCTAAATCAAAGACTTAGAAAAAGCTGTTGGTTCTTCAATAAATACATTTCAAGATTAAGAACTTCACGCGAAACGCTAATTAGTTATAAAAAATAGATTTCATCACACTCAGTAGCATAAATAAACGACAAAAAGTCGAAAGCGAGATTGATCAATCGCATTTGTGTCTGTCGATTGGCATCGTCAATCATTGCCTCACATCGCCTCACATCAGGTACAGGATGTTGGTTTACTTGGATCGTTTTTCAAAATACGGAACGAATAGAAATGAAATGAAATAAAATAAAATTATATTATGTAAAACGTATTCGCCGTATAGTAATAGCATGTAATAGACACTAAAACATACGAATAAATAATTAAAACGTTGATAAGTCATAAGACTCATAAGTAAAGAGTGCGATAAAAACCCGTTACAATCTAATAATGTAATAACTATGTAGATAAGTAATTCTAAACACTGCGCACTACAGTGTTTTGAAATCAGGTTTATAAAACTTTGAAAGCTCAAAATAGCTTGCATTGTTTACCTCTAACCTTATAAAACTGAGGCACAGACAAGCGGAAATTAGTTACCGTTCTTGGCTTTCCAAGCATCATTCATGTTATAAGCTCTGCTAAGGAAAATTACGTCTAGAGCACTCTAGGCACAGACAGGTAATAAATAAGACTTTTATTATGTAAGAAAACCGGCTTGTCATAGAATAGAGTATTCCGAGAGTAGGCTTGAGTTCAGCAGTGGAAACAATATAGGCTAACTATACTTCTGTTCGCTTCAGGCTTTTACTGCAAGAGGCGGGCCCTACACATAAAACAATAAAATTATTACTGTGTTGTTAAAAAGTGAAAGGGAGGCCTTTGCCCAAAAGTGGGACACAATATATATAGTTTATTAAAAAAAATACTATAAGAGATAAAAGCTATTTTATTAATACCATCAGAAACTAGTAGTTAAGTTTATCCGTTATAGGTACCACGTTTTTATTAAGTAACTTTTGTTTGCACTCAACTTTCGAGTACTTCCTTCTTCTTCTTATCGTGTCACTAGTTCCTTCGAACCAGTGTGGTGAAAGGATTTCAAGTGCGCCTCGAAGAGGCTCCTTTCGTGCACTCGACACATGTTTTCGAACTTTTGGTTCTACGACATCCCGGTTTCCTCACGATGTTTTCCTTCACCATTGGGAGAACGTGGGATGCATACATAGATTATTTCAGCTGAAAAAACCCATGTATGCATGACTGCCACCGGGATTCGAACCCGCGACAATCAGATGGCAAGGCAAGGGCCTCATCCACTCGGCCACTACGTCCTCTACAGTACTTCCTGATTAGCTATCTAGCTGAAACGAAACATTTCGAGTCAAGTTTCTACGTTCAATGGTTTGACCTGTGCGTTGTGTGTCAGTCAGTCCGAAACCTTTTGTATATAATGATAAATAAAATACGGACTGAAGCTGGTAAAATATTGATATTAAAATATTGGTTTTGACCTGGATTTACTATCGGGTAAAACTCATAAGACGTTAACGGGGTCATTCAAAATTACCAGGAAAATTAAGTGAATTAAATTACTTAACTTTTATGACTTTTGACCGATAGTTGATTAGTCAAAACTAGTTTCGACTAAGGGCATCTGTCAAAACCAATATTGACTAATAAAACGAGACAAAACTAGTTTTGTCCAACGCCCTTTTTTACTGATTTTTGCAGTCGATATTAGGTTTGACCGGTTATGAGTTTCGACTGTAACTTATACAAGCAGAGTAAGAAGCTAAGTACATTGTTGTTAGAATGTTCACACAAAAGCGGGAATCCCCTTTGTTCGCCCTGTATAACTTCATTATCGCGTCATTGTCCTGATGGCGGCGACAAGAAATTATGATTAATATGTTGAGCATTATAATAGTTAATATAGTGCTATGAACAATCATACTAATTTATAGAGCTACATTTAAGTACATATATTATGTTACAAGCAATCTGTACATTATATAGAATACCTAGGCATTCTATAGAATGCCTAAAACATTCAGGCAATGTATAAAATATCATTTATTACATACTTTACCTAGGTATTCTGTATACCCAATGTTCAACCGGTAAGTATAGAATACGTGGTTAACGGGATGGCCGCATTTTCGCCAGCATAGTATCGGAATAACAAGAAATGTAGATGAAAAAGGTGGTTTGAACAATAAAAACAAAATAAAAAATTAATAGCAATAGAAAATTCAACAATAAAAATTACTTTTTCGGGTGGATAAAGCCGCACGCGGGTCAGCTAGTATCTAATAAAAAATATAATAAATACATCAATGGCCAATACCGATGAACTCAATAGCTGAAAGTATCCGATATTTGTGAATGACCATTCCCCCACCCGAAAAACGGGTATTCATCCACAGTCTGAAACTAGTGACATGCACATTTGTACGAAAAGGGATCGTGGCATTCACTGACCGAGTCAGCCTATAAACAAATCCGAACAAAAACAGGAAAATTCGTGTTAGAAAAGTTTCTATTACAACTTGATGAATGAGCAACAATGGTTGGCGACCGCTCGCCTCGTCTTTTGTGCCACAACAATGCACTTACTCTTTCCAAACGGGTCGGGTAATGAATGCGGAGGGATGAGGCTGAGCGTAGAATTGACTTAAAAACCCAAATCCGCGAGGCCCGTGGGAAATTAATTTCAATTTCAATCCAAAAAAACTTTTGTAAATATATTTGTTTGAATTATTGCCAGACTTACAGATCCTACATTTTATCACACTAATAAGCTTACAAAGTATGCTTACATCTACGAAATTTACCAATAAAAAGCTTACTAAAAATTGGTGCAAACGTTATAACTAATTTAACATTAAAATGCCTTGACATTTTATAATATATTTTGTAGTAGCTAGCCAAAAGACTTCTCCTGAAAACGAAAACGCATTTGGACCATGATTTTGAAAATATTTATATGGTATTTTAACCGTACTGTGAATTTTTGGAAGCATTCTTATTACACTGGTTCTACGGAAGAAGAAGCAAACGGACGGCTATATTGTCTTTCTGTGTGTTGCAAATATTTTTTTTTGGGCCATATGCCATCTAATGCTATATATCAGAAGCAGAAAAGCGTAGCCAGAAAGTGAATTACCATCTCTTACTTTTTATTAATTTATCATATATTTTTAACTGTGTTATTTATTTACTTTTTCACCAAAATAAAATAATCGCATCGTAGAAAGTGTGGTATTTTTGTTTCTTGTGCTTATAAAAATAATCTCCTAAATGATGACGTCAGAAAGTTACAAGAAATAAAGTAAAGTACGACTCAAGAAATTATAAGTTATATGCTGCTTATACATACATATATGAATCAAGTAGGTACACTATTCGATGAAGCCACAAACTCATAAGTGTTGTAGTAGAAAATAACACGCTCAAGGAAAAATATTTCCTGCTGAAAGCGCTTGAAATATGGGAAAAGTTCAAGTTTATTGGCTGAACTTTGTGATCCTTTTGTGCTTGTTCTAAGTTTTCTATGTTGCGAATAATGTGCGTGTTTATGTCTCAAAGTTTGTTGTTGAAATAAACGTCTGAGATACATCGCAAGTTTGCGAAAATAAGTTGAGGTAACATTTGGCAATCTAAAAGTCTATCTTTTTAAATAAATAATTTGTTTATTACTGGAAAATATTATTAAAATAGAAATAGTTTTTTTTTTCGAAAATCGTACCATAAATTATTTTATGACTCTAGGTAGCTTTTCAGTGTGATCTATTCGGCCGACCTATTTATTTTCGTTAAAAACTTACTAACACCTATTTTACAATCTGTCAATTAATTTAAATACAATCATGAACTGAGCATTCATAAATCTTCATGACTTCGAAATCGTTTTTTTAATCAGTTTAAAATATTTATACGATCGCATAACGCTTCACAAAATTCTTTCCATATTTCATAACCCAAAAAAGTAATAATTTAAATGTGTTCAGGGCACCGATTATCCAACGAATTTATTACCAACGAAGGCACTCTGAAAAACTCATAAAACTCAGCAGAATCTTCAATTCGCTGCGCACAAAATCTCTCAGCGGGAACACTTTGACTAAAATTTGAAATGGACTGCGGTTACTACGCAGGCAGGTTAGATTGAAAATGTGGATTTGCACATCGTATCTAGGTATATCATATATTTTACATATCCCGCACAGCTTCGAAAAAAAAATGAGATCTCAACTGACAGTTCTTCAATAAAAGATGATAAAAGTATTCATTCTCATCCCAAATACCAGCAATGACTAGGTCCTAGTATCTCGTTTTCAGCTCTGTCCGAATTAATGCAAGCTCGAATGTCTAACTTGACCGGATTACAAGAGAATATCCTATAAATAGGTGGAAAAATATTTGTTTTTTATCGCAACTTTAAAAGCGGAGTTCGGAGGGTCACTGGTAATTAAACTGAATGAATGTAAGATCTACGTTCGCGAGTATTGAAAAGAGTCAGTTTTCAATACTCGCGAACGTAGATCTTCGAAACGCATTTTTAGGCGAAAGAGTTTTCACTTTGCAGACTGGGATATTTAACCTCTTTCAGTTTAATTCTCGTCGTCAGTCACCCAAAAATGGCGTTAACGAATCCTGTGGTATTACATGTTGGCAACTCTGTGTTATGTGCTCAAATTAAGCTTGTTTTAAAACAATTTTCCCCGAGTTTGTAAAGAGACGTGTGTTCAAAATGATTAAATTTAATTATGACGTAAACACATTTGGGTTTATCGTTTTCAAAGCTACTTTTCATGTTTGGACTTATTTGGGCTTACAATATTTTTGTCACTTAATATTATTTCATGGAAATAATAAACGCTGTAAAGGATTCATGATCTCAATTTTGAAAAAGAAAATTGGTTCTCATTTCGAATGATCAAAAAGCCTAGTAATAATAGTAATAATTTTATTATATATTTCCTCAGAATTAACAGAAACACGTGCCTTCATGGTTTCAAGAACTTTCTACCTAACCCATAGTCTAGGCTAGGCCTAACCCTGCAAATTCAGAAGTCTACGCACTAATATGTCAAGCTATGAGACTCGTAGGGAACAAAGCGACATTTTCAATTCCGCGGATTCATTTCCTAGCTTGTCACGTAACAATGGCTTCCTGTTCGCTCATGTCCGGTGACGTCACCATTTGTACCTACGAGGTCCGCGGATGCCATCCCAAATGGAAAAGGGGATAGGACTTTATTGCGTTCCTATTCCTTTTGTTCAGCAAAGTTAGACCAACCGATACGTAGAAAAAAAACTCGTTTTAGTTTCTAAAATTCTGTTTGAATTTAATGACAGTAATAAAGTAACGATTACAATATAATAGTTCTAGCTAACGAAAGTTATATAATGGTACAAGAAAATATATTATAGGTAACTATTTTAGTCTTGGTATCCCATTTTTTTTCTCCGTGTAGTTAGAAATCCTATCTATGCATATTATTATTATTGCTAGTATATCCGTCCCCAATGCAAACAGGTGTCATAAATTTACTAGCAGAAAAATGATTTGTCTGTTTCATCGTAGCTTTGTAGCCAATTATACTATTTGTTAAATTAAGCTGTTTAAATATTATCTACTCTTTGCCTAGCTATGCCAAACATTATTATTTTTTATTTAATTTTTACCTTATGTTCCAAAAGTGTTGCGTTACAAAATAATGCTTTTACGGAAAAACTATAATTAAGTGAAACGACTCGAACGGTTGAATTTAGAAACACGGATTTATTTATTTATTTATATTAAGACAAATGCCAATAGCACACACAATTTACGTTTAGTATAAACAACACTCAAAATATAAATTTGAAAATTGCTATTATCAACTTATGCGGCATAGATATTAGGCACAGAACAAACTCTGGTAACCAACAAAAAATACAGCACAAAAAGGAAATATCTTCGTAATCTCGTATGAACAGGTATTTACTAAATCTCTGTACGTTTTCCTCTTGAAAGAATACGTATAAGTGTTATAAGGAAGTAATATGGGCTCCACTCCCTAAATTAATTCGGAGCAAGTAAGCGAAATGAACAAATCCGGGGAGGTATAAAAGATTTGGGTATCTACTCGTAATTAGAGACATACAGGGTTACGGGTAGCGACGTTTTATCTGTTTTTAGTGCCATTTAAATGTATTATTTTTGACAAAATCTCAAGCCATGGTCTAAGCTACTTTTTTACACGCGTAGAATATACATATTACTACTGGACAACTTCGTTTGCGTTGCAAATTAAGAAAATTCCTTGGTACGCGCCTTGACGAACACACCCTCGAAATTTCAAGTCTCTACGTCCAGTGGTATAGCCTGTGCGTTGTCTGACAGTCAGTCAGTCAGTCAATCAGAACTTTTCTTCTATATAATATTGATTTATAATTATATTGTTATATTTGTAAATATTATAATACAAAATGCTAGAGAAAGCTGTACAGAGCTTGCATTAATCTATCAGTAGATATACCTAACAGGCAGAGCCGTAGGCGAAAGAGATAGTTATATATTTTATACATCATTTAAATAAAGAAGTATAAAAATAAGTCAGTTTGACCTAGAGTACGTAACAAAAGTACTCTAGAATATTTAATAAAACAGTTTTTTTTGCCTTCTATATGTGTACACAATCTAGTCACGTAAAACTTATAATTTATATTTAAATCTCTGAAAATACGTTTTAAAAACACCGCCAAAACTTTTATTTATTTCTGATTTTCTTCAATGCAGAAAAACTAAGTTCGCCGTTAGGCGGCTGGGGCGTAGGGATCAAGCAAACAAAAGCCCTATCACGAAACTTTTTGAATACGTATTCGTATTGAATCAGTTACAGTACAGAAAGGTCAACAGTCTGTATGCCGTTTCGCATATAAAGCTGTAGCCGTATAGCGTACATTTTCAACAAGCGCATTCGTATCGTATACACAGTTACTGATGAGTTTATCAGTTTGTATGGGGATTTTCAAAATTTTGTCATAAAAACACAGAAGGAGGTTGGACGGAAATCTGGGAGTCTTCAAATCAAGACAGTCACTCTTGATTTGAAGACTCCCAGACTTCTTACTAGGCAAGATTGCTACATCCGCGACCGTACCGTCACTTACGTACATACCATCAGATGAGGTTGTGGTCAAATGTTGCTATTTCAAATAAAAAAAAATATGTTGAATAAGTGACACAAAACTATAAAAAAAAAACACTGTGTGACATAGACATACTCATCAGCGATAGCTGCTCGTATATCAACAAATAAATAAAAAAAACATGAGTCGTAGACTATAACTGAATATATTCGTTCGATACGAAAACGCTAGTAAAAAAGTTTGATGATAGGGCTTTAGTTCTCAGGTGTGTTGGTATTAATCTTAACCGAGTTAGGAGGAGTTTACGAGTGTTGTTTTACGAAGGTTGATGGAACGAAAATAGAAGAGGAAAATAGCGAACCATGAAAATATGGCCGCTAGTTTGAGATTGAAATAATATCTCTTTTCGTACTATTTTCGGGGCATCACAGGAATAATAAACGGGGTAGTTTTCGCCGATGAATATTTGCTGGAATGGTTGAAATGACTTTTTACGGAACCTTTTACCTTTCTGAAAATGCTTTTGGCTGCCGATAACCATAAATCGTCGATGACACAGGGCTAGTTTACAAACTACAAGCCAGCGAGTTCGCTTGTAGCTTGTAAACTCGCCCCGTGTTATCGGCTTTTTTACAATCTGCTAGTTGACAATCCTTCCCGAAAGCTAACTTGCTCACTCGTCGCCGTCGGCTTATATCTTGTAAACTAGTCCTGTGTCATCGACGCTTATCAGAACAGTGCTACACAGGGCTTTGATTTCTATAGGCCGGAAACACTAATATAGCGTTCGTCCACCTTCAGACATTTTGATGGTCAGTCTTAAAACCCAGTAATTTTACTAGCTACAGTGCTCTTCCAACCGGAACACAGTTATACTTCAGGGGTCGCTTCCCAAAAACGGTATGTAACGGTAACGGTATTATTATGATGATTGTATCTTTATTTTTTTATATTGGATTTATGGTTGCGATTGACTACGAACAAAAATGATGGTAAGAGGCAATGTGATCGACGATGTAGCATTTTTGCCTGAATTTACTTAATACACCACAAATTTTGAATTAAATATAAAAAAAAATTGAAGTAAATGGGCAATGCAGACGGGGTACTACGTTGTATCTGTGCAGTCAGAATTTTGGCTTTCTACAAAACGGCAGAGTGGCAGCGGCGCGAGTGCGGCGCCCGAGCCGAGCTTTTGCGAGCTGGGTGCCCGGGTTTGCCAAACGATGCATTAGACTTAAATTATCATCAATAAAGGGTACCACCTGAATCAAATGCATAGGAAAACGACTAACGGTAACAATTATCCAATTTCAATCAAATATATTTTGAAAAAAATCGACTTAATTTTTTCAAGTTTTTTTGCCATAACTATGTATCTGTGTCAGTAACAGCATGTAACAGCTACTGGCTATGCGTATATTTTTTTTTGGTGATTTAGTGAAAAATTGGCGTTGTATACATACACCTAATTCGTAGTAGGTGGGAAATACCTACATACGAGGACGGATTTTATCCCAATACCATCAATACTAAAATTATGAGAATTCAGTTCTCAAAATAACCAATGGCAATCCAAAGTAACCCCTTGAGCTCACCGCCTTACAAAGGAGCTGACTCCTTTAGGTATCTCCTGCCGCCGTTCCTAGACTTTGAATACAATGCTCTTTGTATCGCTGCTTAACTACTACCGTATCTCTAAGTCTTGTTTGAGGATCTTAACTCTACCTAAATGAAGATGAATTGATCAACTATTATGATGTTATATAAATCAAGGTTTTACAAAAACATAGAACAAACGACTTCAATCGGACGGTTCAAGTGATCGTACGCACCATTGACAAGTCACAGAGAAGCAAAATATACAATTTGATTACTTCGACGCAATATTTTTTTCAGTTATTTTGAATTTAAAAACTTAACTTTTGAACTGGTTTTGATGAAATTTATAATGGGTATTAAAGTATCCTCTCAAACAAAAATATTTTTTCGAATCGATTCATAAACAACGAAGTTCTGAGGTAACAAACATTAAAAAAATCATTCAACCGAATTGATAAACTCCTTCTTTTTTTAATTGGTTGAAAATTTCATAAACCTCACCATATCCTCGTAAAATAAAAGATTCGGTATTTTTCACCGAATCCTAATTTTGAAATCCTATTTTTAGAGCTTGCATGATTACATTTTCAGTGAAATATTTTCGTCATCGACTTGAGTGACATTAGCTTGTTTTTTTTAATTAAGGCCCAGAATCCCACGCGCCGTTATCTATTTTGCACATTTATACATTTTTGAAGATATAAATTGTCTGAGTCCAATTTAAAAACGTGGAGCGGTGAATTTTTACTACAACCTCACGAAACGCTTTAGTATATTTTTTATTTTGATATGTTTAACATAAGCGAAGGAAATTGGGAAAAATAATAACAAATTCTATCACTCAACTTTTAAAAATGTATACTCAATACTCAGTCATCTTCTTATCGTGTTCTTTCGAACCACGGTGGTGAAAGGATTTAAAGTGCGCTCGAAAGAGGCTCATTTCGTGCACTTAGTAGTCAGTCAATTTATATATAAAAAATGTACAAAATTGTACGAGCATCAAATTCATCTAAAGGAAGTATCGAAAAAATCAAAATGCATCTTCATGTCACACCTGAATTCGAATGCAGGTGTACTTTCCCAACAAAGGTATCGTATTCTGTTAAATTCTCGAAAAATAAACATTTTATTGTCGAAACTAGCTTGTTTCTTTCAAACGGTTTTGAACTGTGATAAACCTCAGAGTTGCCTTTAAAACTGCGTTTTGGAAAGAATAAATAATAAACAAGATTACAGTTTTTTAAAACAGAACATCCGACTGCCAAAATATTATCACCATTTTGGATTTTTGACACGTTCATTTAATTCTGTTATCTTTTCCATAACTGAAACTAATTTAAAGATATTTCATTCAACAAAATATATTTTATATTGTGTGAAAACCTATCCATTTTGTTGGCTTAACAAATGTAATTATAATGTATTTATAAGTATTCATAAGTTATCTAGTTCCCATTATATAACCTCAGCTTAGTTTGGGGCTAGATGGCTTTGTGTGAAATGTCCATTTTTTTTTTATTTATTTAATATATATAGGTATATATTGGTTCAGAGGCAAAGAGACATACTTTAGCTTCACAGAGACAGACATAATGTACATGAAACGAGTACAATAATCTGTTATATCTAGTGTACCAGAAATGGTATAAGGTATGCATGTCATATCCGCTCTACACAGTCTAATCTCCTTGGTATTGTTGTGTAAGACGGAATTTTATATTGTTTTGCCTGGATCTAAAAGGAAATATTACAGTGATTCGTGAGCAGACGGGTTCTTGAGTGGAGTCCGCGTATCTGCAAACGTAGTGTCCCTGCCCTCCGGCCAGGTGGAGCAACGACCTACATAGGCATTCGGTAAAAAGTGGATGCGCAGAGCCAAAGACTGGGCTCAATGGCGCAAACTGGGAGAGGCCTACGTTCAGCAGTGGACTAATGTGGGCTGATGATTATGATACGATGACAGTAATTCGTGAGATTTGATAGAACATTGCTTACGGCTGCACTTATCTCAACAGATGCTTTTCTGCTACAGCTCTGTTTCGATAGTTAGCATTGGACCAAAACCTACAAGAAGTTAGTTCTGTGTACCACAGAATGGTTCCATACTGTACTTTGATTCCTTTAATGCCTATGCCTTTTTCAGCTCATTAACTTTATCCATTCCAAAATTCAGACGTATCGGTTCAGTAGGGTTGACTTGATTGTGGAACAAACATTCATCTATCCTCACAAATTAATATTTTTAATATGTGAAGCAAATTTAGTAAGTGGTTGAAAAAAACATGGCTTCTACTTTTACTTCATTTTATACATACAAACGAATATATAAAACTTTGGTATGTATAAGACAAATTCAGTAATGGTAAATTCACTACACGGGCACTTCAGGCACAATGAATAAGACTAGGTCCCAAGACGATGAAAATGATGAAATTCTGTCTATTCATCTTTCAAGGGACGAGTGCGCAGTGGAAGCTGTGATGTAGCTGAAGCGACAAGACCTTGGATTTATGTTTAACGGACGAAAATAAAACGGTGGAGTGTTGTCATTTCGAACCTTCGAGAATCTAGCCAAAGGAGATGTTAATGCAAGGCATATCTCTCTGCTGGCCATATAACCTTCTTGGCCATTCACGTTTTATTAAACGTGACACACGCACACAGTTATCAAATACAACGTATAGTTTTATTAAACTATACGTTGTTTTTGATAACTGTGTGCATATTTTCGAGATTATAGTGTGCGTTTACATGAATAAGATTTTGTTAGGCGCATGTGCAATGCGTGTTTACCTTGTCCCCCATCAAAAATGGAAGAAAAATATGTTAGCAGATTCTGACGTAAAAGTTCGCCAAACTTTGACAGTGTCTAATAAATACTGTTTGAACCTTCGAGAATCCAGCAAAAGGAGGGGTTATACCGTATAACCTACCCAGACTACCCACTGTCCACGAGTATAGTCCCCCAAAATGCTGGCGAAGTTATATAAGTAGGTATATTAAATAGTATCTATCCTTTCATGAACTATGTTTGAAACAATTTCTTGTAACTCTGTTTAATTAAGTCAGGACTTTTCTAAAACGTGCCGTCAACAGCTGCTTGATACAAATTAATGTATTTTACGTGACGTTTGCGCTTTTTGAAAATTGGCTTCGGAAAATATTTTTTTCTCTTCCAAAGTTATATTTTTTTAACTATTCAACCTTGATGACTTTATAGCAGGTTGTAGTTACAATAAATATCCATGTACAAAATTGTTTATTTCGTAATAAAAAATACAGAGTTGTGGTACAGTTGTCGCGAATCACCTTCTTATGGTCGCGAAGCAAAAAGTATTTACTCTGTAGGTATTCAAAACTATTATATGTACACATAGATAAGTATTTCGATAAATGTATGTTTGCCGATACGCTGATGTATTGAGTTAATGAGTACAGAACCAAATCTGTGGATAGCTTGAAAATAAATAGAAAACACTGATACATTGCCGCACTTACTTCTAAATGTACTTATCTAAATATATCACAAGTGCTTTGTTCTATACCACATACCATACAACTAAGTCTAGAATATTCCGCTAAATACGGAATAACAGACTTATGAGGAAAGTTATACCTGTAGAAACTGATATGTACTATTATCTAGCACTCACCAAATATCCTGAGCTGAATCACTGAGCTGAACCTAGAACACTGAGCTGAACCTAGAACACTGAGCTGAACCTAAAACACTGAACTGAACCAAGAACACTGAGCTGAACCTAGAACACTGAGCTGAACCAAGAACACTGAGCTGAACCTAGAACACTGAGCTGAGCTGATAATCTAGATCTGATAATCTTATGCACCTAACCCATTAAATCGATCACGCTTTCGTGCGCGGGTAGGTTCGCGTGAGACTGATCACGGTAGACTAACAACATTGGCTTGCGGCTCGCGATAGACCGGCGCCAAAACCCGTTTCCACTCAAGGCGAACGACCCGGTATTGCTGTGTGCACACTAACTAAAAAAAATTTCTGCTTTATAGATTTGAATCGCGAATGTTTCGCGATAACAGTCGCTGTTTCTTGTTTTAGTTTTACACATGTAGCTTGTTAGTAGCATTATTATAGCTAGTTCGTAGCAATGCATATTATGTATTTAGGACTGTCTTAGCTACTTTGTAGTAGTACTTACTACTTAGTACTTTGTAATGCCTTTGCTAATCTGTAGCACTTTCGTAGCGTGTATGTAGGCTTGGTTGCTGAGTGGCACAATCGTAGTGATTTTGTTGCCATGACGTTACTAAAGATACATTTGGCTTCAAACTTTAGTTTGAAGCCAAATGTATCTTTGGTAACTGTACGAACGATGAACTTTAGTTCATCGTTCGTACAGTTGAATATAATAATAAAAATATTCGTAATGTAATGAAATTTCAAAAAAGTGAAAGATAGCATTTTTAAACAAATATTTTTCAACAATACAGTTCTTTAAAGAGCGACGCCCAGCAGCTTCTATTATTCTGTTGATATCAAAAACCTCATTTAATTAGAGACAGAAAGAATAATCAACAAAAATACACAATTTGAAATGTTTTTTCGTCACGTAGCACTTACAGCTTAAAAGTTTATAAGAGGTTTCAGCCACAGGGTGCCTCGGGACAAAATATTATACGCAATAAATTCGTATCAAAGAAAAACTTGTCAAAGATGTGCGGGATTTTCGCGACGAAACCAAATTCGAAGCTTTCAAGAGTTTTTATTTGAGTAGAAGATCATAATTTATAGTAAGTCAATTATTTCATAACATTGACAACAAGAAATATTGTCCAATATTGTATTATAATAGCTATTGGTCCATGAAACATCTTATGAAGGGCGGTCTACCAGTCTGCCTCAAACGCAGGCTCATGGACATGTGCATTCTCCCCACACTCACATACGGCGCACAGACTTGGTCTTTTACAGTACAGCAAAAGTCTAAGCTCGAGACGAGTCAGCGGGCCATGGAGCGTAGCCTATTAGGCGTTCGACTCACCGACCGAATCAGAAACTCGGTGCTACGCTCACGAACTAAGGTTTAAGACGTTACTCAGAAATCAGCTCAGCTCAAGTGGGATTGGGCCGGCCACGTCTGCCGCATGCCAGACGATCTTTGGGACAAAACTACAAAAAACTGGATCCCTCCCAACGCTAGAAGGTGGCGCGGTAGACCATGGCGAAGATGAGCGCGATGAGCTTGATGCATACCAACCCGACTCGCCCACTGCAGCACTGGGCAGAGATTGTAGAAGAAAGGGAGGGAGGCTTTTGCCCTGCAGTGGGACAGTACCTACATGCTACTAACAATAAAATAATAATTATATTAACCAATCAGTATTCGAGAAAAATTCAATACCAGCCAATTACTGATCAGTGGATCTGAAATTTGTTATTGTGTTTTTCGAGAAAACTAGGGAGCTAGGGGGTAATGCAATCAGGATGCTGCTTTGTTTTCTTCTTGCTTCGATAATGATTTATAAAACTGTTTAGTACATAGCTTGGCATGGCGTGTTTAACTGTTTATGACATGTTTTGAGTGGAGATCGCGAGAGATACCTAGAGGTAAGCATAGTGTACGACGACCTTTGGTTTGAGGGAGCAATGATCTGCGCGCTACAGCTGGTAGACGGTGGAAGAGAAGAGCCGAAGATTGGGGCTCAGTGGCGCGCCTTGGGAGAGACCTACGTCCAGCATTAGACTGCTATAGGTTGATGATAGTGATGTTGACTTGGCTAGGGAGATATCGACAATTAAGAGCAAATTAAGCAAAAGTCATTCATATGGATTTATTAATTTCGGAATCAAAAAGTTTAATTTATAGAAAAAAAATAGTCTAATAGATTTAAAAAAAAAAGGGAATATACATATAGGAGAATTTTAACTTAGTTTAACGCTATTGTAAAATAATTATATTATGAGTTTACAAGCTACAAGCTTTTATAGAGGAGTTTTATGCTTAAAAAAATAAACCTAAAATCCGTTCTCATTTTGAACATCAAGTTAAATATCGGTACGAACACATTTTTGGAAACGTGAATTATGTTTGCTTTAAAACTTGTAAACAACGTAAACTCTGGTAAAGTTTTTCGTAGAATCACGTAACAGTTTCCATGTTGTTGTAGAATAAATGTAAGAACAAACATGTAAAAACTTTTCGCATAAAATACTAACATTGTAGACTGCTGCAGTAATGTTAGTATTTTAGTCGAAAATACTAAAAGCAACGTACAGTCGCGCGCATAAATAAAGTAGTTTTGTAAAATAAACATTTTCACTTCCTTTAAACTTTGTTTACATTTTAAGTTTTTAAGTCAAACAGAGGTTACAAAGTAAACTTAAATATTTAATTTGGTGGGTTCGACGAGTAACACCCAAACGAGTGACACTGTTACTCCTTGGGTTTTTTTTCTAATAAGTAACACTGTTATAATGAGTGATACTCGACGATTTTTGGAAAAAAAAAACGAAAAAGTTGGAAATATGAAGATATTAATAAAGTGTTACTCGAAGGTTAACATTTAACACATGATAAATTTGAAAGTTATCATATTCTAGCTCTTTGACTACGAAACTTGAATAGTGAAAAACTGAAAAACGTGTTTCATCGATACCTTCTAGAGAAAACCGTTTCGGATTTTCGATTTGACTGCAATTTTGAACGCGACTGCACAATACAACTACGATAACTTTGTACGTAACGAAATTGTCGCGAGGACTTTCTAATGGAACGTAAAACGACACTTTCTATTCCGGTTTGCTGTTGAAACTAAAAAAAAGTTCTGTTTTCTGTTTTCACTTGAAGCTTAAATTTAAGAAGAGTACAAGTAAGAATACAAGAGTATTTTTTACTCGACTACAAAGTAGGTATGAAGGTAATGTGTTCCGGCTGTATGTACGGTACGCGTATGTACCTTACTATGTCATGTCTTGTGGTGACAAACTGCTTGGCATAGATAGAAAAAACATCCGTTAGAAAAACGACTAACGGTAAAAGATATTCAATTTTTAGCAAATTTATTTTGTCAAGTTTTTTTTTCAATTTATGGTATCAGTAACGGCAACTAATTATGCCTATTTTTTAGTGATTAATTTTTTTATGTGTATATTTTATTTCTTACTTTTTATTTTATTTAATGCGGTTTAATTTTTTTTAAAGAGTATTTATATAAAAAAACTCTACCCTGTTTATTTAAAATTTTGAATACAGAGCTGATATAAGTGCGACTTTACAAATTTGTTTTAATGTAATTTTCATTGAGTTTTTAATTAATTAACTATTCGACATTAACACCAAATATCTCCGAAGTAACACTTATTATTTGATTTCCCTGGTTGCTTTAAACAGATATTTAATTTAGAGTACAGGTGAATTCATACTTAATGTTTCAGGAATACGGAAAATTCCGCTTTGAATTGTATTATCTCGAACTTAATTTTGCAATCCTAATATTTGGTTATGAAGAGTAATTCTATGAAACATTTGGTTATTTCGGTGTTTCCACTGAAAATGATAATTTAGTGACTCAAGTAATGAAGGCATGTTTAATGTGCCTATATTATATATTAGGTGTTTTGAATTCTAACACCAATATATTTTTATTTAGATTTCAAGCACACACTTAAATTACACACTTAAATTCAAAGTACCTAACACAAAACTTACATGTAAGCTTGCTTGAGTATATAGTCGGGGTTTAGCTCCCACTAAGCGGAAAAAAGTCAAAAAAATAAATAACTCAATGGTATAAAAAAAGAAGTCGCTTTAACTGTCTAAAATAATAATAAGGATGTTAGTAACCTGATTAATTCCTATTTGTGAAAACTTTTAACTAGCCATCCTCAATTATATCAATCGTATAGGTACATAATACTGTAGCTTTTCCGAAGAGATAAAAATTAAATAAAACGAAGCTATAAATAAAATTGTCCTAAGTATAAATATACTTCATAGTGGATAAAATAGTCTTGCATCCAAATATGCTTATCTTGGGTTTGGGTTCTGTAAGAAAACACAAACAATCTGTGATCGTAAAGCACTCAAACCGTAAATATGTCAGTATTTACGGTTTGAGTAAGGGTTATCAGTTCATCAATAGAACTAAGTCCATACTATTCCAATTCCCATAAATCGCTTAAGGGCCCATCCCGAACCCTTGTTCCCTCGTAGACAGTAATAGGCCATTAGTGGTTCTATTTGACGGAGATTATAGACACTTTTATCACTATTCTGTGGCGAATACGAAAATAGTATGACAATTTAGTTCAAAGTTCTAAAACTTTGAAGCTGAAGGGTAATCAAAACCCTGTATTTTTTTTACTAAAAAAAATATGTCTTTTTTTATATTTGTGATTGACGTCTGATTGACCACAAACTCACCAGATATATGTAGGTATTTATTTGAAAAAGATAAAAAAAAGTACTGTACATTTTAATAAAGTACTTTCCTTTAATCAACTTAAAGCTTATACAAAGCACAAAGCTTTTTGAATAACTCTCTTATGAAAACTGTTTTTTATTGCAAATTTCCAGATTTCATTATGAAAATCAGATTCTTACTGAACCGTTTTCCAACGAATCGAATAAAGACATTTCTAAGAACTGTCTCGTAGTCTCTAATAGGTATTTTGGATTTTTCACGAAGTAACCCTGACTTAATCCAACAAATGTTTGGAACCACCTTTATCACATTTATTTACACTAGCTGACGCCGTCCGCAACTTCGATTGTGTTACGAATTGACAAAAAATCCTTTCTTAGTATGCACTTTCAGCTTTTGACAAACTTACCCTTAAAATTTCGTATCACGCGTCACGTTACGCGACCGAAACTAGTGCTTACACACCGTCTGAAAACGACTCCACGTAATTTTCCATCGCGTAGCGCACTGAACAAGACGCTGTGTTTCTGAGCGCTTGGTTTGTCATACCAACGGAATATTACGACCGAAGCTTCAGCCGCTGAACTTACGGCGCCGAACGTTCCGCAGATGTGTCGCTACACTAAGACATAAAAAATGACGTGATGAAATGAAAGTGCAGCCACCTAGGCACTGGCCATGTTCAGGCGTTTTCTGATAGCAATTGGTTTTTTTAAAACATATTTCTAACTATACCTTAGTGCACTGTGGGGCACGGATGTTGCGGGCCCGGCACGTCTGACCCCGAAAGGTAATCTACTTCGTGTGAACCCTATTAAGTGTAAACTATCTTTATTGGATGATGCTGAGACAGGCAGGGCGGAACTCCAATCACAATTTAATTGGCTTCACCTGGATTGGTCTGATTTGATGGAAATGGTAATCGGCATATGCGATTTTTGAGGTGAAAACTTCTTGAGCACTTTATTATGTGAGTATTGAATGAGACTGAGCCCTCACGCACTTGGCTATGAAACACTCGTTAAAGTCGGCTCGAGCCGCATAGATGAAGTTTTCACTTCTGTCATGTGACCTAAGCACACACTATTGTTTATAGTTTTTACGGTCTAAAACCATAAAAAAATGAACAATATTATTAGATACATTATTATTTAGCACTGTAGCAAATAAATCACAAGTCACAATAACAAGGGAATTTACTCACTATAAAACTTCTTACTTGTAAAATGTATTGTCTAGGGACGTGAAGCCCTTATGTGAAAACTCTTATTCGACAAGTAGGTACCTATTTAAACAAATTGTGTCAGCTGAAATAGTTATCTTCTAAGTACCACTTTTTAGTTTAAGGCTTTGTGAATAGTCGTGTAGGTAAGCAGTTTTTCCCCTTTAAGTGCCATTAAATGTAAAATACAGTTCTTGTTTTGTTAGTTCTTTGAAATAAAAAAGAGACACGGTGTAATGGTCACAAAAATACTTATTTTTTTCACAAATGGAATGGAATTTCAAAAGCCATCGTAAAAAATAACATGAAAGTACTTATTATTATTATTGTGAGCCTGAATCGTCCCACGTCAGGGTTTTGTCCTTTGCAGGGCCTCCCGTCCTTCTTTCCACTCTTTTCTGTGGAAGGCAACTGTCGACCAGCCTTCCATTTGGGAGTCCAGTTCATCTCTTCATCTTCCCCGCGCGGTCTGACGTTTTTATGAAAGTTAATATAAATGGAGCCTGCGCTGTCCTACTGCTGGGCAAAGGCCTTTCTCCTTTCTTCCCTGTCCTGTGCCAAACTGGTCCAGTCTGGGCGGAACGCGATGAGCTCGTCCCGCCACCTCCTCCTCGGTCTGCCACGTTGACATGTGGAAGACATGACCAGACCAATCCCATTTGAAGAAGCTACGTCGGCGATTTGTGTTTGAGAGCGCAGCTCGGTGTTCCAGATCCGATCCATCAGCTTGACGCCGAGGATGCTGCGCTCCATCGCCTGTTGGCCCCGAGTTTGGACTTTTGGATGCTGGTCAAAGACCAGGTCTGCACACCATAAGTCAGAACGGGGAGGATGCATACGTCCATCAGCTTTCGCTTGAGCGAAAGAGGAAAAACAGGGTCTTTCGTAAAATTTCCCATGGACCAATAACTTTATTATATATATATTTATGAAAGTACTTGATGAATAAAAATCACTATCCTGATGGGAAAATATCACGTGTGGCCAATAATAATCGAAACATACATAAGCCGGCCTAACACTACATTACTGCGTAGCGCTAGTCCAGTTATAGCATAAGCCGGTCTAATGCCTACTACATTACTATATAGCGCTAGTTCACATAGAGACAGTTTGATAGGAGTCTTGAAAGCCTTGTAATTTCATTAGGTATAGTGCTCTTCAAATCGGAACCCAGATTACTTACTGGGTTCCAGTTTGAAGCGTTAGCTCACACTAAACGCACTCACATTACCCTACTAAACGGAATCCCACAGAAGGTGTACCAACCGACACGCCTCGTCAATAAAATTGAAATATCTCCATTTTCAAATATTTTTGTTACCTTTTACGATATACATTTATTAACAAAAAAGCCTACTAATTCTCAACAATAATATTATACGAGCGATGTTCCTTTCTCTATATATTCGAAAATAAGCATCGGACTAAAATGTACTAGAAATTTACCAATTTAAATCCCTTTTGGCGCATTTTCAATTTACTAAATAGCGATTCTATACTTTATTACTTCTATGATTTTACAATTCATACAAACAGCAAAGTTTTACAATGCATTGATAGGAAATATTCAAATGACTCGAATTACATTTTCTCGGAGCCGTTCCATTGGGATTCTTTCTAGAAAAGGGTATTTTTCCTAGAAACCAGGTTATCGTAAACCAGCTGATAGTGGAAATCCGATCAGATTGCCTTTTAAGCCAACGTTACCTGAGGAATATTCGCAAACCAGTGTAGTTTTACGAAGCGAGCGAAACTTGTATACCTAGATGAATATTGTATTTTACCAAGTGGGAATTCTAGTTCATTCGGTCAAAAGATTGTGACTTTTTTTCCAATGAGCTATTGTTTTGATAGGTAAAATACCTACCCAACGAAGGGTGCTGTTAGAATTTGGGTCAAAATTATTATTCTACAATTAATATTATAAAATTATTATTATTATAATACATAATATGTTACTACGACTTCCGTTTTGCAATAATTATATTTTACATTTCCCATGACAAAAAATAACAAAATAACTTGTTTAGATACCTTAGATCCTTGGCCAAAATAATCAAATTCAAGCTTTTAATAAAAATATTGTTTTATTTTATTACTTATAACAAAAGTAATTATGTATTTATGTGCGATATATGAAAAAAATGTGTTCGAACATCAAAATCACAAAAATTGCGTGTCTGCGGACACAGACACTAGATCTATTTTTGATGTGATCGAATAAAGTGTGTTAATTTTTGTAATACTTTTCTTTCACTTCATAGGGTTGGGTGGGTACATACAAAAGAGATTAAAAAGTAAAAATAATTGGTTACCGTCAAAGTCTCATCTCTCTTCCCAACTATTGGTAGAGTTTTCCCGACTTTTCTCTTGCGAACGATGAAACCTATTTCCTTTAAGATATTCTAATAAGGTTTTATAGTATTCTGATGAACTGAAGTTCTTTGTCGGAACTTTATTGTAACAAACGAATGAAAGTGGAATTGAAATGGACTCTTATTGTGTATTCGTACATTTCATTGAGATATTGAAGTAAAATTTTGAAGGTATAACATTTTTGGAAACTTTTTCATCACACATTTGTGTTTAAGATTAGCTTATTTCCGAGACCTTCTTATGACTTAATTAGTCCGCTACGCTCGCATAATACTCGAACAGTAGATAGTGTTCTACCCACTCCCCTACCTACTATGTAGGTGTGTTCGAACATATATTATGTTATATTATTTGTATTTAAGACCAGAATCCCGCGCACCGCTATCTCGCACGCACATTTGTAAATTTTTGAAGATTTGATTGAGTTATGAATTTCAAAATAGTGGAGAGGTGAATTTGTAATTTTATTATCCTTAAAACCCGCAGATTCATACGCGTAGTATCTTCATTAAATATAGCCTATGTGTTGTTCCCGTTCATACCAAATTTTAGCTCACTTGCTTTAGTAGTTTTGGCATAATTGAGGAAAAATCATCTGTCCATTCATCTTTACGAACTTTCGGCTCTATAATATTCGTAGGAAAATTTGTTTTGACTGCAATCCAAAAACCGATGATATAACCAGATCAAGAAATACATAGAGATAAGTGGCGAATTTTGTAAGTCTAGTTTCAGACTAGCGGATTATCCGAGCGGATTTACTGCTCTTGTTTTATTTTGACAAGCCGCGAGAGACGCCTCATGCTACTGACGCTCGTTAGAAATAACCGAGCGTAAACGGCGGTATACGGGTGTTAGATTTTTGAAGTTTCGCTAGAACAGCGACGAAGACACACGGCTAGTTTACACACTAGGAGCCGGTGAGTTCAAAAGCTAGCGAGTGAGCGACTTTCGGGAATGATTGTCAACTAGCAGATTGTAAAAAAGCCGATGATACAGGGCGAGTTTACAAAATACTAGCGAACTCGCTGGCTTCTAGCGTAAAAAAAGCCGTGTGTCATCGACGCTTAGGCGGATACACATTGGGCGTTTTAAACGAGCGTTAGCAAAGCGCGCGTTTCAAAACGCTCAACCGCTCTTACCAATAATAATAATACTTTTATTTCAGACACAAGAAAAATACAATGTAGCTTAATTAGGGCCCATATGATATATACCTTAGAGATTAACATGTATATTTATAAAAAAACTTATGAATTATCGTGTCACTGGCACTGGGGCAATGACGTGCGCGCGGTGTCGCCAATCCGCCCGTATACGCGCGTGAAAAATACCGCTAGCCTGAAACCACTCTAAGGATGGTACAAGGTGATGCTGACACGGCCCTTCACGTGACTTGATCACAAAACATGATGATAGAGAGGTAATGAGATATAGGAACGTGGATCGACGACAAATTGCTTATTCGCTAGAAAATTTCACAACGTTTCCTGCTACACCGACGAATTGTTGATTTTTTCCTCAAGAGCAAAGAAAAAGGGTCATGTGAATTATCTCATATCCAGTTTCAACGGACTTCAATAAAGGAGGAGGTTCTCAACTCGGTTGTAAATTATTTTTATTTTCTGAGTTTTTGAGTAGGTAGGTTGGTACCTATACAATAAATAGTAATGTTAAATCATCAGATTATTAGTATTAGCCATAAGACATAAATAGCAAGAATAATATTGGCTCTTAGTTTTGCTGGGCTGCAAGATGCAGCATAAGCCAGCGGCCATTTATCATATATTATTCATTCATAAGTACGTTGCGCTTTTTCCATCTTTTAAAAAAAATATTCTATAGGCAAAAAAGTGCCTAACAGACCAACAAACTGACGCCACCTGAATCATCTTATATGTAGATTTATCATATGATCTATCTTTGTTATCAATAAAATTTATGGTAGTGAGCGTTTAGATTTATCTAGCCAAATAAACCCTTCATCGGTCACGTCCAGAAAATAAATAGTAGTAGATAGTAGAGTAAAGAATACAACTTACAATCATATTATCTTTCCACTACTTTTCTTGGCAGTGCGTAGGCCCCAAGACGCGGCATTCTCCATAAGCCAGCGGCCATTTATCATCTGTGCTATAAATAATTTGTGGTAGTGGGCGCTTCGACTTCCCTAACCAAATTAACCCTCCATCGGTCGCATGAAATGACTGATAATCCGCGCTCCGTTCGACTCCTCCCACGCACCGCTTACTGACCGTAAAACGGGCCATTTACAGGCGACAGTCATGTAAAGATGCTAGAACTGTCATAAAACATACAACACAAACAAAAATGGGTGCATGTGTTTCCGACGCACGACTTTCAACTTAGTAACCATAGCAATGGGTACAAAGTGAGAGGTGCGCGAGGTACGTTGCGCAGAAAAAGGTAACGCTTTTGAGGTAACGCTTGCATAAATTTCACTTCTCATAAAATATTCATCCCCATATAAAAACGATTCTTAGGGAGTAAACTCCAAAAATGTTAATCACTTTGCTTTAAATTGGTGTGCTATGATTGCTACGAGCCTGCTACGATTCCTCACCCTATAAATTAACTTGTGATGATTGTAATGCTGTTTATGTAGGTCAAACGGGTCGTAGTTTTCATACAAGATACAAAGAACATGTTTCAGCGTATAGAAATAACTGTCCAGAAAAATCACATTTTGCAAAGCACTTAATAGACACTGGTCATTCTTTAAACGGTAACAATACTTTTAATATATTACATACATGTGAAAAAGGTTTTAGGTTAAATATTTTGGAGTGTTTAGAAATTTTAAAACACAATACAACAAATATTACGCTGTTGAATGATTTAAATACGAGTATTCCAAGGTCTTCTTTGTTGAGGATTTTTGTGACGTCGGATCATACGACAAGCGACTCATCGCCACAACGGGTATAAATACGGGTCGGGCAACGTTGTTTATTCACTCTCGTTTCGGACTTCGGCGAGTCCACACCTCCTGATGATGCCTCGTGTAGAGGCGAAACACGTGTCCTATCTTTAAACTTTGAAATTAAGCGGATTTATTACTAAATATATTTATATAATTTGTTGTTATTTATGGATTTCCGCAAAGTAACGGCTGAATCAATCAATTATCTGTCACTTAGTACTTCATGACTGCTACGTGTTGCTACGCTTCCGTAACTTAGCGGAATATTATATGACTGCTACGAGCCTGCTACGTTTTATTAAACAACGAAACGAAAAAATCTATGTATGCATCCCACGTTCTCGCAACGGTGAAGGAAAACATCGTGAGAAAACCGGCATGTCGTAGAACTTAAAAGTTCGAAAACATGTGTCGAGTGCACGAAAGGAGCCTCTTCGAGGCGCACTTGAAATCCTTTCACCACACTGGTTCGAAAGAACTAGTGACACGAAGAAGAAGCTGTCTAGCCAATAAAACGCCCTGTTTTTATAACCCGAAATGCCAAACAATATAGTTACAATTCACTACCGGTAAATGTCATTTTATTACCACCTTTATCGCGCTGAACTTTGTCTCATTCCGCGCGACTAGGTCCGTGACGTCACGATGCTTACGACATCAATAAATCAAAATGCGGGCACTAGTTCGCGGATGAATTATGGGCTTACAGAATGCCAGATATTGGCTGTGGCACATTTCCTTAAGCCTTTGTAAGGGATCGATACGCCTTTTGAAAAGAGCAGGTTGTCTGATTGTTTGGTTTTATTGTTCTAATACATACAAATAAGACAATAATATAAATTGTCGTTTTTGTTAAAAAACACACAAAATCTCTCTTAATCTTCAATCACTAATTCCATAATAAATATGCGTGAACTTAACTGAAACTAATTGACATAAAAAAACATACTTATCTTTTTCTAGTTAGGTAACAAAAGTATTGTAGTTACTTATTTTTTTTTTTGTGTTTTTTTTTTGTATTATTGATCTCCATATTAGTTGAAAAAGTACGAAAAAAAATACATTTTACAACGTGGTTATAGTACATTACTGCAGCGGCCGCCATAACAGGCATTTATGTACAAACGTGATAATGTGTGCCGTGTTACCGCCGAGACTCTCATATGTAGATACTCGTACATAATATCAACAAATTATATCAATATATTTAGTAATAAATCCGCTTAATTTCTAAACAAAGGTTTTAATTAACTTAACTTTAGTTCAGGTAAACCAAAGAGTCAAAAAAAAAGGTTTGTTTAGAAATTAAGCGGATTAGTTACTAAATATATTTATATAATTTGTTGATATTTATGGATTTCCGCAAAGTAACGCCTGAATCAATCAATTAACTCGTACATAAAGCCATCAATGCCTGGTCACAGCCAAGGCTTGTATCGAAGGTTTTTTTTTCAATAAATGCGCGGAAATTCATAGTTTCAAACTGAGTAGAGTATAACGTAGTAGTCTTTTAATTTTGGAGGCAACCAGTTTTTATTACAGATCTTGTTTTTGAATCAGGAGGCGCTTAAATAATTTCCTTACATAAATTTACTACGTTGAACTTATTTTTACAAGTTAAATAAATCTACGAGTATTTATATAAACATCCAGAATCTATGATAAACAAAATTGTTTTTTACACGCAAATATATTTCATTAAGCAACAAAAAAGTCTGTGCAAAAAAAATCTTGGTGGCTAGTCTATATATAAGTAGAAAGTATTTTCCATTTTTATACAATCGATCTTACACAAAAAAGGTTCTCAAAATAAAATTCAAATTTCCATGAAAAAGGGCCTATTTTCTCTTTATTAGATTTCTTGACATCTAAGGTATTCTATGAAAATAATGGCGATGGCTAAAATAATACTAAATAAACTTCTTCAAAGCCCTCAAAATAAGTTGCTTTCATTGTGCACAACAAGGTAAATCTTTTCTGACCTTTTACCGTGTGAATGATAACTGGCGTAATCCTAGTTTTGGCAAACTTAATTGAAATCTTTGAGGACGGGTTATAATTAAACCTGGGCTTAACCCGGGTACAAAGGCTCTGTTTGTCATCGTGCGAGTAGATTGTGTATGATTGATGAGACTTATTTGAATAATAGACGCGATTGGATAAACTTCCAGATGAGTTTAAATAATTTTATGTGATTTGATAATTTTATCTAAGGACGGGACAATGTTAAGTCTGGTTTTAACACGACCAGTACAAATTCATGGGCTCGGTTTTTCATCTTGCGAGTAGATTGTGTATTATTGATGAGAAGAAGACTCATTTATATAAAATACGCGATTAGAGTAAACTTCCAGATGATTCTAGATAATTTTATGATATTTATTTTTTTTCATTGAGGACGGGTTATAAAATTAAACTTGGGTTAAACCCGGGTACAAAGGTTTCAGTTTGTCATCATGCGAGCAGATTGTGTACGTATTGATGTGTCTCATTTGAACAATAGACGCGATTGACGATTTTTAATTACTTATTTTGTGTAATAATGTATGAGTGATGTAAATCTTGGGTGCTTTAGATAAAAATGTAAGCTCACACTTTTTTCCTTTTCTAATTTTATCTAAATCGGCTCAGTAGTTTTCATCCACTCTTACTATCCATTTTTACCAACTTGCGGATAAAATAATAAGGTAGAACTCCGATGTCGTAGGTTCATTCCCGCTTAATGACAAGCACTTGTGTTATGAACATTGCGGTGTGTATGGGTGTGTATGGTGTAAGAGTTTCTATGGTATTTACAAAAAAAAAGTATTAAAGTATAGTAGTAAACTAGGTTATTTGAAAGCGAAATAAGTTTTTAGCATTTTCAATTCAGCCCAAAATATTTTAAATCCATTAAGTAAGTTCGTAAAATTTAATCGGATTCACTTAATTAAATCCACTGAAACTTGAACCTCCATTGAACTTTGATATAAAAGTTTGATTGCTCCACAAAAGTTTTTAATCTGATTTTCAGCATTTACCGCTGAATTTGGTGCAAAATTTTATAAGATGAGTCTTTATTTCAGGTTAAGTAGGTACTGATCAAGTAGGTACTTACCGCGTAGGGCTTACTAATATTAAAAATGCAAAGGTTTGTTAGCATAAATAGTTGGATATCAGCTGTTACTCTACGACCTTTAATCGACTAAAAGTGAAGCCACACTGCTCTGTTGAGTTGCCTTGCGTTGCAGTATTCTACCAATGGCCAAATGTCAGTACAAAACTGCAACACAACGCAACGCAATGAAGCAGTGTGAGATAACTTGGTATAGGATTAATGGTATAGGTAAAGTTTTTACCCTGGGACGGGCCTCACAGCAACGTGCGTGAGGTACACTGGTACGATATTGTGGGGTCCCTCTAATGTGCAGAGGTTGGATACTATAGAGTTTAGTCAGTAGGAGTCTGACATACCCTCTCCGCCCTTCCCCGGGCGGGAGGTTTCCAATAGGATTTCCCATGTAAAAAAGGTAGGTGTAGTTTATAACCTGGAAAAATCATATATTATCTTTTATCCCGATACCACAATAACGGGGACAGCAGCTTACTAGCTGCTAAATTCAATAAGATTCTCGAATAGCAACCTCGAACTGGACGACCGTAGAGAGAAATTTCAAGATATTTTTCAAGAGCAGAGTGGCGCAGTGGAAGCGTGCTGGGCCCATAACCCAGAGGTCCGTGGATCGAAACCACGCTCTGCTAGCTTTTTGGTATTTTATTAAGCTATAACTCTAGAAATCACGACTCCCCCCTCAAATCTGATTTTCTGTGTAAGTATTACTATGTTCTGGTTTGAAGTGCACTCTAGCTACTAACCATAGCTAGTATAGTAGTGTTGTAGTAGTAGTTGAAGAACCGACAACCGCTGGAGCAGGCGGGTTCTTGAGTGGAGACCGCGTATCGGCAAACGTAGTGTAGGGCGCCCTCCGGCCAGGTGGAGCGACGACCTACGAAAGGCAGCCGGTAAAAAGTGGATGCGGAGAGCCGAAGACCGGGCTCAGTGGCGCGTTATGGGAGAGGCCTACGTCCAGCAGTGGACTAAAGTGGGCTGATGATGATGATGTAGCAAGTAAAATTATTGGGCTTTCGATAATGACCATTAAAATGTCACAATGTGTACGAGCGCTTTAGCAGTGTTTCAACGGCCTATAGAAATCAAAGTTCTGTGTAGCACTTTTCTAGTCATGAGCAAGCGTGATCTCTTACCATCAGGAGAACACCTAGCTTGCCACTTTTTACATTAAAAAAATACACATTGGAGGGGCGTGGTTACTTAGACTGCGTAAATCTCGAGAGTAGAGATCTACTCGAAAGTAGAGATCTAATTATCTCTACTTTCGAGATTCACGCATAATTTTCTTCAGCCACAATAGCTACGTCACAAGTAAACATTCGATTCTGGCTTTCATTTCCTGGAAATAAAAGAGCGGCGGCATCAGATTATACTTGTGATTTTTTTCGTCCATTTCCCATCAAAATGGCGAGTTAATTGTATTTCGTTTCTTTGTTATGGTTTTGTCAGAAATGTTATTACGAAGGTTATTTTAGAGATAGGTGAGACTCTGTTCCGGTTTGAAGGGAATTGTAGCTAGTGACATTACTGGGCTTTCGAAACTGACCGTCAAAGTGTCTCAGTTTGTGTCTAAACTTTGTAAAACAATACATTTATTTATAAAAACCACAACATTATATTTATTTATAAAAAAAATACGACTTATTTTTTCAAGTTTTTTTTTTGCCATATTGTATTCAGTAACGGCAACTGAGTATGCGTATCTTTTTTTCTGATAATTAAATAATTACGGTGTATAAAATTCAAACCGATTGGGATGGATTTTATATTTATGAGTATAAATTAGGTAAGGTTTTATGGTACTTATAAAACAACAATATTTGTAAGAAGACCGCTTAGTCTTATGACCTTATCCTACCCAGAATGGGCAAAATTTATGAAAAAAGATCTCTTAACTAGCAGGTGAAATCGCTGGAGCTATAAGTAGTTATATAAAAAAATCCATGTTACGATCAAATCGTTTAATTCTCTGTACGATAAATCTCTTTTCACATAATTAAATTCACATAGCGCATCTATCTAAACAGTTTAAGTACATAATACATTTACTTAATTATTTAACAAACTTATTTACACAATTTACATTTTTTTCTATAAAAACATAGTAGTTGCATTGAAGTTTCTAGGAAGGTATAAAATTGAAAATCTTTATTTGATACAATAGTTAGGTTATTACTTTGATTTTTTATAATATTATTTAGCTTATTATTAAACTAATACTAACATGTTTTCATAATTTGACGCGACTCTTAAAAGTATCCCTAATTATTTACACTAATTAAGTACATTAATTTCAAATGCCAATAGGACTAATACAATTATTTTGGTAAACATTTCAACATTAAGAAGAGGAAACTAATAAATTAATTTAAAAATATACGTGTGAATTGTTTTACATTCATTTTAGTCGTAACATGCAGCGACGTATTTTTGACACCAATACCAAGCATTTTATGGATGCTAACCTATTGACTCTACCGCGAACAAATTGTAACACCTAGTTTACGATTATCATCCTTGATGACCACCATGGAACCTATTGACAATGGTTTACAATCTTAAGTCCATTTTGCTCATTGTGTAAGGAACCTTTTCGAGGCGCATTTGAAATCCTTTCACCACACTGGTTCGAAAGAACTAGTGACACAATAAGAAGAAAAATTGTGTAAGGACTAGGAGAGTTTAAATACTCGTGTCTCCATCTAGACCAAAAGTGTTGTTATAACGCTTGTATTATTTGCCACCGAGAAAGCTGTTTTATATTCAAGTATTTTTTTATTTATTTAAATAAATAAAAAAAAAGTCTTTATTGAAACCTTAATTGAAAAAATAATATTATTCAGTCCCATTGTCATTTGAAAATTATATTACAGGCGAAATAAATTACCTAATTAAGCAAAATACCTAGATAACATTTTCCGCGAAAACTAATTATGTGACTTTTACGTAAATTAACCATCAGTCTTCGTAAATTAAGTTTAGTTTATAGATTGATGAATAAATAATTAAGATTTAGGTCGCGACAGCGACGCGCTAAATAACTTATTTATGATAATAAGTTATAACAATAGATTAGCTAGATTAATACCCAAATTATTATATTGTATTACATCGCGGATGTACAGTCAGCCGGACAGACATGTATACACTCCCAAGCTTTCACATTTATATTACTTTTAATTTTGCAAAGAAAAGTGCACGCAAGCAATTTCAAATTAATGTCTCTTCATTACTCTAACTAATATTATTTTATTAATCTTCCTTGTCAGAATTCTTGTCAGAACAAGAATGTCTTTGCAAAATTAAGAGTATAATTTATATGTGAAAGCTTGAGAGTGTATACATGTCTGTGCGGCTGACTGTACCTCTAAGGAAAATCATATCACCCACAGATTATCTATCTTACATTTTTTACTACAAAACTATTATGATTTGATTGAATTATTTTATCTTTACAAAACCGACTAATAAGCATTAAATCATTATTTTAGATTATTTCTTTTAATATAGTTATTTGATTATAACGGGTATTTATCGCGCTCACCTCGTATGTTTTTGTGTACCGACGTTTCGACTGTATTGCAACAGCCGTGGTCACGGGTTGACTGGCGTATTGGAGCTACCGTCGCGGTGAAATGAGAGAACTAGCCTCATTTTGGTCGGTAAAAATGTGATTGCAGAGTGCACGCGGAACGCTTTTAAAACACCGCTTAAGTGTCCGGATGTCGTCAGTGTGGTGTGCCGACCGAACATTTTTAACTACCAAAATGAGGGTAGTTTTCTCATTTCACCGCGACGGTAGCTCCAATACGCCAGTCAACCCGTGACCACGGCTGTTGCAATACAGTCAAAACGTCGGGACACAAAAACATATAAGGTGAGCGCGATAAATACCCGTTATAATCAAATAACTATGTGTGATAATCGCGAAAGTCTACGAAAAACTAATTCTTTAAATGACGAAAACATATTTTATTTCATTGATATAAAAAAATCTTTAATTTATGGTCTGAAAATCAAGTCATATAATCACTTCAAGAAACGGATTAACATAATATCTAACTATAATACACCTAATTCTAATTACAATCTAACAATGGCGCATATTATACTACAAGCGTACATTAAAGCTCTGGTGTGTTCAGACGAACTGAGATCTTACAGCTACGGGTCTGTTGACTGAGAGCGCGCCAAGACCGGGGTCTGAAGATGGGCGGACGCGCACCCAGGGTGCTGGCTATCTCTTATCATTACAGTACTGACACAGCAGCACCCTCTTAAAAGCCTGCCTAAACACCTTGTTGAATATCGTGTAGAATATAGGATTCACCATGGAACTCGCATACCCTAGCCACAACGCGCAGTCAAACACCCATGGAGGAATTCCTCGCTCGCATTCCGGACACAACGCTGGCACCATGTTCAGTATGAAAAATGGAGCCCACAGTACCACAAAAGTAAAAAACACCACTCCTAAAACTTTAGTCGCTTTCTGCTCAAGGCGCAGTATTCGTCCATGACGGGAAGAGTTCCTGGAAATCACACTGGACGTTCTTGAATGGTGAGGCCTTGGGGTTCGTTGAGGAGTTGCAATCACGGGCTGCTGCCGTATCGATCGCTGAGGCCGAACGTTACGGACGGGAGTGGATAGAGCCGTCCTCGCTCCACCAAAACTAGAACCTCGTCTGAACCTTCTCGCTTCATCCCAAGTGACCATAGAAGCCACACCACGACTCGAACGCCTGAAGAACGGCGTCAATTGCTCCTCCTTTACATTACCGTTTCGTGAAAATCCATTACAAGGGTTGATATCACCACCAGGGACAATGATCACTTCGGTGGTCCGCCTCGGAGGTGCTGAAGACTCTGAACCAAAGTATGGACATGTGCAAGGTGGGGGAAGTAGCAAGCCGTCTTCGGAACTTCTTGATTTTGTGGTCAAAGCAGTGGGAGCTAAAAGACCGTCGTTGCTTTCATCGTCCGAAGAACTTCTTGGTCTGTTGATGGGAGTATTAGGATCCCCTGTCGAGGATGGCCTCCTCCTGTCTTGGAGCATTGATGAAGGTGAGCTGGACGACACGCTTACCGAACCAGGCGTAAGCATCCCGCACTTTTCAGAGATGTTCGTCCTGCGAAATAGAAGCAGTTTTAGTTTTGAACGAGTATGTGGTTTCACATTCAGAGCAACATGGCTTAGGCACCCGTGAAGAAGAAGAAGAAGTATTATTTTAAGCTCCGATCGAAGCATAGTAATAATGCCAATTGTATACCCTTTCATCGGTTGTTTTGTCGCAGCAGAAGCTTCCAAACCGCGCGAAAGGCGCAACATTTCTGCTCCAAACTGGTGCAGTGCTGTCATTGCTGAAGGCGCAGGCTCGCTGTGCAACACAACACGGATATGAGGACTACACACACAGAGGCACATAGAGACACAAATAAACATACAGATAGGTATAGATTTTTCAGTCTAAAAATGCACGCGCCTCTACTATCGCTGCCATATACATGTTCTTATTTCGATTGATAGCGCGAGTGTAAAGGCGTGCATTTTTAAAATAAAAGATCTCTACATTATTATGGCCAAAGAGGGCTACAGCTTAGCTACAGAGCATTTCAGTTATTTCCTATCTAGGAATACACCAATCTACCAAATTGATTTACTTTCTCCGAATATTCTAAACATAAATTGGGACTGCATCAGACTCAAGTTTGCCTTAAGGGTTTTTTATTAGGTACCTGAATACGTTCGTAAAAGTAAACGTAAGTTTTTCTGGAATAAAGTTTGTAATATTTCTGAAATGCGTTGTAGCCTTTGCAACATATATTCAACACCAAAAACATTAATTACAGCACATTTACAAATCCATCATAGGTCAAATACCTACCAATTATTTACAACACCAAAAAGTAGCACCATTACACATAATCAAACAGGTCGTTTTTCAACCGACTCCAAAAATAATAAGGGTTTCATTCTTCATTGTTAACCTTATAAACCGTTGTTTTTTAAAAACAGATTTAGAAAAATATTTTTTTGCTCGATACGGGGCAGAAATCTGAAAGTATGTTGTGTATATCTAAAAGTATATACTTTCAGATTTCTCCCATAGAATTTTCATCAAAATCGGTTTTGTATTTAGTTCTTATATCAAATAACAAAAACCGATTTGAAAAAATTATGTCCTTGAAGTAAATGAAATTGCGTATTTTTATTGCAAACATGCTAGTAGCGCACAATAGGTACAGTTTACTACAATATCGTCATAAAAACAAACGGAATACGATTCATTTATGGCACTTCTACGGTAGTGGCGATGTACGGATTATGATACTATAAATCAATAAGTAATTAATTGATAGCAAGATAAAAATGGCCGATATGTCAAATAAATTGTTACGTAAAATGTAGAAATAGGTATGTCTAAAAAATCATAATTAATATGGTTTAATTGGGGAAATTTTGTTACAAGTGGCTTCACGATTAACCTAATTTTGATCTGATGGTACTCGTATTTGAAATCCAAGTGGTATCAATGATCATTCGCTTTATTTGAATTGCAAATGCTGAGTGCTTTTGAATTTGTGTTTCCGACATGAAATGGAACAACATAGACAAAACGAGAATAGTTGGGAAATAGAGAACCTTCAAAAATATATAAATCATCTAGTTACCAAATGATATAGACTAGATTCTAGTATACATATACTCTGCTGTTAATTTCCCTAAAATGTAAAAATATTTAATACGATATTTAGGTTCATCCTTCCATACTGTTGGAGTAATCCTATTCGATTAAATATAATGTAATGATTGAATATGCAATAAAAATACGTATGCAATAGCTACTGCTGTAGACGCTAAAATCCTTCCATATGTTTTTGTTATCTTAATAAAGTAGAAAACATGAACTAGACTCGAAAGCCAATATAAAGTATAATGCCTATAATTTGTATTAGGTTTTTTTTTTGTATTGTGGGATTTTGCGAGATCACTACTTAAACTTTACGAAAAAGGGAATATTCAGCTTTTCATTGACATCGACTGGAATATTTGCATCATCGATTGTAAAATTTACATGTTTTGTAAAAAAAATACAGCGTTAACGAGGAATAAAGTTCAGATTATTACTACAGATCAAGTCAGTAAAGTTTTTCTGAAAAGTATACCTATAGATGCATACGTAAGCTTACATACATACCTATCTTCAGAAGCAAAATAACTTCTCGTAGATAATTTGAATCTTCACGTTTGAGACATATTAAACGAATGACAGACAAATACTACGACTTTATTGAAGAAACTTACATTAAAGTTAAAATTTATGTTCATAAATAAATAGACAAAATTAGATAAATGCCTGTACTTATCGAAGTACTTATTCTCCAAATAACAATCTACTTTGACTGTTACTAATTAGAAAATAGGCAACTAGAATATAAATAGAATAAAGTATCACGGTCACGACCAAGTAGAACTATAAATATTTAATTAAGAAAAATCTATACATCACGTTACTATTTTTGGCGGTCTTTTACCTACTTTTACCTATAACTGCCATCTTTTACTTACTTTTTAACAACTGAAATATTATTAAAGAATTAAAAGACCTTGCGTGCACTTAAAAATTATTCAAGTAGAGTGTTACAGGAACATGAATATTTTTTTCAGTGGAAGGGCCTATTATGCAGCTAAAGTGCTGATTCTAATTTGTGCATATCGCGCTAAAGGCAGACTTAAAAAACTCGTAATTGAACCTTTAAGAAGTTGTAAGAAGGCTAAAGCGAAGCTATAAACTACCTACAGTGATTTTGATCACGTGAAGTTTCCTTTTCGTATCCATGGACTTATTTTTTTAATATTATAACCACGTTTTTATTACGTAACTTTCTTGTTTGTCTGTCTATCTGTCGTTCTGGGTGGAATCTGGCAACTAAAGTAGTGAGCACTTCCTGATTAGCTATCCGGCTGAAATTTTTAGGGTACCTCACAACACAACTGCATGCATCAAAAATCGCTATTTCTTGTAATAAAGCGAGATAGCGCTAAAGCATAAGTATACTAGTAGTATACTAGTAGGTACAACAAAGATTAGAGTCACGTCAAAATCACGCTTTAAACAATGCCCATTCGTATCTCTGAGTCTTTTATTTCAGAACGTGTGTATAATGACGTCGTGAACAATAAAATATTATAATTGGCACCATAAAATATAGAATATTATCATTGGTATTGGTTTGACTGCAGACCAATAAATAGTATAGAAACGGAAGTCACAGTTCTAACACGCACAAAACACGTTATGATTTATCATTTTTTTCCTACTGATAATAATAATCGAGTGCCAATAGTAATCACAATCAGTATCGTTCAAATATTAGTTAGATAACCAATGAGACATTTCTGCAAAATTATTAAAGCAACATAATGTGGTTTAAAGTTAATATCTTTATACTGTGTCTGTTAACCGGTGATTGTGCCAGAATTCTGGGGGTATACCCAACTCCATCCATCAGCCATCAAGTGGTCTTCAGAGCTCTTACCCTGGAACTGGTAAAGCGAGGTCATGAACTTGTGGTGATAACACCGGACCCTGCTTTTCGGAATAAAAAGGCCCCTGAGAATATCACAGAAATTGATTTAAGAAAGTCCTATGAGCTTCTAGAGAGTTTATTATTCAAAGATGTGAATAACATTATGGAGAAAGGTGTTATAGTGAATTTACTTTCATTATTAAAGGTAGACCCAAGAGCGATGATGGGGTTGAGTTTAGAAATTTTCAATTATCCAGAAGTGAAAAACTTGATAAACGATAGAAGTCAAAAATTTGACTTAGTGATTGCAGAAGGTCTATCATATTCGCCGTTGATATTCAGTAAACTTTTTGACACTCCAGCTATATTGTTTTCTTCTTTCTATGGGTCACCGGATAATCTCCATGCGGTTGGAGCATTGACCAGACATCCATATTTACACCCGACTTACTATAGAAACAGATTTAGAGATTTGAGCTTCTTCGAAAGAATTGAAGAATTGAAAAATGAATGGGATGTATATCAGTTCGAATTGACCATAGAGCGAATAGAGAATGACTTTCTGAAATCTGAATTTGGCGCTGATGCTCCTACAGTAAGAGATTTGAAAGACAATGTGGAACTTTTATTTGTGAACAGCCATCCTATCTTCGATGGTAATAGACCTGTACCCCCAGGCGTTGTTTATTTAGGAGCACTCCATTTACAACCAGTAAAAGAATTACCCCAGGTATGTAATGTGTACTACGTATGTTTTTTTCGATATCACCTAAAAAACTTATGGTAAACAAAAAAAATATACTTTTAGGAACTGAAATCCTACCTAGACAATTCTTCACGTGGCGTAATCTATGTCAGTTTGGGAACGAATGTGCGACCCTCAATGATGGACGAAGATCTCTTAGATGCATTCTTGGATGCATTTGAGGCGCTACCCTTCGACATAATGTGGAAGTTTGATGGGGACAACTTGAAGAGGAAACCAGATAATGTGAGGATACAGAAATGGTTTCCTCAACGTGACTTATTAGGTAACTAATTTGAGGACTAATAAAATAACAAAACTGCGACTAACTCTAGAAGTTTTTGATGATAGGATTATCTCATATTTTGATTTAATGGAGCAATTTTTAAATATAATATGTAGCATTAGCGGTGGTGAAGCTTGCCTTGCCGTAACACAGTTTTAACAAGCACAGACTATAATTTAAAAATTCTACCTACAATAATTTATATGTCCTGATCATAATTTAGTTATCTCTAATCTAAAATGCTACCTACGTATGAAACAATTTATGTATCCGATCTTCTTTATTGATATACTTATCAATAGATAAGTCCATTTCTTTGTTATGACTAGTTAATATTACTAATATCACAGAGTACTAAGATATACACAACTAATACTTAATAAAGGCGTTGAAAATCAATTAATCTTTATTTGTGTTTATATTTATAAGTAGATATAATTTCTGTTAATGTTTTCGCAGGTCATCCGAATGTGAAACTTTTCGTGACACAAGGTGGTCTTCAATCTACGGATGAAGCGATCGACGCTGGTCTCCCTATGGTTGGGATTCCGTTCCTAGGAGACCAGTGGTTCAATGTAAACAAATATGTTGAACTAGGTATTGGTGTGGAAGTGGACGCTAGGACGATGGTGGCTGAGGATCTTGTGAAAGCAGCTGAGAAAGTTATTGGAGATGACAGGTAACAAGTGGATGTTGATTAGTTAATGCTTCACAGGGAATCCTAGTGCAAAATTGAAATCGTTATACTACTAATTATAAGTAGGTATATAACTAGCTGACGCCCGCAACTTCGTTTGCATTATGAATTAACAAAATCCCTTTCTTAGTACGCGCTTACACTTCATAAAGAAAATACCCTCTAAATTTAAAGTCTCTGCGATCTGTGGTTTGGCCTGTGCGTTATCTGTCAGTCACTACTGACTAAGCCTTTTATATATATTTATCAGGTTTTTTACGATTTGTATATTATTTTTATGGAAATGTCATTATTAACGGTAATGGTTATAGTAAAATATTGGGACTGGTCACAGTCGTTCAAATTACTCAACTGAAGCAAGATTTATTTAGAAAAAGTACAAATATTAAGTACAATTTTCTTCATTATCTCCGTGGTTATCATTAGTTGTATTTTCCTTGAAATCATTTCAAATGGACTATAATTTTCAACAGGTATCGACAAAACATCATCAAGCTGCGTTCGGAGATGCGTGACCAGCCGATGACACCTCTGGACCGAGCAGTGTGGTGGACGGAGTATGTGCTCAGACACGGTCACTCCAAACGTCTACTTGCTCCATCAGCTCTTATGTCCTGGAGTGAATACTTCGCGGCTGATATAGTTATTTTCCTAGCTTTAGTCTGTATTGTAGGAACAGCGATCGTTGTTCTACTATTGTACTGTATTATTCGGATAGCTTTGTATGCGAAAAGGAGGGTGAAGATAAAACAATCCTAGATGCTTACATAATTTAGTAGATATTTTTTTTTGTTATTATAGAAAGTTTTTTTTAAAACATTCACACACTCACACCCCTGCACTAGGATTCCCTGTGTCGCAGGTGGCATGGACACATACAACACATCACAACATCCAAGACCCGAGAACAAACATTTGTGTTCGTCACCAATATTTGCCCCGGCCGGGGATCGAACCCGGAACACCAAGCTTCGTAGGCGGGTCACTACCAACTAAGCCACGGTGTCGTCGAAAGTTTGGTAAGATTGATGCATGAAAATTGAAGAAAATCGTCTTTAGAAAATTTGCTCAGTCTACAGTCTACACAGAGTACCATACTAGAATACTACCACCGATATCATTTGGACTGTTCTAGTGACGGTAAATTCGACTGGAAAGTCACAGGGAAGCAAAATACGTAATTTCGTTTACTTTGATGACATTTTTTTTTAATTAGTTCGATTTTAAAACTAAACTATCTAACCGTTTTTGATGAATTTTTATGGGATCAATCCTAAGGGATATTCTATTCTTCAAATCGGTTTATAAACGACAAAGTTCTTAGTTAACAAATATATTTTATTTAAAGTCGGTTGATCAAATAGTTTATGTGTTGACTAAATTTGGTGTTGGTAAGGTATATCTGTAGAAGGGTTATTATAGTTTAAATTACAGAGGATAGGAATTAAGGAAGAGACACTCACATGCCAAGACACCATCAAACAATCCATAAACAAACAATATGAAGCAAAGCACAATTATCATCTATCTATACACTTTTAACCTTTGTTTTAAATTATGGGCATTTCAAAAGCACATAGTTAAACAAAACTTCATATTCTAACATTGATCAAAATATTGGCACATACTGGCTTGAATTTGTAGTCAAACACATGTTTCGATTCGGAATATTTATGATATGAGAATTTTTATGACTTGTTTGTCAATTCATGAGGTTCTGGCTTCAAAAGGCTCTAAGTCTAGCTAAGCTTTTTAATGCTTGAATCTCTCTGAAATTTTAGTCAATGATATAAAAAAAAAACTTTTTCGTTTTACACAATAATCAAACAAAACTTCATTATTCTGAAACAACATTGACCGTACTGGCACATACTGACTTGAATTTGTATTCAAACTCATGTTTCGATTCAGAATATGATATGAGATTTTTTATGACATGTAAGTTAATCCATGAGGTTCTGGTTTCAAACGGCTCTATATCTAGCTAAGGCCGGCCTTTCTTCTACCCTGACGTCGGTCATGGACATCGGTCGAGCGTAAAAATATAAACGGTGTACTATGTGGCACCATACTGCGACGCTGAAGTCAGCGGCAATTAATCCACCGCAACCGACGTCAGCGTAGGAGGAATGCAGGCCTATGCCTTTTGAAGGCTGAACCTCTTTTACATGATAATTATAGTTAATGAAAAAAAAATGTTTTTAATAATTATGCAAAACAACACAAACTTAATATAGCCGATACTCTACCTTGAGTCCTGTATCCAGAGATCCCTAGTATCTATGGGTGGCAGCTCAGTCTCTGTAGAGGCAGCTGAGTGCTGCGGAGTTCCACTGCGAGGTCCGAGGAACCGTCGCCAAGTTGCGCGACGACCTGCTACCAAAGGACGTCCATTGAATTTTGCACACAATAATTTTAACAGGTGAAATCACATTCGGTCACACAGTCATATAATTTTTTTTTTTTTTTAAAGGAATTCGAAAAAAAAAGCTGCCGAATTTCTGCTCGATCCGTTCACTCGTTTTTTTAATGAAAAAAGTGTGGAGTCGATGTAAGTGCTATTGATCGTAAGAAATCACGCCTGCCCTTGACCAGAACAGTGATACAAAGGACTTTGATTCACATGCAACACTGCTATGGCACTCATTTTGATGGTAAGCCTCGAAAGCTCAGTAATTTCAATAGCTCTAGTAACCTTTAAACCAGAACATACATGCACATTACTACTTTGTGGCAGAATATATTGTATTGCGTTGGTACCTGGAATCCTGCAGGGACGCCTCCCAAAGATAAAAGTAGCCTTGCAATTGACCAACAAACATCCATTTATCTATCCATCCATCCTCACCTCATAAGGTACTTAGTACGTGTATTTAAAATGATGTGTGAAGTAAATCACGTATCTAAGATCATTAGTGTTATAAAAGGCTTGGACCTGACTGACTGACAGATTACGTACAGGCAAAACCATTGAACGTAGAGACTTCACACTTAGAGGATGTGTTCGTCAAGAGTTGAAAGTAAAAATGGAATTTTGAAAATTCGCTACGCAAAACCAAGTTTAAATAAAATTGGTTACGGTCATTGTACTAATTTGGCTTTGGTACGACGTCTTAGCAGCCCCAAATTATTGACAAGGAAAATCATCAGGGTAAGAAAATCCCCATTTATCCCAAAGTCGCGGTTAATGCTTAGTTAGTGGAGGTTACGAGAGTCCTAATAATCATCAATTTAGGAGTTAACTAGTTGACACCCGCAACTTCGTTTTCGTTTGGAATTAACAAAATGCCTTTCTTAGTACATTCAGCTGCACATACATGTATACACTCCCAAGCCTTAACATTTATGATAATTGATTGATTCAGGCGTTACTTTGCGGAAATCCATAAATATCAACAAATTATATAAATATATTTAGTAATAAATCCGCTTAACGAAAGCCGCCGAAACGAACGCCGAAGTTCGAAACGAGAGCTCTCGTTTCGAACTTCGGCGAGTCCACACCTCCTGATGATGCCTCGTGTAGAGGCGAAACACGTGTCGTATCTTCAAACTTTGGTTTTCTGTTCGTTGACTCTTTGGTTTAGTTGAACTAAAGTTAAGTTAATTAAAACCTTTGTTTAGAAATTAAGCGGATTTATTACTAAATATATTTATATAATTTGTTGATACTTAACATTTATATTTTACTCATAATTTTGCAAAGACATTCTTCTTCCGACAATAATTCCGACCAGTAAGGTGACTATATTAAGTCTGTGCAGCTGACTGTACGTTCATACACTGCTTGAAGAATATTCCCTCAAAATTAGAAGTTTCGCTAAAAAAGCTATGAGGTTATATCTAAGGGATAGCTAAATTATATATTATTTTTGTTTTTGTCACCTTTGTGATTTTTAATGGTTTTTCGTTGACACCTTTGTGATTTTTAATGGTTTTTCGCTGTCACCTTTGGGATTTTTAATGGTTTTTCGTTACTAACACGTTGAACTCTCTAATACCGGTCAAGTGAGTAAAACACGTGTAAGGATTACGTAAACGAAAATGTACCTGCGACAAAGTATCGGAACTCAACTTCTAATCCTAAGCATAAGATTTCTTAAGCCGACACGGGCCCAAATGGACACAAAAAAGGAACTCGTAAAGGCTAGTCTCTACTGAGATGTAGAGAAGCTTATTTTGATAAAGATCCAAATTAATTTAAATTATTAAACTGCTTTTACGTCGATGATAATAGATTGGTAACCTGATTGCATTGCGTGATTACAATGACAAGTTATTTTTATATCTTCAAAAATATAGGTACGCGCGAGCGAGAGAGCCAATCAGGGGTATTTACTATTCGTAACGTAAATTACTAAAAATAAGTAGAACTTGTACATAACAAAAACAAACCTGTTATACCTACACATAAAATCAACAGAATTCACCCAGAATTGCGAAACGGAATTAATAATAATTGTTCATTTGATGAAATAATTATTTAAATAAAAAAAAACTATTTTTAGTTTGTTTATTATATTAAGGTGTATAAAATTGAGACAGTATTCATTTGAGTTGGCTAGTTGTATATTAGGTATAATGTAAAGTTAGTAGTTTGTTCTGTAAATAAATATTTAACTAAGTTTTTGCTTAATTTTGCTGGACATCGGCCCTAGAGATTGAATAGATCGCCGAAGCGTCCCTTGCTGCTCTAGGATTATCCTGTGTGATTCTTCTGAACTTCTAGCGAATGTCAAATGGAATAGTAATCGGAGGCCCAAGTAATAGGCCTAATCTAAGTTATTGGACCCTTCAAGCTTTCAGAAAATAACTAAACAAATATAGGGTAATACTGTTTTTTCTTCATTCGCAACGGTACAGTATTTTTAGCGTGATTATGGAACAAACATCCATTCATAAGTCATAGGTACAGCTAAGAAAATAACACATTTCAACACAGATTCATAAACTTTCGTCTTTATAATATTAGTAGGATATACATATTTATGATAGCATATCTTCCAAAGTACATTAATTTGATTTTGATAAGAAATAAACCCTTTCCATTCTCTTAGACTTTATGTTTTTAAATTGCATAGAATCCATCCGTTCCCCTTTTGGTAACGGGGGGACAGATATAACTTTTTTGGCCCATCTGTCACCCTAGGGGGACAGCATCAAAACTGTAATAAAAAAATAAATAGTTCAAACCAAATTTAATTACACACAAAAACATACGAGGTGAGCGCGATAAATACCCGTTATAATCAAATAACAAATTTAATTACATTTCACATGAAGGAAAACTTAAAACCAACTTGCTTTTAATTCAATTTGATTCATTTATTACTAAGTATCCGCAAATATTGGACGAGTCAAGATAAGTTGGTCCACTTTGAAATATGAAACGAGGGCTTTCAGCGGATTAATATATAAAGGGGTACAGGGGTGGGTACAGTCGCCAGAACAAAGGTTAGCAGCAAATAGGTACTTTCCACATGAAATAAAACTTAAAACCAACTTCCTCATAATTTGATTCGTATCATTGAATAGAGAGTATCCACAAATATTGTACGATTCAAGATAAGTTGGTTCACTTTGAAATATGAAACGACGGCTTTCAGCGGATTAATATCTAAAGGGGCACAGTACAGGGGTGGGTACAGTCGCCTGAACAAAGGCTAGCAGCAAATACATTTCACATGAAAGAAAACCTTAAAACCAACTTGCTCATAATTCGATTCGATTCATTGAGTAAGTATCCGCCAATATTGGACAAGTCAAAATAAGTTGGTTCACTTTGAAATATGAAACGACGGCAGATTAATATGTACAGGGGTACAGAGGTAGGTACAGTCGCCTGAACAAAGGCTAGCAGCAAACAAGCCACCGACCGATCACAGGCAATGACCAGTGTTTTTTTTTTCATATGGAGTTTATATGCAGTTGGTCGCAGATGGCCGTTACAGCGACATGGACTCAGGCGGGTAACTGTAACGTGTAAGTGCTGTTTCAGACTAGCGTATTTTTCGTGCGTAGACAGGTGGATTGGTACCCTGAAACTTCAAAAGTCGAACGCGCGTATACATGCGTAAACCGGCGTTTTAACTCGGTTTTTTCTAGCGAGTGTCAGTGGCATGAGGCGTCTCTCTTGTCGGGCGTACAAGCGCTGCAAAAAAAAAACTCGTGCGACGAATAACATCAGCAAAGTCCGACCACAAGGTCCCAAATTTTTAAAATAATGTCACAATGTTAAGTTTAAGGCCAATCCTCAAATCCGAATTCCATACAAAATATATATATCGGACAAATACTCAAAAAGTACGCCGTATTATAGTAATTTCTTCACACTATTCGTTTCGTCCATGTTTTTTGATTGCGTGGACAAAAAAAGTAAAAGGTTTCATATTTTAATTTAGATTTTATGCGTGTTTTAAAATTAACCCTACTAACTTAAAAACCGTATAAAATCTAAATTAAACTATGAAACCTTTCTCTTTTTTTGTTCACGAAATCAAAAAACATGGACGAAACGAATAGTGTGAAGAAATTACTATAATACGGCGTACTTTTTGAGTATTTGTCCGAATCATTTTGTATGGAATTCGGATTTGAGAATTCCCCTTAATGTAAATGTACACATTGAAAACTAGGTACGTTATCACATCAATGATGTTCACTAGATTTATTTATTTTGCATTTTTATGGCACCCGTGGATAATATTGTTTATGAGTGTTTATTTGAATAAAATTTAGCTCATTTTCTATTATTCTAGTCTAGGGGAGTGAAGACAATTTATTGCAGATGACTGTACTAGCGTTGACAGTCTGTGTATGAAATTGAAAGTTCTTTGAATACATCTCCAGTTTTTATGTTGATATGCAGATGGTGTACGTAATTCAATTTGAGGATACCTGGTATATATACCATATATACCAGGTATATACCAAGGTATTTGATAAAAAGAAAATGTGATTGTTTATAAGTCACGTTACCTTAGAAACAATTTTCTATATAATCAAGGTTTTACAAAAACTTAGACATAGGACGATTCAAGTGACCGTAGGCACCACTGACTAGTCACAAGGAATACTGTGCACAATACGCAATTTGTTTTACTTCGACGCCATATTTTTTTCAGTTATTTTGATGAAATTTCTATGTGACCAATCTCAAAGTATATCCTCTCAAACCTTTTTAAATCGGTTTATAAACAAAAAAATTCTGAGGTAACAAACATAAAAAAACCCCTCCTTTTTTTGAAGTCGTTTGAAAAAGGGAAGTAGGTAATGTTTTACGAACCTTGTACCAAACCAAGGGGATTGGAAAAGCCTAAAGATAAACCTTTAATCTCTTATTGGATAACGTCAATATTTATTTAATCTTGTTTTATACCATAAAGTATTGGAAGCAATATTATATCCGTTATTCAGAGAAATACAGGATCCAGATTGGAAATTGCCACTTCGTCCTTCAAAGGCGACAGGTAACTTGGAGGGAATTAGGTAGGTACATGTTTGCTTAAACATTTTCAAAGGAATTATTGGAATCGTATTACGAAGGTTCTATTACAATTTATTGATGCCTTTCGATTCCGACAAGTTTCTGAAATTGGATAACATAGCTTTTGACGAATTTATGGAGATATTTTTACCAGTAGCATATCAGCAATAAGCCTTATAATATGTACTAACAAAATATGGTGTAATACCGAAATAAACGATTTGAATTGAATATCATTTTTTTTCGAGGCCAATCTAAAAAAGCCAACCGTACAGATAGTTTTCTGTTTTGTTTTTCTCCTGATTATAACAGATCACGCCTGCGCATAACCAATAGTGATGCACATGACTTTGATTTTGGTCGCACAAATGTTTGTCCTGAAGCAGAAATTGAACATGCGACACCGTGGCGTGGCAGCCAACACACTTGCGATTCTACTATCCATGTCATCAAGTGGTTTTACTCTACATACTCACCTACAAAGACAATCCTTTTTTTGTATTTTTAAAGCTCTAGAAAGTCAAGAAATAGAAAAGGCATACATATATTTGATTTAAATAGTTAATAACCACAGAACTCCAAACATAAAAAATAATTCTGCTAGCCCACCCTTCACCGTACAAAAAGGAGTCAAGCAGGGTGACCCACTCTCTCCCATTCTATTTACAAGCGCCCTCGAAGAAATCACTATAGTTTAATCATAAGATAAGACACTCCTAAACATAATTATTTCAACTGTGATACATACTTATAGGTGTAGCCTGCAGCCATCCAGGAGCCCATCCAGCCCCGAGCCCTTTCCTCTGCCGCGCCAGGAGTTGAACAGTCAGCGCGTACGTCAGCAGCATCACGCCGAGAGGAATGTAGAAGGAGACAATCGACCCTATTGCTTTGTAGATAGGGTCTGGTATGTTGCAGATGCCGTCGATCAGAACCGATTCTGCATTCTGTTGGAGAAATATTCATTTTTATGATTTTGTGTACAAAATGTTCGTTATAGACCGTAGTAACCGTTTGTAGGATACATCATGAATGAAAGATTTTGGGTTCTATAGATGTGTGAGATCCTACTGACACGGTATGTGAGGCGTATAATTTAAATATATGAAGTTTTCAAGATTTTTTTGTCTTACAATAGAACTGTCTGAAAGAAAGAAAGAAAATGGTTTATTGGCATCATAACGTTAACAATATATGATTGGAAAAAACACGACACGGTAGGTGGGGTAACAGGTTCAATTCCCGCAGTGGATGAAAATTTTGAAAACAAAAGTAAAAAAAATGGTCTGAAGCGTGGGTTATCGGTAATACCTAGATCATAATTATCAAGCTATAGAATCCGCCTTTAATCTTTAACATTGGATCCTATTTTCGACTTTTCAGGGAGATTTCTTTGTGATTCGAGTTTGATAGCAATGAGTAGGTATATCAGGATTTAATAATTTCTTCGCAAGATCGCCATGTTTTAGAAAATGTAGTAGGCATAACATAGGTTTATGCTAACCTACATAATGTAACCCTGTGAAGACCGCGTCTAGGCAAGCGCAGGTCGACCTTTGGCCAGATGAAGCGATGATTTGCACAGGCAGAAGGTGGATGAGAAGAGCCGAAAATCAGGCTCAGTGGCGAGCCTTGGAAGAGACCTACGTCCAGCAGTGGACTGCAGCTGTAGGTTGATGATGATGATGATGTTACTCTTCACTATATTTTCTAAAGAAATGTTTATTAGTAAAATATTCAGAGAACGCCTTTTGTTCCGTTTAAATATGCTTTATATCTCAATTTTCTAGATGGAAATCGCGTTTCTTATTTTATAACAACGCAATTTATGCATGAAAAATATACTGCATAATTCATAAACCACTCATTTATAAAGCAACAAGTTTGTAAATCAGTTGTCTACTTTTACATAACTACCTAATAAATCAAATCATAAATTATATTATGCTTAGTTAACCGAATAATACCGCTCAGTATTCATTTTGGTACAATTACTCGTATATTGTATCAGTAGTGTGTATGACTAGTTTCATGCTAACGACAGAGGAATATTATTGAATGGTTATTCATTGTACAATATTTATTACATTGAACAATGTGTAGGATCAACTAATTTCATCCCGCGGCTCTGCTTGCACTGGACAAGAATTTATGTAAAAAAAGTTTACCACATTTTTATCTATTGATCTTGCACATGCTGCATAACTGAAGCAAATAGTGTGAAGAATGATACAGTCAGCTTCAAAAGCTTCGATGACCACATTCAGATTTTTAAATCGGTCTACATCATTTATTATGCCTAAATCGCTCAACATGACAAGCTATTATAAGTTAATTATTGAATGAATATCATCAAAGTTCGAAATTAACTGTACACCATATTGTAAAAAACATAATTATGGTTTGTATTTTATTTACATTACTTTGGATTAATAAAACATTTATACTTCAGGTTACGTCGTCGTCATTTCAATCAAAACCGCTAATAACCCTTGAGCGACCTCGGCAAAGGCCTGCAAAGCCAGCAACAGATGTATAAGCCTGGAACAATCAATTCAAAGGGAACGATGATTTAAATTAAATTAATCGTATTGCGAGGCGCGTCGATAACGACCCTTTGTTGCTGGTAGTTAAACGTCAGACTGTGTCAAAGTGGGGTATTTTGTGACTGGAAGACTTACTAGCAGACTAGCAGTTTCAGTCTAGTGTATTTAACCGCTCTTACATTCATAAGAGCTCATTCGTACGCGTTTTTTAACGCGCGTGAAAAAATCGCTCGAGCGAATGAGCTCTACGCGAGTATATGGACCTAAAACCTAAAGATAAGAAGAAAGTTGTTTTTTTTTAAGTGGATACTTTTTGTCTGCAAGATTTTATAGGCACACAGTTCAAATCGATCGAATAGATACTTACACGAGTTCTTCGGATATACCGGGGTATCTAATGCGAAGAGGTCAGCCACCATAGGGTTTTAGTCGGTTAGAGTCCGACATAACCCGTCCGCCCGTATGAGATCACGCCTGCCCATGGTCAGAACAGGGCTACACAGGACATAGTCAGGACAATTCTTTATAGTGCTCGTCCACTTTATAAATAGAGACACGTCGGATTGTGGCGACGTTTACGAATTTTCTGGTTGAAGTATGAAACATTTCTAAAATAGTTTAGGATGCTATAGAAAGTATTTTGATCAAACCATATGAACGTATTATGTGTAGGTAGTACATATTTTAGGGACTTGTACAATATAAAATTAAACTCTACGCTGACAATTTTTTTTTAATTGTGATTTTTGCTGATTATACGGATTTATAAGAAACTACTTTTTACCTTTTTACTACTTACGATAAGGATTTGACGTGATGAATATTGGAGATTTTTTAATATGGGTTTTACGAGAATGTCATATAGAAAATTATTTTTCCAATATCACATTTACCGCTCTATGACGAGCAAAAGAGTTTTACGCCCTTTTTATGTGAATCAATTTTCGCCACCGTAAAATTAAAGTTATTCTTCACTTTGGGTCAATCTAGCGGACAATGGGACCTAATCTTATAAAAAATCAATTTTACGATAGCCTGTCTTCAATTTATTGAGCCAGCTGAATAGGGGCATTAACTTACAAAGAAGGCAGATTTCCACTTATAATATTCGTAATTTCAATTTTGTAAATTGAAGCCATTTCATTGGAAAACTAAAGCCCTAGTCACAGAAAATTGTAAAAAATATATTAAGTTACAAAAAAAAACAACTTGTTGATCGGCCTGAATCTTCGAGAATCCAGCAAAGGAGGGGTTAACGCAAGGCGAACCCCTCTGTTGGCCATATAACCTTCTTGGCCATTCACGTTAAATAAAACTATGCACTGTACTTGATAACTGTGTGCATATTTTAAGATGGTGTGCGAGATTATTATAGTGTACGTATACATGAATAAGATCTTGTTAGGCGCGTGTGCAATGCGTGTTTACATCGTCCCCTGTAAAAAATGGCAGAAAATGATGTTAGCAGATTCTGACTAACCCTTCCTTTTGCCGGATTCTCGAAGGCCTGAATCAATCATTCCAAAACTTAATATTTAAAAACATATTTGATTATATTGGAAATTTAGTACCTATACTTATCTATGTTTTTAAGACCCGATTCACGCAAAATAACGTTATTCACAAATTTCAAAACTTCCCCATTCAATGGATTTCTGAAGGAGCTTGTTATTCATAAAAATACTTTCGTACGGCCTCATCGCGAATTCCCCAAGCTTATAAAATGATAAAGAGAAGCTCGTATACATGATAATATGACCTTTATAAAGAATGCGAGCACATGCGATGAACATAACACATAAAAGTGACGAGTAAAATATTCGGGGCGGGTGTAAATTGTTTGGAATACGGAGGCTCCGTTGTGGCTTAGCCTTTTACTGTCTGGATTTATTCACAAAACCATTTTAGATTTTTTTACTAAGGGTATGTTAGGATTTTAGGACATTTTATGATGTTTAAAAAGTATAGCCTCCTTTTTAGAGTTCCGTTCGAGTCCAATAAGGAACTCTTAGTTTTACTATGACCATATTTCTGTCTGTTTATGTTATTTCATTTATTGGATACTTTGTCACCGTAATTTTGTCAGAACCGTAAATTTACAATTTAACGGTTTCCAAACTCGTTTAATTACAAATTGTCGAAGAATTGTAAACACTACGAAAGTTTGCTATCAAATCAAATGTGAAATTAAAAGCGTAAATTTGTAAATAGGAATAAAAATAATCAACATAAAGAAAAAAACATAAACATACTTGCGTTCACAATTTTTCGAAAGTTTACAATTTATCAAGTTCACAAGTTAAATTGTAAATTATCGGATTTAACAATTTTACGTTGACAGATAATATACAGATTCAGTTATCCACCGAGCAAATCAAATCAAATCAAATCAAAATATTTATTTCGGACAACTTTAAACGTAGATCCATATAAAAACATTAATTAATTACTTGAAAACATTTTTAAAACATTACAAAAATATTACAAACATTACAAAAATAAATTTAAACCTATCATCATCCGCACCTCCAATCGAGCTTTAATCCAATAGTGGAGCAGCCTATTGGATCAAAACTCGATTGAAAGTCTGCATGATGGGCGAGTCATATCGGCGCCCAATGACTTGTAGGATGCTGTTGGTACTGTTCCACGTTCTGCAGAGCAGTGAGGCGGTTTTTTTGCGTATGATGCTTGATTGCGTAAAGATTACGAGATTTTATTAAAAATCTCATCAGATTTTGATCATTTGAATACATCATCCCAAATTGTAGTGGGTACTAACTCTTGTTCTCGTAGTAAAAAGGTTCAAAAATTGGTACCCTGCTTAGGCTTCCAGACTCTAGACACTTAAGTCTCAAGGAGGGATCAGATGAAATATTAGCTTAGATAATTAAATAGAAACGAAACAAACTAAGCATAATCTAAGGCTTCAAATTCTTACACTTCTTGTAAGTATTTAATCACAAAACGTTTTTGTTAGCCTGAATTAATAAATAATAAATGGAGTACCTACTTAGCTGTAAAGGTAAGAATTTTTCATTTACTTTCCCGTTTTTTATGCAAAAAACACTTCTTTGTTAAAACAACCGAGTGTAATCATTAAAAATATTATCGCAGACAGTTTACATTCAATATTTAACTTATAAAAGATAATTAATAAGAATTACGAATAAGTTTAATAACCCCTATTTGCACTAAGCTAGCTATTTTGTAAAATGATTCTACTTAGGACACTTCACTTTGAAGTCTGAACCGTACTAAGTGGACTAATTACTAATTTCATTATCTGACGATCGTCCGTTAGTGATAATGAATGCCATAATTTTTGACATCACTCATGCCCGAGATACACGAGGCTAGTTGTTTAAATAGGATAGCAAGATAGTGACAGTAAGCTAGCAGGTAGCTAGTAGCTCTGGCTTCGCGTGAATAGAACTAGCTTCATTTCTAGGCTAGTAAGCTAGTGAGAGAATAAGCTAGATCTGGTCACACGAAGCCAGAGCTGCTAGCTTGCTAGCTCAATATCACTATCTTGCTATCCTGGCTTGACAAACTAGTCTCGTGTCTCCCGGCCATTAGTAATGTGCATGACAATTTTTTGACATCACTCATGGATATTCCAATATTCTCTCTATTGGAAACTTTAGCTACTTAAAAATAACACTTATTTTTAGATTTATTAAAATGGGATATTTTCGCTTCTAGCATCCTAATAAGCCTTTTTGAGCTTATTATTTTATTAAGCATCATATTTTTTTTATTAAGCTCGTTGTGCTTCACTTTGTACATTCTTTGTATTCATGTTTATTTTCTTGTTTTGTAGTGTGCTAAAAATTGTTATCTATCTTATTAAGTCTGGTGGAAAACATTTTAAAACTGAAAGTCCAAAAAGTTCCCCTACTTATCTAAAAGTAAAGCCTTACGGTTTTCTACGTACCTTAGAATATTTCAAGCTTAGCGGAAGACTCATGGCAGTGGACAGAATCCAGACAAATGCAATTTTCACGGTCACTCTTTTCCTTGTTTTATTCCTGCCGAACCTCATTGGATAGCGGAGAGAAAGATATCTGGAACAAAAATATTTCAATGTGTTTAAACCATTAGTTATTAAAAAAATCATAATATATCACTATAATTATATAAAAGGCTAATTCCTTGATCACACGTACCGAGTACTCGGCCGAGACAGTGAAAGCTTACATCACTCGCTCAGCCGAGCATTCGGCGCTATGTTTATACGTACCGAGTACTCGGTACGTGTGATATAGGCACTAGTCCAGACTGACCAAATGACTGACAGACAGCCTACATGCTACACCAGTGAACGTACTATATTATATTACTACCCTTTTACTACTAGGGTACTAGAAGTTAGAAGTTAGCTGTTAGTTAGCTAGAAGCCAACATTTTTGGCGCAACTTCAATGTACTTCAGTATGATTCTATATAATATAATACTTCAATGGCTAAATTAAAAAAGTAATACCAACCTAGTTTTACTTTTTTACATAACGACGCTCCTTTTACAGCTGATGAAATATAGTACGCCCCTTTACAGCGGAATGAAATAATTATTACATGTACATTGTTATAATAATTTTATCAAATACCTATTGTATAAATTACATAGATTACTACAGTTAGGTACGTAAGAAATGACGAGAAACTGATGTTACACCTTAATTAACTAATATTAATGTTTGTTATGTTACTGTGTCTTCATCCTTTTCAATAAATAAATACAATACAATACAATAAAGCAAAGCTATTATAACCTGTGTTAGTAATAGAAAATATTCCAGGTCATACCTGTCCACACTGATGGTACATAGATGCATGATAGACGCAGTGCAGAGCAGAACATCCAGGCAGATCCACGTGAGGCAGTACACGGCAGGCAGGGGGAAGAACCCTGCAAAGACAGCACTGGGTAATCTTTGATTCGTATAAAATCATCGATGGTAATGGACACCACAACAAAAAAGACCTCGAGGCGGGCCTAAAAAACGCTGGAAGGATTGTCTGGAGGAAGACCTGAAGAAGTTGGGCTAACTAACAACTTGGAAGGGACTGCTGACTAAGTAAGTAAGACCAGGAACGAGTGGAGGAAAATCGTTGAGGAGGCCAAGACCTACAAAGGGTTGTAATGCCGCAGGAAGTAAGTAAAATCATCGATGAATTTCGATTGGTCCCAAAATACTCTTGATTTTAAATCATCGATGTACGAGTATATCGATTTGTCCCAAAATCTCCTTGATTTTTTCTGATTAGATGCAAAATGCCCTTAATTTAAAAAAATAATAAAAATGTTATTATTTTTCTTAAGATCATTACATAAAGTTATTGCAACATGTTAAGTATACAAAAGTACCCATAATGGGATTGGCTTCTGGTACAGAATACCTAATAGTATCACTTCTGTCCTATATTGGGACAGTACTACCATCCTACACACCCAAACAAACATTTTACGTATCTTTACAAACAAGGAGAAAATAGGCCGTCATTAAGCGACCAATCAGTGTTTGCTAAGTGGAGATTTTCAGTGAACTTACTTTGAAATTCAGAATTCCCAATGCGGGGTGTAAATGTGCACGACAATTATTTTTTAAAACTTTACCAATGGATCCAATCAAGTGTTCAAAATTTAAATGCTCAATTCCTACTTTTTTGTTAACTGCGATAATTTGAAAATTGGTTTCTAAATTCATAATTAAAAATAATTGCTTGTACTACGGGAACCAGATGACAGAGAATGCTTTAATACTTTTGTAAATACATGCATAGAATACATATAAAACACAGGAGAAACACCAATGTTCATCAAACAAATGTTTGTCCTGAAGCGGGAATCGAACCCGCGACACCAGCGGTAGGTATTTATAAGCAGAACCGTTTGTAGTTTATAATGCTATAAATTAAATCAAATGTATACTATTATATATACTCATTCTTTGCTCACACTCTATACAATTTTCATTAATATTTTGACACGAACTCGATTTTAATTAAAGCGTTATCATTTACTGCGCTCCTCGATTGCCTCTGGATTTGTGACATTGCAATAAAACATTTATTGCCGCTTCACACGACACAATTCACATTGACAGTGTTATGTGGAAATGAGGTCATTGGTGTCGTCATTTTTATTTACCACGTTTTTACTAAAGCAGGCCATTCACTAGACGAACATGCCCACGGGCAAGTCTGCAGACCTCGCTATTATAGGTCTGCCAGACTGACTGCGACGGTCGTACTCTACAACATCAAACATTGTACAGACCTTACTATACGTCCGAGGTCCGACGGGCATGTCTGCAGACCAGTCTGCGGGCTTGTCCGTCTAGTGAATGCCCCGCTTAAGGCTAATCCTCAAATCCGAATTCCATACAAAATGTTTCGGACAAATACTCAAAAAGTACGCCGTATTATAGTAATTTCTTCACATTATTCGTTTCGTCCACAAAAAAAGTGAAAGCTTTCATACGTATAAAATCAAAATTAAAGTATGAAACCTTTCACTTTTTTTGTTGACGAAATCAAAAAACATGGACGAAACGAATAGTGTGTAGAAATTACTCGTAGTTTTTAAGTATTTGTCCGAAACATTTTGTATGGAAATTTGCCTTGAGGAGGGGGGGGTAAGTCATTGTTAGCACACGTCTAGGGGGAGCTAGACTACCGGTGCACACTGACCAGTCCTTTCACATACGTCCCCGCCGTCCCCCCCGGGCAATGTTATGGTCCGAAAAGAGCTCCCCACCTTAAAACCTCTGGACTGTAACAGCTAAATGTGAAGGGCGCTTGTATGAAAGAGATTAGCAAGAAAGTGTGAATGTATGCAAGTGTGTGTTTCTCCAAGAATGAGAGGGGGGGAGCTGCTGGGTTCGCTCAGCATCTCCCTCCCTCTCTCTTCTTGCCTCTGAGTAAGACTGAGGTAGTGTGAAGGGCCACTACCTCACGCACTCACTGTTTTCTGCCCTTACTAACTTGTGTGTGTGTGTTCACAGCAAGCAAACCCCAAAAAAAAAATGAATAGCACAGGAAAAGAACACGTTGTGCCATGCGACCCGGCTAGCGACCGGCGCCCGTCGGTATCCGGGCCGGCGGGTGGTAAATTGGTTACCGAAGGCGGTGGCGGGGCGGGACCCCAGGCCCCGCCTACCAGGGATGCTACTGGGCGTCAACCAAGACCAGCCGATGCAACAGCGGGTCCTGACGCCGCAACCGCGGCTTCTCACTCGGGCGGTGCGCGAGAGGATGGGCCAGTGCGAAGGTGGAGGCACCGACCTAACCGACCGAGCTCCTACACAAGAAGGATGAGGAGAGAGGCGAGGGAGGCTGCGGAGGCTGCAGCAACGGCCGGCGAAGTTGTGTTGGGTGTTGGCAGGCAAGGGGGGGCCGGGGGGCCCGCGCCACCCGGCAACCCACCGGTAGGTACGAATGAAAACGCCATACGGCGACGCGAGAGAGAAGAGCGCAGGATGCGAACCGGTTCGCTTGTCTGCCTCATCAACCAGCGAGCAGTGGACCAAACCGACGTAGCGGCCATTGCGCCGTCCGTCGGTGCGGTAATGGCGCGTCCACCACAATACGACAAAGGGACTTACCGCAACTCCTCGATCATGAATCCGACACCCTCGCGAGCCGAAGGGGGTCCCCCAGCAATGGGAGGGACAAGACCGACGGCGGCCCAGGGACGGGTGGCGGCGGACGGATTCATGACCGTGGGGAGGGGTGGTAAGACCTTAAGACCAAACTACGGTGGCTTGCCACCGGTAAAACACGTGGGCGACACGAGGAACACGCACCAGGCAGCCGGAACTCGCACACGTCCACCCATCGCCCCCCCGAGCAAATCTCGAGACATTGGCGCGGCGATGGATTGCGAGGTCCATGGCGGAGGTGCAACGTCCACGACGCCCACGGCCCAAGAGGTTTCTGTGAGCGAAGGTTCCCGTGGCGGTAAACGACAGAGGAGCACGGATCTAGTGTCGCCTTCTACTGCTAAAGCAGACAAGAAGCTGCGTCTAGACCATGGATCCCCTGCCGCGGGACCGTCGAACGCAGAAAATCAGCCCTCTCAGCATGGAGCGGAGAAAGACACCATGTCGTACGCCGGAGTGACCAAGGCCAAACACAGGGTGGTCGTCTTGGATCGCTCTGGGGTACACATGGATGAGTACCAGGCTACACTGCTGAGAAAGGCGCTGGAGGAGTATCTGTACAGATACATAATGGACGAGGACCCGGATGAGGACGTCACTCCCACCTTTGAGACATTGCCACATTTGTTCAGAGGTGGTTTGAGAGTGGAGGCCTGCGACGATCACTCGCTGGCGTGGTTGACCTCCGCCGTCGAAGCCATGACGGGTCTATGGCCGGAATCACGGGGTTACCATGTTATCCCGGAATATAAAGTGCCTAGGTACACGAAGGGGAGAGTGGCTGTGCCAGACTTCGTCAGTGGCAACGAGGAGGATCTCCGGAGATTCCTGGCAAGCCAAAACAAAAACCTGCGCATGCACACATGGCCAGTCTTCTCCCATAAGGTCGAGAGTTATCCGAGTGGCATGCGCAGAGATTTCATTGTATATGGGATCCCGGCGGAGCAAATCGAAAGGCTAAAGCAGCAGGAGCAGTTTATCAGGTACAAACTTGCTAAACTACTGGTCAGGCTCCGCAGCTCTACGCCGAGCGACGTCCGGGACCCCATTGTAAAACCTGTCGTAGGTCCAGCAAACGCGGGGACCACCGAGGAAGAAACGGCAAGACCGACAACAGCCCCTACTGAGGATGACTACACGCAGGAGGATATCGATCGCATACTAGACGACGCTGGGACAGAAGTGTTAGGGGGACTCTCGGGTCTCAACCTCCTCTCCCCAGTGTCGTCTCTAGATCTGGAGCGGCCGATATCCTCGCCTGGCGATGGGTCAGTTCAGTAGGTGTGCCTTTAAAAAGAAAACCCCCCCCCCCCTTAAATCATTTTATAGTGGATCAAACAAAAGGTAGTCGGGATCAAACAAAACAAACGTATAACTTGACATCCCCTCCTTCCGGGAGTAGCGGAAATCAAAATAGGCCGGGAATAGTACACAAAATAAATGTAATTCAGGCCAACATCCAACACAGCGTCACTGGCTTTGCGGCGCTGAGAAGAACCCTGGAGGAGCAACCTACCACAATTGCACTGGTCCAGGAACCATACATCGTCCGAGGGAGGGTAAGTTTCAGTTCTCTCAAAGGAAACGTCTTTAGCTCCCCGGCAACAAACAAGGCGCGAACTCTTGTCTTCGTGCCAAACGCCATTAAAGCATCACTGGTCACTCATCTATGCACAGATGACCTAACAGTGGTAAGAATAGACACTGGACTAGAAGGTAAGCTCAGCTCAATCCTCTTAGCTTCAGCATACTTGGATATCAGGGAGGAAGTGCCGCCTCATTCCTTTGAGGAGCTGCTTCTCTTCTGCCGCAAACACGACACCGAATGTATTGTGGGCTGTGACGCCAACGCTCACAGCACTGTTTGGGGTTGTCCGGACACAAATGATAGAGGTAAGGATCTGTTAGACTTTGCACTCCAACACAACCTAAATATAATGAATAGGGGGTCCGAGCCCACCTTTGTAACCTCATGGGCTAGAACTATCATTGATATCACTCTAGCAACAGACACAATAGCCAATCATATTAGCGACTGGCATGTTGTAGACTATGAAGCATCGTGCGCCGACCACAGGCGGATCCGCTTCAGCCTGAAAACGGGAATCCTCAGACCCCGTACGTATAGGAACCCGAAGAGAACTGACAGGTCTCTCTTTACGGAACACATTAAAACGGAACTGGGCGGACTTCCAGCAATGGAAGTCTCGAAGGAGCTCACACCGGAAGAAATCGAGGAAAACCTGACTGCGCTGGTAAGCACCTTGACCACCAGTTACGAAAAATCATGCAAACTGATAACAGAAAACAACAAAATCGCACACCGGAAAGACCGATGGTGGGACAAGAACTTAACTAAGTTAAGAAAAAGAGTAAGACATCACTTTAACAGAGCGATGAACACAAATTGTGAAGAAGACTGGGCTGACTATAGAATAGCCAGACACAGTCTAAAAGTGGAAATCCGGCGCAGCCAAAACAACTCTTGGAGGAAATTCAGCAGTTCTATCCAATCACAGAGTGAGACGGCACGCTTAAGCAAGATATTATCAAGAGACAGAGCCAATAAACTGGGCACTCTGAAAAAAACCGACGGAACATACACGACAACAGAACGGGAACAGTTTGAACTGCTACTAGAAACACACTTCCCGGGCTGTACTCTAAAAGGTGACACTGGCTGGGTGACTGAAGAACGTCACGCACCACAGGCATCAGACTGGAAACTGGCTGACGCCATTATTACTGCGGAAGGACTGGAATGGGCTATCAGAACCTTTGAGCCCTTCAAAGCAGCCGGAAATGACGGAGTGTTTCCGGCGCTATTAGAATGGAGTCCCCCAGAACTAGAGACACGACTAATAGCAATCTACAGAAGCTGCATCGCATGGAAATATATCCCCCATATGTGGAGGGAGGTCAAAGTAGTTTTTCTTCCGAAACCAGGCAAGTCAGACTACACAAATCCGAAGTCCTTCAGACCCATAAGTCTGAGCTCATTTCTTTTAAAAACCCTGGAGAGACTATGTGATAGGCACATCAGAAGTGGCCCACTAGTCGATAACCCGGTTCACAATAACCAACATGCCTATCAATCGGGTAAATCCACTGAATCAGCGTTGCACCAAGTGGTTCACAAGATTGAAGGAGCAATAGAAACCAAACAATCATGTCTGGTCACCTTCATAGACATAGAAGGAGCCTTCGACAAGACCACATTCCTCAGTATAGCTGACGGCTTGAGGAAACAGGGAGTCGAAGAAAATTTAAACAAATGGATAACAGAAATGCTAGCTAACAGAGCAGCAACCATAAACGACTCCAAAGACACTAGATGCCTAGTCACGAGAGGCTGCCCACAAGGCGGCGTACTATCACCGCTGCTGTGGATACTAGTGGCAAACGAGCTATTGGAGTCACTCAATAAGGACGGCATATACACAGTCGGGTATGCTGATGACCTAGCCATAATGATATCGGGACTTTTTGAATCAACACTGTGTGAAAAGATGCAAAAAGCGCTCCGAATTGTAGAAGCATGGTGTGGGAAACACAACCTATCCGTGAACCCAAACAAAACAGAAATTGTTCTGTTCACGCGCAAGACAAAGCTGCCAAATCTGGAACTTCCAACACTGTTTGGCACAAAACTCAATCTATGCAAAGAAGTCAAATACCTGGGGATATGGCTCGACAGTAAACTCCTTTGGGGCAAACAACTCGAACATGTCACAACCAAGGCTACAAACGTACTATGGCAGTGCACACGAGCGGTAGGCAAAGACTGGGGACTCAAACCCAAGCTCTGCAGATGGATGTATACAGTCATGGTGCGACCAGTATTAACTTACGGAGCGGTAGTATGGTGGCCCAGAACAAATCTCACCACCACCATAAACAAGCTCCAACAGGTCCAAAGACTAGCATGTTCGCTTATCAGTGGATGTACAAAATCCACTCCCTCGGCAGCGCTAGACATCATACTAGGCATGACACCTCTTCACTTGCACATCCAGCAAGAAGCAATGGCGTCTGCCCTCAGAATCAAATCAACAAACCAGTGGAAGGGAAGTAGCAGACTGACCAACCACTGCAGGATTATAGAAAAAGCGATATCTATAGTACCAGAAGCCCAGAAAGGGACGGACAGAATCGCTACAACATACCTATCTAATAAAAGATATGAACTCATGACAGAGGAGATGTCGCCTGACGACGACTACATACCTCCTACTCTATACATCTATACAGATGGAGCCAAGAAAACAATAGGCGCAGGCTGTGGCTTCCACTGTCCGGAAACTGGTATGGCAAGGGCTCAGCCCCTAAATCGGACCACGACAGCCTTCCAGGCGGAAACCGTGGGGCTAACACTGGCGGCAAAAGAAATACTGTCGGAACTTGAACGACCGTCAAGAACTAGACAGGCTCACAAAATAATCTTCACTACAGATAGCGCCGCACTGCTAAATGCACTCAGGCGACCTGACACAAGATCGAAGGCGGTGGCAGAATGCCATACAGCACTACAGAACCTAGCAACCGCACATAAGGTCAGTTTAAAGTGGACCAAAAACGATGGATCCTGCCCAGGGAATGTCAAAGCCGACTCCTTGGCAAAACAGGGGGCGAAACTAGTCCCTAGTTCATCGGACAAAATCCTGACACAACCGCCAACAGCGGAAATAAAAGCTAGACTGAATCAACATTCAGTACAAGAACACCAAAAGTTTTGGAACAAAAGAACGGACAGCAAGCACACTAAGATGCTTCTACCGAATATTGATAAGAAACTGACGAACACACTCATGAAGATGAGAAGAGAAGAACTACGTACAATGGTAGGAATTATAACCGGCCACTGCGACCTGAATCACCATCTGTTCAAGATGGGTGCGACAGACAGCGTGATCTGCCGCGGTTGCTTCGCAGAGGAGGAAACCGTAGAACACGTGGTTGTGCACTGCACAGCTACAGAAGAGGCCAGAAAGAAGACTGGGCTGAGGAAAATCCTGGAGACGGGTCCAGATGACCCTACCGGGAAACTGGAACACACCATCCATCAACCCAGGGTCCTGCTCCGCTATTTTGGGGAGCTGGGCTGGCTGGGGTAGAGTTAGTACAAAAAAAAAGGGGTCAATGCACAATACACCCCACAGCGGGACGTCAGTGCAGACCATATGTAACCCCTTACCCAAATTAGAATTAGAATTTTGCCTTGAGGATTCCCCTTAAGTCACTTTCTTGTTTAGATGTCTGTCTGTCTATCTGTCGTTCCGGGTTTCCACCCGGAGTAATCGATTTTCAATTGCAACATTCCTCTTGCAACTCTTTCGAGTACTTCCTGATAAGGTACCCGGCTGAAACTTTCATGGTAGCTCACAACTCAAAGACAATATACTTAAAAAAAAAAAACGCTATATCTCCTAAAGGAAGTAGATATAGCAAGTTTATCTGCCGCACCAGATGGAACTTTACAACTTAAATTTTGAGCACTTCCCGATTAAGTACGCAACTGAAACTTTCAGAGTAGCAAACAACTCAATGACAATATATTCTAAAACCATAAAAACTGCCATAAATGCTTTTACCGTAGATAATATTTAGGTATTAAGGCCGTGCTCAGAAAGCAGATAACACCGACAACTTGTTTGCATTGCATATTAACAATTTTTTTTAGTTTTTCTAATATTTTTTTATATAAAGTACAAACATTAAGTCTCTACGTTTTTTACTATTTATAGGTCTCTTCGTTGAGTGGTTTTGGCTTGTGCGTTGTCTGTAAGACTTTTTTTTTACTATTTATAGGCTTGCGTTTGACCATAATCTCACTGATGATGGTAAGTGACGATGCGGTAGACGATATAGCACGCCTAAAATAATACTATTCACTCTTGCCTTGAATACACCCAAATTATAGTGCCTCTTATCGATCTAGAATATCTGGCGATAGCACAGACCTTCTCGTACTACCCGCATATTATTAAATTACTAAACTGTACCCATCCCTAAGCTATGCTATTAGAAATGTGTCGTTGGTATTAGAGATGTGTCGAAACAGAACTAACATAATCTATTCATTATAATTTCTTTAAGGTAGAATTTTGGTAGGGCTCTGTAATAATATGACGTTACGTACAATTTAGTGAACTATGAATCTACTAGCCTTTTATAAGACTCTGAAAAACATACAAAAGCTGCGTGCGTAATGACTGTTGTCTGTAAAAATAAAATAAAATATGCGTAAATTAATTACGAGTCGGTTTGATACAGCGCTTTCGTAAAGGTACTATTTTGTGTAAATCTCAAAGAGAAAAAGATACTTTTTGTGGTAAGCAGCTAGGCAGTACTAAACAAGCTAAAGATTTAGACCGTCTCCGTGATAAAGGGGACCTATCTGATGCTAGAACGAATCCCACAATAAATTTACCCATCAGGTAACTAAAAACCTAGATATCAAACCTAGATAAAAAAAAATATTGTAGATATTAAATTTTACCTTTAATACCTTAATAAAGGTAACTTCATGGTCGGTGAATTGTTGAAGATTATCCAGCAGTTACATCTTTGATTTCTATATTAGCTGACAAACATTTTTTGTTTCTTATAACGCGCTTACACTTCTTGACAGACATTTAGCCTTGAAATTTCAAGTATCTACGTTCAGTGGTTTGGCCTGTGCGTTGTCTGTCAGTCAGTCAGTCAGGACAAAGTATTTTTTTTTATATTGACTGGAAGAATACAATTATCTGTTTTTTGCAGACTTATAAAACTTGATACAAGGCGGGTAAATCTAAGGCAGAGTTCTCTATTGATCTTCTGTGTGTAGGTATACCAATACGATTCCTTAAAAAAATATTGAATTTAAAATATTATTAAATTAATTATTTTATTCATATTAACAAAATAGTACCACATATTTAATGAATCCCTTGAATCCATTCGAAAACATGCCATGTTTATTGTTCAATTAACCGAAGCCTACTTCTATATCGAGAGTAAAACTAACAGATCCTTTAATTAAGTTTTCGTGTTTGAGTAACTATCTAATGGTTACAATAATGATCGATTGCGTTCTCAGCCCATTAGTCTTTCTGTCAGTAATTTGCCGTTTTGCTACTGGATTATGTTACACTAATTTACTGCTATCTGTGGCTTCGCACCGGCATGAAAAGTAGCTTATTTTCTTTTACAGCTCAAATGTTACCGGCAGTTATAAATAAGAAATATACACCACCAATTTTTAATTACCAAAAAAAATTTAATGGGCAATGCAGACGGCGTACTACGTTGCATCTGTACAGTCAGAATTTTGGATTTCTACAAAATGACAGAGTGACAGCGAAGCGAGTGCGGCGCCCGAGCCGAGGTTTTGCGGGCTGGCTCGAGCTAGGGCAGGGTTTGCCAAACGATGAATAAAACTTAAATTATTATCAATGTTGGGTACCGCCTGACGCAAATCCATAGGAAAACGACTTACGGCATACGGTAACAGTTATCCAATTTTAATCAAATTTATTTTGACAAAAACTCGACTTAATTATTAAGAGTTTTTTTGCAAATTTTCATGCCTTTGCGCTATCTCGCTTCCTTTACGAGATATAGCAGTTTTTATCTACTTAAAAATATGTTTTACGTACTCGTATTTTCCCCTATTTACTCTCGGGTCTATATCACAAGTATATCTACATATACTTAGCTTAGACCGAAATGTCTTTAAATAGACTCATACAAAGATCTTAGTTCTTAATTAAATTAGCAAGGTTCTGTATTTTAATCACATGGTGTAAACTTAGTATTAAGGCTAATCCTCAAATCCGAATTCCATACAAAATATTTCGGACAAATACTCAAAAAGTACCGAAAAATGAATAGTTCGAAGAAATTACTATAATACGGCGTACTGTTTGAGTATTTGTCCGAATCATTTTGTATGGAATTCGGATTTGAGGATTAGCCTTAAGATCTTTTTTTTTGGAATATAATATTTATTATTATTAGTTATTTGCAGTCAGGTATGAAGATAGGGTTGTATATTATGCCTTCTTTAGCAATTTATTATAACGTATCTTCTCATATTTTGTCGGTTAAAAAGCGATCTGGTTTTATAAATTACGCTTCGGTTGCGTGAGGCACTAAAATAAATAACAAAGTGTGCTAGCTCGCTCCAATGAGCTCAGGAACCTTCAGGCAACCTAGGCAATTTGTGGATTCACTCTGCTGTATACAAATAATATATATTTTTAGGTAAAGGCTGTAAAACAGCTTGAATTTTTAAAGGTAATAGGGATAACTCGCTAACATACCTCTTACTTATATTCTGAAGTACATATCTAACGTTAAGTTTTATGTATTTTTTATCTGATTCTTACAGATAAAGTATCGTTAGATGGCATAACGTCGATACTATTATTATTAAGTATCTTTGAAAAAAAAATAGGTCGCAAAGAGACAAACTCGAACCACTTGATATTTTTTAACTTAAATATGGAAAGAGTTTTTATGAAAATGTATGAGCCTAAGCGCTCTTTTGATGGTAAGAGATCACGCCTGCTCATTACCAGAACAGTGCTACACAGGACTTTGTTTCTCATAGGTCGATATAATACTGCGTAAGCGCTCGTCTACATCATCATTCATCAAGCGGCGCCTTATCAAGGTTCATGTAATATTTTTATGTATGATTGCGAAATAAATAAATTCTAAATTAAATCATTTTGATGATCAGTCCTGAAAGCCCAGTAATTTCACAGCTATTTCCCTTCAAACTGGAACACAGGGATGTTTACATATTACTGCTTTGCAGTAGAATAACTGTCACTGTGTTCTTTGGTACCTATCTAGACAGCAATCATGCAGGGGACGCCTTAAAAAAATCAGTGCAAGATTTATTCAGTAGGTAGGTATATTATGTTTTAAATGTAAGAAAAATCCTGCATAGAATGTAAGAAAAAATCGACTTCAGGTTTTTTAATAAATGATTCTGCATGGGGTAAAAAAAACTTCTTATTCAAAGTTTTATTAAGTATTTCTGCGTAACGAATGTTACCAAGTTTCGTTGGAGGTATTTTCTGCAAAAGATAAAATCTATGGTCTGTAAAATAGCCGCGTACTACGCTACGATAGAGGGGAATCTAATCAAGGCCGGCACAAAATAGAGTTATCTTTCTTTGTAGAGTTCCAAGGTACCGGTAATTCCATTATTTACCATTGTTTTGCGGTTCCTTTGGGGATAGATATTTACATTCTAATAAAGATCGAGTATTTGTTATTCGTAGAATACTCCGTTTACAAATGTTGGTGAGGTATTGGTACACTTACACACTTCAATAAAAACTCATTAGACATTAAATAAATAAATATTTATTTTGGACATTTCACACAACGTCAACTAGCTTCTAACTAAGCAAAGCTTGTACCAGATAACTGATAAAATACTTCTATACTTTTTTTGTGAATTCAGACTCAAGACAAACGACGATGTTCATCACACAAATGTTTGTCCTAAAGCGGGAATCGAACCCGCGACACAGGTGTGACAGTCCAACACACTGTTGTGTTAGAAGACTTCTAAACGAACTTAGTTCTTCAATAAATAATGAAGATAAGAGGGGTCAATCCCAATTATTATGGGGATTAAACAAGGAAGTTATAGAAGTTGATGAGGAAAAACAAAATCCTTGTTTACTTTAGTTGTTAAAGTTATTAAGCCGTTAAGTCTATGGATTATTCCGTCGACTAAACGGATTATGTCAATGGAGCAGGTTACAGAAAACTTTGCCAGACATACTGTCTCCTAAATAAACAATATACCTTGATAACTCATATATTTTTTTCGCAAAAATAGCTCATTTTTGGCATGGAACCATGAAGCTAAAAAATATGGAGGAGTTCATACATAATACATATTTTCAAAGATAAATCAGCATATCTTCGACCTGCTTATTTTCCTTGCCCTCTCTGTCAACTCGCTCCAGTTGAAAGAGAGGGCAAGATCGGAGATAATGCAGATAGTCTTCAATCGCATGTACTAAGAACTCCCTCCATATTGTATCATATTGTACTACTATCACTCCTCTTCATCCGAAGGTTGTCTGAAAGAAATCGCTTTTAGCTATAGGTTCGCCCATTGTTTTGCTTCCACTATTATTTTTGGTTATTTAATTTTTAAGGTTCCTTTTATAATGTTTGTTTCCTCGGGGTGAACAATAGTGAACAAGTATATGGGTTCATTCGCACGACCGATTTTTGAACGCGCGTTAATAATCCGTTCAAACAGAACTTATGCATTTCCAAGTAGCTGTTCACATGTCAACGCATTTAAAACGCGCAAAATGCATTGGTTCTGTTTGAACGACTTTTAAACGCACGTTAAATAATCGCTCGTGCGAATGAGCCCATACTATCTATCTATCTAGCTCCATACATGGTACATAATTATTAAAAGCCTGTGTGGCCAACAAATAATTCAACTTACCCACAACAAGAGTGACGATCCCGAGCGGCATGACAAGAATAGCCACCAACAAGTCCGTAATCGCCAAAGACATCAGAAAGTAGTTGGTTACATTCTGCAGCCGCCTTTCCAGGTATATCGCCAGACACACCAGCACATTACCAGCAGCAGTACACATTACCAGTACCAACGCTACAAGTGCCCACCAGTTAGTCACTGTGCCTTCTACCCCACCAGTGCCATTCACCCCACTGGTATTGTAGTTCTCCAGGGTATAGTTGACAAGAACTTCCCATTCTGTGATCTGTTCCCGTGTAGTGGCGAGTTGGTAAACCTCTGGTTCAAGCATTGTTGGGGTTTTTTATAAACATGTTGGCCGCTCTTATCTTATTTCGTAAATGTGGCAGGCCTTGCTCGTTGCGTCCATTTTAAGGGTTAATTACATCTGAAACAAGAGTAACTTTTAGTTTATATAGGTATAGCTCTTCATCTTCTTCTTATCGTGTCGCTAGTTCTTTCGAACCAGTGTGGTGAAAGGATTTCAAGTGCGCCTCGAAAGGGCCTATTTCGTGCAATACATAAAACGTATTATGGCTCTATCACACATGATTGATTTGAAAATAAATGTTTTTCACCGAATATAATAGATATCTATTATATTGTTTGACTTGGGTGGTAGGTAGTACGTATTCTATCTAAGTACTCTTTTCAGCTCTTGACAAACACATCCTCCAAGTTTCAAGTCTCTACATCTAATGGTTTAACCGTCAGTCAGTCAAAACCAAGCCTTTATTATTTATATTATTTATTAATTATGAAAATTCGACTATCTAGTTAGTATCTTTTGTTTATTTTTTTAATATTAGACTCACAGTTATATTAATTCTCTTATTATTCTCTCTCTTATTATTCTTAGTCTTTAGGGGAATCCTCAAATCCGAATTCCATACAATTTTTTTCTAAAATCTAAATTAAAGTTTGAAAACCTTTCACTTTTTTTGTTGACGAAATTAAAAAATATGGACAAAACGAATAGTGTGAAGAAATAACTATAATACGGCGTACTTTTTGAGTATTTGTCCGAAACATTTTGTATGGAAATTCGCCTTGAGGATTCCCCTTAAAATAAATTAGTCAGTTTTAAAATAAATTATGTAGATATTTTCTCTACCATAAAGAATCACCTGTAATAAATTTCAACGCCTTTCAACGCCACTTTAAATAAGATTCCTAAATTAACTGAAAGTTCAAAATCTAAAACATTTTTGCCTTAAGTTTGCCTCAGTTTGCATAGATAATGATCGTTAAAACTAATTTAGAGGGGGATTGTTTTCGTTAATTCAGGGGTGAATTTTTAACGAGCTCGTGACAGGCTTTAACCTGAAGTACTTCTGTAATTGGCGTACCTGAGGCTGAAGCTGTAATTGGTTCTATTAAGAGGAAGCTCAATTTCAACGGGTCCCCGTCCTTCCCTATAAGGGTATGATGTTGTTGTTTCAATCTAATTATTTTTGCAAAAGTTTAGAATGATGGATATAAGTATTGAGTAAGTATAAGGAAAAGTAACATAATTTATTTGTGACAACTAGATAAGTACCTACTAACAATATTATGCATTATGCTATATAATATGATACTATACTAATCTTATTATGCAAAAAATACAAAATATTTATAAGTATACGTTTTTTATATACGAAAATATATTTAAAAAAATCACAGTTTAAGTTTTTTAGCCCGTTTAGTAGTTTCACAATTTGACATTGAGTCAAGGAATTTATAAACTGATACTGCCTAGATCACATGTACCGAGTAGGTCTCGGCGCATTGTTTATACGTACCGGATACTCGGCCGAGACACGGCCGAGAGCACTGTCTCAGCCGAATACTCGGTACGTGTGATCTAGGCATCAGTAGTTTATTCATTCTTTGCATTGTATATGACAGTAATAGATAGGATCCTAATTCAAAAAAATATTTTGTTCACGGTCATAGAATCAACAACAAAGGCACTTTATTTTGTAGTGCTGTTATATTACGCTATCATTATTTGACGTCGTTCAGGTAAACTAAAAGACAGAAGAGAGTGAAAATGATAATGATTTTCACTTAGTAATATTATACCATTCGACTATGACAACTTAGCCAATTTTACCTGAAGTAGAGTAACATTCGAGCGTTGGGAGCCCAGAAGCCCAGTCCAATTCACTCCCCACGAAATATTTTGCTTAATGCGCTCAAAGAAGTTCTCACTTCAAAATTTTCTTAATCTATGATAAAATGAACTAAAACTAATTAAAGTGACATATATTTTTTTAATTGCGGTCTTAAGTCATTTTTCTTCACCGTATTCAATAAATAAAAAATCGAAATCCGCAATATTTTTCCAACAATTTATAACACACGCTAAACCCAAGTTCTTTTCGGCAAAATATATTTTTCCCGGCAAGATTCATCGCTATCATTACACTTGGTTTCACGATTTAAAAACCTGTCCGCACGGATTTTTACCAAAAACCTTTTAAGTGGTAATTTTTAAAGGGCTTTTTATCTTTGCAGTTGGAGAGATGGTTCCGGATTGCGGAAATGAACCATTTATACGTTGCAGAGGAAAGATCCTGGCGTCTTCTGCTTTTGAAATGTTCACATTTTAAATTGTCTAAAAAACAGCTTTTTTTGTTTAATATTTTTTGTAATGTTTTACGATTATGATTTACCTACATTTTTAATAACTGTTTCAAAATTTTAAATCTTATTTCATATAATAATTGTATTACTAACTTGTGAGATACATTGTGTTTTCATGCGATGGCCAAGTCAATCTATTTTATTTTAAACAAAAGATTTTTAATATTCATAATGGTCACTATAAGATGTTGTTAGGTTAGCTAATTACGTAATAACTTAAAACAGCAGCTGCCACATGCACCAAAGTCGAAAAATCGAATACTTTGATAGGTATTTTTTAATATAAGTACTTCCTAAAACACTACTTAGATCAATTTCCATTGCACCAAACAGAACACACTATGTAACTCCCAAGTCTGGTGATTTCTAAATAAGTGAATGAAAGAGCGATTAATCTCGCGACCATCTAGATTTTCTATGGTTTATTCTGTGGTTTTATTGGTTCATTGACCTAAGACAAATAACCAATATTATTTTATGCAAAATATATTTAGAAACATATTTTCCGAGTTTTGTGTATAAAGCGAACAATTATTTAGGAAAATAGGCTCAGATATTTGGAAAACGAAGCTGAGATGGACAAAAAAGTGAAAACAGTCGGCGTTTTTCTCCGAGTTATATAAATTAAAATAAGTAGTTCCTACTCCTACTTACAACAAGAAAAGGGAATAATATTATGGAAATTAACGTGCAATGATTCAAAAACAACAAAGTCAAAGCTGAGAAGAAAATAAATGCCAATTTCAGCGGCTCTAGTGATTATATTTGTGATTATACCTACGTAACATGTTTGTTGGTAAAATTATATATTTTTGGCTTATCAATGTGTTTTATACGGTTATTATGGGCTATGTAGGTAAGTGAAGAGTTGGGGTCCGTCGTTGTCTAGCTAGATCATCTAGGAATTCTAGATAATCGTATTTTAATTTCATATGGGTAGGTAAGTAGATACAGTGCTGCCAGTACTAATGCATAAAAATGTACCTACAAAAAACTGCTCAAAAAGGTACGTTATTTGACTGAAAGATACTGAATTTAATTATAATAGGAGTAAAAGGTACGTAAATCTAACTTTTTAGTACGTACTGGCATTGCTGGTTTAGAGTAGTACTGATATAGGAGGTATGCTCAATAAGAGTGAAAGAGACAAATATGTATTCTGACAGAAATGACATGACGGCTCATTGGGATAGGGAATTTCTAAGTGCTATGAGGTTGAGCAACGGGCTCCCAAAGTTAAGGAATTCTTTAGGCGTTAGATAAATACTTATAATTGGTGCAATGAATTTGGATCGTAAAGATCTCCCTAGCGAGTAAAATGATTGTTTAGGATTTTTTTAAGGTTGGTGCAAGTAGCCACTGGTCCCTTAAGTAGAGACTTAATAAAGTAACCAACTTGGTGTTACATGGATCTCACAACTTTTTACGGTAGAAAGCGAGACTTGGTTCTTTTTACAAAATAGTTTTTGATGATTAACGGCTATATCAACGGTCGAGTCTAACACCCATATTCTAAGTCGATTTTTTTCACTCATGTGAATACTTACATATGAAATTTGACAGGTGACAGCCGAACCTTTAGTAAAGCGGTGGCCATTTTACTACTCACGTAAGTATTCACTTGAGTAAAAATATGGACCTAGAATATGGGTGTGAGTGTTTTCTATGTACCAAACAATGAGTATTTATCAATTATCAGTTAATCCTATACTGGTACAAGCTCTGCTTAGTTTGGGGCTAGTGGCGTTATGCGATATATCCAAACATTATTTATTTATATTTGACAGACCGGCAATCCTGAATATTATTCAATAAAATATTTGCGAAACTAACTACGATTTCAAATTTCACTTTAATATTTTTGGAGGAAAAAATAAAATTTGTTTCCTCTGTAGATTACGAATAAAAGTCGTATTTCACGTGAAGTGTAAATGCGTTTGCAGGAATTTTAAAGGCTTCTTTATCTTTTGACAAGGAGACTATAAATTTTACGCGTTTTGCTCTTGAAATAAAATTATTGGAAAACAGAAACTGGAACAAAAGTTGGCTTAGGCTCGCAACATTTTTTAAGGAAGAGTTAAAGTATTTTAATATTTCTCTATTGGTATTCTAACTGACCGAACTGTGCAATAATAATTTATAATGTTTTAGCTGAATGTGCCAATTTTTAATAATTTTATAATGGGTATCGTTGACACTACATAAAACCGACAAAAATAAACTTTGCTGACGGTTGCTAATGGTGCCACTTGATTCATATACCCGGGGTGTAAAGTTAATTAATGTCTTGTCTATCATTCAATTTTATTTGATTTAAATTTTAATTAATTTTGTCTGTTATTTTTTATTTACTATTTCATGGTTGAATAAAGAATAAAGAAATGAATTTATACGTAGGTACAGTTGTAACGTATTTGTATTAATATTATGGAAGGCACTAATTACAAAGTTACATTTTTTTTTGTAAAATTTACATTAGTTAATCAGAGCTTAATCTAAAATGTGTATACTCAAATAAAGCAATAAATAATTTTATTATTATTAAAATAGGTATAATAGATGGACACATTATGTTACAGTTATAACTTATACATGATTTTTTTTTGTTCTACGTCAAGGGATCTATAGAATATATCTATGTAACTATGTACCAAAATAACTGTAGGTATTCGATTTCTTTACCAATATTTCATAAATTATAAAGCGTTCCACACTGTCTCCTATTTTAGTATGCATGTCACAGCCTAGTTTCACGTTCTCAATATTCCGTTTCTGCATTCACCAGGCCGACCTTTCAAACTATTTCGCTTCCCAGCGAACGACAGTGTATGGAATTGGTTTGGGATATTTTTCAACGTGAAACTTGGAATATTGTATTGTCTTTCAATATGGATAAAAATGGTTATTATCAGCTGTTAACTTTCTTTCCCTACTTTTCAACTGACTACAAAAAAGGAGGAGGTTAACAAGTCGGTTCATTTTATTTTTATGTTTTTAACTCAGTTCTATGTTGAATATAAACTGATTTTAAAAAAATGTTTTTGTTTGAGTTTTGTTACTTTGAGTTTGTTACTTTCAGATTGGTCACATAGAAATTATCAAAATCGGTTCAGTAGTTTAGTTTTTATACCAAAATAATTGAAAAAATATGTCGTCGAACTAAACGAATTTGCGTATTTTGCTTCCCTGTGATGCATGTGTGTGTTTTCAGTAGTGTTTTCGGTCACTTAAACAGCCTAATTGGAGTCAGTTGTCTATTTTTTTGTAAAATCTTGATTATGTTATCCACTTTTTCATATTTTAATTGTAAGTAATACTTTCTTCCTTGTTTATATTTCGCACGTCAAAACCTTTTGAGCCCTTTGTACAATTTGATAAATATTTTTTGGAATAAAGTATTTAAAACAAAGGATGTATTTGAGATAAAATATAAAGAGACTTCCAGCACTCCGCCTCCACACTATATTATTATGGGCATGATAAACAGCGAAACAAATGTCTTTGCATAATTTTCATGTGGATAGATTATGTTATAGCATAGACCAATATACCTCTAGAAGACTGTCAATCGCGACTTGTGGTTATTATGCTTATAGGTTTTATGTTTTATATCTTTGTAATTTAGCAAGTTTTAATGCTCAGATATTCCTTAAATTATTGCAAACTATTGGATAGGTTTAACAAGCGTTACGAAATGAAACGTTGTCCAAATGGGATGTAGCCCATTATATGTATCAGACATACAGATACATATCTATTAAATACATCTATTAGGTGCTCGAGATCTGCACCTACTAGATAACTAAAAAAAATGTTGTGCTCAATTCCTACCACTTAGAATTTCTTTGAAATTTTCCTAATCTTTTAAATTACATTCTTTCGATTAAAACTCAAAGGAAAGTACGCATCATTGACTCTACATTTCTTTGTTTCAAACATTTTCTTGTTTCATCAAACAAGAACACGAAATCCTATTCAAATAGTTTTGTATCCGTCACAGGATGGTGATAAAATCAGGGCTTCCATCAAAGTCTTCTTTTTCCCGGGTAAAGACAAAATTAATGCCCTTTTTTATCAGTTCGTGACATTAAATCCCATTTTCTGTAATCAATTGGTGGTGACACAACTATAAATTCTTTGTTATTTTGTTAAAATATTTCAATTTCATTAATAATAAATCAATTTTTATTTCAGATTAAAATCTTTATTTCAGATTTGAGATTAAAACATATCTCACTTATATTTTACATTTCTATGTTTATACATAGGTACAATTTCATAAAAAAAGCGTACAACCCCAGGTATTTAATCATTAAGTGCGATAATTTTCTGATTTCCTATCATAATAAGTAGGTATTATATTGTAAAACTCGCTCTAAGTATGAAAACGTTACCAAGTGTGCATAATGTTCCTAATGAGTACAAAAATAATTGAAAGATTCTTAAGAAACACTATACGAAGAGTAAGAACTAAGAACCACCAAAGCTCAAAGGTAGATTCAGTAGATTGTGCTAGACTAGACTTAATACAGACTCACAGCCGGAGTAAATCTCAAGATTTGAATTCATAATGAAAAGCCCAGTCTGCGAAGGTTATTGACATTTGTTTTGAAATATTCAGAGTAAGATTGAAAGATGAGACAAAAAGGAGATACGAGATGATTTAAGAAGTTTATGCATAATTGGAAGTTTTTGCCAACGCAGGAACACACAGGAAATATCATACAATACCTACATTGCCCACTGATCGCGCAAGTGAAGTAGCGTGCATTTTTAGACTGAATAATCTATCTATCGACGACGGAAAACGCTAAAAAAAAACTTTATTCCTCACCAGAGCCAAAGAAATATAAGAAATTGAAAAAAAAAATAATGACAAAATGAGTAGTTTTTTTACGAAAATCAAAAAATTATACAATAAATACGTGTGATATCTAAGTTTATTCTGCAAACAAATAAAAAAGTTCTAGTTGCAACGTACATATATTTAAAAAAGTTAGCATTTGTATTTCTAAAATACTTTGACACATATTTATGAAAAAACTACTTTATAGGATGGGTTCCCACCCAGTAACACCCAAACGAGTAACACTGTTACTCGATAGTAGCTTATTTGATGGAATTTAAGGCATACAAAATTAGCTAAAATGAAAAAAAAATAGATTGTTAAATCTGTGAGTTTTGAGACGATTTAATGAAGCAAAAATAAGATGTCTTTCGCTTTTATTGTGTTCTTAGATAGTCCTTCCATTTTGAAGGTACCGGAACAATGAATGAACGATTCAGTGGCCCTTTTATTTAATCTTTATGGTTGTGTAACTCTAAAATGAATATTAGAAAGGCGAAAGTGTGTGAGCATAAATAGATAGATGAGCGTTTTTTCCTCAATCACGCAAAAACTTCTCCATCGATTGAGCTGATATACGGTATGAATATAGTTTATGAGCCGGAAAAACACATTGGCTACTTTTTACCTCTATATCATGAAGGCTAAGCTGCTGCAGATTGAATACTCAATACATTTATTGTCTTTACACTACGAAGGTCTTCGTAGTCTCCAGATAGTAAAAATGCTAACAAATACACATTAAAGTAGATAGATTTAATCTTACTTCAAGCTTACTTCTTTATTTTGTAGGAATTACTTTTATAACTACTTAGAAAGACCTATAATTGGCTGAATTACTATATTACATTAGATTAACCTGTTTTTATGTAAATTTCTGTTGGTCTTTTGAATAAATAGAAAAAAAAAATGATAAAGATAATTGATTGAAAATAATATTAATAATATGATAATTGATTAAAATAGTATATATATAATATATAAGTATATATAATATTATGGTATGTTATATATAAATATATAATTTATATAATAAATAAGTAGTGTATGTAATATTATGATATATATAATAATATATAATAAAGTACTAAACTAAAGTTAAGTTAATTAAAACCATTGTTTAGCAATTCAGCGGATTTATTACTAAATATATTTATATAATTTGTTGAAAAGTGATAAAATCGGAATCGCATGTTGCCTTTGGGCAGAACAATATCTAAGGCAGGCAGCGGCTAGTACAGTACAGAATATTTCAGCTTGTTTCATGGCTTTGGGTTCCTACTTTTTCAGGTTATTCCCATGACTCAAATTTGAAGACTTTCCCCCGTACCAATAAAATGATAAGTTCTTATAAAAAATTAAAATGAGGAAATGAATATTATTTTTGTTTACAAAAACTTTACAAAGTTGTAAATATGTAAGCCTCTTTTATGCAAATGAAAATAAAATTCCCTTTTTTCGTTGCCAACAGTTCCTCGAAACAATGCAATCAGTAATATGCAATGCTAATGGTAAACTGATTGCTTGGCTTCTATTTTTAATAAAAACAATAAAGTAGCTGACAGGGCGTGGCTATTTTCAGAACAATGTTCGTAACAAGTGTTATTCTACCTATTTTGAGAAACTTTTTTATTTATGAATGGTACAAAAAGTCTGTTGTTATTATTCAGCCTTGGATAAGTATTGATTATTTGATATTTATACTTTATCAAATATTTTTATCAAGATAAATAATAAAAACAAAAGTTATTGGACTAGATTTGTTGAATTACTACTATTGCTAGGCTTATGTTTAAATTAAGCCTAATGTTAAATTAATTACCTTGAAAAATTTCGCAAACAATAAACGTTTAAAAATATGAATGTCTTTCATGTTTATTCTACCCAAAATAACCAATTTATATTAAAACAATTTGCTTAATTTAATTTTACGACAAAGTAGTCTACAATTAAAAGTTGGCAGTACAAAAGGAAAAAAGGGTGAACTTAAATCGAGGAGCCATAAACTCAAACACTATAATCATAAAATGTAAGTGTTTATGAGTATAGATGAAAAGATGGATGTTTTTTTTCTCAATCATGTCAATCCATAAAACCGGTATACCGGAGGACGTGGTGGCCGAGTTGATGAGGCCCTTACCTTGCGATCTGATGGTCGCGGGTTCGAATCCCGGTGGCAGTCATGCGTAAATGGGTTTTTTCGGTCGAAAAAATCATGTATACATCCCACGTTTTCGCAACGGTGAAGGAAACATCGTGAGGAAACCGGCATGTCGTAAAACTTAAAAGTTCGAAAACATGTGTCGAGTGCACGAAAGGAGTCTCTTCGAGGCGCACTTGAAGTCCTTTCACCACACTGGTTCGAAAGGAATAGTGACACGAAGAAGAAGAAGAAGAAGAAGACCGGTATATAAAAAAATGATTTGGGTACCTACTATAATCTACTAGTAATAGTTGTCTCCCGCAACTTCCTTTGAATTCCTATATACACATATTGACGAAATATACCATCGAAACTTCAAGTCTCTACGTCCAGTGGTATATCCTGAGCGTTATCTGTCAGTCAATCAGTTAGGACTGAGCCTTTTATAGATAATAATGGATGAGTAGGAAGAGGACATAGGCAATAAGGCTTCTTATCTCGATACCACGCAAGCGATGCCGCAGTGTAGGTAGCATCGGTCACCAAGTCCTGATTGACTGAGCATAGGCAACGCATAGGCCAACCCACTGTGCGCCCGTATTGCGGGCGTTTTCTGGGCACAAAAAAAACACAATTTTACAATTATTTTCCAAATTCCATCGAGCAGGCAGAGAACTCAACCACTCAATTTTAGTAATGCGATTTCTATAAAAACTACTGGACTTTTTTCACTTTACCTTTCAGCAACTAATTTAATTTGAAAGCTAGACATCTCATGTCGCAGTAATTCAATTTCGAATTTCAGGCTTGTATTTTGTGTTGAAAAGGGATGAGACGAGAAAGGCGCCCAAAAACGCCTGCCCTTGACCAAAATATTTCTAGAATAGGATATCACACCTCTAGCTCAATGCCCGATAATGGAAATTTGCAAGAAAAAAAAATATTAAAAAAAAAAGAATGGGATTTGGTACAAGATCCATGTAAAATTATAGTTTTTTTGTAAACTTATAGGATGCACTCTTATTTCGATTTATGTCACGTGGTTTGTGGTCCCGATCGACGGATTCAAAAATGTTATCCATTGATTGGGACCGTGGTCTCGAAACCAAGTGGCCTCAAACGACCGACGCCTCAACTCTGGTACCTAGCTCGAGACAGTTCGCTGCAGCTCGGCTCGGGCGCCGCACTCACCCAGCTGTCATATTTTAAGTAAAAGTAAAATTGTAGTACCTAACCTATTTTATTGTAGTAACCAAAAGTTCTGACTGCACAGATACAACGTAGTACTTATACGTTGTATATTAGTAAAATAAGAAAAGAAATAATTTTATTGATGAAAACCACATGAAACATAAATTAACAAAAAAAGGTCAAAGTAACAGAGTCCTCCATCAATGGGGGCCTAGCTCAGCTTTCATGCTGCAGCATACTGGCAGCACGCTGCAGCGCTGGTGTTCTGCTAGACCCCAGTGGCAACGACACGGAACATATAAATAACCAAAAACTAAAACTAAAACTACTAAAAAAAGACAAGAAAACATTATTTAAGACTAATTTTACAATTGTCTTACTGGCAACATTACCTATTTATGCAAGATCACCCAATTGGGTCATTTAAATTTTTAGCCATAGACAAGGCTAGAGTGATTTTAGCAATCATCCAATGGCATACATGGCATACTGCAATTCGATGAATCAAGTATCCTATACGACGCATATTGCGACTTGATTGCGACGCCATATTGAGAAAAGAAAAAAAAGAAAGATGTGGAAAATTGAAAATGTTTGTAGTACTCTGTGGTAGTAACCTTTCTGCATTGCCTTATTGGTAATTAGAAACTTGTGGTGAATATTCATATGAATTTTAATAATCTAAATACAAACTATCAGTATGATAAATCGATAGCAACCACCAGGAGACTACAAAGTTTAAGGTCAAAAAGTTACAGTCGAGTTACCTATGGGTACAAGCTTAAGTTTTGAATTTATTTAAGCTATATGGACTTTGTAATGACTGAGCGTGTTTGATATATCGATTAGAGGTTCCACTGAACTATTTAACCATGTATTGGTCGTGATTTCGAGTCTAAAACAGTTTGTTTTGAAAGTTTTTTATCAATACCTGTTTAAGGCTTAAGCGGGGATTTTTTACAATTCACTAGATGGACAACTACTATAGGTATGTGCAATGTTTGCTAGTGTAGGACCGTATCGCAGTCAGTCTGGTAGACTGCCCGTTGCTCGTCCGTGTGATCTCAATTTGTCTTCCCGGGCCATACCCGAAGTTGATTTTGAAAATTGAGTCCCTTCCCTCATTGGCAAGAGACACCGCCGCCCCTCAAAACCCGGGTACCTAGGTCGTGCCAGCTCGCAAAGACTCGGCTCGGGCACCGCACTCGCGCCGCTGTCTCTTTGCCATTTTGTAGAAATCAAAAAATTCTGACTACACAGATACAATGTAATTAAAAATTTGTGGTGTAAATAGTCCACTAGTATACCTAATAATATTAGTGGAAGTGAATTACTTTGATAAATCATAAAAATTATTTGCGGTCATAATTTATCAGGTTCAAGAACTGAAAGTAAAACCAAATATTATTTATTCTTTGGTAAAACTTCAACATAGAGTTTGTGTCAAGTACGCACTTACACTAAGCACTCGCACTCAAAAAGTAAGCCACACCGTACAACGTAGAACGTTAATGCTTTTAATTTATTCATACGCAGTTTCATTCAACCGTGACGTCATCAAGTTAAGTGTTGTAGCCGTACAGTACACCTGCCATTAACCCGTTGAGGGATCACAGCGACTATTGAGTACCAGGTAACCAAGTAACCAGGTACCTGGATCATAAAGGTACCCAATGCCTTTGCCAAAAAATTTTAAGAACAAGCATGCCTAGTAATATTGTACTTTAGAGCATAGTAGAGTAAGAAATTATACAAACTCCTCTCTTTTAATTTATATTCTGTCTATTTATATTTACAAAAATCTAAAAATGTGCGTGCGAGATAGCGGCGAGCGGGATTGGCCCAGAATTTCGCAAATTTATAGGTAATTCAAGAAATCAGTTATGAATATAAGAAAAAACAAAAAAATATTATTATTCTGTAGTCTGCAAGGACTCCCACGCGATTATAAAATGGCAGCCCCTACAGTACTATTATGCTAATAATTATCCATTAAAAAAATCCGATGATAATTTAAAACGAAATTACATAATATATTTATCTCCAAAATGGACCTTCAAATCATGCCATATTTAAATAGTTTAATGTAAATTTACAATGGAAAATTAACTTTTTCATTTATATTTTATTTCAATAGTATAAATGTGTGAAAAAAGAGTTGCTTATTTTGACATTTTGGCCTTCCGTTTTTCGTGTTACAAACATTTTCGGAAAATCAGAAGACTTATTTAAATGTGGTTATAAATGGGTAACGCTCAGAGTAAAAGCATTTTGAGGTTGGCTGTTATTAAACCAATTACCGCTTGTTCTTTGAATTGTTCGCTCGTTTTGTGTAAAGTTGTAGCCAACTCGAGTACGTACCTACCTACCTACTACAGCCTACATAGTCACTGTATTATTATGTACTTAAGTTCAGAGGAACAAGAGTCGACTCTACTAAATTTATTTCATTCCGTTATGAATTCACTTTGATGACAAACCTAGCATGTATCTTTAAATTTTAGGAAATCTTGATCTTAAGTCACGTATAAAAAAAAATTAGGTGCTTTCTACCACATGACAGAAGTGAAAAATTCTTCGAAAGAGAGGTTAATAATACGAAAAACAATTATATTTTATAGTTTGATGGTAGTAGAAAGCATGCTGATTCAAAAATAAATTTAGTTCACGGTCATATCATTAACATACAGGCACTTTATTTTGTAGTATTTTAATGTTACGCTACCATTATTTAAATTCGTCCAGGTTAAGGAACATACAGTAAACACATTACCATCTTCGCTAAGTATATTATACCAGCCGACTTTACCCGGTAGTGTTATATCCGAGCGTTGGAAGCCGATTAGCTTATTCCAGTTCACTCCCACTAAATAATTCGCTCAGTGCGCCAAAAGAAGTTTTCGCTTCAACAAACTAAAGTTACAAGAAAATAGACCATTTAAAAAAAAAGTAAATGTGAGTGAGATATAATTTTTATAAGCTCATGAATTATTAAAGCACGTGAAATAGCTTGGTCCATCTGTGTAACGACCTAAGCTGGAATGTCCCACATTTCCGCACCAACTCTCAACTGGCCATTCAGACCAAGTAGTTAGAATAATTGGATCGACGCGCGGTTTTCACAAGACGAACCCCGATTTCATTACACCATTGGGTGAACTTTATGTAGGGTCAGATTATGGGATTGTGATTGGTCAACGAGATAGCAAGACGATGAACCGTGAAGTAAGAGAATGGAGATAGCATCAAATTACCAAAATGTCTCTAACGAGCGCTATAGATACACCAGCTTATGTAAATCAAAGTCTTGTATAGTATACTAAGCGACATGCAACTTGTCCTCTGAATCACGTGCCAAAGATGCGCAGAACCAATTTGACCTGAGAATTGCGTTTTGCGGATAATTGTCACGTGGTTCGCCAAAGGACTAGTTGTTTGTCGCTTATTATACTGTTCTGATCATGAACAGGCGTGATCTGTCACCATCAAGAGAGCGCAAAGCTCGTGTCATCACTAGTTAACTTAAAAAAAATCGGTTTCTTACAATAGTAAATGCTTTTTATTCTAAGTAGCCATCCAGGTACCGTATTTATACCTAAATTTTATTTTCTTGACCGCTTGCTAAAGATTTTTCGAAAGTTACTATTATTTGTGGATGGAATTCATTTATCCTTGTAACAATGCGAACGGAACTCTAAATAGAAAACTAGCTGTAGGTATCTGTATAAAATCAATTCCAAATTAATGTATGACACATATCATTTGGTAGGTATTCATTAATTTTAAATGGAAATTTGTTGTTATGAAAATTAATGCTCATCCTCTTACCATAATTAATTGAAAACATTGTTGTACCAGTTAAAATGATCAGTATTATCTGTGGCATTATTATCGTTGAAAATTATCAACACTGCGTGGCAAAATTAATTTAAGTTATTCCTTTGAAATTGCGTTATCAATTTTCACTCTTTAGCAATTCGCACTTTTATAAATGATCATTGCACTCAAAAATAATCTTGGGCTCAATTCCTAGGGAGATAACAGCAATCGGCTCTATCAGTGGCAAAATAAATAGTTTAAAACATTTATCTACATACAGGATGTGGCGAAATGAGTGGATAATCCTTCAGATGCAGGTGGGACTTCAGGACTGATCAGAAAATGAAAATATGTACCCAGTAAAAATTCCACGGATTTCAAGTTAATGGACGTTTTCGAAACTTTTTTTTTACCTTTGTACATTGTTTTTGCTGCCTGCTTTACAAATCTAGGAATTTTCTTTATTTTTTCTAGAATATTTGTTGTTTTTGTGCTACATATACGTTTTTTTGGTACAGCATTAATCAGCAAATAAAATATAAGTTTGTTCTCAATCTACCTTTGTATTTAAAAAGAGTACAAAAGTGTTACATTTTCCATTGCTTATAAATAAAATAGAACATAAAACGTTCCACAATTACGAATCCGCTAAATTAGTACTAACTCAATGAAGTTCGATCGTAAAAGCCAATACAAAAAGTTAATAAAGCCAGGTTGAAGTGCCAGTAATTGTCTGAGGAGTGGAAAGCGGTCACAATGAAGCAGGCCTGTTAATTGTCTTCTTCACCCTCACAGGTGTTGAAGTAGAATATACCTACTCGTAGGTTGGGTAGATGGTCCATTCAATTCGGTGATAGGTACGAACCTATGTGAAAAAATTACATAACTATTCTGTTTATTTTATTCAAGTCTGATTTTTTTGAGCAAGAAGCAGTTTTTTGGAAAGGTTTTTTTTTCTTGTTTTTAAAGCTTTGCACCATTATTTATAAATATACCTACGTTCAGCTGTCTAATGAGCTTTCACATTATTACCAACCCCAATTCCTACAACGATAATATCAGCTTTTATGCTTACATAAGCATAATCAAATCATTAATGTTCCTACTGCCTCCACTCCTCTCGGCTAGAAGAGCGAATGGGACCCAATGCGGATTGTCTCATGCTATAGAACATTTTTTTTCTTTTTTGTAAAACATGCCGGTTTCTTAACGATGTTACCTACCCTTCACGTTGTGATAACGTAGTGTATGCACACATTTTTTTTAGATAAAAATATCCCTGCAGGTAATTGTCTGAACCTCCGACTTTCAAATCGCAAGGCAAGGGCCCTCATCCATTAGGCCACCACGACCTCCTAAGATAATAACACTAAATTCACTGTTCTAATTCTTCAGGTGATCACAATGAGGTGTGGTGGCGAACAGCATAACATAACCCGAAAAAACAGGTAAAAATGGTGGCCAGGCAAGATACTTTACCGACATTACTGGTTACATGCTTCATTCCCACGGAATTCCAAGGCTTAGTTCATCCAAAAATATATATATTTCAGACCAATTGAATCATACCATTGACATTAAAATTTAAAATTAAATGAGACTTATTTTTATAAGAAATATAATAGAATAGAATAGAAAATGCTTTATTGCACAAAGTAAAAAACAAGTACATAGGCGAACTTAATGCTAGTTAGCATTCTCTTCCAGCTAACCTCTATAATCAGGACATAATAAGGACTAGCCGTCAGCGTTCTGGGCACGTTACCTTCTGGGGGAGACAACAACCGACTGGGTTTTTTTTATATATTTTTTATATAGATTGGAACCTATTTAATCATTTATTTTTATTTTTCAAGTAAGTCCATATTATTTTAGTATGTAAATGTAAATAACATAAATACAGTGTCTTAATCTAAATTATTAATTATAATTATTAAGCTACCAGACATGAAACTTTGCAAATGTAATTTTCCTTCCACTAATATTGTGTAGGGTCAACTAATATGAGTAAGATAAGATCAACATTATGTGAGATAAAGATAAGATAGTATGTCTAACCCTAAGGCCATATCATACCCAGTAATGTATTACTCCAAGGAATTTACGCCATTAAGGGGTAGGTTTGTACGTGACCGTTTTGTTCTCTCCTTTTATGAGTTCTCCCATTTCGGAGAACCTTTGCCCAGTTTTAGGAGAGTTATTGCGTATGGATGGTTTGGGTAATCTTCTTTGGACTATTAGGTATGAAACATTTACGCAGAACGAAAAAATGTCGGCTGAATGCTTATGTATGGAATAAAATTTAGACATTCTTTATTACTAGCCGACGCCCGAATCTTCGTTTTTGATGCGAATATACATAATTTCTTTCTTTATTACATTTTATTTAGCACTTACTTTCAGCTTTCAGACAAAATTATTAAGGATTGTATTATACTCGACTATATTACAAGCCTACAAGAACTCAACTTAAAATCGACTATTCAACTACAAATACTGAAGTTCTAGAATACGTCGAATAATGTAAGGCATAAAAGAGAGTCCGTGGTCGCTCCCCAACTAGATGATCAAAACTCTCACAAACTCAACCATGATCGACTAATCTTACTATGCCTCAAACAGAGCCAAATGGAGATGCATAGTTGGAGCTGAAATTCACCTAGACTGTACTAATACTAATATTAGATTTTAAGTGCGGTTTTAGTCTAGCATATTTTTGTTGAGTATATGCGGGTAGATTGATACTCGCAAAACTTCAAAAGCATGACCCGTGTATACGCGCGTATACCACCGTTTATGCTCGGTTTTTTCTAGCTAGAGTGTCAGTATGCATGCAGCATGAGGTGTCTCTCGTAGCTTGTCGCGCGTATAATATTTACATGCGCTCCATAAAACAAAATACTAGCAGCCAATCAGCTAATCTAAAACCGCACTAACTACGACTGCTCTACCTAGAGTGCCCGACTTCAAAGAAGTAGGTATTGATCGAAACTTATTGAGGAACGGGTGGGTGTATTACTGGTAGACTGGTACGAATGAATGGTTAAATCATCTGATAGACGACAATAATTTAGTAATCTGTGGCGTAGCTATAGAAACGACCTCTACCCCTGTTTTGTCATCGTCAATATTATTACTTTAGTATCGATTGTTATGTAAACTTAACCTTGCAAGGTTTAAGCTTACTGCCAGAATACTCTGCTAATCATATAACCTTATTTATTGATACCAAGAAACCTACTGTCGTTATTACTTTGTTTCAGCAAGTGCAAGAATATCCTTTTATATCTATGGTGTGGTGTTAAAGCGGTTTCAGACAAGCGTATAAAACTGGGCGGATTTACCATACGTGTTTTGTTTTTATAGCTCGCCCGTATTTTTTAAAACTTTAAACAACTTAAGAGTTAAACCTAAACATGTATGTATTAGTAGAACCAGCTTACACCTAGGACAAACCATTCGTGGCTTTTTAGACGATTTGTTTTAACGATACTTTCTAATTTCTTAAAAAATAAATAAAAAAATACGTTCGTGTACGCGCGTTTACAGGCTTACACCGGGGGCGACGTTTACGTTCTGTTTTTGGTAGTAGTGTCATAGTGACGCGGGCGGACGAGCGCATAAGCGTGACAACGTTCTTACCGTGGCGGTGGCGCCACGCGATAACACGAACTGCAAAAAAAAAGAAACACGAGCGGAGATTCCTCGGAAAATACGCTAGTCTGAAACTGCACTTAATGAGTGTAAAGTGTCCATTATATTCTGCTATGGTGGTTTACGCATATGAACCGCCACATATAAGCCAAAAGTCTTGAAATATTGCTGCAGTGTCTCATTCTTTCGGATATGACACTAAAAGCAGAAGATGAGAAAATAAATTATTTGTAGAGTTTGAGCCTTGTGCCTGAATAGAAGTAAGTGTACCTATTTAAAAATAAGTTGGCCGCAATTCAACCAATACTATACCATAAGCTTCGTCCATACATTTATTTTCTTTATTAAACTTGTAGAGCAAGTAGAAAAAACAAAGGTGCGTCCCTTGAGGTTCATTTATTTTTCCACATCCCGTACATTTTCACACACCTACACGTTTTCTTCAAATGTACTAAAATAAGACCTTACACATTACTGTCTATTTCAGTGTGACGTTGATTGCCACACTTACGGCACTTCGTTACTCCCCGGAATGTCGCTCTGACGACAAATTGCTTCATCAGGCTACGTGGTTCTATGGCGTTAAGGTAGCTTAAAGAATGGGAGCTGGGTAAAACATTACTTCGATATTTCTTGCGTAAACTTGGAACTGTTGGTTGAGATTTGAACCAACCGAAGGAATTTTTAATGCGATTATGGCTTTGAAGCTAAATAAATGTTTATGTTTGACTTGATTTCTTGATATGCTTGAAAGAAACTAGCTAAATATCAGATTTTTATGATGTTTATCATTATTTCTTTCATTATCATTTTTTAGCTTCTTTCGCAACTTATTTAGTTCGTTTCTGTCGCTTAGAATAATAGTTGATTAGAGTGAGCTGATTATTTCTTCCTTGAGCTGTGGCTTAAAGTACCATGTGAATTAACTTTGGAAAAGTACTGCATTGCCTTGTGAAGGAAATACTAAAAGGGCTTGACGAAGAAAAATTAAGACATAAGGAAAGTATTTTTTTTACTCTTGGCTTTTAATCAATCAACATAATAAGAAAAAAAAATGAGAAAGACTGGTCAGCAATGGACTGCTAAATAATGTAATAATGTTTACTAGGTTTTTTTAGAATGAGACAAGCTAATAATAATAATAATAATTTTTGAAGATATTGTGCACTAAAACAGTTAAATTGTTCATTTTTTTAGCTTGTTTGAAAATTCAAAACATTTTGTTCATCCAAATGATACACCCCCAGGTAAATAGCGTGGGTCTTTTGACGTCGCCGGCACAAAGATAAATTCCACAACAAAGCTTCGAAATTTCAAACTCCTAATCCGGAGAACCCCTGACCTTCCACGCTCAAAAATCCCTAAAACTTTGCAACACAAAAACAACAGCCATCATCAATCAAAGTGAGCGGGAAGACAGCAAGTGGTCTACGCGAGGAAAAAGGACAAGAGAGGTGATGAGAGAGAATTTTTGGATTGCTCAATGCGGTTAGCTGAAAGGATTAGAGGGACTTCATTTATCACTCCCTGAGGGATCTGCAGTGACGTCACAAAGGTCGGAGAGTTGTCTAATGAACCTGCTGATGATGTGACTAATTGTAAAAGGCGCATGTTGGGTCAGGATTGCGGTGCAAAATTAAAATGTTTTCTTGTCGGACGAAATGGTTTATCCTAAAAGATTCCACTTTGTTACTTGTAGAGGTTTAAAACATTTAAAATTAAATAATTTGTACCTAATCAATTTTAACTAAGGTTCAACCGGTTTATTTAAATGCATATAATAAAATAGTTGTAATTTATATTGTTGCCTTGTATTCATTTTGTTGAGCCTCTTCGAGGAGCACTTCAAATCTTTTTACCATACTTTGGTTCCAAAGAACTAGTGACGTGATAAGAAGATACTTAGTAAGTTTTGTGTATTAGTAATTTTCAATAATGTGGCTACCTAATGAAAAACATTTAATTTCATTTTCATTAGTTTCTCGACGTCAGATCATTCGTAGATGAGGCTCAAATATGTAGCGTACATATCAAACGAGATTAAATTTATCCTACCGTTTAACGGTAACCACACAACCTAATATCGGAGGCTAACAGCGCTCCATTCGTGACAAATTGAATGAATCCGTCGTAAGAGGAGGAGGTAACGTTTACGCAAAATCGATAATCCTATAGATGTTCATAAGTGTGTCAATTGAGTGGGTAACTAAGTAAGGTGGTAAATACTTACTAAGTTGATAACGTGTTTTGCCAAGTGCAGGGTTTTTTTAATACAAGATAGTAGTTTTCTTTCGAGTACATAGGTTGAAACTTGTTGGTATGCATTTTGTACCGTTAAGTTTGAAAAAACAGTATTCTCTAATGGCATTTTTATAATTGATTAATCGGCGAGTCCACACCTTAATTTCTAAACAAAGGCTTCAATTAACTTAACTTTAGTTCAACTAAACCAAAGAGTCAAAGAACAGAAAACCAAAGTTTAAAGATACGACACGTGTTTCGCCTCTATACGAGGCATCATCAGGAGGTGTGGACTCGCCGAAGTTTGAAACGTTTCAAACCTGAGAGGCGAAACACGTGTCGTATCTTTAAACTTTGGTTTTCTGTTCTTTGACTCTTTGGTTTAGTTGAACTAAAGTTAAGTTAATTAAAGCCTTTGTTTAGAAATTAAGCGGATTTATTACTAAATATATTTATATAATTTGTTGGCATTTTTATCTCCAAAAAGTGATAAAATGGAGGGATCTTCTGTCTCTCTAAAAATATCAGTTTAGGCCATTGTTTTGGCAAAATAACCAACTTAAGTTTGTAAAACCGCCACTAAACAAAATGAGCAAGAATTGTGTATACCATATTTTGATAAATAAATAAATTATGTTTGAATATTTCACACATCGCCATCTTGCCAAAGCCCAAACTAAGTTCAAGTTCAGAGCTTGAACTATGAAAACCAGATAACTGATAGAATACTTAAATTACAAAATAAAGAACAAAGAATACATACATATATAGAAAAACACCTATTTTCATCACATAAATGATTGTCCCGAAGCGGAAATCGAACCCGCGACACTATATAGCGACTAGTCTTGCCACGCTAAGGTCGCGCCGCACATTTGCCACTCGACCATCCCTATCGTCAATTAGCCCTTCTTTCTTCTTTGACTCACTGAAATTAAAATGATTGCTTTGGCAATACAGCCCACATCTCTGTTAGAATTAGAATTTGTTACAAAGATTAATGGGTGTTTTCGTAAGTCTGATCGGGCGCTCGTCACATCCCATTAGTCGATAGATCGCTTGCCAACTAACACGATAATGCATGTACTGTTTGGCCAATTTTCTTACAGTTCTCTTATGTAGAAATACAAATCTCGGATACATTCGACTGTGAGCAGTAAAAAGGTGTTAAGTTATGAAGATTTATAATTTGTCATGAATTTAGGTCACTGTCCACGGGTAAAGTACCCAAAAGGCTGGAGACTATATCGTTGAAAAGCGATGCGTATCCTTTGACCGAGGTAAGTGCCAGACCTCTGGTTATTTGATTTGTCTATAATATTTATAATGTTATATTAGTTTAATCTTTTTTTTTATAGCATTAAGGTAATTTAAGTTTTATTATTTTTTAACATTTATGATGAGACGATGAATACGTTCTCATGATGGTAACAGATCACGCCTGCCCAACTCCCCATGTCCAAAATAGTGGTTCGCAGGGCTTTATATAACACATTTCAATGAAGTGCAGGTCTAATAAGCTTGTCTTCATTAATCCATTTTGGTGATCAGTCTTGACAGCCAATTTCACTAGCTACAGTGCCCTCTGAACCAGCACACAGTAAAGCTTACCCATACCTGCTTAACGACAAAATATTTTTAACTGTATTATACCTAATTAGAATTCTAGGGGACGCCTCTCAAAGGTTAGTCCCATTAGCACACTTGCCAACAAATATGATAATGTTATAGACATGCCAATTTTCTTATGTATGTATATGTACTGCGTGGAATTTTATATTACTCCCATTGAACTAAGTAGGTAGGTATATTAGTATATAATAGGTCGTCACAGCTTAGTATATAAAAAACGCACCAAAAAAGTTGGTGAATTTAGCGGACTTCTAGTTCATTTTGGTCATTTTTGGTCAATGCTAAATTTAGAAACAGGGAAGTGCTAAGTGAATATTAGAGTGCATATATGTATATTAGGCTTTTTAATTGTTGATAAAAATCCATCGCCAATAAGGAAAATAAATAAACATTTAGTTAAAAAATCTAAAACTCTACCATTGAAAAATCACGCTCTAAAAAGTATGATCCACTAAAATATTCTGTTAGTATATTGTTATATGCCGTGGTCCGTGATCATATAAAAATTCTCAAAACTTTACCTATTTTTACCATATATTCATTTAATTTTCGTTATTCGATTTTTTTTTTTAGGAAAAATCTCATAGAGATTTAATAAGCCCTTATTACTTTTACCTATAATCCGGTTTAACCCTTAACTTACAAAACCTTATCGCAGCGGTTGAAAAATGATAGGCGCTTCAAAAACGCAGTTGAACCCGTGATAGAGCGAAGTGTGAATGCTATAAGAACTTGAAGACACGTTATTCTCTTTCTTCATAAACTGGAACAAGAAGTGTGTTTTGTAAAAGCGTTGCCCTTTGAGCGTCAAAACACGTCAGCGAAGTCTGTTTTTGTTGGCGCTTCGGCTTCTATGAATGGATGGAGTCAGTTTACACTACCGTATTACGTACACACGGATAGATAGATAGGAAATGCTTTATTGCAAGGTAAAAATGAACAAGTTGACTACACGATTATGGTATAGTAGCAAGTGTGTTGGACTGCTACGCCGGTGTCGCGGGTTTGATTCTCGCTTCAGGGCAAACATTTGTGTGATGAGAATCGGTGTTGGTCCTGAGTCTTGATGTTTTCTAGTACAAGTACAAAAAATACAAATACGAAGTACTTGTACAAGTCTGGTTCTCATAGTATAAGTTCTGTTTAGTTTGGAGCTAAATGTGTAAAGTGTCCAAAATATTTAAAAAAAGTACACAACACAGGCGAACTTAATGCCAATTAGCATTCCAGCTAACCTCTGTGTATTATGGCGACGTGGTAGTGCTAGAATTATATCGTACTCCGAAACTGTAGCCCTATCACCAAACTCTTTAACAAGCGTATTCGTATCGGATCCGACACACTTCAACCATTTTATATTCAATTAATATTTTTATAGTTAACTGTATGCCTATAATATTTGACAAACAATACCGTTTTTTTAATGTAGAATATGCTACGGGGCAAAAAAAACTACATTAGTCAACTGCAGTGAATGCGTCAATATTGCGTTAATTATTAATCTCAAAAATATCTAAACTAGAGCAAAGTCAACCGACTTCGGCCGTAAATTTCACTAAAATTTACAGCACTAGATGACGCATTTACCCATGTTGACTATACCCTAAAAATGTGCAAATTCTACAATCAATTACATAATTTTAGAATTATTTAAGGGTCCGGTCTGCAAGCGTGGGAACTTTTGATTGAACACACACATAGATATTTTCTACTCATACAGACTCATCGCGCACTCATAGTATACCACCCTGGAAAGAAACAAATATACTTTCGGTGCTACGCACAAGTTACATTTTCATAACACCTTTATCTTTGTAGGATGCTGAAGAATGTCATAAAAAACACGCAATGTATTGTGCCATTAGCTTGACATCGCGACGCCCGTTGGCCAGTAGTGAGTACTACTCATTAGCCAGCGGCAAAGGGTGGGGTCAGAGTGTACGATTTTTGGATATTATCTCAATCTATGAAACAAAGTCAACAAAGAGTTAGTTACACAATAATGACTCGAAAATGGTCCCCACGCGTACAAAGTCGCGGACGTTAAACTAGTCAAGTACAGTCGCGTGCAATAGTATGTACACATATCGACATTTTCAAAATTATGTTTTCATACTTAGTTACAATAATATGTACACACCAAAACACCCATATTATTATGTTGCCATCAACTTATGTCATAATATTGTCAACAAGTCGATGTCAGAAATAAGTAAACACTATTGACTACAGACTACAGACTGAATTACAAATATATGTAAACAAGTTGCAGTTGTATTAAAATGTAGTAATTCATTCCTTGGATCTTTATTAGTCCGAATTAAAATATTTTTCTTTTATACGTTAGTTTCGTTAGCTTTATATAATGAGAAAAAATCTTTCAACATATATAAAAATGAATTACCACTCACTGACTGATTGACTCATTGACATCATTGTTCTCCCAGATGCAGTTTTATTTTGAAAAATCTAATATGGGGAATACAAAGAGGAAGACGGGTTGAGTTGGGGAAAACCTCGACTTTTCACTTTTTTTTTACGCCCTAGGGATTAAACATGGTATCTCGTAAAGTATAAGACTTGGTGTATTACAAGTTTTGGTCAAAGGTATTTATTTTTGTTCCAATTTTGAAATTTTGAAAAATCCAGCGTAGAGCGTAGCGAAGGTTGACGGTTCGCACGTCCTCGGGGTTTTACATACAAAATTTTTAAACCTGAGCAAAGCGAAGGTTGAAAAATTTTGCAGGGAGGTGGCGAGCGCAGCGAGCCACCGACCTTCGAACCGCGAATCGTCAACCTGAGTGAAGCGAAGGTTGACGATTCGCACGTCCTCGGGGTTTTGCATACAAAATGTTTAAACCTGAGCAAAGCGAAGGTTGAAAAATTTTGCAGGGAGGTGGCGAGCGAAGCGAGCCACCGACCTCCGCACCGCGAAGCGGCAACCTGAGCGTAGCGAAGGTTGACGATTCGCACGTCCACCTTGGCACCTACATGCTATCTCGAAAAGTATTAGTCGTAGAGTGTTGCAGTTTTCGCCAAAAGTATTTATTTTTGTTCCAATTTTGAAATTTTTAAATATCCAATATGGCCTCCATACAAAAAAACATAACTGCCATACAAAACATATGTTTTTTCCATACAAAACTTTAAACGCCGATATCTCAGCAACGGTAAGAGATAGAGGCATGGTTCATAGACTCGAAACTGTATGTATTTAATTGGCAAAAATTTCAACTTATTTTTTTTTTCGATTGGAAATACTTGGATGGATGGATATAGCGTGTTTAGACTCACTATTCGTTATAGAGGATGTTCCAAACTTTTTCTTAAGTGAGGGAGGGGGCGAGCGAAGCGAGCCACCGACCTTCGCATTGCGAAGCGGCAACCTGAGCGTAGCGAAGGTTGACGGTTCGCTGTTTGTGGGTCACATTGAGATGAGTTTAGGGAGGGGGCGAGCGAAGCGAGCTCCCGACCCGAGCGTAGCGAGGCAATTATCTGAGGGATAATAGTGTCGTTTTTAACTAATTCGGGGTTGAAAATTTAGATTTTGGTGTCAGAATTGAAATCCAAGATGGCGGAAATTTTTTTTTCAATCTTTTTTCATGGGTGTCGTTTTTGACTAATTAGGGGTTGAGGATAAAGAATTTTGTCTCGGATTTGAAATCCAAGATGGCGGACAATAAAAAAATTACAAAAAATTCTTCTTTGAAGGATAAAGATGTGGCGCTTAATAATATTGCCCCAATTATTTTTTGATATTCGGAAAATTAAAGAATACAACAATTTTTTTTTCTTTTCTAATTTCATAAAATATTAAAATAATAAAAAATAATAATAAATCACTCGCGAGCTGCTTGCAGCTCGCGCACCGCCCAAAAAACTAGTTATAAAATAAAGCTGCATTACCACTGACTGACTGATTTTTTTCCCAGATGCAGTCTGAATTTTAAAAATCTAACATCTGAAACGTATAGGAGTGTAGAGATGAGTTCAGGAAAAAAATGTATTTTCACCCTTCTTCACCCCCTTGGGGCGCAACATGGTATCTTGAAAAGTGTAAGTCGTACAGAGTTGAAACTTTCACCATAGGTATTGGTTTTTGTTCCAATTTCAAAATTTTGAAAACTCCAATACAGCCGCAATACAAAAAAAAAAAAAAATAAATAAAATAAAATAAAATAAAATAAAATAAAATAAAATAAAATAAAATAAAATAAAATAAAATAAAATAAAATAAAATAAAATAAAATAAAATAAAATAAAATAAAATAAAATAAAATAAAATAAAATAAAATAAAATAAAATAAAATAAAATAAAATAAAATAAAATAAAATAAAATAAAATAAAATAAAATAAAATAAAATAAAATAAAATAAAATAAAATAAAATAAAATAAAATAAAATAAAATAAAATAAAATAAAATAAAATAAAATAAAATAAAATAAAATAAAATAAAATAAAATAAAATAAAATAAAATAAAATAAAATAAAATAAAATAAAATAAAATAAAATAAAATAAAATAAAATAAAATAAAATAAAATAAAATAAAATAAAATAAAATAAAATAAAATAAAATAAAATAAAATAAAATAAAATAAAATAAAATAAAATAAAATAAAATAAAATAAAATAAAATAAAATAAAATAAAATAAAATAAAATAAAATAAAATAAAATAAAATAAAATAAAATAAAATAAAGTTTCAACTCTGTACGACTTACACTTTTCGAGATACCATATTGCACCCCGAGGGGGGTGAACACTCAGGTTGCTGCCTTGCTTCGTGGAGGTTGCTGGCTTTGCAATAACGCACTTCATCCAAAATAGTAAGTACAAAAATCAGGCCTCTAGCTGCAACCGTTTACGAGATACAAACGTTTAAAGTTTTTTATTATTTTTTTATTTTTTTTGTATGGCAGCCATATTGGATTTTTCAAAAATTTTAAATTGGAACAAATAATTTACCTGTGGGTAAAGTTTTAACTTTGTACGACTTACACTTTTTGAGATACCATGTTGCACCTCAAAGGTGGGTGAAAGGGGGTGAAAAGTCGAGGTTTTTCTGATCTCACCCCCATACGCCCTATACGTTCCCAATGTTAGATTTTTAAAATTCAGACTGCATCTGGGTGAACAATAATGTAATTTTTTGTGTGTGTAATTTTCCGTATGTTTTCCATATCTACCTGAAATGGGTAGAAAAAAATTAGTAACGCTTTTTAAGGTACGTAAAAAAATGATAACAAAGCTCATTTACCTAGATCGTCTACTTAGTCGAAGGGTACATATTAGCATTTGTGTCCGATACTCCTGACGTCGCGACGCACCCTTAGTGTCATCCCAACCACAGATAAGTCATAGTCTACGTTTGATCTCAACGGACGTGCAGTCACCTTGAATACTAAGGGGGTACTGAATTTTTTGCGGGCACGTTGTCTATTTTATAGAGAGTCTGGTTTTTCATACTAAAATGTATGGACGGCGGGGATCGAAAAATCAATGATGTTTAAGCCTGGATTATTGCTTTTTGGTTGGAATTTCTGAAAAAAAGGCGTGGTGTCGGAAATATTTATACTTTTGTCTTACGATAACACCAAAGAATTTTCAAATATTCTCAATGATATAGCTTAAATCGTTCAAATACAAAAGGTCGATTTCGATGTTTTTGATCAATATAAAGAATTTTTTTCTCGTAAATTAAGAATAATTTTAGAAATATCACGCGGTGTAAGGGAACACTCGTCTATTAGGCAGTTGAGATATTTTTGTAGTGTCATTCAATGCAGAGAGTTCTTCAATATTTTTCAAACCAAAAGTGCCTATTCGGGCGTTTATTAGGGACAATCCTCTTAAGGAATCCATAATAAAACCTGTATGGCACCTACATTGCAAGTAATCAAACTGGAAAACAGAAATTAAAGAGCAGTTATTTTTTATTTGACTTTTCTTCATATTCAACCGACTTCAAAAAACGAGGAGGTTTTTAATTCGCTTGTTTGTTTTATGTTTGTTACCTCACAACTTTATAGTTTAAAAATTGATATGAAAAAAAAAAATTGTTTGAGAGGTTATACTTTTAGATTGGTCCCATATAAATTTTATCAAAATCGGTTTAATTTCAAAAAACGAGGAGGTTTTTAATTCGTTTGTTTGTTTTATGTTTGTTACCTGACAACTTTGTTGTTTATAAATTGATATGAAAAAAAATTTTTGTTTGAGAGGTTATACTTTTAGATTGGTTTAATAGTTTAGTTTTTAAATCAAAATCACTGAAAAAAAAGTCGTTAGAGTGAACAAAATTGCGTATTTTGCTTCCCTGTGACTTCTTAGTGGTGCCTACGGTCACTAGAACAGTCCGATTGAAGTCGGTTGTTGTATGTTTTTGGGAAACCTTGATTATTATCAATTTTATTGACGGTGACGACACCGTGGCTTAGTTGGTAGTGACCCTGCCTACGAAGCTCGGTGTTCCGGGTTCGATCCCCGGCCGGGGCAAATATTTGCGTGACGAACACAAATGCTTGTTCTCGGGTCTTGGATGTTGTGATGTGTTGTGTGTGTCCATGCCACCTGCGACACAGGGAATCCTAGTCCAGGGGTGTGAGTGTGTGAATGTTTATGTTTATGTTTTTATTTATTTTTGCCTATTGGTGAGTGAGATTATTATCAATTATTTTCGCCTAAAGTCCTAAGACTATACCGCCCCGTTATTAAGCCATCTTATCGCTATTTATTGCAACCGCGGTTCTTTTTATTCCCTGTTAGGAAAAAGGACGCATTTATCTGAACAACCTACTTACCTTATTCCATCCCTTTGCCTTTCTGTTACAGAAAAGTCAAAGCTGTGATAAAAAACCAGTTATTTGCCTTTTAACCCTGCAACGTGTAAAAATAACGCAGTAAAAAGCTTTCTTCCTAAAAAGTGTCGCATCGTTACTGCGAAAATATTTTTAGGCGATAAATCTTGTCTGTTAGTTGTCCACAATGATTTATTCACAGAATTGTTTAAAACAACTGAATTTTAACGGTTTCGTTCATGTTATATAAGTGCATGGTTGAACTAGCTATTGCTTGTGGCTTCGTCCGAGCTTTCTCTAATAGTCTTATTTCCTTAACAATGTTTTTAAGAAAACGTTGATTTTGGGTCTAAAATTTTAACATGTACTTAACTAACACTTACTTCAGTACGTTTTGAAAAATCACAAAATCTTCCATATATTGTTTTTTTTTTACAAGAAATGGTCAATAAAAAGATAAATTGCCAGTTTTTAAATACCTCTACCTCAAATATACGCTTCAAAGTGAAAGAGTTTGTAGTTTGCTTTGCATTTTGGTAAATTAATTTTAAACACTTTTTTTTATATTCTACGAGTTTTAGTTTGTGAATCAGAATATAATGGAAACAATAAATGAGGTATAACAAGAAGCCTTGCAGTATCCATTTGAGGTGATTATTCATACTGCATAGTAATTACAAAATAGCTTGCAAGTTTCTCGCCAAAGCCTGCAATTTGTTTTATAGAAAATTTTACTGCATATAATTTTCTATACGGGTCTTTTAAAAGTGGACATACCAATGTAGAGATTAATAAAATTATGTTTTTACGTTATTTCCTAACTCTTCTATTATTTCTTAACTTTAAATTTTCATAAACCTGAGTTCAAACGCTACCTTAAATTGATTTAACTCATTAGGGATTCAAAAACCATTTACCTTTATATTACCATAAACTCCAGCCTAAGAAGCCAAATTACACCAATCAGTGCGAATTTTCAGGCACCACTTAATTAAAACCTTACCTTAATCGTAAACGTATTCCATTTTCAATTTAAATTGTCACTCTGAACTAATCAAAATTCGAACATAAACCACTCACTGTAAAATAACACTAGTCTATGTCATAGACACACGGGAATTTAAAAAGAGAATAGAAAGTTTTTAAATCCGTAAGGCGGAGGACAGACGCGTTGCAACCGTGCGGCGACGACGACGTTCGCTGCCGAATGAGGATGCCGCACCTGTTGTGTTCGCAGCTTTATGCTGGGGCTACATTATCGCGCGATAATTCTGTACTGTATTCTTACCTACCTACCTAAGTACAATGTTAGTCTGAGGCATAACCTTGTGACAAGTAAATGTTGAAAGAAAGGCCTTCACGATACAGGCTCGGCCTAGTGTGAGAACCACCTCTAAAGCATCTTAATATTCAAACTCATCAACAAAAGTAAAACAAAACAAGTAGACACCGTGGTTTAGTTGGTACTGACCCTTCCTACGAAGCTTGGTGTTCCGGGTTCGATCTCCGGCCGGGGCGAATATTTGTGTGACGAACACTAATGTTTGTTCTCGGGTCTTGGATGTTGTGATGTTTTGTGTGTCCAATGCCACTGCATGTAAATGTTTATTAAAAAAAAAAAGATAACAAATATTAGCCCTAGTTAAAATGTTGTTCTGTAAAATTTTATATTAATTATTATAGTATTAGGAAATACCAGAAATGGATTAAAAGACGATTTAAAAATAGCTCATATCTTCCAAAGCAATAAAATCAAGAACAGGAAAACATGCATGCGAACACGACGTGAATGACAATTCCATTCCTTTCTTTTATTTCAAATGTCTGAGCCCGCGTCAGACCACTCCAATCGAAGAGGTTAATTGTCTTCTAAAGAGTCTGCCAACAATAGATATTTATTTGTTGCCAATAAATTATTTTTCATTTTATCTTTCATAATTCGTATCACGTTGTCGCGATAAAAATCACCTGAATACATCGCGATGCAACGATCTACTCGCCCAAACTTATCGCATAAGCTCGAATATTGTTTAAATGTAGACGTAGCCTTAAACACACCTACAGAGGAAATTCGGTAGAGTTATTTTTTGCTCACATAATAATTCTTATTGCATTGTTTTTGCTACAACTTTCTAGAGAGTAATTTGATTCTATTGAGAAGGTGGAAAACAAATAATTGGATAGTTATTTTCAAATACACAAATATTTACAGTTTACAACTTAATATAACATACAAAACGAATAATAAAATTTATTTGCATATTTCAAGGGTTTTTTACTAAGTGGTTGAATACTAAAAATAAACAATCACGAAAGAAGTAGGGTCAAATGATTGGTCTTTTTAAAATTATTAAATGTACTTTCAAAATACATCGAAGTCTGCCATCTGTTGCTGTAAATTTTGTGAAAATTATCAGCACCAGGTGGCAGACTTTGCTGTAATTTCGATATTTTTTTATTAAATTAAAAAGTCGCTATACCATTGACGCATTTACCTCAGTTGACTATACCTATTTTAACTATGTGAGATTGTACTTTTGATAGTTTTTTATCCGATAAACGAGCACCGCATGGTGATCGTTCAAAGAGATTCAATCTTATGAGCTTAACAGATAGACGAAAAACTCAAGACATACTATTTTTGTACAAACAGTTAAACAACCTAATTGATAACCCCGAATTTTTAAGTCGAGTGATGATTAAGGTCCACCACCGCGGTACCCAGTTCCTATACTTACACATAACACTTATAAATCTAACTTGGGGCATTTTTCTCTTATGCCACGCATATGTAGACTGCTTACATATTTTATAAGCAGGGATGCGACTTTAGATATATTTCACGATAAGCCAAATGTGTTCAGAACTAAAATTTTCAGGGTCTTAGACCCATCTTACTGTATTAAATAGATTGTATTATTTTGTTTATATTTCCTTTCTTTTTTTATAGGTAGGTAGGTATTTTCATTTTAATTTTGTGTGATGTATTTTATATTTTAATAACATATTTTATGTGCATGATAAATTTAAGATTTAGGCAGATTCGTTTTTTTTTTAAAAGTAAAGTTTTTAAATTATTAGGTCCTACTGTTTTGACTAGGTATAGTTTGTGTACTATAAGTTTTATGCACGATGTGGTCATTTATAATTGAAATTGCATGCAACTTAGTTACTATAGAGTTAAATAAGAAATGCACGACACCATGTAAATTTTGTTAATGACCCATATAAATGAATTGAATTGAATTAAATTCTCTCTTCTATATAATACTCTATTGAATCCCTTATCTCCTAGTTACCTCCGTGAGCGTTTCAGCTATCTTGTCCCTCGTGGGAAGCCATGCAGGTCTACGACGTCCCTTCTTCTCAAGACACCAATTCATTCGTCCCGCTGCTACGGTGACTCTTTCACTGTCCATGCTGTCCAACTGTGGAACTCTCTTCCTCACGCTATTAGAGCCAGTCAGTCACTAACCATTTTTAAAAGCAGAGTCAAAGAGCACTACTTATATCTGTGATAGATACTTGTCCGTATTTATGCATATTTATATATACTTATGAGTACATTATTTTGTATGTATGGTATAATTATATATTTTATGTAGTTTTATATTTATTTATGTATAGGTATAAATTTTAGTATAGTTAGTATGTATCTTAGTAGTAGTATTTATTATATGTAAGTATTCAAGTATATTTATAAATATTACATATTATAAATATTTTTCTTCTAATAATTTAGCCATTATTATTTAAATTACAGTATACGCCCCCACATTTACCATAGCCTCTCTCTAGCCTCTAAGGTTTGCTAGGATTAAACTCGCCTTTGTACATGTATTTTCTTTTAAAAATATTATACGATATCGTTTTTTGTGTACAATAAAGAATTACAGAATTACAGAATTAAATTAAAAAGTCGCAATAGCATTGACGCATTTACCTCAGTTGACTATTCCTATTTTAACTATGTGAGATTGTACTTTGATAGTTTTTTATTAATTTATCAAATTACAATAGCATTGACGCATTTATATTGACTTTACCTAAATTTACCTGAGATGCTAAATAACACATTATATTGTGACAGGACAATAAAGAGGTGAAACTAAGTTTATTCCTCTGTGTATGTATTACTTCCGGAAAGCCCTTTTGTTGCAAACTCAAACAATAATAACTGTTAGGTACTAACCCTTTGAAGAGCCTAAGGGTCAACCCGTATTCTTATATCATAAATCATACCTATATTATAAATCTTTTAATATCATAATTTTATTACAAACATTTCAGATCACAGACTACAAAATAATTTATAAACAAATGCTATTTAATATTGAATAATATATATTTTTTAATATTTAATTGCAGGATTCAGATCAGGCATAATAAAAAAACATATTTTCAGGGAACTCTACTGATGCAACAAAAAAATTTTTCTTTGTGATTGTACTATATTATTAGTTTTATTCTGATTACTCATAATTCATAATTCATAATCTTTATTTGCGAATTACTGAAAGATACGCGAATGAAATAATTAGACTAGACACATTTTGATATTTATTTCGCAAATCTCTGGATAGGCTTTCGGAATATTCCAAGGCACCCATACACTATTCCTTGTATGTTATAAATAAAATAAACTTTTATTTTTTTATTTATTTATTTATTCAATAAGGCAATGCCAACAGCACACATAATACAAAATACACAGAACACTTACATAATAGCATACACTAAAATGTGAACCAATTATAGGCTTGCACAACACTCATAGAAAACAGGAACTTAAAGATCATCAAAGATTATCAAATAAGAATATCAAATAAGATATCAAAAGTTAACGAATTATTGTCTGTAGTAACAATGCATCTATATTGTGAATTTAGAGAAGCTCATGCTACGTAATAGATGTAGAGCTAGTACAACGTAGAACTACGCTGCCCGCCCCGTAGCAATTTCTGATACTTACCTTGTTCTACGACCCCGCTACGTCGTAGCTAAGCCTAGATTACCGCCTTGTGCTACGCCGTAGCAATTCTGGAAAGTTTGGAGTGAACGAGTAAGCAATTAAAACCGCTATCAGCGTTCACGTAATTGTGTAGTCGTTACCGCCAGCGGTTTGTAAATATTAAAATTAATCGAAGAGAAAGAAAGTTTTAATATCAATTTACAGTTGGAATTTACAAATGTAACGAATATTATAAATGCAAAAGTGGGTGAGAATGAATGTTTTGATATTTTTCATGGAAGATGGAAGATTTTTATCTCAATTCACTGAAACCACTGCTCCGATTGAGATAAAAATCATAGTATTGTTTTATTACCTGAAAAAGAACATTAAGATAAAGATAAAAATGTTTTATTTCTAAAAAGGTCTTATAATAAGGTACATACTATAATAATATATAACTAAGAAATACAATAAACATAAAATTACTTTCGTTACGTTTCTTTTTAATCCTATACCACACTGGCAAAGTCGCGGGCAGCGCCTACAAGGTAGGTACAAGAATACACGGCTATAAGGTATATCAATATTTTTTTTATAAGTGGGTAATATAAAAAAAATAACCTTACTGATTGATTGACTGACGGACAGACAAGCCACACCACTGGACGGAAATAATTGAAATTTCGATGATCGTCATGTAGTGTAGGCGCGCACAAAGAAATGGATTACGTTTATTCCCAACGCACAAACAAAACTGCGGACGTCAGCTAAAACGCAAACGAAACGCAATTTTCACTTTGACAATAACACCCAAAATCCGGTTATCCTCATGATAAAAGTCATGTTAACTTTGAAACGTGTCAGAGTAGAAGATGGATGAACATTTATATGGGCCCCCATAAATTGCCCTGTAACTTACCCTACCTGACTTGAGTTATAAGTGGGTAGTCGGGTAAACGGTTGTCACTTAATGCAAAGTGAGTTATTTGTGAACTTGATTAGAACTAGTATGTTATGTAGTACCTTTTAGGTAGCTTTTAGGCGCTCAGCACACGGAGCAACTGGTTGCGGTAACAGGCAACTCGCCAACTAGCTGTTTATGGCGATTTTCATTTAAATTTAGGAAACTGCGCATACTTACTAGTTGCGAGTTTGATGATTATCGATTGCTGCACCGAGCAACAAAATTTTCCAAATTGCCGCAACTATTAACCAACTAATTTGTATCAGTTGTTGCTGAAATCGGCAACCGCTTTTTCGCGTGCTTTCTTGCCTAGAATTGAAGATAGTTGTCGCGAAACGTAATCGCGATTATCATTTCATAGCGAGAAATTTCATAGGGCATTATTTTTATGTTAGTATGCACGGGTAGAATTGTAATTATAGATATAACATAGCAACACTGGATCGTTCGCCTTGAGTGAAAACTGGTTTTAGCGCCGGTATGTCTCGAGCCGCAAGACATTGGCGCCAGTCTACCGTGAACAGTCTCGCGCGATCTACCCACTGACGAAAGCGTGTTTGATTTTGATGGGTTCGACGCGTAATATTATTAGTTCTAGATTATCAGCTCAACTCAGTGTTCTAGGTCCAGCTCAGTGATTCAGCTCAGGATATTTGGTGAGTGCTAGATAATAGTACATTTCAGTTTCTACAGGTATAACTTTCCTCATAAGCCTGTTATTCCAGGCTTCCCGGAATATTCTAGACTTCAACGTGTAAATGCTTAAACAACTAAGTCGTACTCAAGCATGAAGATATTCTCACTTTAAAGTAAAGGTCAAGAGAATAATTAAGGCGGATCAGACGTATAATTAAGGTGGTTTCAGTTGTATAGTATGTGGTGTAGAACAAAGCGCTTGCGATATATTTAGATAAGTACGTTTAGATGTAAGTGCGGCAATGTATCAGTGTTTAGGATATACTTAGATAAGTACGTTTAAATCTAAGTGCGGCAATGTATCAGTGTTTACGTTAAGTTGCGGTTTACTATAAGTTTAACAACACGTTCGGTAACGAGGCCGTCCATAAAGACCACTGTATTTATGATTACCTAATGTGTAATATCTATCTGCGTTGTGTTTTATAGTATAAGTACGTACGTTTCTCGGATGTATTACGTGGCAATATTATTAGCGTATTCTATTCTCATATCTTCAGGTGAACTACGTTACTCAGGTTTATCAGGTGATACTGAGCTATGCTACAATCAGTTGTGTACCGGTCTGTTGTGTGACTGTCCTCATGTGACACTTTAAGGTGTACGGAGCGTTGGTAAATAGGGATATTTTACGTTATCAGTTGTGAGGTTGAGGGAATGACTAATGTGAACGAAGGAGGTCATTCGTGGGGTTTTAACCCCTAACCCGATTACTACGACGCCCGACGCCCCATGATATTCTCAATGTGTGATGATATTCTCAATGTGGGATGACATTCTCAGTATGTGATGATATGCTCAGTCAGTGTGTCCTTACTTTTAGGTACTCAGTTATTTATGGAAGTTACATAGTTCTCGCCGAGACTATGCTCAGAAATATATCTAGGATGATCCAAACTACAAAGCATCACACCGGGTCTTCGTGTTCTCATCTTCATAACCATCACCACATCGAGACATGGTCGTCGTGTCGATGTCCTCATCCTCGCATCGTGCTGACGATGCTGAGTCATACGAGTCGTCACGCACCGTGACATTGTGGTCATACTCATCGGTCTACCCTCATCTGATACCAAGGTAATATCATTTTCTATTTATTTTTAAGATACCCACTGATTTCCTTCTGCACTTATTAACTCAATACGTCAGCGTATCGCTAAACATACATTCATTGAAATACTTATCTATGTTTATATAGTATTAAATACCTACAGAGTAAATACTTTAAGCTTCGCGACCACTAGTAAGAAGGTGATGCACGACAATAGTTCGGTTGACACGAAGCCAGAGCTGCTAGTTTGCTAGCTCATTATAACTATATTGCTATCCCGACTTGAAAAACTAGCCTCATGTATCTCTGAATTGCCTGATAACCACAATTTTTTTAATTTTATTCATAGTTTTACTGTAAACTGCAACTTTTTGTTGCGTAAACTAAAATTTCTCCGTGTGCTGAGAGCCTCTAAATCTGTGTTAGAACTTGTGGGAAAACGTTTCGTATACTGACTTTACAAAAAAAATATTAATAATTTTCCTACCCTACAAATTTTAGAGATGGGTGTTTGCTTCTTATCCACAGAAAAACTTCTGAACCAATTAGGCTGTAATTCAGTATGGGACTATTTTTTATCCCGTATTTACATGGATCGAGATTATGAGAAACTTATGCCTAATAATTAAATAAGTATACTTTATACTTCAGTGAAGTATGTGACTCTACTTTATACATTCATAAGACCTGTGTAGGTGCGAGAAGGAATTTTGTTAATTCACAATCGCAAACAAGCTGTGGGTGTCAGCTCAGCTGGTTATGTGTACCTATTGCTATAGTATTTAAAGCAATATCGTTCCAATATTTAGCCAATTTGTATCGGATTTCTAGCCCAAATGGTGACAAAGTGATGTAACCCGCCAAATAGGTCACCAGGGTAACTGTTCGACCTCTAGCGCCCACCTGTTTATTGGCGAGTTGGTGCGCTGGTTTGCCTTCGGTAAATCCCTTTTTCATCTTGCAAACTGTTTCGAAAAACGTTTTTCTTAAGGTGGGTATTTACCGGTGTTACGCAGCGAATTTAAACAGTGTAATGTACCATTCACAGCGAGCATTCGTGCAGTCAGTACGAGGAAACGAACACTCGAGTAACAAGCCGCGCGTTGCTCGTCGCAAATACTCCGACCGCTTTCAGATGATACATACCGTTACATTACACCAAAAACACAGGTGATTTGAAGAAGTTTTCACTTCATAAATATTCTATTATGGGTAAGAAAGAAAGAAGTGACAGTGGATGAATGATGAAATGTATGTAAAGCAATCTCGCAAAAATAATTGAACCAATTAGACTGAAATTCGGTATGGTAAAGATTTTCTTTCTCTACCTTTTTATTGCTTTCACTTCGATACTACACAGGCGAAGTCGCAAGCAACAGTAGGAGTTTCAAAGATTTTCAAAACAATCTTCTCTGAATATCTGAAGCACAGAGTAATAAGATTCCTATTATGTACTACAACTAGTGCACAGATGTCGAGGGTTTTGATATATACTTTGGATCTAAACAAACGTATGCTCTGCTCACGTCAGACCGAGGTTTGGATGGAGCACTCATGAGGGATTTGGAATGTCTGGCGGATACCGGTGGCTGTCTACATGTCACTCTGATTTCTCTGTGGAGGTAGCTTGCATAGTTTCTGTTTCATAACAAATTGAAACCATTTGACCTAAAGGAGAGTAATAGATGTTTTATTTATTACTTGCTGACACCCACATCGTTTGCGTTGCACATAAAAAAAATCCTTTCTTACGTGCGCTTAAACTTCTTGATGAACATACTGTCGAACTTTCTGTAAATCTCAATAAAAATAAAATATTCTATGATCACCATAACAATAGTTTTTTTTTTTTAGTTTGGTAAAAATCTATTAAAATTACAACTAGAATTATGAATTAAATAATGAGTTTAGATTTAGATTTATGACACTAATACACTAATAGTGAGTTCAATAAGTGTTTGAAAAATTATTGATTTTTGAAGAACATGTGACTTAAAAGTTGTATTTTTAAATAACCTTTAACTTCTCAGTATGTGAGTCAACAAATGAAAAACCTTTTGCTTCTGGAAAAAGCCGTACACAAATAAATGTCTAAAAAGCGCGGTTGTTCCATATTCCTGTTTTAAATAAATCCACCTCAATGGGAATTGGAAAAGGTCGGATTAGAGGCATCTGTTTTTGCAAAATATCCAACGCAAAAGGAAGAACAATTTAGAGGAGGTAATGTTCATATTTTATTCAGTGGTTTCGATTCCATAAAGTATAAATTACATTTACTCTGTTAGAATGTTCAAAATTCAAATACTTCAATGTTATAAATTCTTCAGTGGAGACCGCGTCTAGGCAAGAGGGAACGACCTCTGAATAGATGGAGCGAACATCTGCGCGCTATATCCGGCAGACGGTGGATGAGAAGAGCCGCAGATCGGGCTCAGCCCATAACCAAAACAGTGCTCACAGGACTTTAATTTACATGGTCCGTTGCAACATTGCATTAGCGCTCGTCCACTTAAGTCAATTTCATGGTCAGTCTCGTAAGCCCAGTAATTTCACTTAGCTACAGTGTCCTTCGAAACGGAATACAGCTCACACATTAACGCTTTATTAAGAAGGTATTTATTTTTCGAATAATTATTTGAGTTACTTTTATAAAAAATTGAGGGCATGACGTGTAAAACTGAAATAAAATGAGAATAAATGTTAAATAATAATGAATTATAGTTAATAAATAATGTTTATTCAGATGTCGCCAAAACGCACTTAAAATTATTATTAGTGCATGAAAGGAGCTTCTTCGAGGCGCACTTGAAACTACACTGGTTCGAAAGACTTCAAAAAGGAGTAGGTTATCAATTCGGTTGAATGTATTTTTGCTTATTTTTTTTTTTAATGTTTGTTACCTCAGAACTTTGTTGTTTATGAACCGATTTTAAAAAATATTTTGTTTCGGAGGATATACTTTCAGATTCCAAATCCAAGAAACTCTACTCGTCCTAGAGGAAGACCAAGGCGGAGGTGGAATGACGACCTCATGGGAGTGGCAGGCGCGACCTGGACTAGACTCGCCCAAGATAGAAATGGCAAGGGTTGGAGGAGGCCTTTACCAAAAATGGGTGCCCCGAAGAAAATAATCAGGAAAAATTAAAGAAAAATAACGGGCAAATACGGCTTAATAATAATAATAACTTTCAGATTGGCCTTTCAATTTTGTAGTTTAGTTTTTATATCCAAATAACTGAAAAAGAGAATGTCGTCGAAGTAAACGAAATTGCGTATTTTGCTTCCCTGTGTCTTTTCAGTGGTGTTGACGGTCACTAAAACAGTCCAATTGAAGTCGGTTGTCTATGATTTTGTAAAACCTTGATTACATGACACGATAAGTACCTAGTAATAATAGTAAATAGTAGTAATAGTAGTAGTAATATAAACGCTTTGTGGCAGATTAAATGGCAATTTGCCGTATTCATCTTATTTATTATTCTAGCTCCGCGGTTCTACACCACCTGTCCGCCGTCTGGCGGAGTATGCATAATGCTGAGCAATTTTATATCCCTCACTACGGCTCTGAAATAAGATTATTTCGACTTTTTTGTGTACTACAACGTAATTACTTTTTGGCTGAAACAAAAAGACTAAGCAGGGTTAGTGACCGGTATTGCGGGTTCGATTCCCTCTTCAGGATAAACATTTGTGTGATGAACGTCTGTATTTGTCCTGAGCCTGGGTGGTTTCTATGTAGGTATGCTATGTATGTATTTAAAAAAATAATAATTATGTACCATCATAATTATCATCATTGCATCAGTTATCTGGTTCCCTAGTACAAGCTCTGCTTAGTTTGCGGCTAGATGGCCTTGTGTGAAAATGGCCAGAATTATTACTATTTTAATTCATTTGCCATGTCTTACAATAATTTAATATTTTAGTGGCAATTATTGGATTATTTGATACAGGATTCGCCATGGCTGGTTATCATACAACTAAAGTTTAATCCGAGTTGAAATGTTTTAATCTAAAAATACACGCCTTTTCACTATCACTGCTATAAAAAAGCACTTACTTCGACTAATCGGGCGGGTGGAGGGGTATTTTTAAACTGAAAATTAGTACTTAGAGTGGTTTCAGACTACCGACCGGATTCGCCGCTCGTGTTTTGTTTTCTGCAGCACGTCCGTATACGCGCGCGAACGGGCTTACACCAGCGCCGTTTAAGCTCGGTTTTTGGTTTGGTAACGAGTGGCATAGTGAAGTGGGCTATCGGGCTCGTAAGCGCGACAACCCTTGTACAAGTGGTGTGTCGTGCGTACACGCGCTGCAAAAACAAAACACGAGCGGCGAATCCACTCGGCTATACGCTAGTCTGCAACCGCATATCGGCGTAATAAAGATTTTGTATCGAATGACTTTACGACTCTTTTACTATCGTACTTCCTCATAGACGTATAAATAAATTATAATAAAAATCGAATATACATTCTTCTTGTACACCTACATTCTTGATCACCAAAGGAATTTCAAGAACGCCCGTACCTACTGGATTAGCATAACAAACGCCTCACGTATCGAGAGCTAGTTTTCGATTTGGAAAGAACCCCAATTTTATGTATTTCAGATGTGGTTCTTTTAATACCAATGTCTGGATATTTCACAGCACCATAAAATACATCATCATTGGTCTTTTCCACCCGAACAATAAAATTATGTTTTTTTTACGTTCATACATACCTTTTATAGAAAACAGAGAATATGTTGTGTAATTAATGTGTAGCACTTTCTAAATAAAAGATTTGTGTGAGCTAAGCACTCAGTTTTTGACCACCAGCCATCAACTGCAAGAGTTCCTATGGCTGACTTTTACTTGATACGTAATACCTATTACCTATTGAAACTAATTGAGTAAAATACATACGGGTATTTTACTAAACCCGCCCGGTAGAATGCCCCAATAACTCCATCAAATTTTGTTCACCTTTCCCTACAACAAGTATTTCTAGAGATTCACTCGTTCTCTATTTCACACTCGTTGCCACAACGAGTGGCATCACGCGAGAGAAGCAATTGCTTCAAATACAATCGAAAATAAATTTACCATTAAGAATTTTATAGCTGCCATTTAGAAGGTATATCTTATCATAAGTGTTCGAAGCTTCCAATGGTTGGAGCCTTAGAAAAAGATTAACCGTTATCTATCGGGGTCGCGTATTGTACGGGGGCCGACAAAGCACAGTCTAATAAATCAGTGTTCAGGTAATTTCCTACCATTACTAACGTATACCAGCATTGTACTGAAAATGGAAGTGGAATTACCTTTCTCTTGTCAAAACTGTATTGTGGATTATTTTGCTGGGTCAGTGATTTTAATAGGGTTCGTGTGGTCTTGGATGCGAAAAAGTGGGCTAAAATTGCAGTGTTCGCTTATATTAATATGTTTAAGTAGGTACAGTCAGCTGTACATGTATACACTCCCAAGCTTACACATTTATATAGCTCTTAATTTTGCAAAGAAAAGTGCACGCAAGCATTTTCAAATTAAGGCTAATCCTCAAATCCGAATTTAAAGCATGAAACCTTTCACTTTTTTTGTTGACGAAATCAAAAAACATGGACGAAACGAATAGTGCGAAGAAATTACTATAATACGGCGTACTTTTTGAGTATTTGTCCGAAACATTTTGTATGGAATTCGGATTTGAGGATGCCCCTTAACGTAGTCATCTTACGTGTCAGAATTCTTGACAGAAGAAGAATGTCTTGGCAAAATTAAGAGTATAATATAAATGTAAAAGCTTGAGAGTGTAGTGTATACATGTCTGTGCAGCTGACTGCACCTACTCTTATTAGGACGCTAGAATATTTTCCGTAACTTCGTTTGCGTGAAATTGTTTTTCCCATCACCGATTTTATCACTTTTCCTCACTCTACAGATTGAACATAATATCTGAAATAAACATAAACATTCACACACTCCTCTCACATCCCTGCACTAATATTCCATGTGACTCAGGTGGCATAGACACACACAAGACATCACAACATCTAAGTTCCGAGAACAAACATTTGTATTCGTAGGCAGGGTAGGTATAGTCAGTATCAAAAGTCAATGACCACATTCAGATTTTCAAAATCGCTTTACACTATTTAATAAATCACTCAATGTGACAAGCGCCAGTATTGGATGAACATCATTAAAGTTAAAATATAACACCACTTTGTCAAAATATATTATTACTGTGATGTATAGCGATTTGAAAATCTGAATGTGGTAATCGACTTTTGATGCTGACTGTACCAACTAAGCCACGGCGCCGTCAAATCCTTTGATAAATTTATATACCTACATTTATGAAGACTACACCACACTTACTTATCCCGAAATTTCGTTTGCATAAGATTTTACATTTATGTTCTGACTGCTTCTTCAAATAGTTTTAAACTTATCTAAAAATTTTGAATTATGTTTTCATGAATCTGAAAAGTTTACTTGACATACCTACCTATTTTCAAGTCGTCAAAAAGCAGCTTTTATGTTAAAACTTTGATTCCTATTTTTTGACCCTTTTGATTCTAAATTCCAATATTGTTTCTCTTTGTGTCAAAATAATATTAAGATTGAGTGTTTTCGGATTGGTGATGACGGATCAGTTAGGACATGTTTAGCTATAGAGTATTTTTTTTTGCAATATATTAAATATATTAAGTTCAATCATTTAATGAAAGTGAACATAACAATACTGAATTCTAAGAAAAAACTCTTTTCCTACTCATTCCAATCGAGGCGTATCACGTTTTTGCGTAGGAGACGCAAGAATTCCTCAAATCTAATTTACTCCCCTTTTTGCCAGCTACCCTTATTCTAATTATAGCTTCATTCCAAAAATAGATTCTCATCAAAACAGAAATTCAAATTTGTTATTTTTTTATGAAAATGTTTAATTTTTTATGTTTGAGATCAAATAGACAGTGATACTTATTGACAAAAAAATTACTTGTTAGGATTTTATACAAAAAAAAATAAGTAAAATAATAAAGGCAAATTTAGTTACAGTTTTATTAAAAGTGTCATTACGTAAAATAATTCTATTGTAGAGTAATTCTTACTGAAATAGGTATTATTTTAATTAAAGATGATTGTCCATATCCATGTTAAAATAATATTATTCCATTTTGGTAAGTACCCAAGTGGAAGGTCGGAACCCTCGAGCCGACGCGATCAATGTGGTCATTAGAACACCTAATGACCACCAAACTTCTGTGCTCGATATATTTAGGACTGATAATGGCAGGATATTAATTTTAGCTTGTGAATAAACAAAGATAAGTAATTAAAACTTACTTTTTACCGTTGGGAGGCTCCGCTGTAGGATGCCGTCTAGATAGGTACCAAACCAACATAGTATGAGATATTCTGATGCAAATCAGTAATGATTGTGTAAGCAGTACTGTGTTCCTATCTATTTATTTGTACAGTGTTTATTGTGTTCGGAATAAACAATTTTATTTTACAAAAAATAAAGTATATAAGTATTCTATCAGCCATCTGGTTCCCATAGTTCAAGCTCTGCTTAGTTTGGGGCTAGATGGCGTAGTGTAAAATGTCCAAAATATTTATTTATTTATTTTGTTTTAAAAACACTGAATTCTCTGAACCCTTCTCAATTGCAAAAAAATATTGAATAGCTAAGCTGAATATATAATAAGCTGAATTTGGTGTTGATAGTTATTACACTAGATAGTAATTAATATATATCGCGCTCACCTTATAGAAAGCGCTATGTACGCGTTTAATACTCGTTACATTCTAATAATTATGTGTGATAATCGCAAAAGTCTACAAAAAACTTGAAATTAGGTAATTATATACTTTTTGAAAAGGAAAAGGACATCGAATTATTATCCCGATACCACGAATGAAATTGCGGATATTAAGCTCGTTCAAATATTGTGAAATTTCTTCTAAGTCTTAGGAGTAAATTCGCGTAAATTGCCCAAACGCCCATTCTATTACAGCACAGTCATCAAAATGTTAAGTGCACGGTTGGTACCAACTCGCATCAATGAACATTTGTCACGGCATGTTAGAGCAGGACAGTTCCTGAAACTTTGGAGTTGAAAAGAGAGAATAAACAGAACACCTTACAGTTTAATCTTCCAAAATGATCTGCCTATTGTTTAAGATTACAGTGTAATCAAAGTAGCTGGCACAATTATTAAGTTTTCTGTCAAAATTGTTCTCCATGATGTTAGTAAAACCACAGAGTACACTAGTAAAACTGTTTGAAAACACCTATTATGTTTATTTAAAGAAAAGTGGCTTTAACTTATGTTGTGTGTTTACGTTGAAAATTAGCTACTATTAGTATAGTGTAAATTTTCCTGAGTGATATTGTACTAAAAACAATATGTTCTTTTCCAGCTCTTAACTATATCAATCCATACCAAATTTCAACCTGATCAGTTCAGACGTTTTAGCTTGATTAAGTAACAAATATCCATTATCAATTTCATTTTGCATGTATAATACAGTGCCTACTTTAAGCTTAATTTTACAACTTATATTGTTGGTTTTGGAGGAGAGGTAACTGCTTATTGTGTAACTCCATTGAATATGACATATGAAGAATACTAACTGTACCAGTTCTTACCTGTGACGTGGTAGTTTCAGGGTGCCTGTTTAACTAAATTACATAACGGAGGGTTCTGTTCGTCGTAAAACCGAAGCTGCACCCTCGTTGGATTGAATCTAAATGAGGGGAAATGGCCACATATTGAACACTTTATAAAAGGTCTCGTCTTTGCAAGGTAAGTATTTATTTTAAAATATATTTTCTGTTTAGTGAAGAACCTGGAGATTTTTCGTTGGTAGGAATGTAATTTTTTTTAGGTAGTTCCAGCTAGCATCTCCATCTGGGTCTGTTCGAGGCATTGTGGGTACAGTCAGTCATGGTAGAATTTGTGAGAGTTTTGACGAAAACCATCGAGTTGAAGAGCGACCACGGGATCTCTTGCCCTCCACTCTTTTTTTTGTGTAACTTTGAATACTAAAAGGGAAAAAATTAGTACAATCATATTTTATCTTATTACAAACTAGCCTGAATTCTAGACACGTTTAGGCTCCAAACTATTTATGTACCTCTGTATATCTAATTTCTATTTTCATACATCAGCGAATAACGATTCTTAACTTATTGTAGGTCTGAAATTTGATTTCAGTTTGCTGAATTATTTTATGTGAACTAATATAGACGACAAATACACAAACCGTATTGTCGAATTATTGATTCGAAACGTTTTAAATGAATCGATATTCTTCATAATACAGTTATATAGTAAAATATAGAGCCATTTTATACTTTTAAAGTAGGCCAAGTTCGTCAAATATTTTATCAATTTATAATAAAACACCCTAAAGAGATCACACACGTTTTAGTTGTTTACTAACTACGTTTAAGCCGTAAATTCTTTCTCCTTATCTACTTAGCGTATCCTAACCTATATTTAAACAATCTTGGCACATGCAGTACACAAAGTGATAAGAGTGTGGTGCAAATCGTAAGATCAAGCGTGTTTTGAAGACTTAAACCATTGTTGTTGACTTAAGCCTTCAGCTGCTGTATTCTGAATCGGATTGGCCGTGAACTGACCGCAGAGTGCCACCATTATAGAAGGAACCAGGATTCTGCCCAGCACACGCTCGAGGAGTGCTAGGCGTGGAGCTCTGAACGGTGGATCCTGACGAATCGGGCAAGACCTCGCTCTACCATCGTGGCAGAGGCGACTGCGTAAAGGTCAGTAGGTTACTGGCCTTTTTCTTTGAGACCGTTATGGTTCAGAATGAGGCCGCTGAGCGGGATCAAAAGAGATCTGATTCCGCTCGGAGACGCTGTAGCTGGTGTGTCTAGGTGGGACATCCCGAGCCGTCCGCCCATTGAGGGGCCGCGGTGTATGTCCATGAGAGAGATCTTACTGGATTCGAGAGCTGTTGAAGTGGGGGCTCAGATTGCTCCTTAATCGAACCCAGAGACGGCTGCAGTGGGGAGGCATGCACTGCAAGCGGAGCTCGGGATTGGCGCAAGCCTTCCCTGGGATGGGCCTCACAGCAACGTGCGTTAGGGACACCGGTACGAGTTCTTCGGATATCCCGGAGTGAGGTCGACCACCATGGAGATTAGTCAGTAAGAGTCTAAAATACCCTCTCTGCCACCTCTAGGGGAGGGAGTTATCCATGAAGATTTCTAAAGTAAAAATAAAGTATTGCTGATTATGTTAAAGTTTTTGAAGATGTAGCCAATCTTACAAACCTGGCAAATCTTATAACCCCTGCTACTTGCTTACTATAACATACTACGCCTGATGATGGCGATGATAGTAAAGTCAATAAAGTAAGGCATTATTTATATTCATGATGCAAGGCAACTTGTTTTTAAGAGACCATGTCAAGTCCCAAAACAACTGCCCATGACCTTTAAGAGGTTGCGCAGGTTCTTGAATTGCAAAAACCAGTGCAGTACTGCTCCAAGTAGCGCACTTATAGAGATTTTGCTAGACAATTTATATATATACTAATTATTTAGCTTCACATACCTCTCAAATTGGTAGGCGGTAAAGCTTCAATATAGGGAAATTTCGGGAAGTGATTCAGTTAGAGCAATGTTAATTGGAATGATTGGTACATTAAGCTCTTTAGCACGATACGGATGGTTTATGATGACACGGATGGTCGAATGGCAAGTGTGTTGTACTATGTAATAATATTATTTATTATTTGGTTGTACTGCCACGCCCGGTTTCGCGGGTTCTATTCCCGCTTCAGGACAAAGATTTGTGTGATGAACATTGGTGTTTGTCCTGAGTCTTGGTGTTTTCTATGTATTCTATTATATGTATGCATTTATAAAAAAAAAGTATTTAAGTATTCTATCAGCCATCTGATTCCCATAGTACAAGCTCTGCTTAGTTTAGTGCTAGATGGCGTTGTGTGAAATGTCCAAAATGTTTATTATTATTATAATTTAGTTGGATAAAAATATTTGGAAAGTACTGACACGTAACAGGTTACTCTTCATAGTCTATTTATAAGTATTTATCTATGAAGTCATCCACACATCCAGAGAATCACAATATACCTACTAACCAAATTAATGATAATACGGTTACCAGGAAAACTGAAATACCTAACGGTACAGTTGATAGCTACCGAGAAGGAATAGTCATTTTGTCGGCGGCCGCTCACAAAGAAAGACCTGTTTAAATCTCTTATTTTTTAATCTTTTTTATATTGCCAGCTTCTCTTACTTCTTGTACCAAACATTGCGTTTCGTTATCTCCGAATAAAATACCATCTACTATCAAACTTGCAGTGTTATAATCAAGTGGAGTCCTCTTTACGTGTTTTTGTGTATTAATATTGTTTTTGTGTAAAAAAAAACATGAAGGGGACCTGTTTGTTTCCTCGTTGTTCATTTTTTGTAAGTATTTTTTATTATTTTGTTATTATGTCTAAGTTAATAATAGTTTGTTAGTATATCAATTTTTTTCTAAAACTGCTAGTTTTGTATTCTTGCTCGAGTCCAAAATAAAATAGGTAAGGTATACAGGGTGTTTTTTTGAGAAGGGTCCTAATGGCCAAGTCCGAAACCACGAGAGTTAGAGAAAATTCGTGAAAGGAGTCATGCCCGCAATTTATAAAAAAAACAATAACTGCATGTTTAGATTTTTTATTAATCTTTTACTTTTGACGGACTTTTCTCTAACTCTCGTGGTTCCGGACTTGGCCAACAGGACCCTTTTCAAAAAATCACCCTGTATAACAAACGACCAAACCAAAAACAAAGGGTCAACGAAGTAACGTCAGTCGCCAGCCTTTTGGGTGATATGTCCGTTATGCCTGTGGACAGTTTTACTTAATTATTCTGTTTGTTATTTATAATTTTGATTTTAAATTTATTTTTATCCCCACAAATGTATGTTATAATCGTTAAAACTGAAAAAATATTTTGTTTAACAACTTAAAATCTAATTTTGCTAATGCATTTAATCCAAGATAAATAAAATAGCGGTATCCAGGAAAAAAACAAGGAAAATGATTGACTCTGCAATCAGTATGGTTGGTACAGACAGCGTCATAGATAAGTAAGACAACCTGGTAGAGTCTACTACGAACATTGATATTTGCTATGCATACATCAACAGGCGTTTGAAATTGTTTAGATTACGGTCGACACTCTAGATTATGTACCTATTTATAAAAAAAAAACACGTTAATTTTGTTTTTATCCTAATAACTCTGCTTGATTATTGCGTTAAAACTACCTATATGGTAATTTACCTACCTAATGGGAAACATAGGTACAGACAGCGTCATAGATAAGTATCCCCCTTGCACAAGACACCCAGCTTCAAATCCCTTCAAAACGCTGCACCCGCAACGTAGGAAAAAGTTAAGGCTTCTAAAAACATTACATAAGTATATTTTTATAACCGTGTCAGTCTAATTATAATTTTATGCTATTTTTTGAAGGGATTTGAAGCTGGGTGTCTTGTGCAAAGTTAACGCAATAATCAAGCAGAGTTATTAGGATAAAAACAAAATTAACGTGATTTTTTTTTTATAAATAGGTAGGTACATAATCTAGAGTGTCGACCGTAATCTAAACAATTTCAAACGCCTGTTGATTTATGCATAGCAAATATCAATGTTCGTAGTAGACTCTACCAGGTAGTCTTAAATAAAATTTGCCCGTAGGTTACAATGAATCTAGATTAAAACAAATGTAGTGTGTAAACAGAATGGTGTAAATTAAAAGCAAATAATTATACCATTCAGAGTGTTATTATACACTACAGAAGTAACATAAGTATCTAACCTATAGGTACTTTATGTTACTGCTCACGGTTTAGATGTGCAAACCAAAACAAATAGCTACATATCCCATTCAGAGTATTTTTATTTTATATTATTTAATTAGCTATAATTATCTTATTTAGAACCAAACTAAATGTACCTACCTATAAATATTTCCGGGAATCCCAGTGCAATCCACTATGAATATGTATGAGCGTTTATTTAGTAGGTAGGTATTATAAATTAAATGAACTTAACTGTGTTTAAATTCAACATAATGCATCAAATATTACGAATTACGAAAAGTATTTCAAATATAAATTGCTTGATTAGCCTGAGGTTTTTAAGGATAAAACATAATCGTTTGAAAAACCCATTTTGGAATTCCAGAAATCCCGACTCGATTTATTTTGATATCACGGAAAACCGACATTAGCAATTTCTTTGTATTTGTATAAGTACAGTCGCCTGCATAAGATGTGGACGGCCTAAATTTTTAAACTATGTCACAGTATAAAATTTCTCCAGAAGCAACTCAAAACTATAGTCACCGTCAACGTGTGTATATTATTGAAACCCGTAACTTCGTATGCGCTAATTGACTACATTTCGTTCTTAATACGCTAATAATAATAAAATAATAATATAGATACCTTCCTTTTTCGACGAATATACAATTTGAAAGTTCATGTGGTCAACCTTTAGTAGTTTGGCTTGTCTTTGTCTGTCAGTCATCCAGTCAGTCAGATCTAAGCCTTATAAGATATTATATTGATTCAGTGTTATTATAGTACAGGATGATAGTAATACGCTATTATTTATTTAAATTTTGTCAATATCTAGAAAATGTACCTACTTAGTACCGACTACTGTGACATCAATTTAAAATTTTGAACGATACAACTTTTTGCTGGCGACTGTACCAACATGGCCTGAAACATTAATATAGTGTACTTACACTCTAGCACCTACAGTCTAGTACAGTAACAGTACAGGTAGGTAAGTGGGTACTTTCTAGCCACAAGCAATCAGCGTATCTAAGCGGTTATCGACATGTTTAGATAAAAATTACTACCATGATTTCTAGAATTATTACTTTACGAATGAGTTAGATGGGGTACCATGTAGGATGCCGTCTAGTGTACTGGAAAGCAGTAAAGTGTTAGCATTACTGTGTTCCGGTTTAAAGAGCACTTTCACTCGTGAAATTATTTATTATAATTATATTTCGAGACTGATCATCAAAATGACTGAAAGTGTAAGGTCAATTATTTTGAATTAAAAATTACTGAACCCATTTTGATGGAATTTATATGAGACAAATTTGAAAGTACCTTTCTTATCAAATCAATATCAATATAATATTATATCAATCAGAAAAACGTGACGACGTGACGTGAGAGGACGTGGTGGCCGAGTGGATGAGGCCCTTACCTTGCGATCTATGGTCGCGGGTTCGAATCCCGGTGGCAGTCATGCGTAAATGGGTTTTTCGGTCGAACTAATCTATGTATGCATCCCACGTTCTCGCAACCGTTGCACCGGCATGCCGTAGAACTTAAAAGTTCGAAAACATGTGTCTAGTGCACGAAAGGAGCCTCTTCGAGACGCACTTGAAATCCTTTCACCACACTGGTTCGAAAGAACTATGACACGAAGAAGAAGAATTAGAAAAAAACACAAGAATTTTCCAAATCGGTTGATATGTTCTGAGGTAACAAACAAACCAACATACAACCGAATTAAGAATCTTCTTCTTGTTGAAGTCGGTAAAAAAATAAGAAAACTTTTAAATTACCTGCCTATGTATTTATTTACACCAACTGAACCTTTTTTTTCTACTTACTGAGAAAATCTTCATTCATCATGTATGACTCATGACGTATTTTCCCTCCAATTTGTGATGAACTGAAAAAAGAACAGAAGTTATTGACCTCAATGTTCCCACAGAAAGTGGTCAGCTATTCAGAATACCGGAAGTGACGACGCAATTTTTTTGCAGGTTGGCGTATTAGTGCGGTTTTAGACTTGCGTATTTTTGTCGCGCGTATACAGGCGGATTGGTACTTGCAAAACTTCAGAAGCGTGTCGCGCGTATAATAATAAAAATTCATACACTCACACCCCTGCACTAGGATTCCCTGTGTCGCAGGTGGCATGGACACACAACACATCACAACATCCAAGACCCGAGAACAAACTTTGGTGTTCGTCACACAAATATTCGCCCCGGCCGGGGATCAAACCCGGAACACCAAGCTTCGTAGGCAGGGTTACTACCAACTAAGCCACGGTGTCGTCGTACAATACGGCCGACGTATCTTGGCGAGCTTGAACATAGGCTATCGTGTATAAAACTGTTGATGCTAATTTCTTTTTATAAACCAACTAGCACATGCCCGCGTTGATATATTATACATATAAAACACTGTAATACGTGTGTACATGTTCTAAAGTTCGCATAGCCTAAGTTCAGACTTTTTTTTTATATATATAATAATAGTCAAGCGTTTGACCACCACCTCACCTGATGGAATGTGACGGTGTGGTCGAGGATGGAGCACGCTTGGCTAAAAGAAACTGATTCACTCTAGACTTGAAGACACTAAGATTGTAGCAGTTTGGAAAAACAGACGCCGGTAAGGAATTCCATTCTTTACTCGAACTTATAATAAAGTCTACTTATAATAAAGACTAGTCAAAATACGTCGGCCGTATTGTATATGCGCGTATACCGCTCTGTTTTTTCTAGCGAGTGTCATGTCACTCGCGGCTTGTCACGCGAAGTCGCGTACAGCGAGCGATGTCGCGCGTACACGGCTTGCAAAAACAAAACACAAGCGGCGAATCCGCTAATCTTAAACTGCACTTTTACTAGCAATTACTTTACTCACTTGGCAGTTCTTAATGGTCAGAATCTGGGTTGTTAAGAACTACCAAGCGAGTAAAGTAATTGCTTAGGAACTTTGACAGTTTGGTGCAAGCAGGCATAACGGTTTTAAGAAGGTACCTAATACAACATATTTAGTATATACTTAGATGGGTAGGTACTAACATAATTATTTTAGACTAATTGCTTTTCTAAAGATGTATTTTTCAATCAATATAAAAAACGATAAGTACCCATTAAGTTTATGCCTAATTCTGTTTAGTTTCCACGTGATGTTGATAAACATCATCCATCAATCATTGCATTAATTATCAAATCTTTTGCATCTGCAACATTGTTGTGTAACACACATACATTTCTAACAATACAGAAAACTCAAATAAAACGCCTTAAAATCCTCTTCAATAGGTATTGATAATGAAATTGTTCATCATTATTTAAAATACAATTCATAAGAAGACATAAAAACAAAACGCTATATTTTAATTTAAGGGTAATCCTCAAAATTAACCCTACTAACTTAAAAACACGTATAAAATCTAAATTAAAGTATGAAACCTTTCACTTTTTTTGTTCACGAAATGAAAAAGCATAGAGGAAACGAATAGTGTGTAGAAATTACTATAATACGGCGTATTTTTTAAGTATTTGTCCGAAACATTTTTGTATGGAATTGGGATTTGAGGATGGATGCCCCTTAAGACAAAGTTACTGGAAAGAAACTCAAAATCAATTTTCTTCCTCTTTCATTTTCTTTCGATAAACTTCTGCGATCTCTATCTTCTAACAAGACCGTACTTATAGATAATTGACTACAATGACCTGCAACAATGAACATAATTACCTCATTACTCTCATTACCTGTTAGTTTCTGCGTAGGAAACTCGTCATTTTTTTCGTGCTCTATCTCGTTACTACTATCATGTTTTTGCTGGCCTTAGGGTTCTGTGTATTTTAAAATAAGTAAAATGATTTTGCTGACGTTGTTTGTACTTCGAATTTAAGTTTTTTTTTTAAATGATTGTTTCGTATGTTTTGCTATAAGCTACGCATTACTTGTTAGTTTCTACGTAAGAAAATCGTAATTTTTTTCGTGCGTTTCTATCTCTTTAGTACTACCACGTTTTTGCTGGCCTTAGGGTTCTGTGGATTGTAAAAGTAGTTTAAATACGTTGTTTATACATTATTTGTTTACACAACTAACTACTTACTAAATGCTATAACAAAATAAAATTAAAATAATTTAACTATGTATAAAAATTAAGATTAAACCTATCTAATATTATTTATTATATATATATATATATATATATATATATATATATATAATACACAGAATTTAGGTCACATGCGTTGTATGTGCTTTGTATTTAACTTTTGTATTTCGAAAATTTTAAAGATTATTGTTTAGATTATTTAGGTAAGCCACCGCATTGCTTTGAATATTGTTTTTTGACAGTAATATTAGCCAGGGTTTGTTCCGAATACACCATAAAAAATCGTTTTAAAATCTACGGAACTCTATAAAATTACGAGTAAATTTACTGACCCTACTTTTTTTATTTTCATTGTTCGCAAAACCATTATATTTGCGGAAACAAGAATCGGCAAATTAATGTTATATTGTGCGGGCTTCGGACAAAAGCCTTTATTGCTCTTTTAATGGAAGTGAGTTTAAAAAACAATGGTGGTGGATTAAAAAACCGTAAAATTAGTTATAGGTATTATATGCAGAAAATTTAAATACCTAATCAAGGTTTTACAAAACATATGGACTGTCCTAGTGACCGTAGACACCACAGAAAAGTCACAAGGAAGCAAAATACGCAATTTTGTTCACTTCACCGACTTTTTTTTACAAAACACCGTGTTTTAAAGTAATAAATTACTCGGCTTTAGAAACTGTCCATCAAATAGTCACAATGTGGACGAGTGCTTTAGCAGTGTTGCACCGGCCTATGTGAATCAAAGTCCTGTGTAGCACTGTTCTGGTCATGAGCAGGCGTGAACTCTTACCATAAGGAGTGCGCTTAGTTGGTTTCGTCCCATGTTTGCATAAAAAAAAACATAAAAAACGTTTTATCTTAAAATTAGGTTTTATTTTTATTAAATCTTAAATTTATGTTGATTAAAAAAATGGTAAATTTTATAGAAATTAATGGCATCTATTGAATCAGGGAAATATATTTCAAAGTATCAAAAATAAATAATAATGTGTTTTTACGATCGTAACTAAAAAAAGTTTTTGATACATATTGTAGTAGACTCATTGTTATTTCAAAGTTTATCCGACTCAACGAGACATTCCTGCGCACCCAAAAATAGGTACCCAAAAACGTAGGATTCTAAATTCCTTATTATTTGCACCACACCTAGATACCCCTTAATTATTTAGTCTACACATATCATATCAGTGACGTGTAAATCCTTTCTAATTCGCCACATTTCCTGTAGATAAGTCGATTTGATTTGTAATCGACATTCGTCATAGTAGTAGGGGCTGTGTTATCGTGTTATCGGGTTAGTTCTCTCAGTCAGGATAAATTAGGACAAGTGAATTGACGGGAGGGACTTGTGTTTTTGGACTGCAAGTGGGATATTGACGTGAGAAACCATGGTAAATATTTTAATAGTGTGCAATACTGTTATTTTTAAATACGCTTTGAAGCAGTATAGGAAGTATTTTTTAAAATACAATTCAATAAATAATTATTAAAAAAATTAAAGCCAAACATAAAGTTAATTTTACTGTGAAATAAATAAAGTGCTTTGTGTCGTAATATTTTTGAAAACACTTGACAGACTGCTGACTTTTAAAACCAAAATAAATGTCTAGTTTTATCGGAGATACGACCACTTTTTTGGCGGTTATTGATAAAATGTAATGTAATATAGTGGTTTAGAATTAAATAGAAACACATCATAATGTTTAATATTATTGGGTCCGCGTGGTGGATTAATACCAATTCGCTCTCTTAGCCAAGAGTAGAAGAGTAGGCTTGAGTCCTAGCAGTGAGATAATTATAGGTTGATTATGCTATGCCATGTTAGAGTTTAATATTAAGGCTAATCCTCAAATCCAATTCCATACAAAATGTATCAGACAAAAACTCAAAAAGTACGCCGTATATATAGTACCTAATTTTTTCACACTATTCGTTTCCACCATGTTTTTTGAGTTCGTCAACAAAAAAAGTGAAAAGTTTCATACTTTAGTTTAGATTTTGTATACGTGTTTTTAAGTTCTACTAACTTAAAAACACGTATACAATTTAATTTAAAGTCTGAAACCTTTCACTTTTTTTTGGAAATTTGCCTTGAGGATTCCCCTTAAGACACATAATCTTCTGCGCTGCTATCACGTTCTTATATTCGTACGTATTTCTTAAGATATAAATTGACTGATTATAAATTTCAAAAAAGTGGAAATAGGGCAAATCTGTTTTTTTTCCCACCACACCCATCTAAAAACACTCGGGTGTTTGACACAAATCTAACGATACCTTAATTATTGTCAAAATCCATCCAGTCATTTGGAAGATACGAGGTAACACATAAATTTACATACAAGATACGCGCGAAAAACATTTCCCTTCCTTGGCAGTCGGGTAATAAAATGTAAAAAGTTCATAATGCCGCCGCAACTCATTAGTACGTTTTGCTCTGATTGGTTTGAATGTCAGTTTGTGACTGCATTCATTTATTTAGCGACATCTGGATGTAATTTTTTTGCACGTTGTTAGTAATTTTGATGACCAAGATTCTCTGTAAGTAACTAATATTCAAGTTGTAATTAAAGTCTTGTGTGGTTCTGTTTTGGCCAAAAGTCAACAATTATCTATTACCTACTATTAGAGCACCTTGCATAATTTCAAAATTCTTTAAGTTCACAAGAAAATAGCAAATTTAGGTAAAGTCAATAATAGTCAACAGTCAAGAACTGAAAGTGGGAGAACCTACCTACGAATGTTGATAATTCGTAATGCCTAGATCACACGTACCGAGTACTCGGCCGAGACGGTAAAACGTTATTCGGCCGAGACGGCCGGAGACGGAAAGCTTACATCACTCGCACAGCCGAGTATTCGGCGCTATGTTTATACGTACCGAGTACTCGGCCGAGAGCACTACTCCGCCGAGTACTCGGTACGTGTGATCTAGGAATAACACATACGAACACATAGCTCGTTTAATTTATACATTGGCTCATAAATAGCATCTTATTTGATACTTTCATTATTCAATAAGCTCGAGTATCCGGCCATGACCCCTTTTGGGACCCAACTGACACAAGTACAGGATGTGCATCATTTTGAGGCCAATTTCGAATGATAAACTACCGCTTCACAAATATGAGTACAAATGTGAAAGTTTGCGGGAATTAATCGATGCTTAGAGATCTTTTACACTTAAAAACCACAAAAACTTCTATTTTTGACGCGTCCAAGTAAGACTGAAATCCTGATATAATTATCAAAAAAGGGACACGTTTACACCAATATAAGTACCATTTGGGGCATGTTAAATTGTTTACAAAGGAGCACGTTCTTCGGAACACGATTACGCTCGCTAATATATGAAAGAATATGCATATTTTCAAAGGTTTCAGTAATCCTTATCTCCTCCCAACTAATATCATGTGCTAAAAAAATATCTTATAATTTTCCATGAATTGAAATATAATGAAATTTATTAACCTTTAATACAGTTAACAATAAGATGTCGGGCAAAATATTATTCGTAGTCCGTCTATTTAACCATCGGATTATGGTGGTATGTGAATACATACATATAAGTAATCTTAGAAGCTCCACTTTTGACACAGGTACTCTCGACAAGCAAGCGTAATACAAATTAGCTGATCCTAAAAATAACTTTATCTTCTGTTATAGCATGTTAGAACTAGGTCCGACCTAAATTGACCTTAATTTTTATAGCTGGTTCTTAACCAGACGACCTTAGTTTAGATTAAAGACGATAAAATTTAGATCGAACAAAAACAAAGTCATAATATATTAAACGTAGATGATTTGTTACATATCATTCCTAAAAATAGTGTTGATAATAAAATAATACTAAGGTAGGTACTGATCGGTGTTACGGAGCGTAATATAACATGTTTCAAAGCGAGCAAGTGCAATCGAGCACGACCACGCGAACAACGAGCCGCTCGTTGCTCGATTCGAGAGCTCCGCCCGCTGTGGGTTTTTCGGCGAATTTCTTTGAGTGTTACGCGTTTCTAAACTAGCATGATAGACAGATTTTAGCACACGGCGTAACGTAACATGCTCGCTGCGGATGATATACATAATGGCTTGCGTCCACAGGCCGGCATGCAAAAAAATCTGTTGCAATTGGCCGAAGATGCCGAGCGAGCGCGCGGGTCGCGATCAGTGGACGCTGTTCTATGAGTTTTTATACAAGGCAACCTATAATCCGTTACGTGCGATGCGTCCGATACGTCCAATGCCGGCCTGTGGACGCTTAGCTTAAATATCGTAAGTTCCGCCCTTGTAATTTAAGTTGTTTTTATTTATTTCAAAGTGATACAATAAAGAATATTCTATCTATCCCGTGACACCGGCCAGTACCTAAAATTTACGACAATCATAAATTTTCCTTTATTTTTCTAAGAAACGAAATACTTGACAATGTTTATTACTCGATTAGAAGATTACCGCTAATCCAAGATAATACCTTCATAGAAGTACCTCTACCTAGCCCCTATTTACTTTCCTTGAGTCACGTCGTTTCACTACGTCCTTGATTGGGCCCTTATCAGGACTATTTACTTATCAGTTTCATTCGACTAATCAGCGTTATTTGACGATTTGGTTCTATTTTGAGTTGTAAGGGTTCTTTTTAAATTGTAATTGTAATATTCTTGAAGAGAGTTTTGGGTTATACGACCGAATAAATAAAAAATAGATCACGTATAAGATCCTCAAATACCTTCAAATCTTAAATAAAAATTATTCGAAATTCTTAAATATGCAAAGGCATATTAAATTTATAAAAAAATAAATAGTTATGTAAATTTGCACCATGATTTGATGATTGAACCTACGAAATACATATTGTGTATGTGTGGTGACTCAGTTTCCACTTAGTCGGTCCTTTTTGCGACAAAATACAATTTAAAATAGTTTTATTGCCAAAATTGCACAAATTTTAGATTTAATAATAAATGCATTTCGTGAATTTAAAAAAAATATTTTTATTACATGCAGCTTTAGAGCAAAATATGTAACCGTGACCGTGAATGCGATATGAATCACCCAGGCGGAAATTACACACGATAACGCAAGGCAAATAGTCCAAATAATACAATTTTGATACTACTTACACAACGTAGGTATTTAATGTTGATTATACTTATGGTAGGTATATACAAAACGAACCTATTTAATTTGTAGATACGTTCACCGTCATCCGTAGAATAATCCCTGGTACGAAGATAAGTACAAACACTGACTAAAAATTGCGTATTTTTACGTTTTCAGAGCAAACTCTTCACTTCAAAATCGTCTGATTTTGAAAAAGAAACATTAGAAGTCCACAACGAATACAGACGAGAGCATGGCGTACCACCTCTAGTTCTCAATAAGGACATCACCAAAATAGCACAGAAATGGGCAGAGGAACTAGCAAAAAAAGACGCCATGACCTACAGCTTGAAGCAGGATTATGGCGAAAGCGTCTATTGTGGATGGACAGCGGACCCAAACACCAAGATTAAAGCAAGAGACTGTGTTGATAAGTGGTACAGCGAAATCAATGACTACTCCTTCGGCAGAGAACCTGAAGAACTTAAATGCGGACACTTTACCCAACTTGTCTGGAAAACAACCAGAGAACTTGGAGTCGGCAGCGCAAAGAGCAAATCTGGCAAGCTTTATGTTGTTGCTAACTATTATCCACCTGGCAACTACAGCGGACAGTTCAGCAAAAATGTTATGCCAGCCGGAGCTATGCAGTTCGCCAGGCTGGGCTACCGGGCATCACAAACTTCGAACAACAATTTGCCACCTCCAAAATCACCAAACCGTAACTTACCTCCTCCACGATCACCTAACCACGACTTCCCACCTCCACGGTCTCCAGGACAAAGAAACAGCAAGAATTTTGGAGATATTGCTTCAGATATGGTCAGCAAATTAAGACCAATATCAAGTTCTGCGGAGAAGTTTGAAGAAGAATGTGTCAGAGCGCACAATGAATACAGAAGAAAACACGGCGTGCCACCTCTTGAGCTTAACAAGAAGTTGTGCAAGTACGCAGAAGAATGGGCCAAGACCCTAGTGAAGAGGGGTCAAATGGAACACAGAGACCAGAATGAGTATGGCGAGAACATATTCTTTGCTTGGTCTTCAGATCCTAACTTCCACGTCTCAGGTAGGGAGCCAGTTGACAAATGGTACAGTGAGATCAAAAACCACAACTTTGGCAAAGAGCCATCTAACCTTGACTCAGGACACTTCACACAAGTGATCTGGCAAGATTCAAAGGAAATCGGTATTGGAGTGTCCAGATCGAAGCAAGGCCAAGTGTATGTAGTAGCCAACTACTCTCCTCCTGGAAATGTTATGGGTAGTTTCAGCAAGAAGGTATTACCGCCTTTACATTGATTGGTAAATATATAAAACAATGTTGCCAAAGATTACAGAATAATAGTAATACAATCTTAATAATTATAAAACCAGTGTGACTTGCCTTTATCAATACCGTACCAAAGAATAAAAACTACTTTGACTGTACTTAGACATTCCACTTTCATAAATTATCATTTTCACCACTACGCATTTTGTAAACCTTACGAAACCTTACGTATTTCGTAAATTACAATTATTATAAATGACATTAATATAATTATACATAAGTCTTCTTCTTCTTATCGTGTCACTAGTTCCTTCGAACCAGTGTGGTGAAAGAATTTCAAGTGCGCCTCGAAGAGGCTCCTTTCGTACACTCGACATGTTTTCGAACTTTAGGTTCTACGACATGCCGGTTTCCTCACGATGTTTTCCTTCACCGTTGCGAGAACGTGGGATGCATACATAGATTTTTTCGACCAAAAAAAACCATTTACGCATGACTGCTACCGGAATTCGAACCCGCGACCATCAGATCGCAAGGTAAGGGCCTCATCCACTCGGCCACCACGTCCTACATAAGTATATATATGAAAGATTAAAAAAATGATATCATGCATTCAATGATTAATATGGCTCACAGAACAAAAAATAAATAGTTTTAAGAGACCATTTTTGGATGTTGTGATGTCTTGTATGTGTCCATGCCACCTGCGACACAGGGAATCCTAGTGCAGGGGTGTGAGTGTGTGAATGTCTATGTTTATGTTATTTACTTTACTTGCTTAGAGTGTACTAGAGTTGTATTTTTTTTTACTTTGTTTTTACTCTGAGTCAAAACGAGTTCTTGAATGTACTAAGTATGTGAATTAATTTAATTTATTTGAATTTAAGTTGAAAATAGAAACCATTTTTAATGATCGTATACCGTACGTATTAAATTAACGATATTATGAGAGTTATGTCAAGTTTTTTACTCTTTCAATATATTATGAACCCTGTTTTGTTTTATTTCTTTAGCAAGTTTTTTCCAAAACTCAATTTATGTTAGAACTAGCTGTACCCGCGTGCGACTTCGTCACCCCTGGAAGAATTGTTTGTTGTCAATGTTGTTTGTTCCACCCGCGAAAGAAATGTCATAAAATAGCAAAGTGTCAGTACTAAGCAAGTCAATCAATACTTGCACATTTTCAATCCCTCTTTTTACCTACTCGAACATTGAATTTAGTAGATAACTGAAAAACATGGCGGTACTTATCTTCGGAAATCATAAAAATGCAACTTTCAATGAGATATTGTGTATACTTGAGGAGACAGGCTCAATCAACTTTAGGTCCAATAACTCCTTCATTCTGTACTTTCAAATCTTTTAACTTTAAATTTGTAAATCGATGAAACCCGTATCTTATTATTTGTTTTGAAGAACATAATTCCAAAGTTTAAGATAGATACACTCATAAAAAAAACTGTTTCCATACAAACTTTAAACTTCTATATCTACCCTCTGAAGAGATTTAGCGTAATATTATATAGCCTATAACCATTTCAGGCTTTGTAGCTATGATATCGTAAAGTTTCAGTTAAATCCGTTCAGTAGTTTTTACGTGATGGACGAACACACAAACCCACAAACAAACAAAGTCTTTCAATAAAAAAAAAATTTTTTTGGGGCTTGTTTTAATCTCGTCTGAACACGTTTCCGTCAAAAAAAAACATATGTACAGAAATTCGGGGTCTTCTGCTTCATTATATATAGATAGATAGAAGATGAGGTTATAATTTTGTTTTCAGACACTGAATATTTTTATCTCTGCCTACTTGCACTAAACTGCCGATGTTCCTAAACAATTACCTACTACATACTTTACTCGTTAGGAAGATTTTAACAGTTCAGATTTCAGACCGTAAAGATCATCCTGGTAATTTAAGTATATGCTGAGGTTTGCTGCAAGTGGGCTAAAAGGGAAAAACAAAAAAAAATACTTTTTGACGACACGGATGGTTGAGTGGCAAGTGCATTAGACTGCCACGCCCGGTGTCGCGGGTTCGATTCCCGCTTCAAGACAAGCATATTTGTGTGATGAACATCGGTGTTTGTCTCGAGTCTGCGTGTTTTCTATGTATCCTATGTATGCATTTACAAAAAAAGTATTAAAGTATTGTATCGGTAATCTGGTACCCGCTTAGTTTGGGGCAAGATGGCGCTGTGTGAAATGTCCAAAATATTTATTTATTATTTAAAACATTTGAAAAAGTATTTTTCATACTGTGATGATGATCGATGCACTCTGCCCGTGAAAAGGCCTAGGTTGAGAACCCTACAAATGAGCCTTCAACTGCCTGATGAAGATAAGACACGGAGCTCAGAAGACTTTTACTTATTTTGATGTAATTTTTCGAACTTGGTATCTTAAAAGGTCGTGCAATGAAAGCTGGCGCCGTCCAAGTACTCACACTAATGCAATTTCATGATGATCATTTTGACAGGTCACAATAGGCACGCACGCTTTTATTCACAGACACTACACAAGCGCACGTGTATGTGTTGTTGATGCCGGCTTTTGTTGCGCGACCTATAAGACCACAAGGATGTTGGAACGAGAAAGATAGAGTCCTGTTTAGTACTGTTCTGGTCATGGGCAGGCATTATCATTTATAGCTCGTCCCTTCATTTAGTTAACCTTAAAAAAGGTACTCGATTTAAAAATACGTATGAACGGGTATAAATACGGGCCGGGCAACGTTATTTATTCACTAACTAGTTTATTCACCTAAATTTTAAGGTACAGCGCCATCTGCGCTCGCCGAGAGTCCGGTGACGCAGTAACAGCCATCTGCGGCTAACTGCATTAAACGTCCATCCAAAAAAAAAAAAAAAATGATTATTCACTCTCGTTTCAAACTTCGGCGAGTCCACACCTCCTGATGATGCCTCGCGTAGAGGCGAAACACGTGTCGTATCTTTAAACTTTGGTTTTCTGTTCGTTGACTCTTTGGTTTAGTTGAACTAAAGTTATGTTAATTAAAACATTTGTTTAGAAATTAAGCGGATTTATTACTAAATATATTTATATAATTTGTTGAAGCCTTTCCTAAATTACCCGTGTAATTTGAAATCGTGTTTGCCCAGAATAAGTGCATAATATTAGGTTAAAAAAAATAATTAATTATTGCCTAAATCAATTTCAATCATACTCTTGTAATGAGTTTGCAAATTATGTACCTTTTGTGAAGAGTGATACAAGTCGAGTTATATGTATCACTTTTGAGTTGAGTGCATATTCTGGTTCTGTGTAAAAAGATCTATCTTTCTGTCTAATCTGTTCATCACTCCACAGTTTTTTTTAATTGCTAGATTATTTTTCAATTTCACTGCCTAGGTACAAATACCCAGTGATTCGGATTCAAATACTTATGTAAGAAATTCAATGCATAAATCCAGACTGTTTTATTACCTGAACTGACGTTGAATTTCACTGAGCCATTATGCAAAGTGCAAGCTGCAATGTAAAACTTATTTCACGGTGTGCGCATTGTAATGAGAAAAGTTTCATTACTGTCATATCGACAACGAAATTTAGTTTTAATTAAAATGGACTGGATCGCCGTGTTTTTTGTTTGCATGGTAATACATAATTAATTCATCATTATAATATAAAAAGCTTTGTCCTGACTGACTTAGCGACTGACAGATTGCACAAGCCTAATCACTAGAGGTTTGAAATTTCGAAATATGTTAGTAGTTTTTAAATAATTTAGTGAGCTCACTACGCGAGAGTATGTAGAGAGCTCTCTACGAGAGAGTATGTTAGTCGTTATTTCAGGAATTATGTGACTTCACTACGCAAAAGTATGTAGAGAGGTCTCTACGAGAGAGTATGTTAGTCGTTTTTTCAGGAATTATGTGACTTCACTACGCGAGAGTATATTAGTCGTTTTTTAAGGAATTTTGTGAGCTACCTACGCGAGAGTATGTTTGTCGTTTTTTAAGGAATATTGTGAGCTCACTACATAAGAGTATGTAGGGAGCTCACTACGTGAGTGTATGTTAGTCGTTTTTTAAGGAATTATGTGACTTCACTACGCAAAAGTATGTAGAGAGCTCAATACGCGAGAGTATGTTAGTCGTTTTTAAGGAATTTTGTGAGCTCACTGCGCAAAAGAAGTTGCTAGTGTGTAATGAAACTTTCCTCTCTTTAATTTCTCGATTTATTTCGTCTTCCCCACAAAACTCCCCTAATTTGTGGCCAACGGTCGAATCTTGTTGGTAACGCCATCTATAAGACACACACTAAACTATTTTCAATCAGAGATCGATATGAACATATTTACATAAATTATATTATCTATGTAAGTATATCTGTCCTGCTCCTACCTTCCTACCTTGAATGAGACGCAAGAAGACTGAATGGATAGCAGCGGAACGAATGCTTCGACCGAACAAAAAAATTCAACCGCTCACTCACTTCGTCTGTGCCTTTCGAATCGAGTGCAACGAAAAAAAATACGCTTTTCCTCCGCTGTGACAAAAAATACTCAAAATTACGCCCGTACGGTGCTTTATAAACATTTCCAAAACTCTCCGCTACCTGTGCTTATACTTAGTGCATTCAAAAGTTTTCAAAACGAACTTTGGTGATATGAAGAGCCAGCCAACAGCTACCTCAAGAAACGGTAAGCGTCTCAATCCTCAGCCATCCCTGATGTAATTTCTATTATCACCATTGTTTCTGGTCCTTCGCAGCCTAAATCCTTCCTAAAAATATATATTTTACGCAATTTTTCAACAATATTTCACATTTTCAAACACCCGGTTCAATTACATTTCTTACAATAAAACGCTCATTTACGCTATACAAAACACACAACTAACGCTATATACTAATACATACGCTACGCATTCCTTTTACAAACATATTTTTCAGTTCTATTACGCGTAATTACGATATCAATTACGCATTTTGTACAACGACATTGCAATACATTTCATTTTTTGTACACAGCACAGCGCCGCCATTATTCCCGGTTATTGCAATTACGTATTTAAAAAGTGCAATCATATTTTTACTTATTTTTGCTATTCCTAACTGTGTTTTTTACATTTTTATGGTGGAATTTGTGATTTTAAATGCCTAAAGTAGCATCAGGTACCTCCGCCAAAGCTGGCTTAGAAGATTCCAATATGAGTTCTCCCTTAGAAAATAATATTCTCATGCTTACCGCGAAACAACAAAGTCTATTCACTATAGTACAAACTATGTATGATTTAAGTTTAGAAGTCAGCAATGATTCAGTGAAACGTTCATTCCAAATACGAGTAAAATCATTAGAAAATGTTCGCAAAGAGTACATTGAAGTGTCGGATCAGTTAAATCTCGCAATTCTAACAAACAATGCAAAGGCTGTCCCCGACTTTTCGCCATTGATTGCTTTTGATGAGTTATATTGTCATATCAAAGCAGTAGAAGGTGAACTTACTGCTGCTACCTTAAAAGCTGAAGCCTCTATTCATAGTTCAAAAAACGTTGATATCCTTAGCAGGAAGCTACCTGCTTTGCAGCTGGTTAGCTTTGATGGATCTCCACAAAAGTGGGTTCCTTTCTATGAAAACTTTACAACGCTCATACATAATAATGCAAATTTAACTAATGCTGAAAGGGTACAATATCTTATTGGAAATTTGTCTGGTAAGGCTTTGAGTGTGTGTGCAGGAATCCCTCCCATCGCAACTAACTATACAATCTTATGGGATGCTCTCAAAGATAAATACCAAGACAAACGCACGCTAGCCACCATGTATCTAGAACAGATGTTGAACTTCAAGGGTAGCCCCGCTCCATCGAGTGCTTCATTAGACTCGTTTATAGAAAATTTCTGTACTGCTCAATCCGCTTTAAAGCAATTAGATATAAGTGATCTCTCAGATTTCATTTTCACTCATGTAGCTCTGTCAAAGCTTGACAAAGAAACTGTAAACCTTTTTGAGCAAGCTCACCGGGACACAAAGCTTCCTACTTTTGATTTGCTTTCTAAGTTCATTAAAGAACAAAGTAAGATACACTTGCTTCGCAGTAACTCTAGTATGCTCAAGCCTACAAATACTTACTCGAATGCTAGAATTCAAAACAAATCTGTTGCATTGCAATACAACAAATCAAATAATAGATCTGCAGTGCAAACATTTGTAGCTCAAAATAATTTTTCACAAAGCAACAATAATACCACTTATCTAAAGTGTGCCTACTGCAAGAGTGACACTGTGCATCCTTTGTACAGATGTGAATCTTTTCTGAAACTGAATGCTAATGCTAGATATAATTTTGTACGCAGTAACAATTTATGTACAAATTGCCTGGGTTTTCATAACATAAACTCATGCCGCTCATACAACAGATGTACTGTTTGCAATCGCATGCATCACACACAATTACATATTGATTCACCTCCTCGGTATGAATCCGCTCCCGCCCGCGCTAGTACCGGCCATCCGGTCGCTATGCGCACGCAGCCGCTTGCTGCCGCCGCTTTGTGCGAGACTAGCGCTACTTATCATGCAGCGCCAGAAGCGCTTGAATCTTCGCCGCCATGTATGTCAGCCGACTCGCACGATTATGAACCTTACGCTCACGCGCCACAAGCGCCTAACGCTACGCACGTTCAAACGCATTCCATGCACGATAGTGCCGCATTCACTTCTTGTACACGAAGTACTTCTTCGACTGTACTTTTACCCAGCGCCGTTGTATACGTATACAACGACGTGGGTAAACGCTATACTATGAGACTATTCTTAGATAGTGGCTCGATGAGTCATTTTATCACAAAATCATGTTGTGATCGCTTAAAACTAGATATTTCTCACGCACCTTCTACGATTAAAGGCATAGGCCTCGCTGAAAAACCTATCATGGGTTTCGCTAAATTCACGATTCATTCCCGGTTCGATCCGCGGTGTAGTTACACTATCAACGCACGAGTAATAGATACAATCACAGACAAACTACCTAACGCTTTTGTAAACACGTCCGAGCTGCACCATCTGCGTAATCTTCCATTAGCAGATGATGATTTTCATTCGCCCGCCGACATAGACTGCTTGATCAGCAACGAGCTTTTTCCATTCCTATTAGGATCAAAAAAGATTACTGCTCCCGGTTCTTCAGTAGTTGGGGTAGAAACTTCACTGGGCTTTGTAGTGATGGGAAAGGCGGACTGTGGTCCGCCCGCGTACCACGTTACTAACGAACAAACATTTCACGCGATAATTGAGCCCACGCTGGAGGACTTAACTCAACGATTCTGGGAACTCGAATCCGTACCTAACAAAAAGCACCTAAGCCCTGACGATGCAGCTTGTGAACGCATTTTTCAAGACACTTTCTCGCGCGACGATACAGGACGGTACACGGTGTCGCTGCCATTTAAATACGAACCTACCGAACTCGGTCGCTCTGAAAACATCGCACGCAAACGCTTATTAAATTTAGAAAAACGCTTAGACGCTAATCCTGAATTACGCTCAGACTATAACGCAACGCTTCAAGACTACATAGATAAAGGGTACCTACAACTGGAAATCGAACCCGCGCCCGGTCCGTGTTACTATATTCCGCATCATGCCATCTATCGGCCCGACAAAACGACTTCTAAAACTAGAATCGTTTTGGATGCTAGTTGTAAAACAAGTTCAAATAAATCGCTCAATGACATTTTGTACACGGGACCTAATTTACAGGCAAATATTTTTGACCTACTTATAAACCTGCGTCTCTTTCGCATAGCACTGTCTGCTGATGTAGAAAAAATGTATTTCCAACTGAAGTTGGACCCTCAATATCACAACTTTCAACGCATTCTGTTTCGTTTCAATTCTGAAGATGAAATCGCGACTTACTCATTTTCTCGAGTAGCATTCGGAATTTCCAGTTCGGCTTACTTAGCAATGCGTGTCATACGACAACTCGCGAACGACGAGCGCTCGCGATGGCCAGACGCCGCACGCGACGCTGAGCGTTTCTTCTATATGGATGATTATATATCATCTGTGGCTTCGGTTGACAAAGCCGAACAATTGTATCGCGAACTTACACAACTTTTCAAAGCCGGAGGCTTTAACTTGGTCAAATGGGTAACCAATAGTTCTGAATTATCGAAACGCATTCCTACAGACAGACAGGCTCCAAGTATTGTTCACTTCGATGAAGAAAGTAATGTAAAGATTATTGGTCTTCAATGGAAAACACATGAAGACGTATTCTATTTCAAGGTCAACGCTAATCATTCAGCATGCACTAAACGCACCATACTTTCGGTGACCGCGAGACTTTTCGATCCGCTTTCATTGCTCGGTCCGGTCACCGCGCTATTAAAGCTGCTTATCCAAGAGTGTTGGAAACTCGGCTTAGACTGGGACGACAAGGTTCCAGCTGAAATTGAAGGACAGTGGTCTCAATTTCAAAATGAACTTCACTTGTTGGAGAATATAAAAATTCCGCGACACATAGGTATTTTAGAAAATTCTAAAAATATCTCGCTTATAGGTTTCGCTGATGCGAGCGAAAAATGTTACGGCGCAGCTATTTACATTCGTGTTTGCCACAGTGAGAGTGGTGTAGGTCAAATCATGTTACTTTGTGCTAAATCGAAAGTTGCTTCGGCGAACAACGTTGTCACCCTACCCCGTCTCGAACTCTGTGCGGCACTTCTATTGTCCAACTTAATCGTGGCCGTACGAGACTGCATCAGTGAACGAGTTCACATAGACAAAATAGTAGCTTTTTCGGATTCCACAGTTGCTTTATCTTGGATCCGCGCTCCACCATTTAGGTTTCAAACTTTCATTGCTAATCGCATCTCAGCTATCAATGAAAACTTGCCCGCACGGCACTGGTTTCACATACCTGGAAATGAAAATCCAGCAGACATCATATCTAGACCCGTTATGCCTAGTAAGCTCGTAAATAATGAGTTATGGTTTCACGGCCCTTCGTGGCTCGCACGCCCTCTAAGTGAGTGGCCTATACAACGCATTGATTCTTTATCTCTGATTGACCTGCCTGAGACAAAGGCGTCTACGTTTGTTATGCCTGTTGTCGAGGACAACAATAACAGTGATCCCTTACTTGACTTAGCCAATCGCATGTCAAAATGGAACAAGTACGTTCATGCAGTAGTTTATGTTCTTAGATTTGCAAAAATATTAAAGTCACGTCAGTTAATTACTGTTCAAGATTTAGAAGTAGCAGAAAAATACATAATTCGAAGCATTCAAAAAAGACATTTCAACGCGACAAATACACCTGCTTTACAAAAATTAAATTCCTTTATTGACAGAGATTCAATAATACGCGTAGGCGGACGCTTAAAAAACAGCCAGTTAGACTTCTCGCAAAGACACCCTATAGTGTTGCCTGCAAAAGATCCAATTGTATACTTGATAGTTGACCATGCACATGTACTCAACGCTCACGCTGGGCCTAGTTTACTTCAATCTTTGCTTAGGCAAAGCTATTGGATTCTCTCTGCTAGAAGCATGATACGCAAGCGTGTTCAAAATTGTAACGCTTGTTTTAAAGTAAAACCCAAAAATACTTTCCCCATAATGGGTAATTTACCCCACTTTCGGGTAAATGAGGTGAAAAGTTTTGTTTTCAGCGGTGTCGATTACGGAGGCCCGTTCTTTGTAACCCCATACCGCCGTCGTGGTGTGAAAAGTGTCAAAGCTTATCTTTGCCTATTCGTTTGTTTAACTACAAAGGCTTTGCACTTAGAATTAGTTTCTGATTTAACCTCTGAAGCGTTCTTAGCAGCATTCAAGAGATTTATTTGTAGACGCGGGCCTGTCTCTATGATTCTGAGTGATGGCGCCACTTGTTTTGTAGGAAGTAAGAGAAAGGTAGACGAGCTTCATAATCATTTAATGTCAGAAAATTACAATAAATACATTGGACAAAATCTAGCGGATTTGCACATTCAATTCAAACGCAATCCTCCGCTGGCATCTCACTTTGGAGGTATTTATGAGAGTAATATAAAGTCAGTCAAAACTCACTTAAAAAGAGCTATAGGCAATCAGACTTTAACTTATGAAGAACTGAATACAGTGTTGGTTCAAATTGAGGGCATTTTAAATAGCCGACCACTTAGTGTTCTTAGTTCAGACCCTACTGAGCTAGAGGCACTTACGCCTGCTCATTTCTTAAATATAACACCATTGAAGTATCTTCCTGCTCAGGACGTTATAAACGTACCTGATAATAGACTTGATCGCTATGAGTTGTTGAATAAACTAGTTCAATCCTACTGGCAAAGATGGAAGTTAGAATACTTAACCACACTTCAAAGTAGACAAAAATGGAATACTCCTTCTAATCCTGTTAAAAAAGGTACCATTGTCATAATAAAGGATGATAACTCTCCTCCGTTAAGTTGGCCATTAGGTATCATCGAAGATCTTTATCCTGGCAATGATGGCGTTAGTAGGGTAGCCAAAATTAAAACTAAAACAGGACAGTATGTTCGGAGTGTTCATCGACTTTGTCCAATTCCACTTCAATAGACCCTCAAACTAACATTTTTTAATTTCTATCAGTTATAATTATTTTTAGTTCATCAGTTTAAATATAAGTTTATTTGCTTAATTCATACATAATGCTTCAATTTAATTTATTAAGGAGATTATCAGTAGTTTTCTGAAGATGTTCCTTCAGCCCGGGGAATAATGGTAACGCCATCTATAAGACACACACTAAACTATTTTCAATCAGAGATCGATATGAACATATTTACATAAATTATATTATCTATGTAAGTATATCTGTCCTGCTCCTACCTTCCTACCTTGAATGAGACGCAAGAAGACTGAATGGATAGCAGCGGAACGAATGCTTCGACCGAACAAAAAAATTCAACCGCTCACTCACTTCGTCTGTGCCTTTCGAATCGAGTGCAACGAAAAAAAATACGCTTTTCCTCCGCTGTGACAAAAAATACTCAAAATTACGCCCGTACGGTGCTTTATAAACATTTCCAAAACTCTCCGCTACCTGTGCTTATACTTAGTGCATTCAAAAGTTTTCAAAACGAACTTTGGTGATATGAAGAGCCAGCCAACAGCTACCTCAAGAAACGGTAAGCGTCTCAATCCTCAGCCATCCCTGATGTAATTTCTATTATCACCACTTGTTAATTGGGATGTCAATACCAAAACCAATGATTACACGCTGGGAGAGAGTGCCATTAACGATAATACCTCCAATAAGCATTCGTTTTATGTAACCTTCTGACGATTGTTGTGATTATTTAGAAACCAAACAGTTTTTTTGTGGTGCTTATACTAAAATATTCTATACATAACTAAAATATTCTAAAAACTGTAAAACTGCTCGCTTTTTCAGAATATCGTCATGCTTCAAGCCAGACATGAGCTTAGTTTAAAGAAAATTATCGAAATCATAAAGGTAAGTTCATATCTTGCATTAAAATTTAGTCTATGTTTCAAATGCAAACTCTAAAAAAGAATCGAGAAACGTTTAGTATAATATAGATACCTACTAGCCAACAGGTCAACACGCCAGTGATGATGGATGACACGCGACTTTTTTGCAAGTTACAAGCCAACACGCTAGCTTGTAGCGTGTAAAAAAGCCTTGTGTCATCGACGCATTAATTCCTACTGGAGGTCTAAACACATTTTTATATCAGAGATCAAATATAGAAACGTAAATCTATTAAAAGTATTTTTTATAAACTTATTTATGGACTCCGATAATACCAATTCAATACCAATTTAATTTAATTTTATGACTGGCTATGTGTAATTTATAATTTTGAATGTGTTACTAACCTTAGAATAAGCCTTATATTAACAAAATATGGTGAAATTATTTACTGAAATAAAATATTTGATTTGATTTGATAACCGAAACCGTTGCCGATCATGTCGATGTATTATTTTTTTGTGTCAAAATAAAATTGTGGCCGCGCCGACAGCCAATATAATCGGGATGACCTCTTTCAACAGTCGCATACTCAATTTTATCCCAGTGTTATTAAGTAATTACTGTGTGAACTCGCCTAACAATATTTAATAACCATTTATTGAAAACCTTTCAGCAGCACAAAAGTTTGTTTCAAGATAAAAACTTCAGTTATTTCACATTGATTAGGCTAATTTTTAATTTAATTTCAAACAGTTATATAATTAAAAAATTAAAAAAAAATGGTTATAAAACGTTATATAACCATTTTTTATTTTATTTACCTCCTAAAACTTTATAAAATAAAAGCGTTATAAACATTTATTTGGGCCTTTTGTGTAAGAAAAATCATAATTTCATTTTATTACATGGGCGTGAACGGGTAATAAAGTCTGAACTTTTGCCGTAAAAATAATTTTGTCGGCTACATAAATCGCACCATGAACTTTTATGAAGAATATCGTCACAAATTGCCCAACGTACCGTAAATTATAACCAAATTGAAATACCTTGCTATAAAGAAAAAATATTAATATTTTTCTTGCCCCTTTACCAATTGGTGGACTAGTAGAAAATTTAAATACTCTAGCAATTTATTGTACTACATTTTTGTCAAGGGTGAACAATTAAGTAATAACTAAATTAAAAAGTAGGTAACAGTAAAATTAAGTACAGTACTTACTTAACATACCCTACTATTACTACATACCTATTTAATTTATAAGTGAACACGCACTAGCTACACTTATGCAAAGATGCGAGTTCCTGAAGGCAACACACGTAGATACTCGTACTTAGAAGAAGTTCCAAACTTCTTCGTGCACGTTTAACATATTGTGTGTGTGTGTGTGTGTAACGTCCTAGATTTTCTGAACATAGGAAACTCGATCACATTTGCTCAATCACTAGCCAGAATTTTCCTCTTTAAGTTAATTAATATTAAAAAAGATCATAAAAACCAGAAATCTTTGGGTAGAAGTGTAATTAAATCTCTCTTGAATTATCGTGAATTAGCGCGGGCAAATAGGAATACTACGTAAGTATTAATCAACGACATGATTTGTGATGCTGTGCCCAACTCGCTTTTTAGTTGTATCACATATTTTAAGTAGGCTCACAGCCTATTAGGTATCACAACCTGAAACAGTTTTAGGTACATCAAAAATGCATTTCAAACCATAACTTCTACCTTTAAAACTCCACGCAAAATGTTTTATTGTTCTCTGAAACCTAAAAAAACTTCGTCTACCTCAAGAATGATTCAACTGAGTAACTTAATTTTCAGAGGTTTATTCATGTAATTAGGTTGAAATCTCAGGGGTCTAGTTACGTGGATGGATTAGGGACCCGTGGGTGTCGGTGACGGCGTATTTGCCTAAACTATGATGAATTGAAATGAACAATAGCAAGATGTGACTTTGCAGTGAGAATTGAATTATTCTGCAAAAGTTTAAGGGTAAAGTAATTTTAAAAATAAAGTTACGTATATTTTGGCGTTTAGTTACAATGGGCGTAACCATGTTCTAAAAATGGGCATGATTATTTTCTTAACATACGTACAGAATAGCAATGACACGTCTCGTTGCCACTTTATATATAGAAAAATTGGAGCCTGAAAAAAAAAGGCCTTAACTGATAAGAAGTTATTTTTTCCTTGACTTTGCTCTCTATTGAAAGCCAGGCGAATTCCTTCAAATTCACTTTTAGAATGTTTTTATTTGTTTTAATTAATCCATCTAAAACTTTTGTAAGTTAGAAACTTGTACAACTTTTCGAAAAAAAATGTCTTTAAAAGTTTCGTCCATCTGCCTCTCAAAATTAATTTTATCTTGCCTTTGATGTTTTAAACAAATGATTTAAACTTAGATCTTCTTAAGAACTCGTTAGTAAGGTGTTTAATTTGCTTAGTAAAAATATCCAGAGATTCGATTTGAACTAAACTAACCACATTATGTAGGTACTAGTACGTATCTACGCAAATTAGGCATGGAAATGTTGCTACTGTTACTTAACTATCACATGGTGATATTATTTCATATTATTACAGCTCTATAACCAGTGATTTTTTATCAGTGGCCAAATGTGATAGTCATATTTTGTTAATATAATTGGAGGGTTCCCATCACGCATAACGCGACGTCACGCACGCAATCATTCCCACTCACAGTCAGCACACTACTTACTGACTGTTATTGTTATTAACGATACGAATGAAATTGTGAATGGTAACTATTATCATGGCATGAATCAATCACAGTGACTGCCACTCCGGCCTACTAAATCGTCTGCCGGGGCGCGCCGAGCGGATGTCATTGGTTATTTTGTAACAGACTTGATCTCAGAAAGTAACAAATGTTATATGTGATCAGTTTTATACCATTATAAATAACATGGTACTCGGTATATTTCCATGCCAACTCAAATTCCTTTTGCTCTTGCATAAAGTGTTTGTTTGCGTTCGGTGGGCTTATGTAAACTTTGTAGATGAACTTCGGTTTGATGATGGAAAAAAACTTGCCTGTCCGTGTCAGTTACGATATGAGATATAAATAATCCTTTGGCGTCCTATAATTTGAAAGGGTTAGCTGATAGTATAAGAACTATGAGTGAAGCTTGCAGTACACGTTTATCGAACACTAACTAATGCCTGCAACTTCGTTTGCGTTGGGAATTGAATAAATTCCTTTCTTTGTACGCGAATACACACTTCTTGACAAACATACCCTCGAAATTTCATGTCTACGTCGACTGGTCAAGCATTATAGGCTGTGTGTCAGTCATTCCATCGATCTGGTTCCTTACAAACAATTCAAATTAAATATAGGTACTCTCTCTTTGCCTTTTTTTCGGCAGACTGATTTATTAAATCATTTATAGCTGATGATGACTTTAGTTTTTCTAAAGTGTCTGCCTCTATGGACAATAGTGTCAGGTCTCACAGGCGTTCATTTCACATCGAAGTTCTTAGGTAATTTTTAACGCACGTTGGGGGGCCCCGTATAATTGATACGGCGATAGCTACGCCCCTGTGGTTCAGCCTATAGTACCTACGGTACAAAATCTAAATACGTAGTTTGAGGCTGTAATTTGTGAAATGTCATGCATGTGGTTCCACCTACGTGATATCGCAATAAACGGCAGTCTTTATCCTGTTCATGTAAGTGGCTCCGGAGTGATCGAGGAACAAACATCCCTATATTTATCAACCCATCATCACAAATGTTTGCCTTTATAATATTTGTTGGATTAAAGTACATTAGAATTATTTTTATATACTTTCTGCAGAGAAGAAACTACATGAACAACAGGAGTCCTATACTAGGTGCGCCGAGTTACCCCGAAGACCTTCCTGAGGCTGAACCGATACTCCCAGGACACACCCTCATCAGGCCATCATTGGGCATGCTGAAGTCAGCCGTAAAGTTCCCACTCAGAGATTCTAGGGACACCTTAGTCTATGGAAATACGAAAAACCTCGGTATTACGTGAGTTTGTCCAATAAGTAGAATGTTGTAGGAAGAGTAGACTGTAAACCCTTCCACTTTTGCCGCCATATGAATGCTCTTAGACTGATAGCGCGAGTGGAAGGTCGTGCTTTATTATGGTGGCTCCTCATGGCCTGTGTTAGCACGGGCCGCGCCATGCAGGGCCGCGCCATGCAGGGCCGCGCCACAGTAGTAGCGCCACGTATGAAGCAAGTAGCCCGAGGCTGCCCAGGCGGGCGGGTACTAACACAGACCCGTGTTAACACAGGACCGTGTTAATACATGCCATGATATAAAAATAATAAAATTCTTTATTGTAACACATGTAACAATGTACAACAATGGTTTACAAAAAGCGGACTTATCGTTAATTACGATATCTTACAGACAACCTTTGTACCTATAAACTAACTTAACAACTAAAAGTAAGGACTTTGCCGTTGGTCTCAGGAGTCTTCATTGCATAGGGAAGACATCTCCTTCCGAACTAGTCAGAGACTGTATCTCAGAGGTCGATGTCCACCTTCAACACTTGCACCGGGTGCGTACCCTCGGAAAAGTCATTATGTTGATTCGATGATTTTACAAAAAAACTACTTAGAGCAAAAATATAGAGTGCTCCGATGACCTAGGCACGGCGCGTGTTAGCACAGGCTGTGTGAAGCCTCCATTAGATTGATGACTTCTATCTAGTTCTTCATGCAAGTAAAATTAAGTTTTTTTTGGCGTGCGTACGTCCAGAAAAGAGGAGAATACTCGGTATCCAGAGTGATATTATCCTATTCTATTCTATTCGGGTTCGGTTATGTACTTGTTTTTTTACTATATGCAATAGAGCATTTTCTATCTATCTATCTATATTATGTTCTTTCATGAAAATAGCTCAAATCGATAGATTTACATAACGTAAAAAAGTTGTAAGTACTTAAAATATTTTTTATACATTGACTAACTCCAAAATAAAACGTTAAATATATTTCAGTTACGATGGCAAACTCCAAAGAGTGATGTACAGCGATTTCAGAAAGGCAAATAATAATTTATGGGTACGATTTATTAATAGGTTCATATTGAATTGGAAAATTGGAAATGGTTTATTAACGAGCATTCATTGCTGAATTGGTTAAAATGGTTCATTTATTTCAGGCAACATTGCCGAAAATTATTCAAGCGTCGAAAAGGGAAAATGAGTAAATATGTTGCTAATTGCTTGAACAATATAAAGCGTAATGTGGTTAATTATAATTATTGTCTAACATTATTATTGTTTCAGACATCCGCCACTGGTAATTATTGTGCTATATATATTTATTATATACTTAAGTAAATTAAATATGATTTATTATCTAAGGTTTTTATGACACATAATGAATAAGCATGGGTATATAAGTTTTATAATGTTTACACCTAGTTTATAATGAGGCCGCAACTCGCATTAACATAATTATATAATATATAGTTTTAAGTTGTTTTTGGGTCCTAGACAAATAAGGCGCCCTTAGAATAGAAAATATAAGTAAATAAATAAATACAAAATAAAAATACAGAGTAATAAGCATATACGTTGAGAATAAAATCCTTTTAATATTTTTATTTATTGACTACACGAATGATCGAGTTGCAAGTATATGTTGGACAATTGATTGATTCAGGCGTTACTTTGCGGAAATCCATAAATATCAACAAATTATATAAACATATTTAGTAATAAATCCGCTCAATTTCCAAACAAAGGCTTAACTTAATTTTAGTTCAACTAAACTAAAGAGTCAAAGAACAGAAAACCAAAGTTTAAAGATACGACACGTGTTTCGCCTCTACACGAGGCATCATCAGGAGGTGTGGACTCGCCGAAGTTTGAAGCGAGAGTGAATAAACATTTTTTTTTTTTGATGGACCTTTAATGCAGTTAGCCGCAGATGGCTGTTACTGCGTCACCGGACTCTCGGTAAGCGCAGATGGCGCTCTACCTGTGAATAAACAACGTTGCTCGGCCCGTATTTATACCCGTTGTGGCGATGAGTCGCTTGTCGTATGATCCGACGTCACAAAAATCCTCAACAAAGGAGACCTTGGAATACTCGTATTTAAATCATTCAACAGCGTAATATTTGTTGTATTGTGTTTTAAAATTTCTAAACACTCCAAAATATTTAACCTAAAACCTTTTTCACATGTATATGTATATATTAAAAGTTTTTTATATTAAATTTATTTCTCCAGACTCGTTAAAATACCTCATTCCAATGAATCCAAGAGCACATATGCTTTATGGTCTACCAAAAAATCATAAAGATAATATTCCTATTCGTCCTGTTGTTTCATATATTGGTGCTCCTGCCTAAAACTTATCGAAATATCTCAATAATGTTCTTAAGTCAAAATCAGGTTTCAATCCAAAATACAGTTTGAAAAATAGTTTAGATTTAGTAAATAAAATCTGCCGCCAGGATGTAGGTTGTTGTCTTTGGATGTTGAGAGTCTATTCACAAATGTTCCATATGAGGAATGTTTAGACATTCTCAAGGAACACTTTGAGAAGTAACATGTACTTCCTGAAGAGGTAGAGGAATTGCTTGATCTTACAAAAGTATGCATGGTACAAAATTACTTTCGCTTTAACAATAATTATTTTAAGCAAAAAGAAGGGTTAGCTATGGGTTCGCCTCTACCACTAGTTGAGTTAATTAAAGCCTTTGTTTTGAAATTGAGCGGATTTATTACTAAATATATTTATATAATTTGTTGATATATGTTGGACTGCTACGCCGCTCGTGTCACGGGTTTGATTCCCGTTTCAGAACAAATATTTGTGGGATGAACATTGAACATCAGTATTTGTCCTGAGTCTGGGTGTTTTCTATGAAAGTATTCTATGTATGTATTTACAAAAAAAATTACGTGGTATTCTATCAGTTATCTGGTTCCCATAGTACAAGCTTGCTTAGTATAGGGCTAGATAGCGTTGTATAAAATGACCCAAAATATTATAATTATTATTATTTTCAGATTGTAATGGAAATAAATCCTGGAAAGTAAGTAAACAAAATGTTACAATATTCTACGCAGTTTTTTGCAACATACATAATTTAAATGCTGATTTTTATTTGCAGAAAAAGTGATTTACTCCACCATTTTATAAATTCAGGGGTATGTATTGTAATTGTGACATGAAGATTGTTGCAGTGGGCCCCTACTAAATATTTTTATCTTACACACTATAGTCTGCGACAGGCAAGGTGCTAAACGAATTTTACTTAGACGAAGGTATCCTGAAGCTCTAGAAAATTAAACTATTTGTTCAATAAACAAAATTGATTATGGTAACACTTTTATTTTTTAGTTTTGTTATGGTTCAGTTCGTATTTTAGGTATTAAATCTGCCGCATATGCTTAGGACGCCTAAGAAGCGCCACAGTTGCGATTCTTCTAGTTATCATACAATATATGACGATAAATAAGATGCGCCACTATGTCACGATAGTGGCACTGCATCTGCGCGTCTAGATATAATCAGCCTAAATGTTCCCACTGCTGAGACTCAGGCCTTATCTCGGCTAAGAGAGCGAACGGGTCTTAATCCACCACGAGGACCCAATGCGGATTGGTAGATGTCACATGTCATAGAATATTTAATAATTTTTTTCTGTCCTTTGACATGCTTCCTCCATGTTCCTCACGATGTTTTCCTTCACCGTTGCGAGAACGTGGGATGCATACATAGATTTTTTCAACCGGAAAACCCCATTTACGCATGACTGCCACTGGGATTCGAACCCACGACCATCGCATCGCATGGCAAGGGCCTCATCCACTCGGCCACCACGTCCTCGTGCGCGTCTAGATATTGTATGAAAACTAGTAAAAGCGCCACAGTGGCACTTCCTCATGCCTCTAATTTGTAGGCGCCCTTACTCCCGGTACATGCGAATAGGCCCTTATTTCAAGTCCATCACTCATAAGTCATAACACGTATTACCACTCACAGATCCCGAGCTATGAGAAGGAAAATGATGCACGAGAAATCCTAGATGAGTAAGAATAATCGCTTATTATTTACTAGCCCGTGGCATCGCCTACATTGGGTCAAGAAAAAAGTAATATAATGTCCTTTTAACGAAGCTTACCTATCACAGATAATATAATACTATACTAGTACCTATACATACCGAATTTTGGCTCTATCGATTTATTATTTATTAGTTGCGTTATTAAAAAAAAAGAAAAAAAAAGAAAAAAACATTTATTGCAGCAAAACACAATTACATCTATATCTAATACACGACTAAATGTAGTTATTATAAACTAAGTCTAAGCTTAACTTAACTTAATATGTATTATCTGAACAATACATATAAGAATGATTAAATAATGTATTGCAAATAGATACACAGCAACAAACATAATTTATAATTTTTATTTTTAGCCTCTCAGGATTGCGGGAAGAAAATTCTTGTTAAGGTTAAGCTCGTCTATGTACCATACCTAACGTATTGTGTGTACATACAATAAATAATTACAGTTTTTTTTTTTTAAATTTGATGGTTTGTGTTTGAGTGCTGAATAAATTACCCTTATGCAATTTTTAGAATAGATCCTGAAACAAACTATATTGAAGAAAATTCAGACGTAAGTTTATTGAACATTTCTTTCATTGAAAATTCAGTTGCAAGATTTGACTCCAAACATATTATGTTCCTATATACGTACAAAAATGCAAGTTTAATGAAAGCTTCTAAATATATGAATGTTTGTTTTGGCAGGAAGCTGACTTCCGAAGACGAAAAAAGCATTTCTCACAGTTTCGGCATCGACATTACCAGAACGGTAACTCGAGTTCGTCTTCAAGTTCTGACTCGAGTTCAGGGTCTTCTGAATATGAGAAAAACCCAGGCAACCCTTTCACCATTAAAAAGCAAAAATACCTTCAAAATTGGCCTTGGAATCATGTCGTGAGTTTTTTTTTATAAAGATATAAATCTTAATAGCATAATCAGCCTACATCGTTCCTACAGTACAGTTTGACGACACCGTGGCTTAGTTGGTTGTGACCCTGCCTACGAAGCTTGGTGTTCCGGGTTCGATCCCCGGCCGGGGCAAATATTAGTGACGAACACAAATGTTTGTTCTCGGGTCTTGGATGTTGTGATGTGTTGTATGTGTCCATGCCACCTGCGACACAGGGAATCCTAGTGCAGGGGTGTGAGTGTGTGAATGTTTAATGTTTTTGTTTAGTAACTACTGGGAATCAGGTCTACTCTAGGAGAGCAAGCGTTGATTCTCCACTTGGATCCAGTGCGTAAGACATATTTAAAAAAATCATTTAACTGCCACAGGGATTCAAACCCGCAAGACCATTCCTTTGCAAGGCAAAGGCTTTATTCACTCGACCACTACCAAACCAACTTCTTTTCTTTTATCCAACCAAATTCCTCCTGGGATGTCTCGGATATAACTCCCTTAAAACCAGAAGAACTTGCGATCAGATGGCGTCGTTTTGTAAGGTCTTTCGAGGAGCTATCGACGCTCCCGATTTACTTAACGACTCGTTTCGGCTGTTCACTCCTAATAACTATACACGTGCTAGGAGGCACAGACTTTTTGCCGTACCAGCAAGCCGCACCGTGGCTCGCGCCAACTCTCCACTGCCTCGCACCCTTACCGCCCTCAACAAGCTTTTGATGACGAACCCTAATTGTGACGTTTTTATTGATGAATGGAAGAAACTGATGGTAGAGTGTCTGATTTTCTGTGAGAGCGATGAATGAAAGTAATTTTATATCTTGATACTTATCTTTTTTATTCTATTTTTGTAATTAATTTTTTGCACTGACATTTTCTTTTTGACTTATCAATTATAATTACTGCCATGAATTTTTATTTTTTTAAATGATTTTAATTTTTATGTGTGACTATATGTAATGAATTGTTCTGTAATGTATTATATAATATTAGTTAGTGTAAGTGGTGTAAAACCGTTCTAATTAATTAAATAAATAATAATAATAATGACTACGTTCTCCACGAACTGATGTTGTTGCAGTGAAACCTAGAGCATAGCACCTGCTCTTCACTGCAACGTATCTTGAAAAGCAATACATTATGAAGTGGATGGCTCGCTCCGATACGCGAACCACACGGAGTTTGCATTTGTTAGGCATTGACACAGAATAAATAGGGTAAAAACAGAAACACCACTCTCAATATCAGAAACCTTTTTTATACTTCTTGTCGCGCTTGTAAGAGGTGGTTGGTGGTGCTATATATAGATAGGTGTATTTATGTGCGCATTTAAAACACGTGCTTAACGGTGAAGGAAATCATCGTGAAGAAACCGGCATGTCATAGAATCTTAAATGTTCGAAAGACATATAGTGTCAAGTGTACGAAAGGAGCCTCTTCGGGGCGCACTTGAAGTCCTTTCACCACACAAGTTCGGTAGAACTAGTGACTCGATAAGAAGAAGAAGAGGTGATTTTATGTCTTATTAGGTAGGTGTACAAGGTGTCCTCTGTTCGATTAAATTTCCGCAATATTATATGTCTGACAAAAATTTGTTTATTTACATTTTTATTATGTCTAAAGAAACTTACCTATCTAAAAACTATCCTAATTCTAGAGCGAAAAAATCTTAGGGTTTTACATTTTGTTAAAGTGTTTCTAATTCGTTTCTAGATGGACGGTGATCATATGAACATCAATCCATACGGGCCGAACTTCAAAAATCTGGGTCCGTCTGGCGCCGATCTATTCTTTGGACGAAAATGGTGGTACTTTAATCAGGTAAGTAGTGCAACTTTACCATGTAGGACACCTGTTTTAACTTTTAACACTTAGAATATGGATAAGTACTAATATTTTGAGAAAGTTTATTTATCATCATAATTTTAATTTTCAGGACGACTACAAACCCATGAGTTAAAAAAATATATTATTGTAAACTTTTTTTTTAACAAGCATTTAATAATAAGTTGTCCCATTGTTGGGCATAATACTTGTTTTTTAAAAATAAATTCTTACAAAGTTAATTCCTTATTTTAAGTAAAACAATTAAAAATTGCTGAAATTAAGACTTTGATGTCTCGTCGAATTTTAAGCCCACAAAGTTATACATTTAATAAAACACCTTATTCTTAAGATAATTAATTCTTTGAAGTTTTATTTTTGCGCTTTTAGAAGATTTTTTCTCCCGTGTTTTCCTCATACCCATATTTTAGCAAATATTTGATACGATCTCTATCTAGCTTTGATAAAAAAAATATTAGGTACCTACTTGTGAAATGACGATCTTACATCTTGAGGATTTTGTGATTTGTGATTATTTTACTATTATGTATCAACAAAGAGATATAAGTTTTCCGTAAAAATCTAAGTTTGTTTTTTTATTTTTGTCACCTCAAAACTTCGTCGTTTTGCTAACCGAATAGAATTTGTTTTTTCCAAATAATATTCAACCGACTTTAATAAAATTTCTAATAGAACAAAAAGAAAAAGATTTTCCGAATCGGTTGATAAACGACAAAGTCCGAGGTAACAAACATAAAAAAAAACCAATTGAAAACCGCCTTCTTTTTTGAAGAAGTCGGTTGAAAAAAGCTCATATTCGTTATTCCAGAAAAAGGCAAGGGTCCGTCTCCACCAAAACCGGTCAGCGTTGAAAGCGCAACGTGTAGTTGACAAGATAGCCACAGCAATTTCCTGCCCTCAGTCAAATCGTTATATTTATCGGGCTTGGCTTTTCACCGGCCACTCTCTTAAAAAAATATTAAAAGTATAAATAGTTTAGTTTTATAATAGTTAATATATTATCAATAGAAAAGCGATGGTGTGGATTGGTGATGGTGTGTTGAAGGCTTTAAGATTGTTGTGGTCATCGGATATATAAACGCCGTTGTTTAAATCTGAACTTAATTACACAATTACACTTATCAATTTAACAGTAGGTATTAGATCAGAGGGCTGGCAGCTATCTCGGCCATAGAACAAGGCTTGCAATACAAGGAGGCAATGCAGCCAGTATCCTCGACACGCTGCCATCGGGTATCGAGTTGGAGCAGTTGAGCTACCTATACATAGATCGTTTGCAATGGTGTATGGTAGGTCCAATTGTTTTCATTTGTAAATTTTGTAATAAAGATTGTAGTATTTAGCTTATGCTGTAATAAAAATATTTAATAGTTGTGATAAATCTTGAAAGCGAGTCATAAATACTTAAATTGTTTGCTTCTAATCTTGATTAATTTTTAATGAACTTATTTCAACTTTGAAATTCTTTCATAACCTTTTTTGTAAGCTCTTTATGAAAATTTGTCGTTAGATTCAGTCTCTTTCACAAAATAATTAAGTTTTTTGTGTCAATAAATCATTATTTATTATTATTATTATTATTAATTCGGTCTAAAACATCAATCAAGAATTAAGAAAGAATACAAAAGAAATCTTTTTTTTTTTTCATTTTAATAACAAATTCGAGACTCCAGCACCTACCAGACTGTAAAATACGCTTCTCATCCAACAATCTCCGTAGGCATAGATTATTTTGTACTTGAAAGTAATTTCACGGTGTATTGGACTCGCTCAAAAATCAATTTTGTGATTGATTGAAGAAAACCTCGCTATGAAATGGTTTTGAAATGGATGCGACGCTGAAACTCATCGTCTTGCTCACTGTAAGTACTTTTTACCTACAACATTCCAAATTCCATACTCAATAAACACATATAGTGCGAATTTTGATAATAATAATAAATATTTTGGAAATTATACACAACGCCATCTTGGCTGCATCAAGGCCCAAACTAAGCAGAGCTAGTATTATGGGAACCAGATAACTAATAGAATACTTTTTTTGTAAATTAATACACATAGAATACACAAAGAACAGACAAGAGTAAATACAATACCGATGTTCATATCACATGTTCAAGTGTTTGTCCTGAAGCGGAAATCGAACCCGCGACACCAGCGTGGCAGTTTAACACACTTGCCACCTGACCAATCGTGCCGTCGTTGGTCGCCGTTCTTCAATCACGCCAAAACAACTGAACCGATTGAGCTGAAAATTGGAATTGATATACATAATGTGCTGGTAAAACATAATATACTTAGGCTACTTTTTATGCTGAGACGACGCGGAAAAGCTATAATTAGCAATTGAATTTTTAATAACAAATAGGTAGAATACATAGATGGATAAGGAATAAATCCGCGTATGTTCTAAACAAAAGTCCTTAAAGAAATAAAAAAAACCTATAAAATAAGTGATTAAGTAATTGATAATACGTACGATTTTATAGATTTAAATACGTCATAAGTTAAAGTTAATACATTTTCTTATGCTATCCTTAGACCTATTTAATGTCGCTTTGCCTTTCAGGGCTCATGACTATAATATGTAATAACTATATGAAACTAGGTAGTAAAGTCTTTTTCACATGTAGGTTATGATTGCGAAATAAACAAATTCTAGATTAACTTTACTCATATTTTTTTGTTTTATACAAAGAGTTAAGGAAAACTGGAAATCCAAAGAAAGAGTTCGGTACGTGTTTGTTTCGACTCTACACAAGGCATCCTCAGAAAATATTTCGCAAAATCTGACACTAGAGTGAGTTTTAAAGTAATAAAGCTTGAAAAGTTGAGCCAGACATTTTAGAAATGTTGTTGGTTTGTGCTGCTCTACAAAAAACTTGTTTATTTTGATAGATACTTGCTTACACAACCTTAAATATTTATCTTTTCGTTAACGATGAAACAAATGTATAAAACAAGCTAAAAAGTATTATAAAACTTAAACCCGACTGCAAAAATATTATGCATTGATTGGCAATATGCCAATTAATTATTCCATATATACTTTTGTAATCTCCATTTAATTTCCTTTATTTCTACCCTATTACTTTACTTGATAGGTTTGTTTAACAAAAATCTAAAAACGACTTACTATTTAGCGCCAAAAATCCGCTATTTTGATATATAATTTTAAAACTCAAAATCTAAAGACACTTGGGTTATTGAACCAAATCTAACGATAATATCACTGACAAAATTCATCCAGCCGTTTGGAATAATAAATATGATGTAACAAAGATACGCGCGAAAAACAAACCCCTTCCTTGGCATGTCGGGTTATTAACAGTAAAGTTGATGTTCTCGTAGGTGATCTCAGAGTGAAAATACATTAGCAGCTTTTTGAAGTAGAAATGTCCAAAAACCTAGAGTCAGAAAGCTGCCACGAGCAAAAAATGCTCTATTTCTGGGGCCATGTTTTTGGTGTTAGAGTCTGTCACACATTATCACTTATTCAAAGCATAGGTGTAGCCGTGTAGCACGAAAATCTTGTTGTACACAGCCGCGTACAATAAATGAATACAAAATAGATTATACATAAGTGTTTGACCAATGGACCCCGCACTAACACCCATATTCTAAGTCGATTTTTGCACTCAAGGGAATACTTACGTGAGTGCTAAAATGGCCGCCGCTTTATAGGGGTAGCCTGTATCGCGGGCATCCGAAACATGCTTTCCAGAAATTGCAGATTTTTATGGAACATGCAGACAAACATTTTCATCTCATAATTTCGTTTTGTTTTAAACTTAATTTTTGTGCTTTACTATAGAATGAGCACAAACATGGACGTTAATTAGGAGTTTCGTGATAATACGGGCATTTACTATGAAAATGTACTAAGAAAAATAATAAAAATAGTACTATTATAGTTTACAATGTAAATGGGGTATTTGCCGTGATTATCCAAGATTTCCGAGCTCCCGATATTTTGAAATGGACGGACAGAAAAATGGACATATTGCCTTGGTGACCCTTTAAATAGACAAGTCGTATTGACTTCCATTTCTCAATTCCACACTAACCTTACCTTATTCTAAAGATACATTCATAACTTGCGAAATGTCTACTTTTACTCAAGATCCAACAATTGAACCACATCTGAACCGAAATTGGTTGCTCTTGTGTTGACTCGAGTAAGAATCTTAAATTTTCGACAATATTTGCTCACTTTGATAAATTTCATAAAATCTCTAGGGTAAAATGAAGAAAATATCATTTTGTAAATATTAGCCCTGTTTAGATAAAGCTGATGATTTCCTGGCCAGAATAGCTCCATTCCAACTCACCCGGGGCAAAATAATGAGAGACGAAATAGAACGAGATATAACAAGTATATAAACAAACTCTAGATTGTCTCTTGTAGAGCACTCAACAGGACAATACTTGTTTATAATAAGAAATAAGAAATCATTATTTGGTCAATTAAATTTAAAACAAACAAGTTTAAAACTAAGGTACATAATAAAAAAAACACAGGAATATAGAAAGTTCTGGACAAAAAGGAGGCCACTCATTTGCTTCAGAAGAAGTACGACTAGATAATACGAGTATATAGTGTTTGAGGTGTATTATGAAGAAAAAAAGTGGGAGAATTGTTTGAGCAATAAACAGTGTCAGATACTACATGAATATGTGTGATCAGTACTGTTTTCGGTTTAAAGTGCACTGAAGCTAGTGATTACTGAGCTTTCGAGACTGAGCATCAAAATTTCTCAAGATGGACGAGCACTTGAGTAGTTTTGCACGGGCATAATGGGAATGAAAGCTCTGTGTAACACTGTTATGGGCAGGCGTGATCTCTTACTATCAGGAGAGCGCCAAGCTAGTCTCACCACTTTTTAACATACAAAAACGTAAAGTTGAATTGATATTACAGGCAGCCCTGAATTGCAATGGAGTCAGCATACGAGAACAAATAGCGCATATAGCCGTAAGTTTCAATTATAACTTTTGAAAAGAAATTGAGAGAAGCCGACTTACTCCATATTATTGCAGCGTAGTCGATACGAGGAAGCAGCCGGAGTGGAACACACGTTGTTATTTTATTTCAAAGTAAACAGAAAAGTAATTTAAAGCTGTTTAGATCCAGGCAAGCGATTTTGTTTTGCTGTTTTTAATTTTGTATAACATGGTGGATTTGAAGAATATTGCTTAGTGGTGTGAAAACAGGCTATTTAAATAAATAAATATTGTGTGCCTGAGCTAGTGCTCATAACTGTTAAAAACGTTTTTATAAAATGTTTGTTACCTCATAACTTTGTAGTTTATGAACCTTTCTTATTTTTTTTTTGTTTGTGAGGATATACTTTTAGATTGGTCCCGTAGAAATTTCATCAACATCAATTCGTTTAGTTTTAAATCAAAATACCTAACTGACTAAATAGTAATCGTGTATTTTGCGTCCCTGTAACTTGTCAGTAGAGTCTAATTATTCGAGTAACACCTCGTTTTATACACCTAGTAAGCTGTTAAATTGCCTGATTAAATTTAAATGTTCAGAGACGCTTCAACATGCCAGAGGATTCCGTGATCCTCGGCGCCCCTTCATACCCAAGCCACTTACCTGAAGCGGAGGCGATCTTGCCGGGCCACACTCTCCTCAGGCCAGCAATGGGCATGTTGAAATCAGCCATCAAGTTCCCCCACCGGGAGAGGGAAAACGGTGCTGGGGTGTATGGGAACACTAATAATCTTGGGATCAGGTAAATGGTACCTTTTGTCTTGTTTTTATGCATAATAATCAGACTAATAATGAACCCACTGCTACTTTCTTAGGCCTACAAGACTTTTCAACGATTTTCTAAGATATTTTAGATAAATCTCAGACTACTTAAAATCTTAGAAGAGCTATCTATTTGCTACCTATATCTATATCTCTGCATAGCTGGTCTCGTCTAGGAGAGATGCTTATTCAAATTAATCATTTAATTTAATGTTCAGTCTTATACAGGGCGTCCCACAACTATGCCACATGGAGGGAAAGTACCTTGAATATTGTAGATGGAACATTTTACTGAAAGAAAACATTATTTGAATTTAAAAAACAAATTAAACTGCATTCATATATATTTAAATAATTACATGGTTGAACCGGGAATCGAACCCGTTACGACTGCTACACAGATTTATAACTATTTTAGTATCACCGTTTCTACTGTAACATAGTTCCTATATGTAACCTATATATATTGTATGTATGTTGTTCTGAATAAATAATTTTGAATTTGAATTTGAATTTGAATTTCCAGATATGACGGTAGAAATGAGAGGTTGATGTACAGCGGATTTCGTAGAACACCTACGGAGGTCCATATGGTGAGATTCATGTTTTCACAGTTTTTGATTAGCTTCGAATGTTTTTATTTGCACTAAATGATAAAAAAATCTATGCTTAAAAATGGGAGTCTTGAGCATGGCAAGTGTGATGTGCAGATGCCCATATCTAATTAATTGATTTGGGTCAACGAAAAAAATAATAAAATCGTGCATATCTTGACTAGGTATTTACATAATATGTATTATATAGAGTAACTTACAATGTAATTTCAGTTATAGATTGCCACATCCTTACCTTACCACACTTATCAAGCAATTATTCTCTCTTGCTCAGCAGTGCAATGATGACTAAATAATAAATTAGTCCTACCATTAGATATATTTTAATAGGTATGTGTAATTTGGTTTATTTTCAGTATATTCCTGAATCATCAGAGCTAAATTCTTTAGATTCAGTGAGTACATTAAATATAGTTTTGATTTTACACACATTTGATTTTACAAATACATAGGTACACTTAGTAAATACGAGAAAGTAGAGTAAGTCTTTTTAAGTTAGAATTATTTAGATTAGTTATAAGTTTCTATTGTATTGTATAGGCAAATAAATTTTATTTCATTTCATTATCATTTCATTTCATTTTTTTATTATTTTTTAAAACGTCATTATTATAATGAAATAGCACATTTTAATAACAGATTCAATTTCAGAGCTCAGAAGAATTAAGCCGTGAAGAAGCCACTGAGTTGAGGCAGGCTAAAAAACAACCATATAAAACGCCTCAAAGAAATACGGATCAACAGCTTATGTTAGTAAATATTCTACGTATATACTTACACCGCTCATATACGTTTATATACATAATTATATGGTATTGGGCAAGAGTGATTAAGAATAGAAAGCCGAGTAACTGACGGCTATGCATGAACTTTTAAATTTTCAGTTTAAAAGTAATATGAAAAATGACAACAATATTTTCTAAAGTACTTTCCTAAAAAAATATATTTGAAATTGATAGTAATGAAAGTGCATTCAATGATTGTTCTAAAATACTATACCCTAAATTGAATTACTACCTACTTATTAATTTATTAGTAAGCTTTTGAGACTGACCATCAAAATGTCACAATGTGGACCAGGAATTTGGCCGACAGATGGTACCAACTTTCGAAAAATTAAGTAAATAGAATCAATCCAAATTTAAATGCCAGATGTTACACATCCTATGCGATACTGTAAGGTTCGCTCGTTTATTTAATCAATTTCATTCATTGTATCATAAATAAAATACCTTCATAATAAGTAATATCAATATTGTGTGATTTTTTTAATATTTTCAGAAAAAAAAGTAAAAAAACGCGTTTGCTTAAAATATACCCAGCAAAACCCAGGAACATTAACCCTAAACCATACGATTCGTATGAAATGCAAAACCTACTCTTTGTCGTAAGTGTACAGTATTATTTATTGCAAATTTTTTACATTTAAGCCAATTATTGATTGAATATTTTAAAATTGGAGCTTTATATTACTTAATCACAATATTTTTATTCACAACAGCCAAAAGATAAACGTCTATTATACAAAGAAAAGTAAGTTTTAATTTACATAAAATTTGAATTAAAAATCTTAACGGCCGAATCTGTTTCGCTAAGAACTTCTTAGCGAGTAAAGTAATTGCTCACAAACTTTGTCGTTTTGGTGTAAGTAGGCATTAGACATAGTCATTACCTTTGTTTTTTTGCAGCGCGCTTGTATACGGCCCGTATAAATAATATAATAATAATAATATAAAAATGAATTACCACTCACTCACTCACTCATTGACAGAATTGTTCTCCCAGATGCAGTCTTATTTTGAAAAATCTAAAATGGGGAACGCATAGAGGAAGACGGTGTGAGTTGGGGAAAACCTCGACTTTTCACTTTTTTTTTACGCCCTAGGGATTAAACGTGGTATCTCGAAAAGTAAAAGACTTGGTGTATTACAAGTTTTGGTCAAAGGTATTTATTTTTGTTCCAATTTTGAAATTTTGAAAAATCCAATATGGCCGCCATACAAAAAAAATGGATTTCCATACAAAAGTTGGATTCCCATACAAAATTTTTCAACTTGAGCGAAGCGAAAGTTGAAAAATTTTGTCGGGAGGTGGCGAGCGAAGCGAGCCACCGACCTCCGAGCCGCGGAGCTGCGACCCGAGCGCAGCGAGGGCCACCAAAACTTTTCAACCTGAGCGAAGCGAAGGTTGAAAAGTTTTGCAGGGAGGTGGCGAGCGAAGCGAGCCACCGACCTCCGTATTGCGAAGCGGCAACCTGAGCGTAGCGAAGGTTGACGGTTCGCACGTCCTCGGGGTTTTGCATACAAAATTTTGAAACCTGAGCGAAGCGAAGGTTGAAAAATTTTGCAGGGAGGTGGGAGCGAAGCGAGCCACCGACCTCCGTACTGCGAAGCGGCAACCTGAGCGTAGCGAAGGTTGACGATTCGCACGTCCATCTTGGCACCTACATGCTATCTCGAAAAGTATTAGTCGTATTGACATGCGGTTTTCACACAAGGTATTTATTTTTATTCCAATTTTGAAATTTTGAAAAATCCATTATGGATGCCATACAAAAAAATGGATTTCCATACAAAAGTTGGTTTCCCATACAAAATTTTACAACTTGCCTGAGCGAAGCGAAGGTTGAAAAATTTTGCAGGGAGGTGGCGAGCGAAGCGAGCCACCGACCTCCGTACTGCGAAGCGGCAACCTGAGCGTAGCGAAGGTTGACGATTCGCACGTCCACCTCGGGACCCACATTCTATCTCGAGAAGTACATGTCGTATCGACATGCGGTTTTCACTCGAGGTATTTATTTTTGGCCAAGATTTTTTTTGGCCAATTTTTTTTTTGGCCAAGAATTTTTTTGGCCAAGTTTTTTTTTGGCCAAGATTTTTTTGGCCATCTTTTTTTTTGGCCAACTAATTTTTAACTTTTTTTTTTATTTTAATTTATTTAAATATTGAAAAAAATCACTCGCGAGCTGCTTGCAGCTCGCGCACCGCCCAAAAAACTAGTAAATAATATAAATATAAATAATACCGAGTAGTAATAATATAATAATGAATAATAATCGCTCGGTTTATGGTAGCGAGTGTCATAGGGAATCGGTGTCTGAAACTAAAAGAAGAAAATAGTCTGAAACCGCACGTTTCAGACTATTTTCCACCAACTTCAAAAAATGAGGAGGATATAAATTCGGTTAGATGTTTTTTTTAAAGTTTCTTACCTCAGAATGTTATTGTTATTAAACCGATTTGAAAAATTCTTTCAATATCGGTTCAGTAGTTAAGTTTTTAAATCAAAATAACTGGAAAAAAATAGCGTCGAATTAAACAAAATTGCGTATTTTGCTTTCTTTTGACTTGTCAGTGGTGCCTACGGTCACTTTGACCGTCCGATTGAAGTCGGTTGATCTATGTTTTCGTAAAACCTTGATTATTCAGCGTATTTTTGTCGCGCGTATACGGGGTGATTGGTACTCGCAAACTTCAAAAGCGTATCGCGCGTATAAATTATACCGGCGTTTACACTCGGTTTTTCTACAGAGTGTCAGTAGCATGAAGCTTATCTCGCGCCTTGTTGCGCGTATACGCACTGCAAGAAACATAACACGAGCGGATTTCGCCTGGTAATCTGAAAACGCAATGACAATACAAGCTCAAACAAATTCAATCACTTAGTAAGAGCTCGAACACCAATCGATTACTTAGTAGTAGGTATTCAGTAAATGCGTTTCTTAATCGATAGTAATGTACATTGTACCGTTTGTATACTCAATGAAAATCATGCTAATGGATTAACGTACATTCGAGTAGGTAATTGATTAGGTTTCGTTTTACTAATTACTATAACCACATTTTAACTAAATCCACCTTTTACTAATCACAAAGAACAAATTTTATTAAAGCATAAACTAACTACTACCTACAATATTTGTATATTACAAAATGTACAAAAGGATAGAAAAGAAACAGGATGTTTCAAACTTCGGCGAGTCCACACCTCCCGATGATGCCTCGTGTAGAGGCGAAACACGTGTCGTATCTTTAAACTTTGGTTTTCTGTTCTTTGACTCTTTGGTTTAGTTGAACTAAAGTTAAGTTAATTAAAACCTTTGTTTAGAAATTAAGCGGTTTTATTACTAAATATATTTATATAATTTATTGAAATTTAAGCTTAAGAAGATTTCCGCAAAGTAACGCCTGAATCAATCAATTATCTTAAACATATTTATGAGATGTTTATTAGGAAAATGATTAGATACTAGTTTGTTGTAAATATTTTTACCAGCAATGTGGAAGCACCTTATCTTTTATGCCTATAGGTACTAGCAGCTAGTCTTAAGTCTAAAATTTTAACAAATTAAGAGAGATTTTTTTCTGTATGATTTGTATGTACATATTGACGTTGTTGTTTCCAGAAATAAAAACCATCGACAGGTAAATTTTTAAATAATTATTTCTTTATTTGTTAATGGCTGTCTCTGTTCTTGCATAGCAAAATGGGCGCTCGTTTCAGTTTTTTGTTTTTACGTATACCTCAGTCCTAAAGCCCATTTTATCCTTGACTTTACATTTTTGCTGGCCAATTTTTTTGTCATACATGGCGCGTATCAGTCGTAAAAGTCTCGTATAAAATGGCTTCCTTTATGTCCTTGGTGTACAAATAACTATTATTTTCTAATTATTTTTTGTTCAATACCAAGAAATTATCGGGACAAGAAGCTTCTGAGTCAGAACTTTGTTGGTCAAACAAAGGTCTCCATGGTCAACCAAATACTAAATGTACACAATTGGATACCAGACTACACACAACAGATGTATGTACCTTTCTATATCCCTTGTATCCGCTGTAGATCTTTCAGTTTAAAAATGCACGCCCGTGCACTCGTACGAGTCTAAGGGTGCGTTTCCACTGAGGCGGAGCTGGGCGGAGTGGAGAGGAGCGGACTGTGAATTGGCCAATCACAGTGATCGAAATTCCACTTCCACTCCACATCAGTAATAGCATTTGTACATGTGTTTATTACAAACATTTATTTATTATTATTATTTTGGAGGTGCAGGAATTTTACAACCGACTTCAAAAAGTGGAGGTTATCAATATAGTTGAATTTTATTTTTGAAAAAGTATTTTTCTTTGAAGCGATATACTTTCAAATTGGTCTCATAGCAATTTCGTCAAAATTGGTTAGGCAGTTTGATTTTTAAATCAAAATAAATAAAAAAACATTTCATCGAAGAAAACGAAATTGCGTTTTTTGCTTACCTGTGAATTTTCAGTGGTATTAACGGTCACTACAACAGTCCAATTGAAGTCGGTTGAACCATGTTTTTGTAAAACCTTGAATATACACGGTCAAATTTTAATCACCATAAAAAAAAATACGCATAGTCAGTTGCCGTTACTGAACAATATATATATATATAATACGGCAAAAAAACTTGAAAAAATACGTCATCTCGTTCTATTAGGACACTGCCTAACTGTCTCTAAAACAGTCCAATTGAAGTTGGTTGTAGTACCTACTATTTTGTAAATACATTAATTTAAAAATATATGTGGGATTTCAGGAAATTGCTGGATACGTTGAACAAATGTTACACAGGATTCATTCTGAACGACGTCAGACAGAAAACATACAGAAGGACCAGGTTGAACCTGAGATCATAAAGATAATAACAGAAAATCTGGAATCCTCTGGATCTAACAGTGGTCCTGGTGGAATTGGAGACAATGAGTTTGTAAATCCAGAATATACGACGAAGGAGACAGATAAAAAGAAGGAAGACTAAGGTATTCTAAATAGGTGTTAATGTTATTACAATTATGAAATTACTCGTGCCAATTTTATTTTTCACCTAGTAGTTAAAACCAGAGATAATAGGCCAGTTCTCATGATAGCAGTTTTTTTTTTGTTTGGACAGTTTCACACAACGCCATCTAACCCCGAACTAAATAAGCTTCTACTATGGGAACCAGATACCTATTAAAGGCTTACGTCTATAGGCCGGCATCGGACGCATCGCACGTAACGGATTTTAGTTTGCCTAGTATAAAGAAACTCATACAACAGCGTCCACTGATCCGCACCGTACGGACTGCTCATCGGCAATGCCTACATGCGATGCGTACCGATGACGTCATACGGAATGCCGATCAGTGGAGTGTGGATCAAATGAAGGTGACGTCGGCAATCCGATTGCTAATACTTGCGTCGGCAATCCGATCGCTGCCGATACAGTGGACGCAGTCTAATTAATCCGTTACGTACGATGCGTCCAATACGTCCGATGCCGGTCTGTGGCCGCTTAACTTTATATAATCTTTTTTTGGTTAATACATAGGTTCATAGAATACATAAAAAAACACCCAGATCAGGACAACCACCGATGTTCATCACACAAATGTTTGTCCTGACACGGATTCAAACCCGCGACAACGGCGTGGCAGTCCAACAACTCACACTAACACACTCGACCAATCGTGGTGTTGTAAAATAAATGATTTAATTGTATAAAAATAAAATATATTTTAGAGACGGGCCTTTGCCCAGCAGTGAAACGAGATAGGCTAGGAATAATCCAATAACAGATAATAAATTACTTAGGTACTTGCTTAACCACACAACTGCTACGTAGGTATATTTAGCTAATATTTTCCCTTAGCCATAGTACCTAAATGAATAAATTACGAGTATTTCCCCTATTTTTGAAAACATTTTAAGCACCAAACTTTCAAAGTTCCTAAGCAACAAATTTACTCGCTTGACAGTTCTTAACGGTCAGAATCTGTACTGTTAAGAACTACCAAGCGAGTAAAGTAATTGCTTAGGGACTTCGACAGTTCGTTGCAAGTAGGCATAAGAGTAGCAAGAGTATTATTTGAGTAGATAAGTCACCGTAATTTTGTAAGAACCATCAGTTTACAATTTAATGGTTTCCAAACCGTCAATTTGTAAATTATCGGTTTTTACAATTTTATGTTGATAGAAATATCCATAAATATATACTTTCTAGGATTCTTTCGACCACATTAAATTTAGCCCAGACGCACCAGAGCTTGACGAATATTTACCCTTGGATACTACGGACAATGATGAGAAAAATTGGTGGTTTTATCATCAGGTAAAAATCATGACTTATTCAACCGACTTAAAAAAAGAGGAGGTTCTCAATTCAGTGGATTTTTTAAAATGTTTGTTACCAAAGTGAGGTTTAGAGGAACTTTGTTGTTTATAAGCCGATATGATTTTTTTTTAGATAAACTTTTAGGTTGATTCCCAAGGAATTTCATAAAAATCTGTGCAGTAGTTTTGTTCAACATAACTGAAAATAATATGTCGTCGAAGTAAACGAAATTGCGTAGTTTGCTTTTCTGTGACTTTTCAGTGGTGCTTACGATCATTAACACAGTCAAATTGAAGTCTGTTATTGTACGTTTTTTTGTTAAACCTTAAATATTATTTTTCAGGCAGACTTCAGACCGTTTAATGAAAATGATGTCTAAATCACAATCACAAAAAAAACTCAATACAATGACGATTAATAAAAAAATATTACAAATAACTTTGGTCTTTGCGCTACCTTTGGAACAATAGATGAAACTTACTATGTAAGAATAAATACTTATCCAGGAATTTGTCGTCGACGGAGTTTTAGCACAAAATTTAACCTTTGAGTTATCAAAAAGTATCTTAAAGATTCACTAGATGGCACGATCTTCAAAAATCTGAAAGTTAAGGCTCAGTTTCTTGCTATTTCCATTATATTACTTAAATTTCTACGAAAACAAGAAATATAAATTTTCATCTGTAAGCCTTTTTTCTGTGTCTACTTACCGAATTCAATAAAAAAACAAAAAATTCATATCACATTGGGCGGGCTTAGTACCTAAAGAAATGTATATTTTTGTAGAGATAGATATTGGCGAATCTTGTGTGACTAACATTTAGAATTGATTCGTTAGATTATAATATAAATTATGAGATTTAAAACATAAAAAATTGCTTTACTCAAGTAATGAAAACATTTGAAAGTGCAGATAAGATACGAAAAAGTGCATTTAAGTTTATTTCAATCAATTTGGTAGAGATCGATTTTGGTGAATATTTTTGACATATCATACCGACGTAGAAATTTTTCGCTAGATATAAATGATGAGATATAATAAACATAAGAAATCACTTTACATTTAATCAAAACATCTGAAAGTGCAGATCAGATACAAAAAAGTGCATATAAGTTTATTTCAATCAATTTAGTAGAGACCGATATTGGTGAAATAAATTTTTTGTCATATCATACTGACGACGTAGAATTTATTCGGTAGATATAAATGATGAGATATATAAACGCAAAAATTAGCTTTTTGTAAGTATTTAAAAGATCTGAAAGTATAGATAAGATACGAAAGAAGTGCATTTAAGTTTATTTCAATCAATTTGGTAGAGATCGATTTTGGTGAATATTTTTGACATATCATACCGACGTAGAAATTTTTCGCTAGATATAAATGATGAGATATAATAAACATAAGAAATCACTTTACATTTAATCAAAACATCTGAAAGTGCAGATCAGATACAAAAAAGTGCATATAAGTTTATTTCAATCAATTTAGTAGAGACCGATATTGGTGAAAGAAATTTTTTGTCATATCATACTGACGACGTAGAATTTATTCGCTAGATAAAAATGATGAGATATAATAAACACAAGAAATCACTTTTTGCTAGTAATCAAAATATCTGAAAGTGCAGATAAGATACGAAAGAAGTGCATATAATTATTTTCAATAAATTTTGGTAGAGATTGATAGGTGAATATTTTTGACATAATATCATACTGACGTAGAATTTATTCGCTAGATATAATATATGATGAGATATAATAAACACAAGAAATCGCTATTTGCTAGAATTCAAAAGATCTGAAAGTACAGATAAGATACGAAAGAAGTGCATCTAAGTTTTTCAACCGACTTCAAAAAAGGAGGACGTTATTAATTCGGTAGAATGTTTTTTTTAATGTGTGTTACCTCAGAACTTTGTTATTTATAAACCGATTTGAAAAATTCTCCGAATTTAAAATACACGAGTACTTCTAGATTGGTCCCATACGAATTTCATGAAAATCGGTGCTGTACTTTGGTTTTGAAATCAATATACTGAAATAAAAAAATGAAGTGAACAAAATTGCGTATTTTGCTTCTTCATATTTTGCTTTTGAGTGCTGCCTACGGTCACTAGAACAGTCCGATTGAAATCGGCTGTTGTATGTTGTTGTAAAACCTTTTTTCAATCACTTTGGTAGAGATAGAGATGGATATTATTGGCAAATACAGCCCTACCAACTTATCTGTGAAATGAAGAGCGTCGCTGTGATCGCAACGGTACCTGACGCGTGGCTCAGATAAATAAATAGTTATGTAGAGTGGCTGTAGTTCCTTTTTCTGCCATTTCACAGATAAGTTTTAAGTTATCTGTGAAATGGCAGAAAGTTTTAAGTTTCAAGATAAGTGGTAGGAATTGTTTTGATACGTGTGACATAACATGACCGACATGTAAATTATTTGTTAGCATGAGCAGAGTAGCCTCTTGAATCTTCAGTCACTTTTTGTGTTAGAAAAAAGTCACTTTTTGTATGATGTCATACAACTCTGCTATCATAATAGAAAACTATGCATTGGAATTTCATTGGATGAATGAGACAAAACTGAAATCAAAGTTATCTCTGTATTACGTATGTGTTTTATCGTAGGGTAAAATAAGATAAGATCTCCCAAAAGGATAGGTGCCCGTTTTAAAAAAAAAACTTTTTTTACAATGGCTCAAGTGTTAGGAATTTTTTTTATGCGTTAAGACGTTTCGTAACCAAGGTTTTTTTTAAATAGGGGCACCTATCTCATTGGGGCATATAACCCTGTTTTACCCTATTAACCTTGCGTTATCTCATAATTATCTTTATTGTATCTAGTTATCTCGTTTTCCATGACGTAAAGTTTTATTCTAAGTCAAATACTTTTATAATAAACTAATAATATACCTAAATGCGAAAGTTTGAGAGGACAGATGGATAGTTTGTGCTTAATCACACTGAAACTACAGAACCTTATTTACTATACTGTAGACGATATCACGATGAGTCTCACGGAAAAGTATTAAAGGCGCCGCGCTGCAAACGCCGGACCATTCAGAGTCCGGTGACGCAGTAACAGCCATCTGCGGCTAACTGCATTAAACGTCCATCCGAAAAAAAAAAAAAAAAAAAAAAAAAAGCCGGGCCATTCGATCGCCAGCTTTCAACGAGGCAACACCTTCCTGGTGTTTGTCAGTCTGACATTTTGCTAATATTTTGCCGCCTAATTATTGTTTGAAGTTGAATTCTAAGTTAATTTGTTGATTGTTGATTTTTAAGGTTCAAAAATTTTAGTTGGTTTCCATTGTTTTGTTTTTTTAAGTTAATTCTAGGCTTAGTTCCTAGAATACTATAATTTGGTATGTGTACCTATAATTAACATTCGGAGGCATTCCCTGCAAGATGTAAAAATATGATGATGTAAAAAGTTCGAAAAACATGTGTCAAGTACACGCAAGGATTTCAAGTGCGCCTCGAAGAGGCCTTCGAGGTGCACTTGAAATCCTTTCACCATACTCACTGGTTTGAAAGAACTAGTGACACGATAATAAGAAGAACTAATAACATAATAGAATTATGTTTTGATCTCAATACAACGCGGGCGAAGCTGTACAACGCGGGCGAAGCTGCGGGCAGAAGCTACTAATAAATGTACTAGCTTCAGCTTACTAGTCATGAAAGAGCTGTCACGTCATATTAGTGACTTTTAAAGGTTTTGTGATTTTGTGTCCTTTGGAGTATTATTATTATATGTATAAGCGAGTAAGTACTTAGATCACAACGCGAAGGGCCATTTTGTTTCTAGTTAAATTCTAATCTTATTATTATTATTATTAGTATTGTTTTTTCATGTATTTTTATTTTAAGGTGTGCAATAAAGATTACATCTATCTATCTATCTATCTATATATTTTTATTGATGTATAACATCTTTCCTCTCGCTCTCAGTCAATTTGTGGGGTAATTTTATGGGAAGTATGTAACAGGAAATTGGCCTTCAGATGGTAGGTACCAACCTTAGAAAAATGAAGTTAAGGGGAATCCTCAAATCCGAATTCCATACAAAATGTTTCGGACAAATACTCAAAAAGTACGCCGTATTATAGTAATTTCTATGCACCATTCGTTTTGTCCATGTTTTTTGATTTCGTCGACAAAAAAAGTAAATGGTTTTATACTGTAATTTAGATTTTATACGTGTTTTTATGTTAGTAGGGTTAATTTTTTTTTATACAAGTGACGAGACGAGCTAGACGTCCTCCAGATGATCACGCCTGCCCATGACCAAAACAGTGCTAAACTGAACTTTGATTTCATTGCTATTCGCGCTCGTCTACTTTGAGACATTTCGATGGTCAGTTGAAAGCCCAGTAATTTCACTAGCTACAGTGCCCTTCCAACCGGTAAGTCTCCAAAACCCAGTAACTTCACTGGATACAGTTCCCTTCGAACCGGAACACAGTAATGCTTGCACATTACTGCTTTGCAGCAGAATGTCTGGCATAGTGTATCGCCTTTCCAGTGTCTACTTTAAGAGATTTTGACAGTAAGTCTCAAAAGCCCAGAACTTCACTAGATTCAGTGCCCTTCAAACCGGAACACAGTGATGCTTACACTATACTATACTGCTTTGCGGCAGAATATCTAGCACTGTGTTAGACGTTACTTAGATACCTAATCTAGACGGTATCCTGCAGGGGGGGGGACGCCTCCAACGGCAAAATGTACGACATACTAAAATTTCAAATAATTTACGGTATGATTTTATTAAAAGTATAACTTTTGCTCACTTATTAATGAACTTGCTTTATCTTTAAAACATAATATTATTATTCAGTTCATGTTTTACTAAGCTCACCTTGAAAAGCAATAGGCATGTTTCAGGATGTATATTATTTTTCCTTAGATTCTTCACGTTGATAACAATATCTGAAACCTTCATAAGTATGTGGAAAAAAACTTTGTATGTATTTTTCGTTTCAACTGCAACGATTCTGACAATCTCTGCAATAGTATGGCTGAAATACGAACTCGATGAGGACTTTGAAAAGTAAGTAATAAATAAATAATACATTTTTGAACATTTTACACAACGCCATCTAGCCCCAAACTTAAATACTTTTTTTTTTTGTAAATACATAGATAGAATACACACAAACACCGATGATCTTTCACACAAATATTTGTCCTGAAGCAGTATTCGAACCCGCGAGACAAGCGTGGCAGTCCAACACACTTGCCAAGTGGCAAATGGCACCAAAACTAATTAAGTATAAGTTAAGTAATACAAAGGTTTAAAATTAAGTTAATTTTAATAATAAGTAGATACATACCTAATTATGGCTTTTAATAAATGATTTTGAGTTCAGTAGTATTTTATTCATAATGTTTATCCAGCATCAAGAGAACCTCTTTTGGCTCTGACTGTACAAAAACATAAATTAAAAGCAAAACAGCCTTAGTAACTCGGTTCGGGGGATCACTGAAAGGAAATAATATTATTTTTTCAATTCAGTGATTCCCCAATTCGTGCGAATAAACTTCGTGGGAAACGCAGAACCAGTCATTGGTGCAATAATAGACCCTTTACGAGCAAATGTGTTATAAATAAATTTATTTGGTACTATTTTACACTTAGGCATAAACTGGGTCAGCTTGATATTAAAGTCATTATTTTTTTTACTATCCTGGCGGAATCTAATAAATAATTACTTTAGTTAGCTTCGAAATTAAAGAATAAGCCATAAGACAATTTGGTTATTATTTATAATGTGAACATGTGACAAGACGACCTAAGCGCTCTCCTTATTGTAAGAGATCACACCTGCTCCTGACCAGAATAGTGCTACACAGGACTTTGATTCACATAGGCCGGTCGGTGCAACACTGCTAAAGCGCTAGTCAACTTTGAAACATTTTGATGGTCATTCTCGAAAGCCCTATTTTCACTAGCTACGGAGCCTTTCGGACTAGAACACAGTAATGCTTGCACATTACTGCTTTGCGGGAGAATATCTGACCCTGTGTCGGTACCCATCTAGACCTTAATTATATTATGTTAGGCATTAAATAAGGTTATCTTATGTGGCCTTGAATAAAACTGAAACTAGAACACTTCTATACTTACCTACTATAAAATAAAATAGGTACAATAAAATAGCCTTCATTTCTACTAAAACAATTACTAACTTATACTATTTTTCTTATTCTACAATAATATTAGTAGTCGCCTCATTGGCTTAGGCCTCCCCCAAACTCTTCCAGGTGTTTCTGTCCAGTTGTGTCTGTTTTTTCAGTAATTTTGATTTAAATCCTAAACTACTGAACAGATTTTAATAAAATTTCTATGCGACCAATCAGGAAGTAAAACTTCTAAATTTTTTTTCAAATCGTTATCGTTATCGTTATAACCAAAAAAGTTCTGAGTTAACAAACATGAAAAAAAAGCAGCCAAATTGATAACCTCTTCCTTTTTTGAAGTTTTTTGAAAAGCCGATGACACGGGGCGAGTTTACAAGCTGCTAGCGAATTCGCTGGCTTGTAGCTTGTATACTAGCCTAGTATCATCGACAATGTAGAGTCGTGTTAATTACTCGTATTCTATTGTAGTAAGTCGTGACTTCGGAAACTCACTATTTCAAGCAGAGAAACCCCGCAAGGTAGTTGATTATCTAATCTATTAAAAACAATTAAAATGCTTATCGTCAAAATTAAAACAAGCCGGAATGAATATAATTAGATAATTCCATGTTACAGGTTCAGTGAGTTTATTGACATAGAGGTAACATGGCGAAAGTGGTAATAATATTTGTTTCCGTTTTATTTCTCGAAGGGTAAGTGTTTGATGAATAAATTGAACATTATACTGATATGCAATTTAAAACAAATTATATATATAATTATTAAGGTACTTTAAATAAAATTATAATTATAATTTATACAATAAATTAAATTAACTCTTAATAAATGTTAAATTTACTCCTAGTAAATACTTACCATACTTGAAATTGTTTTATTTATGATCTTTAAATATATAAAAAAAATATTATTATAATAATTCAATAATAAGTTTATATTATTTACTTTACATACATCTAATATTATTTTTTATTTAGCTTAAATAAATCTTTTTTCAATATATTTATTACATTTTAGATTTCAAGCAGCGGTAGTATTTAAACCAAGCTGCAAAACTAAATTAATAATTGACCACGATGGAGGAGCTGATGATGCGATGGCTATATTTATGTCTCTTCTCTATCAGAAATACTTTGACGGGTAAGAATCTTTACATCATAAATCACACTGGTCTGTAACGAAATCCTCCTTTGAATAAAAATATGATTTTTAGGAAGAGTTTAACATGCTTAATCTAAATCTGCTTTCCATTTTGCCACGTATAATTTTTTACAGGTTTTTTTTATATCAAATTTACGTATAATTCTGTCTTATGTTTTTGCATTAACGCTACTTTATATCGTAATTATACACTTAAAAATGGTTCGCACTGATGGACAGAGATAGCACAATAGTGGATAGCTGATGTCAGTTTTATTGATGATATCATCAATATATGCAATACATACATGTTCTAAAAAGAACCGTGAGTTGGTGCATTTATTTACCTACCTACCTAACACCTCCCGTCTTCTTAACCACACATCCTATTCCCGACGAGTACATTTATTGAAGTTAAAACTTCATTAGATGAGCTCTGAGCAATTTATTTTGTGGGTATTGAAGGAGTCTGATCCGTCAGGCTCGGTTATGTAACGCTCGTTCGGGTAAAGTAGGCTGGAGTCGACGAAGTTTTCACTTCTGTATATGTTTTTTTTTATTTTTTATAGGCTTGCGTTTGACCACCATCTCACCTGATGTTAAGTTTGTAGTGTGGTCTTAACCCTTTTTTTCATGCAAAAATAACTAAAAATACAGATTTTTATCCACATCGAAACTTTCCCTCACAACGTTAAAATATTATGTATTCAAGTAGGTACTTTGATATAAACCGATAACGACATAGTTTAAATAATAATGCAATAAAAATCAATAAGAAGGTACAGATTTTAATCAAAAACATTTTGATGATTTACAATCTCAATTGGATTATCAATTGATTACAAATCGATTAAGATCATCGAAATAGAAAACCGTGCATATAAGATAAAGATTTATTTTATTTATGAAATACATAGGTATAAATTAATTACCAAATGCATTCCAATTTCTCATACATATTTTAGCTGAATGTTATTTTTTTTTGTATCTACTTTTACCCTCTTTATATCATTGGCATGAGGAACATGAAAGCAGATGAGCATGATATTTTTTTTTAATTTAAGGCCAGAAGTTGTGGGTCTGACCTTAACCCATGGAAATGTGGAGGAGAGCCAGGTGTATACGAACACCCAGAAGATACTGAATGTAGCAAGAAGATTTGATGTAAGATGTTACTAAGACATAAAATAACGGAAATTAACCCATATTTGTATATTTTTTATGTGTTCTGTAATGTTTTTTTAAATTTTAATCCATTACATTGTACGTTCCTATATACAATGGACCAATCTTTATTTTCTTCATGTTCTTCATTACTTATGTTCGTGCTCGTCTTGAACGACTTGAGTGGCTCTCTTGACAAGCTGCTTCCATGCTTGTCTGTCTTCTGCATGTCTCAAGGCAGCAGAGACAGAGAGTACCATGAGAGTCTTGAACAATAAAGCAATTTTAAATAATATTTTATCAGATATTATCAATTACCAACTTTCAAACAACATAAAAAATGTTTGTTCCAAATACCTAACAAACATTTTAAAAAGTACAACCGAATTAAGAACCTCCTTTTTTCTTATCAATTAATAATAAGTGACGCCCGCCCGCAACTTCATTTGCGTTCAAAATTCCTTTCTTAGTACTCACTTTCAGCTCTTAACGAACACATCCTACATCATCACTGACAACGTACCTACATGCCAAACTACTTTGAGTATGTCTGTCAGTCAGGACCAAGGCTTTTTATATATATTGATTATTTCTAAACAGGTTCCGATCTATAGGGGTGCTACACGAGCGCTGGTAACTCCAGCCAGTATGGATTTCTATTTCGGGCTCGACGGACTCGGTGATCAGGGAGACGTGCAATACCAAGGAATAAGGGCACAAAAAGAGCACGCCGCATTCGCGTTGATTGAACTATCTAAGAAATATAGAGGTAAGATTTTATTCAGTAATGCATGAAAATTATGTTCGGAAACTAAAACCCGACTACTGAAAAATCACGCTCTGAAAAATATGAAACAAGAAAATTTTGCAGCCCTAACTAAAGCATAGGATTGCATTCTACTGCTAGAATTCATTATGCAAACGTGTAGGTAAATTCGAATGCTCAATATTTTTTCAAAGTTCAAAGATTAAATGAATTTAAAGAAATAAAAAAGTTATATTAGGTAGACCACCTACTTAATGCTAATAAAACAGTAATGCTAAAAAAACTGGTTTGCTAGTTGGAGTGTATGTATTCTTGCAATAGGAAAAATGTTTTAATGCATAAATAAAAAAAAAAATCTCTACGTTCATGGTAGTCTATGACTTTGAGAGTCAGAGATGCTAGAACTTTAATTGTATTGTTTAAGGCTTTATCTTACATGATGAATAATACGAAATAAATAAATAAAATTATTTATTTGTCTGAAGTACTTACAGTTTTAGTTTAAGAGGCCAGAGGAAGCACCATTGATCTACTAATTTTCATACAATATCTAGACGCGCCAATATTCACGCATCTAATTTGAAGGCGCCTTAATATCTTATACCTAGGCGCCCTAATACATACTAACCTTAAAAAACTTGTACTTTGGTAAATAGCGCCTTCTAATTATATTATTTATTAAGTTAACACAGACTTTATATAATAAACAATCACAGAAAATAAATTCAGGACATATTAAAATTTAACACATCACGACCACTACCGGCTCGCGCTAATGAAGTTTTCACTTTAATAACAGAGTAAAGCATATTTTGGACTCAAACACGTTACGTCACAGATTAAAATACAAATTCTATGATTATATTTTTGTTTATTTCAGGAAATCTAGTGATAATGGCTATTGCTTCTTTGACTAATATTGCATTAGCGAAGAGAATCGATCCAGATTTCATTGGAAGACTCAAACACTTGTACATAGGAGCTGGAAATATCTACAGTAAGTTACTATTACCACAGAGTACTCAGATAGCTATTACCCTTTAGGTATTCCTGATAAGTAGGCATTTAGCGCTGTCCCAGGGCAGACGTGAAATGGACGCAGCGGCAGTGAACTCGTATATAGACAGTATTGCCAGCGACACAGTATAAAATTAAGCAGTAGTATATTTTGCTTGACTTCAGAAATGTCTGTTTTATGGACAAACTTTGTTTATAGTAGTGATAAATTAGAAATTCACCGCTCATCTTTTGTTTTTTTGAAGCGCGTGTACGCTGAAAAGCCGCGAGAGACGCTTCATGCTATCGCTATCAACGCTAGAAGATATCGAGCGTAAATGCCGGTATACGCGCGTTCGGCTTTTGAAGTTTCCCGAGTACTAATCCTCTCGTATACTTACGACAAAAGTATTAATGTTAGTAGACGCTAGTCTGTATAAGTCAAAAAAGCCGCCATGATTTTGCATTTTATGTCGCTCGCGCTTCGAGAAAAGCGCTATCGTCACGTCGACGAATCCAATGACCACATTCAGCAAAATCCATCGAGCCTACAAGGCGTAACATAAAACATATCCCGCATATAATTTACCCAAAATACATAGCCCTTCTTATTTGCAGTTGAAGAAAAACTTCACAGATTAGATAAATTAAATATATAATCAGTTGACCTTCTTACGTATCCGGTTTAAGAATGTATATTTGTTTATATACGAGTATATTCAAATATTATAAAATCCTTGAAACAAAATTACATATTTTCCGGTTCTTCTATTTAGGATGGCCTGCTTTTATTGCAAAGTAACCCTGTAGTCTGAGACTTATTAAGATGTTTAGGTTTCTAAAAATAATGGAATAGTTTTAAACCTTTATCAGATTTCAGAGCGTGCTATAAAAAAAATAACCTTTTTTATGTAGGCCTATATTATTTGGTTTTCTAAGCCCTATTTCGATCCTGCCTCTTTTTCAGGTGAGAACAGTACAGACGTCGAGTTCAACGCTCTGATGGACGTAGACGCTTACCACATCGTCGTCGATGGAGCTACGCCTGACAAAGTGACAATCATACCATTCTCGCAGATCATGGATTCTTTGGATATTAGCAACGTGAGTTTTTTATGAAGATTTCAAAGAGATAAAAAGGCATGTTCCTGACCAACTGACTGACAGACAAAGCACAGACCAAACCACTAGAAGTAGATACTTGAAATTTCGACGACATTATTCGTCAAGACAGTGTAGGCGCGTAAAAGCTAACGAATGAGCGAGTTAGTGGTCCGTCCGGAAGGATAGTCAACTAGCAGATTGTGAGTAAGAAACACGGGGTGAGTTTAGAAATTACTAGCGAACTCGCTGGCTTGTAGCTTGTAAACTAACCCTGTGTCATCGAGGCTTAAGAAAGGAACGTTATTCATTTGTAACGAAGTAGTGTCAACTAATGTGTAATACATTGGCTATAACATTTTGTTTTGTACGTAAGGCTTATATATGATTTATATATTATATATTAGTTATAGTTATTAGGCTAACTTAACGGCTAATGAAGCGACGGTCGTGAGGTTTCACAGATCATTGGCTACTTTGAATATGTATGAGTGTGAACTATTGTATTTTATACAACATAATTGTATAGCCAATATTCACTAGACCATAACGTTACAATATTATTGTAACGCTTGATTAGTCAAAGTGGTAAATCATCCTATATATGCCACATTTTAAGTCCCGTTTTTATAATAAATGGAAAAGATATATGAATTGCTCATATACGGCGAAACCACTGATCCGGTTGAGCTTAAATTTTGTATAAGTAAGTAATGTTTGGAATGAAAATGCAAATGCTACTTTTTATTTATCTGGTTTTTTTCCTTATGCAAAGAAGTGGCGAGACTAGCTAGGCGCTTTCCTGATAGTATGAGACCACGCCTGCCCATAACCATAACAATGCTACACAAGACTGTGATTCCCATAGGCCGGTGCAACACTTCTATAGCGCGAGATAGTTTTATGGTTCACCTCTCCACGTTTTTGAAATTTATAAATGTGCGCTTGAAATAGCAGCTCGCGTAATTCTGGGCCTTAAATTATAACATATTTAATTTACATTCCAGGAATGGCGAAGAGACGTACTCGGTGCAATACCCACAAAGATAATGCAGGCTCAGAATGGGTATGAAGCGGTCTCCTTCCATATGAGCGACAGTTGGACGCTCCTGGACCCAGCTGTGGCTGCTATAGTGCTGGACAGTGCGGTCGTTGAAGAGTACTCTTACTCTAACAACAGCATTATTTTATATGGTAAGGCCGGAACTAAAATAGTGTAATGAAAGAATTTCAAGTGCGCCTCGAAGAGGCTTCTTTCGTGCACTTGACACGGAGTTGAAAAACATGTCATGTTTTCTAACTCTTTAGGTTCTATGACATGCCGTTTTCCTCACGATGTTTTCCTTCACTGTTAAGCACGTGTTTCATATGTACACATAGATCTTTTTGAACAGAAAAATCCGAAGTAAAGCAGCCATGACCGTAAGAAAGTAAGACCGATACAAATTTTTTTTTTTGCGTAACTCATCACGTAACTCCACCATTTTCTCTAATCAAAAATTAAACAAAATTAGTACTTTAGTAATTTTATTTTTTATTTTATTTTTATCTTTTCGGAAAACTTACAGCTAGGTACACGATTGATTACAAAGATAAATATAGATGGCCAATTAAAATTTTTCACAAATAGTAAATTATAATCACCTGAAGCTAGCTGAAGCAGCGATCCCCAGTCATCTACTTACAAGTCCAGTACTTAGCTAGAACAAGGTACTCAAATATTCATCTATTTCGGGTCTTTACATGATAATTTCTAGACATAAGAGATACTTCCTAGTATTTATATTTAATTAATAAAAACTGTTGAAATAATCATAGAGACAGTCAATAAATTATGGTTGCTAGTTGAGAAACACAGCCATCTTCGCGAAAAAATAGTGTGTAGTTACGGAACTGCAATGTTTTGGAGCCAATGCGAGAGTTTTTGTTTGTATGGATCAAAATTTGTTCCTTAAGGCGGCGCAGTCCTGTCAAAAAGGCGTATAGGGTTATCCCAAGCCGCGCGCGAAATATTTCGCGCGGACTCAGCTGCCGTGAACTCTGAATGACCCCGCCAGGAATAACAGTACAGAAATAAACAGTAGGATTATTTTATTTTACTTTAGAAATGCATATTTTATGATTAAACTTTGTTTATAGTAGTGATAAATTAGAATATTTTGTTTGAATATATAGGCTGGTTTTTTGAGAGGGGCCATGATGGCCATGTCTGAAACCTTTTTTACCTTTCTTAGTTTTAAATTCAATTATTTTTTTATATTTAAATTTTCTTATTCTAAAAAATTGTGTAAAAATGTATCGAAATAAGTAAAATGTGCAATCACCTCACTTAAATCCATAATACAAAAAATAAATGCTCATTTGAAACTGACCACCATCTTGAATTTAAAATATAATAATACACACAATTCTTAATCATCATTCTTTATTAGTCAAAAACGACACCCATGAGCAAAAATAAAAAAAAAATGGTCTGTCATGTTGGATTTCAAATCCGACTCTCCGGATATTTAACTCCATATTAGTCAAAAACGATACCCCTAAAATAAATAACAAAAAAAACAATTGGTCGCCATCTTGGATTTCAAATCTAAAACAAAATTATTAATACTCAACCCCTAATTAGTCAAAATTACCCATGATAATAATTTGAAAAAAAAAAAACCACCATCTTGGATTTGAATTTTGACACCTAAATCTAAATCTTTAACCCTGAATTAGTTGAAAAATACACCCATAACTCTCAGGTACTTGTCTCGCTACGCTCGGGTCGGGAGCTCGCTTTACTGCAAAGCAGCTTTTGAGCAAAGCGAGCTCATCTCGATGTGACCCGCAAGCAGCGAACGGACAACCTTCGATTCGCTCAGGTTGGTGCTTCGCTGCGATCAGTGCTGTGTTTAGCTGATGACACAAATATTTTTTACTGATTTTAGGAATTTGTAAATTCAGTGATTTGTGACATAAGAACAATTTTACATCATACATCATTATTTTTATTGGCTGAAATATGTTTTTTTTTAATGTTTTGAACTCCCATATATCCGCCATTTTGAAAAAAATCCGGTTGGCCAGTGGCCGCCCGGACAGACATACTCAAGCATATTTGGCTAACATGAAGTAGAGACCTTCGGCTTTCGCTTCGCGCTCGTTCGGTCAGCTAATAATACTACTATAAACTACTATAGGCAGCATTATATAAAGCTAAAGCTAATTAAAAATTATGTAGGTACTATGAGTACATAATTCTACAAAAAATATTTCTTGTAGGTATCTTGTACCCAATAGAAGCATACTCTCTCTACATCTGTGTATGGTGTTTTACAAAAATCTGCAGGTGGTAGATTCATTACTGTGGTGGCGTCCATGTCAGTTTCCTGAGGCTGCCCCATTGACTTGTAACGATCTTCAGCATCTAGTCATACTGATTTTCATAAACTATGGCACTATGACAGACTTCACAAACTAAATAATGTCGTGCATAATTTAATATAAGATATCTGTCATCGCGGGAAAACTGACATAGATCCGGCCTCCGTAAGCGCCAGCGCGCGACTGAGCGAGCTTGCCAAGCCGCCGCGCTCGCGAATTTGTAGTTATTTAAACTTAGTAAAAAAGAAAATCGTTTTATCAAGTCAAATTCTACGAAAATGTCTAGAAATATTTATTGCCTATTACGTTACGTGCAAAAATTAATTATAAAATATCATTAGGCTAGTCATAGTTTTTAAAACACACTACAAAGAGGGGTAACTTTGGGATTTTTTTCTATAGAGTGAAGTACTTATGATCTTGTAACTGGCTACCAATTTGGCTAGACTATATCCTCAACTTATGCATATGTTTTTTTCAGAATTTATAACACTATTTTCGATTTCACAGATGGTTTTAAAAAACTCAAAATTGCGGCCTTAGTGTGATTGCGCCGCCTTAAGCACGCTAAAACCACCGAATGTTATGGCTGAAATTTAGCGTAGTGTAGCTTATGTACTAGAAAAGGCTATTTAGCTATGTTTTATAACGATACCACAGAGGCGGAGACGCAAGCAGCAGCTAATAAAAAGTCATGAAATTCAGTCAATAAAACCGAATACGTATAATGATTTACTCTGTACTAAAACACAATGGTGAATAAAAACATTCACACACTAACACCCCTGCACTAGGATTCCCTGTGTCGCAGGTGGCATGGACACATACAACACATTACAACATCCAAGACCCGAGAACAAACATTTGGGTCCGTCACACAAATATTTGCCCCGACCGAACCCGGAACACCAAGCTTCGTAGGCAGGGTCACTACCAACTAAGCCACGGTGTCGTGAATAATTGAATAACTTGAAGTTTTTGTATTTTTAGGTGACTACAGAGGAATAAATACAAATAATTTTGGATCTGAATCACCGAATGTACGAGTAGTCGATTCGGCGAACAAAGATTACTACAAAAAACTACTGATCGACATATTTTCAGCGGAATTAAAATAAAATGTTATTGGCTTTACTGAAGCTGTGAAAATCTGTACTAGCTGAGTCAGCCAACTCTACATTTCTTCAACAAAGTTATTGCCGCGTACAGATTGGTGAAACGTAACATGCAATGCAACACGCAATATTTAACGGATTTGCCATTCACATTGCTGCATTGTATCATGAATGGTAACGCCTTGCGCGCGCGAACTGTGATTTTTATGTGCACGCTATGAGCATTACCTACAAGCAAAGCGACCCTCGAAAAAATCGTGATTTGTCGATTCTTCGGGCGAAAACATTGGATCGCAAAGTATGCGCGGCCTAGTAGTGTGTCGTGGAGGTCTATAGTAAATGCGCGACTCGGGCACGGGATAATAGGGTGCCAACGATTGGGTGTTTTACCCTACGTCCACACTTGCAAAGAACATGCAATAAAAGGCAGAAAGATACATTACATGTTATATTCACCAATCTGTACGCGGCATAAAGTTTGTGGAACTTTTATATTTTACCTGTGAACAATGACATAATAATAGACAATGTTATCACCAATCATGTTTTTATATAAATAAAACAAAATATTATTTATTTAAAACACTGGTCTTTTTTCTATTTGACTTATTTATCACATTGAAATTGTTTGCGACCTAAACTCATCATGCATACCTGTAAGTAAACATCACGCGTGATGTTATCATCACACTAACATTGAAAACAAAAGTTTGTAAGGATGTTAGTCACACAATCTAGCCAAATGTACTAAACCGATAAGACTGAAAAACAATTTTATAGTACTTTATGTTTTTTTACTAATGTAAAGGGTAACAGGACCTTCAAAAGTACATAGGCAGCATAGGCTTTTTACTTTTTAACCATAAGACCACATAAGACCTACCAAGCTATGTATTTAGTCACTAATAGACTCCTTAAATCTTTTAAAGGTAAGTAAATTCAGAAACTAACCTGATATATAAATCCAAGCGCATGAAGCGTAAACAAGTTGTTGGGCTTTAGCAAATCGTGGCACACTTTTTTACAAATACTTTATCAGTTCACATGTACCTTATTTACAATATTTTATTATATTCTTATCTCCGAATTCACTGATAAACGAAACAAAAGCAATCCATACGGCTAGCGAATTGTTTTCTTTTTTAAACAAATAGGTATGGAACGGTAGGTAGATATTTGTATTGATTTCATATTCTAGCTTCCACAGATAAACTTGAGGTAACAGTAAGAAGATATCTCGCCAATTGTTTCCGACTATCATGTTTACACCATCACTATTGTACGCCATTTTACTATCGATACTACGATACTTATATCGAACTAAGATCTTATGTTTTTGTCATTTTCTAAGCCTTGCTGCATTAGAGACTTTCACGACAGAAAATAATACTTAAAAATATCGAAATGAATTGTCAAATAGGTCAAATAACCAATAGGTAAAATAGGCCAAGACCCGCGATGCCCAATCTTCTTTCGTCAGTGTACTTTTCACCGCAGGTAGGAATTTCTTGGTGGCCATTGTAAATGGTGCTTAAATTGCCTCAATTTTTTCTTCTGCGATTATTATTAATAAGAATTAGGTAGAAGAATACCCATAATTACTACCTACCTTACCTTACCTTACCGTACCTTCTTGTTTCTATGCGTTATTAATATATTTCTAGCGTTATTTATTATAATTCGCACTCTGTATATTTTGTACGAAATAAACAATTATTTAAGAATTTTGGTATTATATATTTTATTGCGGCGCACTACTTGTGGCTAGTATCAGAAATAAACTTGTCTATAGCACCTATTGTGCGCACAATACGTACCATACATACCTACGTATTTTTTCCAGACTACTTTATCATGTTAGATCGTACCTAACACGATTCAACTGACTCACTTCAGTGTGTTCGCTTGAATCGATACGAGTGACGAGTTTGAACTTTGTGGCTCTGTGGTTTTGTTTCGATTTAGATTTAGATATGACGAAATTGTTTCTATGCGTTATTAATATATTTCTAGCGTTATTTATTATAATTCGCACTCTGTATATTTTGTACGAAATAAACAATTATTTAAGAATTTTGGTATTATATATTTTATTGCGGCGCACTACTTGTGGCTAGTATCAGAAATAAACTTGTCTATAGCACCTATTGTGCGCACAATACGTACCATACATACCTACGTATTTTTTCCAGACTACTTTATCATGTTAGATCGTACCTAACACGATTCAACTGACTCACTTCAGTGTGTTCGCTTGAATCGATACGAGTGACGAGTTTGAACTTTGTGGCTCTGTGGTTTTGTTTCGATTTAGATTTAGATATGACGAAATTGTAAGTGTTAATACAAATATTCTTAGTACAGCACCAATTTGAATAGTAGCAATATTATTTAAATTTTTATTTTTGGCTGCAAAAATAAAATATACATATTTGTGGCTTCACATTCTGCTGATTTTTGAAGGAAAAACTATCTGTCGTCTTTATTAGAACATTATGTGAGGTACATATAATAGTTACATTATTACTTACAGACTTAATGTTATAAAGTTTACAATATTATAATCTTCTTCCACTAATGAGTTAATAATTTATATTGGTTTAAAAATGATAGAGAGCGAAACTTTATGTAACTACACAAACTTTCTAAGAATAGGTAGGAAGTCTATTTAATTTTGTATTTGTAGAAAGAGAGTGACAAAAACGTATACTCAAATAAATGCCAACAAATGTTCCAAAATTAATTCAAAAATATGTATAAAATGACCGAAAGTTGACCATGGCACGAATTTTTTGACTTGTCATATCGTTATGCAAACGTCGAGAAAGGCCTTAGGCATTGAATTACTAAGGTCGAGGGTTCAATGCTCGGTTAGATATTATGTATAGTTAAAAATTCTTTATTGATGTGTAACATCTTTCCTCAGGCTTTCTGTCAATTTTTGGCAGTGATTTCGTGAAATACAACGGAAGTGTGTAACAGGAAGTTAGCCGTCAGATAGTAAACTAAACTCAGAAAAATTAAATAAATAGAATCCTTCCAAATTTAAATGAGATGCTCACTACTACTCCAAAAACATAATTATAGTTTGTTCACATGATCGGGTTTTTTTATGCCGTAATATTAGAATTTATTACGAAATGGTTCTGTTCCGTACTTCGAATGATACTTTGTATTTGGGTTCTATAAAATAGGTATGCAAGATTTATTGCTTTACATAATTGTGATAAACGGGCGATAGTCTATGAAAACAAAATTTAAAAGTATAGTAAGTGACGAGAAATGCTGTGCGCTTTCCTGGTCGTAAGAGATCACGTATTCACGTCTGCCCATGACCAGATCGATGCTGCACAAGATTAGTTTCACATAGGCCAGCGCAACATTACTGATAGCGTTTTGTTTGTTTGGTCCACTTTGAGATATCTTATTTCTATTAGTAACAAACTCAACATTACGGCTGCTTAAAACATTTGTGATAACCCCTGAGTTCGGTCTTTCGTCTGTGGTATCGCGGAAATCTCAACGACTTGAGATAATTTTAGTCCGTCAAGATTAGCTCAGACCTAGCTCGTGTGTGAGCATATTGACGATGTTCTTTCAAACTTTATTCGTGTTTTTGTGTATCTCTTTGTGTTTTTGTGAATGGTATGTCTTCATCTTTCTTCATAGTATTTTATTATCAGCTAACGGGTCATTGCTTGCCAAAAGCCTTATAGTTTTTTGAGTAACTTAAAAGTATGGACTCAGAGTTATCATTTTGTATAAATAAAAAAATGTATTTTGTTTTACTAGTTATCAGTAGAAACCATCTTTAGCACTACACAAAAGTAGTCAATATTTTATTTATTTGTTTATTATTATTATGCACATGTGTAGGTACATATACATATATGTATAACTGATGTAATAAAAAAAAAAAAAACATATATGTATGTCGCAGTCAACTAAGATATTTAGCCGCTTAATAACCTGCCCAGCCTTTTTACTAAACGGCCACCTTTTGTCCTAAATAATGTTCTGTTAAGGCTGTATGCACGCTCGCTTCGCTCGCTTGTGGGCGAAATACACATTACCATAACCTACCGCCACCCATCTTCTATCTGCCTCAGATGATTAAAGGATAAAAATAAGCCTATATCCTTTATCTACACCTAGCCAATCACAACACATTTGAAATTTGATTTCAACGCCAAATTGAAATCCAATTCAGTAGTTTTAGCGTTACCGAGCAACAAACACCCATCTATTAATTCTCCCAAGCTTTCACATTTTGTAAAATTTTGCTTTGACTGATTTGGCTCATCTACGAACTCAAAAATTAAATCAATCTATGAGCAGTTGGACAGGTTATCGTCCGACAAACATACCTACATACAAACATGCATACATACTCTTACTTATATACAAACGCTAGTTTGACCTAGTTCGTAGTTAGTAGGCATTAATGATAATGTCTTATTCCAGTGACAAAGGACACAAAGCAAAGTACGTGATAGACAATGACGCAGGCGCCGACGATGCAATGGCAATTTTCCTCGCATTATTGTACGAAAAGAATTTTGCTGGGTATGTTTACGACTGTACTTTACTATACTTATAATCTAGTTTTGTTAAAAATAAACCAGTAATAAGTTAAAATCATTAGTACAGACACAAAACTCACTTAGTACTTAAAGTTTATGTAATTAAAATTGTCAAAATCATCTAATGATATTACGCATTTTGGGTGTTTACCTAATTATTGGCTATTACATGTATGTATGTATAATGTTTCTAGAAATTATGTATGATAAATATATTATTACTATTTACAGTAATAAATTATGTATGATTTCATGTCTTAAATGCTGGTAAACCTTACAAATAAAATATATTATTGTTATTATTTTGTATACTTACTTAGGTAGGTAATAATCATTATGGTTTATGTGTTTAGTCCAGAGCTGGTGGCACTAACCACAGGAAACGGAAACACGAATGAGGATAACGTGTGCGCAAATAACCAAAAAGTACTGAAGATAGCTGGCAGGCAAGATGTAAGTGCTCGCGTCATTTTACTGTTTTTATAAATACTAGTAGCTTGCCCCAAACTTTGATATCTTGTGCCTAAACCGATGAAAGGATTGGGCTCATATATGAACTCAAAAATTGTTTTGATCTTACCTAACCCCGTGCCAAATTTCATGACGATCAAACTTAACTTTGCTTTGTTCTAGCTATTTTCCTTAGGTCTTTAGTATCTAGTTATAATTAACGCAGGTGCAGCACCACTATCGTGACCTAGTGGCGCGTCTAGATATTGTATGAAAACTAGTAGAAGTGCCACAGTGGCGATTCCTCACGCCTCTAATTTGAAAAGCAATCTTATGAGGTTGTAATCGCTAGATTTAGGGCAATCTAGCGATTACAACCTCATAAGATTGCTTTTTACCATGACTCTTGATAATGGATTTACAACCCAATCGATGGAAACGATATTTTAAACGGCCTCTGAAAAAAAAACAGTACTTACCCCTTTTTTCAGATGATCAATAAAAAAATCATGATTTTTTTATAATTCTTCAGGTTCCAATATACCGAGGTTCAAAATCATCAATTGTGACAACTCTGCCAGTCACAAACTACTTCGGTGTAGACGGTCTGGGAGACAGCGGTGATGTCTTCACAGACTTGGTGCCGGCTAAGGAAGAAAATGCCGTGAATGCTCTGCTACGGCTGTCGAAGATTCATGAAGGTGGGTTTGCAAGATAATATTTTTGAACGAATGAAGAAAGGTCTCATAGTCTAGTCTAGATAGAATAGAATAACAATTTTTTAGTGTATCACCATAAATAAAAAAAAAGTAAACAAACTTTAACTAGATATACGTACTAGGATATTTGTGCTATGACGACGATCGACGTTTGATCTGTCGAAGTATGTTTGTATTATCGAATTATGTATGTATTTTTGAAGTATATATAGTATGAATTGTCGAAGTATGTATGTATTGTCGAAGTACGTGTATATGTTTAGGCGCGTGAGAAGAAGTGTCAATGTTAGGCAAACTACCCGTCTATAGCTAGTGACGAGACGAGCTAGGCGCTCTAGTAGCTCCTCTCAAAAGCTCAGTTATTTTCCTAGTACCGAACTCTTACCCAAAATAATTTCTTAAACCTTTTTAACTTGTAGACAAATTACCAGCTTGGTGTTTGAGCTTTTAGAAGCATCAAAATGCATTTTTGAGCACGCTTCATAAGTCATAAGTATTTTTTTGGTAAAAAAAATTACAGGTCTGTTGTTCACAATGTTCTTATTATAATAATATAATAAATTCCATAAATTATTAAAAATAAAATAAAACACTAACAAACACAAACATTAAGAATACGTAGGTACCTACAATTTGGTAGGTAAACTAGTCGTTATATAATCGTTCACTGAGTAGAAGGTCTGCTCGATCAACCAGTGTTTTAATCGGGCTTTGAAGCTAGGAAGACTTTCAGCGGATGTGACGCTCAGAGGGAGCTTATTATACACTGTCGGGCCCATGACATGCGTCAGCTTGGAGGACTTCACTATTCAGGAATTGGTGGAAAGCCTTTAAAACTATGGTGTTTTTATGTGATATATTTCTTTAACTTTTTTCAGAGTAGATTAGTCTAGTTGAAGCAAAACAATTATATAGTATTATCATTTTTATTTTCAGGAAACCTCACAGTAATTACCATTGGTGCTCTGACAAATGTAGCTATGGCCATCAAGATGGATACAGATTTTTTGACCAGAATCCGTCATCTTTACGTTGGGGCTGGTCACATTCATGGTAAGCTAAATAGCTTGTTTGTTCTTATGTTTATGTTTTTCTTCTTTTTAGCCGCTAAGCAATTATATTATTATGTTAGTATAATACCTATATATAATACAAAATTTACAAATTGAAACAATTGGGCCAACCATAGACCGTTGCAAACGATCTATAGGTAGCTCAACTGCTCCAACTCGATACCTGATGGCAGCGTGCCGAGGATACTGGCTGCATTGCTTCTTTGTATTGCAAGGCTTATTCTTTGGCCGAGATAGCTGCCAGCCCTCTGATCACTCGTCGCTTCAACCAGACGCTCTGACAAAATTTTGAAGACACGGAAGGCTCCCATTTCCCATGGACCTAGGGTATCGACCCCAATATGTTAGCATTTCAGTTTGAGAGGTACTGTAGTAAATTAAATTTTAATGTTAGCAAGATTATATTAGTAGTTCATAAAACTGGAAAAATCAACGACTCTAGAGATGTTTTAGGTTTAAAAGTACTTAACAAAAGCTATTTAGGAATATTTAATAATAAGACATGGCAACATAACAGAAAACACAAAAGACTTTGGCAAAAAGTTTTATAGTGGAAAAGTTTAAATGAATCAAAGTCTCGTTAAGCTCTTCTGTGTTCGTGTGTCCTCTTCTGCTTGATTTCTTACCAACCATCAGAAAAGAGCATAGCTCGTCTTTTGTTTGAATAAAAATGGCGTGTGCTTATGACCACATGACAGAAGTGAAAACTTAAACAAGGCGACTCGAGCCGTCTCTACTCGAAGGAGTGTTAAATAACCGAGCGTTGGAGCCCAATCACATTCAAGCTTTACAAAATATTTTGTTTACCGCGCCTAAAGAAGTTTTCACTTCAAAAAAATAGTCCTGTTTACTTAAGTACCTACAAAATTTTCAGATGAAAGACATTTAACCGCTGAATTCAACGCACTAATGGATGTTGAAGCGTATCACATAGTGGTGGAACATGCCACCCCAGATAAAGTCACCATGTTGCCCTTCTCGCAAGCGAAGAAATATGCTGGGTTCAGCAAGGTAAAATTAATGAAGTGTTACATGTTAGTGTTATATGTTTGCTAAAGGTCATAGCACAAATATCAACCCGAAAAGGGATTGTCGACTCGCCTTCCGCCTTTCTCGCCCTTTTTTGCCCTATGTTAAGTTTGTCCTGAAGCGAGAGTTAAACCCGCAACACCCGGCGTGGCAGTCCGACACACTTACCACTCGACCATCCATGTTATCATAATATTATTTTATCAACAGGATTGGCGAAATAACGTCCTAGGTGCGATAAATTCAGACATCATAGTTCACATGAACAAGTTTGAGAAGATATCGATGCAGCAAGAAGATGATTGGGCCGCGCTAGACCCAGCTACCGTGGCTATGTTTGTACGGCCAGACCTGGTCGGGGAGTACAAGTATTCGAAGAATAGTATTAGTAAATGTGGTAAGTAGCACATAACACCTCAATAACTCTGAGAACACTGACAATCCTTTCCGCAGTATTCTGCTGCCCACGTAGTCCTGGAATGCGTGGGAGTGATAGCACAACGACACGCAACCCTCAGGCACCCGAGGTTGCTCCGCGAAGCCTGTGAAGAGCGCAGGATTTTTCTGTGCGTCTGGACGGAGTTAGGTTGGCTACATCTGTTAGCCACAAGTAACAGTTCATGCAAAAAGGAACAACTAACGACTCCAATTGCGGAAAATGGAGTCAGCACACATACACATGCCTATACATATTATACACATTAATATGTGAAGTAAAAAAAAAATCAAATACAGAGTTATGGAAATCAAACTAATATTTTCAAATGGAGATGTGCTGAAATTTGGTGAAAGTAGAGTGAATGTGCCGAAAAACACATACTTATGTTATTTGTGATACTGATTCTATTTTCTTTTCAGCACCAAGAGGATTAACGGAAAATACTTTCGTTGAAAAGGAAAAAGCAAACGTAAGAATAATATACTCTTTGAAGACTGATGAGTATCAAGAGTTTTTACTTGATGTTTTTCGTAAATAATTAATTTGAAGTTTTTAAATTAAATTGATTTATGTAAAATCATCGTTTTATTCTAGCTTTAAGGGGAATCCTCAAATCCGAATTCCATACAAAATGTTTCGGACTCAAAAAGTACGCCGTATTATAGTAATTAGATTTAATACGTGTTTTAAAATTAACCCTACTAACTTAAAAACACGAATAAAATCTAAATTAATGTATGAAACCTTTCACTTTTTTTGTTGACTTAATCAAAAAACATGGACGAAACGCATAGTGTGAAGAAATTACTATAATACGGCGTAGTTTTTGAGTATTTGTCCGAAACATTTTGTATGGAATTCGGATTTGAGGATTAGCCTTAACCTTGATGCTTTAACTATACGAATATTTTAACTTTAAAACATGTTTATTATAAGCGCAATCTAACAATTTGAACGTTTACTAGTTCAAGAAGTTTTGTAAAATGCCTAATTATACCAGACTGGTCTGGCAGCACATCAAGGTTCATTCATGAAACCCTAAAACTTCGTCAAGCCATTGATAGATGGGGCGTTCTGTCTTAAATAAACTAGGTATATTTTTTATAGAGTCATACTCTGGGTAGTGTAAAGCTGATGGCAATACAATGTTTTAGATACACTACATTTTTACAAATATTTTTTTAATTAGGTAATAATGATAAAGGTTTATCGGGCCACAATGGATTTCATCTTACTGTAATGTTTTCATAATTTCATAAATGAAGACCAACAAGCACTCAAAAACACTAAAAAATGTATGAAAAAGGTGTGTAAACTGTTTTTCGCTGGCCGCCTTGGTCGGTGGTTCGTATGGGCCTAAGATGAATCCGTCTTTAATACATTCTTTTTTAAGAATTTAATTTCAATTCACTCATTTTGTAGGCTGCACACATACGTGTGGCCAGTGGAGGCCACGTGCTACCGCAACGCCGCCGCTCCGACCCTTCTCACCGACATTCAGTTCATTCGAAGACAAAATAAAGACTGTGTGAATTCATAAAAAGCCAAGCAAGTCTTCGCTGACCGTACTCACATAAACATACAAATCTATCCACTTTGCAATTACCAACTCAAAGGGAAAGAGTTTCATGGGTAACATTATATTTTTTACGATGCATAGACATCAACAACTTGGTATAATGCAACAACTCACTCAGTAACGCCATTATTATTGAGTCCGAAACTATCAACCTTACAATAAACCCTATAATGGAAAAATATAAAATTAATAACAAACACTATCGGCAGACCACCAGCAAAACGCGTACTAAAATATTTTATGAGGGTCTTATGATTGCCTGTTCACGGACAAGGTTTTATGGCTATTTTGGGAATAAAAAAATTACAGACAGAAATATTATAGGTACGATATACAATAATCGATACTTAGAAAAACAATTGCACTACAACACTAATTACCCAGTTTGTTTACATCTACTAAAATTAATATTTAGCTTTTGAACAACGATATATTCGTATAATTTGTTGTAATTTGTTGATAGGTACAGAGTTGTTCCGAATTGTGCTATGATATCAAAATCTAGGTATCTTAAAATGTATTATGAGTAAGGTTTTTAGATTTCATTTATTTCACTAATATAATAAAGACCGTTATACAAATCAAGGCAAGGATACACATAACGAACTAACTATCTTATTTGTAATTTAAATAAACTATATATGTAGACTAGCTGGTGCCCGCGACTTCGTCTGCGTAGGTATCTTTATAATTGTATTGTGTGTTATAAATTGTGTGTTATTCTGATGTATAAGCTATATTATTGTAAAGTTTCATTAAAATCCATTCGGTAGTTTTTACGTGAAAGAGAAACAAACATCCATCCATCCATCCATCCATCCATCGTTACAAACTATCGCGTTTATAATATCAGTAGGATATAGGACTAGGTTTGTTGTCTGTTATTGTACCGAATTTAATAATATGAAATAAATAAATATCAGAATGACACAAAAGTTGATTTCAAGTATAGATATCAAAAAATAACAGAGATAATTAGGAGTAATGGTTTTATATGAATTGTTAATTAAGGCTAATCCTCAAATCCGAATTCCATACAAAATGTTTCGGACAAATACTCAAAAAGTACGCCGTTTTATAGTAATTTCTTTACACAACAAAAACTCATACTTTAATTTAGATTTTATACGTGTTTTTAAGTTAGTAGGGTTAATTTTAAAACACGTATAAAATCTAAATTAAAGTATGAAACCTTTCACTTTTTTTGTTGACGATATTCAAAAAACATGGACAAAACGAATAGTGTGAAGAAATAACTATAATACGGCGTACTTTTTGAGTATTTGTCCGAAACATTTTGTATGGAAATTCGCCTTGAGGATTCCCCTTAATTCAGTTAGCTTTGACATACGAGTACATAGTTACATACATAGTAAAACACTCTTCAAATAACTATTAAAGTTCAGGCATCGAAATTTCTAATTTTGACTTAACTTAACAGACTTGTAATTTCAGTTATTTAAACTATGATTAATAGAATTTTCCCAAAATTAAACAATTAATCCGCAAGAATTTTGCTATTTCAACATAAAGCCGCATTTGCTTTACTAAGTTTGAAGAATTTATATTTCCATCTTAAATTCGGAGAGAAAATTGCTTTCAATCAATTTCGGCAATGAAATAAGATCTTTCGTCATTCATCATGGAAAAGTTTCGATGGTATTTACATTCCTTTTTGGCATATTTGTAAAACGGACATGATTTGCAAGAAATAATATAGCGTCATCGAAATTGGGTCTAAAACAATAACTAAGAACATTTAAGGGTCAAATCAATCCCAAAGGGTCCCGTCCGAGTTCTATTAGGTCTTAATCGAAGGGCTACCTTTGTGCCCACTTAATTTAAATAGCTTGGTTCTAAGGGTCTGTCCATAGTGTAAAATACTATGAAAAATCACTAGTCTAGTCTATGTAATTAGTATTAGGAAGGGTTATGTTTTTCCATAATTATCTACTTTCTGTTCATTTTAGTTAGTGTGTAAGACTCCGACTTTATGTCTTTCTCATATAATAATAAAAATTACCAAGCTATAGGTACTAATTACCGTAAGGTAGATCTTAATCGAAGGGCTACCTTTGTGCCCACTTAATTTAAATAACTTGGTTCTAAGGGTACGTCCATAGTGTAAAATACTTTGAATAATCTCTTCATCAACTTTTGTCATACAATTAAATAAGGGATATTAAGTTATAAAATACATTTTACCATACCATATAATAATGGTATAATACTAATGCTTGGACATTTCACACAATGCCATCTAGCTTCAAACTAAGTAGAGCGTATACAATGGGAACCAGATGACTGATATAATATTTATATATACCAATATTTTACACACATATCTGGCCTGAAGCGGGAATCGAACCCGCGACACTGTCGTGGCAGCTAACACACTTGCCACTCGACCATCCGTGTCGTCATACGGATGCACCCTATCTTAATGGTTCTGGGTTGTCTCGATGTAGCCGATTTATCCATACTATGCAAACAAGAATAATTTACAAAGGTCGTTGCGTACCTTGAGGGATGCTCCATAGGGAAGACCTTAAGTACAGGACGTAACATTTATATAGGGATCCAACCACAGATATATATTCAAGGATCCAACCCTCTTGAAATTGACTTTGAACAAATAATGATATCCAGCGGGAGCACCATTACTTTTGAAATTGATTTACGTATAACATCAATGAATTAAAAGGCTTGGGTTTGACTAACTGACTGATAGGCAACGTATGGGCTAGTAACTTAGAAGATCTGCTTGTCAAGAGCTGATTTACTAACTAAAAAATAACTATAGGTACCTATTACTAAAACCAGCGGGGCTTCCGGTAGGGTTGGCGCGCTACCGGAAACTCCGCTGATTACGAGATGTGTCGTCAGCATTTAACAAATAGCTCTTTTGTATGAAAACTGTGCTTTTTGTGCTTTGTGCACTCCCCTATGCGGCTTTTGTAAAAAGTAAAACAATAGTAAGTAACTATTTAAGTATATTGACTTCTAAAAGAGTTTTTTTTCTTTCAGTACTATTAATAACATTAATAATTATACCTAAATAGATTATATTAAGTATTTTTTACCATCTGAGGTTTTCATTTTTGGGTGATATCAAAAAACAAAGTAGTCTATAACTTAATTAGAACTAGGCTACTTCTTCACTTACAAGTACATTTGGCACTACGAACTAATAAAATACTAATTCTAATCTAACTAATCAAGTACTTTAGCAGTGCTACAGCGATTATGTTCAAAGTATGTGACTCTGCTTTAAACGAGTACATTCATAAGACCTGTCTGTAACTAATAATACTTGAGACAAATAAATAATTAATTCATTCATTTAGCACTTTTTGGGCACTATTCATACGAGGCCTTTTATCATCAGGCAAGTGCTTCACTCATCTCGCCATTTGCGTACAAAAAGGAAGGTCATACTTCGTTTAAAAATACCTTTTTGGAATGTTTATAAGTAATGTAAGATAGCCTTTGAATTGTGCTCATCGGGAGTGCATCGGAAGTAAGTTTTCAGGGTACATGAAAAGCGGGTCAAAGAAAAAATTGAAGGAGTAACACTTGATATTTTCCCTCCATTAACCTGTGCCCCGGATTGATGTTGAATGACCTCTTCAAATATTTTGAGAGGCTTTTTGGGAAAGAATAATTATTATTTTTTTGTTCACATTTTGAACTTTATGGTCAATATTTGCAACTATCTTATTTATTTATTTTTTATAAATGGACGAATTGGGAAATTGACTTACAAATAATTTGGGTGGTGGCCGTCCAAAGAAGTGGCCGTGGTTGACTAGTGGTCGTACGGGGAAATGGCCGAACTGGGAAATGGACGAATAAATAATTTCAATTTTCAAAAACCGTCCAAGGAAGTGGCCGTAGCGGACCGGATCCATTCAGCCGCGTCACACACCCTTTTTCTTAAAATTTGTTAAATTTAGTGGCAATAATCTTAGAAAATGAATATTAGGCTTTTTCCACATTTCTTATAGTTTAAAGTCTAGTCTATGTAATTATTATCCTAGTTAGTGTGTAAGACTCCGACTTTATGTCTTTCTCATAATAATAATAAAAATTACCAAGCTATACTAATTACCGTAACTTAATTAACGCAGGTATATAATAGGTTTTCTCTTTTTTTAACTCAATTAAATGCTTAATAGCAAGATGTGTCCACCATAATTATTAGTTTTACATCTATTTAGAAAACAATGTTATAGTTAAATAAGCATTTTATCCAAAATAGTAAAAATGTTGGTGAATCCATAAAAAAATAAAATAACATTAAATAAAATACTTAAGTTCTTTTTTTATACTTACTTTGATTACTTTCCGGGAAAATACAAATTACTTTGTTGACCAAAAAAGTGTGGCAGCGAGATAACCATTGTGAAGAAATTTGAATACACCTCAAATTACAAGGGCTCTAGATTAATTTACAAAATGGAAGCATTGTTGAGTATTGTCTTTGTTTCTATCTCGACTGCTAGAAAAAATACTTTCTTTTTTCTTTACCTCAAAGATTTTGTTTACGTTTGTCCGTATTACTTATTATCGTTAACATAAATACTACATCAATATACTTATGCTTTATCTTATAAGCTTAAAGTAATTTAATAAAGGTACTTGTAAATTATCTTCGACATCTCACAGAACGTCTCTAGTCCAGCAACTTTAACTTTATTGTAGGTATACCAGATATTCTAATATATAAAAACATAGCATAAAAATATATATATTTATTACACAAATAGGTGCATATTAAAAAAAACTTCTTAAATAAAACTATCCTAATTATAAATACAACTGAATAAATATAAAAAAAAAACTTAAAACAGTAAATTTCGTTCATGTGGCACAGTGCTTAGACTAATTACACAAATTGTTTATATTTTAAATCATACAATTTAAATTCGTTAATCGATCTATAAAAAAAAATAGTGTGAAAATTTTGCTTTAAAATCGCACGTGCCAATAATAAAATCCGAAAGATAAGCAGCGAATTCCCGAGTGAAAGAAATAAATTGCCAACGACACCGTTGGCACCTAATCTTCTTGAGAATTCTTCGTAAGGCGTATTTTAATAGATGTTTACAGGTAAAACACTCTTATTTTTCTCGTGTAAGCTACTCGTAAGTAGGTATTCACACAAAGCTTTATCATCTCTCATTTTTCGACTTTACCTGCTATAATTTACGCGTAAATAATCATAACCGCCAATGAAACTAATTATAAATGTTTTTTAAATAATGATACATCAAATAGGTTGATCATTTTATACCATGCCATTTAGCCCCAGAATAAGCAGAATCAGTATTATGAGAACTGGCCAACTGATCCTTTTTTATAAATTCATACAAAGAACAAGAAATGTAGATTGAAATCTGAAAACTACGGGTTTAGGCTTTTGTACAATCTCGATTGTTTTACAACATATAACGGTTTTTAGAATGCATTGTCATCGAGTTGTGAGTTAACCTGAAAGTTTCAGCCGGTACTATTAGGGAAGTCCTCAAAATTTTTGTTGCAAAATTCCACCCGGAACGACAGACAAAAATGCTCTATCCCAATCCTTTACGAGATATTTATCGATTTTTATGGTTTTCGAATGCATTTTTATCAAATTGTGAGCTACCCTGAAAGTTTCAGTTGAATAGCTAATCGGAAAGTTATAAGTATGGTGGAGAGTGTCATGTTGAAATTGTTAAAATTGATACAGGTAGATTAAGGTGTGCCCTGTTTGTTTGGCTAAGGATTTAAAGTATCAGTAATCTTAACATTGTCTCACAACGAAGCGATGATAAGGTGTCGTTGTAAGAATAATAACTGTTATTTTCTTTTTCATGTCTCGCCCAACGCTTCGCATACTCCGTATTATGTTTCACCTCACTGAGTATGAATACGTTTGTTCTTTGTTATTCTCCGAAAGCTATCGCTTATGAACACACATGATATAAGGTTTATTTTGAAAAGGTGCTTAGCTGTCACTCATTGTCCTATGCTGAATAGCACGTTATATAAACATCCTACCTTACTGGTTGTACCTAAGCTTTTAGTTAGGTGGTATAAATTATAACATTTACAACGGGGAAGTGAGACTCTTTCTTCACACATGATTTAAAAACGGGAAATTCATGTACTTATATTACTTTAAAGTATATAGTAGAGCATACTTTCCTTAGAGTTTTCGAGAGTTCCTTTTTAAAAAATTGGCTCCTGCAAATCACATCCACTAATAATGGGTACAGTACATCGAAACTTCGAATGGAAAAGTCTTGAAAGAAAATTGCAAATGCCGAGGGATAACGGTGGGCTTCATTCCACGATACGCCATACGCTCTGGTGCAGTAGGCTGATAGGACTACTTCCACTGTCTGGTCTCTGGAGCACGACGAGTGATAAGCTGAAGTAAGTTGAACCTGAATGTGTAACTGCAGTTAATGAACAAATATTATTTAGGCTCAATAAGTAACGTGGCGCTTTGTAGTAGGCAGACTAGGCATAAAAAAAAAACAATTTTTTTTAAATAAAACTGGATAACTGTTACTGGAAGTCGTTTTCCTATGGATTTGCATCAGGCGGTACCCTTTATTAATAATAATTCAAGTTTTATTCATCGTTTGGCAAACTCGGGTACCGGCTCGGCTCGGGCACCGCACTCGCGCCGCTGTCACTCACACATTTTGTAGAAATTCAAAACTCTGACTGCACATATACAACGTAGTACCCCGTCTGCAATGCCCATTTTTTTTTGGTAATTTAAAATTGGCGGTGTACCTATATCTATCATTAAAAATATACATCACAAGTTTTTAATTACCAAAAAAAAATACGCATGCTTAGTTGCCGTTACTGAACACAAATATAATTATAGGAATAATATTTAAAAAATTAAAGTGTTTTTTTTCAGTGTAATGGTACATTACATGGCCTTAAAAATAGTAGGTATCCACTAAGGAGTCGTAGGTTTTAAAGAATCTCATACTTTCTCTTGTGACCCTGTTAACGAAATCATTGAGTTTAAACTCAATTTCAATTCAGAAAAGAGAGATTAATCTCTCTTAGAACTCTTTTCTCTCAAAAAAATCGTTAGTCGTAATGTGTTATTAAAACAGCTTTTTTCAACGATATCGACATTTTTATGATAATTTTAGCGTAGAATTTATACTTATTTGATAGATGACTGAAAAAATTGTGTACAAAAAAAATATTATGATGGTAACAAGAAATATTAAATAAGGAGTGTCATGTGATTATATTTTCAGGTTCACGTTTCGATCTCCGTACACAATAATTTACGTTATAAGTGTTTTTGGGCAGTGTTTGATGTCAGCGATGTCGTTCTTCTGGCTCCTAAATAATGGCATTTCGCTTAACAACATAAGTAAGTACTTTTTTAACCTTTAAAGTTTAAAAACCGATTTGAAAAATGCTTTTTTTGTTTGATGGTTGGATATCTTCATGCTTTAAGTTTGGTCCCATAGAAATTTCATCAAAATCAGTTTAGAAGTTTTTGAATCAAAATATAAAAACATATTCGTTGAAGTACGAAATTAAATTATATTGCTTTCCTGTGACTTTTCGGTGGTGTTTACGGTCACTAAAACAGTCCAATTAAAGTCAAATGTAGTATGTTATTATAAAATTTTGTTTATGTAATATTTTTCTATATCCTTCTATTTATTATTTCTCGTGATCAGAGGGCTGGCAGCTATCTCGGCCGAAAAATAAGCCTTGCTATACAAAGAGGCAATGCAGCCAGTATCCTCGGCACGCTGCCATCGGGTATCGAGTTGGAGCAGCTGAGCTACCTATAGATCGTTTGCAACGGTCTATGGGTGGCCCAATTGTTTCCTTTTCTAAATTTTGTAATATAGATTGTAGTAGTTAGCTTATGCTGTAAAAGTCTTATCTTACTTGTTATTTCTCAAAAATATATCACGTTCATTAGACTTAAATCAAGTTGTATCATATGTTTGCACTATAAATGAAATATGAAAACTTTCGCTTTATAATATACCTAAGTAGGAATCGAGAAGCGTAGTATATGATGTATTACCCGATCATGTCTATTATTTTATTTTAGAAGATCTATAATGTTTCCACTTTCGAAAAACCAAAACTGTGTTCTTCTACTTTTACTAGATTTTCTTTTTTCAAACAGAATTGCTGGTCTATCTAAGCTCTAAGCTGACAATTTTTGGTTTCCAATCAGAGAAGCAAAAGATGAAATTTCATTGAAGTGCTGCCTTTACCAATGACCATTCATTAATTTCAACGTGTATTTCAGCGAATACGATATTCTATTCTTCGAACCTAACATCCTTAATAATACTGGCAAACATTGGTAGATCCTGGCCACTGGTTATAAGGAATGTAGAAGCAGTGGAAGTCATTCTCCCACCATTCCGAAGAAATGTGGCCTCAATGTGTAATATCACCATGGTGTTTATATTAGTAGCTGCGTCTGGTGAGGTTTATGGAATTATTAGCTTATATTTCTTATCATCATTTTCATTCATTTACATATTTTATTTAAGCTTGTAATTTATCAACCGAGGATGGTCGCTGATGCCTATCCTATAAGGTAACCATTATCCTAGTTTCGGTATCAGTATTTACACTAAAATAGAACATACCTTTAATATTTCTATCTTTGAAAACTAAATTGCAACAAAAAGACAAAATATTACTTATTTAGATGTATGTATAATGGTGCCAATAAATTAAATCATTTAGCTACTGTCCTCGGCTTAACTCGTGTGGTATTGGGATGAAAAGTAGCATATGTGTCTTTTCCAGGTACCTAACCAAATCTAATTATATATATTATACTAGCTGTACCCGCGTGCGACTTCGTCACCCGTGGAAGAGTTGTTTATTTTGTCGATTTTGTTTCTTTCACCCGCGGGAGAAATGTCACGGAATAGCAAAGTGTCAGTACTAAGCAAGTCAATCAATACTTGCAAATTTTCAATCCCTCTTTTTACCCACTCAAACATTGAATTTAGTAGATAACTGAATAACATGGCGGTACTTATCTTCGGAAATCATAAAAATGCAACTTTCAATGAGATATTGTGTATACTTGAGGAGACAGGCTCATTCAACTTTAGGTCCAATAACTCCTTCATTCCGTACTTTCACATCTTTTAACTATAAATTTGAAAATCGATGAAACCCGTTTCTTATTATTTGTTTTGAAGAACATAATTCCAAAGTTTGAGATAGATACACTCATAAAAAAAACTGTTTCCATACAAACTTTTAACTTCTATATCTACCCTCTGAAGAGATTTAGCGTAATATTATATAGCCTATAACCATCATTTCAAGCTTTGTAGCTATGATATTGTAAAGTTTCAGTTAAAACCGTTCGGTAGTTTTTACGTGATGGACGAACACACAAACCCACAAACAAACAAACAAAGTCTTCCAATAAAAAAAAAACGCGTTTCCGTCAAAAAAAACATGTACAGAAATTCGGGGTCTTCTGCTTTATTATATGTATAGATAATCCCAATAACCAATACTGATTTTCAGCTTAATCTAACTCACAGATCTCAGATACTTTCGGCTGTAGCCGCCAACTTTATGATCTAACAGATTCTGAAATTCGACACCAGATATATATAAATATATAAAAACTATCTGTTGATAGTTTTTATGAGACGGGGCAAGATCAGAAGATAAACATGTCATGTTATCGTAAATGACTATTTGCATTTAGCAGAGCAAAACCATGATTATAACCAAAGCATTAAGAGACTTTTCGATTAACTTCATAGTATTTTCTGAAAATATTATCTTCTGGTTATATGTATGCAATTATCGTTTTGCTTGCTTATCCAATTTGCGTGTGGTAACGAAACAAAGAACACCTGAGGTCTGCAATATAAATATATCTGCAATATATTTCTATTTTACAGTAAAATTGTCTGATGTCTGAAACAAAATATAAAAGTACTATACCTTTTACTTGATATCGGTGTTCAAGTAGACCTTTCCAATAGTTTAAATAGTAGGTACGCTTCTTTAGCCTACGTGTAACTTACTTTCACGTTCATAAAATCATTTGGAAGAAAAAAAAGAGTTTCTAGTAATTTTTGTTAAATTTAATAATACTCCTCTATCAGTAGTAATATTAATTAAGACTTATTTAGGTTTACAAAAGAGTTTGTGAATCCACAAGTTTCCCAAACTAGAAAATTGCTGTATTTCAGAAGCCTGTGACTTTTCCTTATTTTATTGCAATTTGATCTACCTATGTCTACTAACAAAATAAATAATAAACATAAATATTCACACACTCACACCCCTGCACTAGGATTCTCTGTGCCACAGGTGACATGGACACATACAAGACATCACAACATCTAAGACCCGAGAACAAACATTTGTGTTCGTCACACAAATATTTGCCCCGGCCGGGGATCGAACCCGGAACACCAAGCTTCGTAGGCATGGTCACTTCCAACTAAACCACGGTGTTGTCCAAAATATCTTTTGGAGTTTTATTTTATACCGACTATAGTTTTTTTTTCAATATTCAGTGGAACATTTCTTATCGGTATTCTACGGGCTTGCGGTCGCTTACTCGTGCAATGGCAACGACGTAGCCGAAGCATTCTTCCAATATAATATGCCATGGATTTTTGACTACACATCCTACGCGCTGTGGAAAGGGATTCTAGGAGAGGTTTGTAAAGACACTATAAGATGCGAAGAGAAGAATGTCATGAATGAATGAAGCCGTGTTGGCCGAGTGGGAGTTTCCTCTACTTTCGATCCGTATGTCGTGGGTTTGAACCCGGACGTACACCAATGGATTTTCTGATCAAATAAATCTATGTGTGCATTATAAGTAACACGTGCTTAACGGTGAAAGAAAATATCGTGAGGAATCCGGCATCTCATAGTACCTAAAAAGTTCGGAAAACATCAAGTGCACGAAAGCAGCCTCTTCGAGGCGCACTTGAAATCCTTTCACCACACTAATTTGAAATAACTAATAACATGATGAGAAGAAGATTGAATGAATGATGACTCAAAATCTTTTATTGTATACAAACAGAAAAATATGAGAGGAAACATTACAAAAATGCCATGTCACTAGAAAAGTCTGAAATATAAAAGTTAATGGATAAACGAGTAGAAAAAGACCAAAGAAAAGATGGATGCATGTAAAAGACAGTATGAATAATATGTGAAAGACAAAATGACTGATAGAGACGAATGGAAGAAGACATATTGTGTCCACTTCACCTACATGGAGGTAAGCTTAAAGGCAGGGAGATGATGTGTGTAAATAGCCTTATATTGATGAAAGCCTTCAGCCAGTTTTAAACTCTTCTCGAGGATTTCACGAGGATACTCGCGTATGTTTTTAATAATAGTATATGCTCATTTTTTTATGTTGTAGATATTCAGCATCCAATCAACGTTCATCTGGAGTTTCAACGACCTACTGATTGTCGTCATCAGTATTTATCTCACTGAGCACATTATTATACACAATGCAATGCTTAAAAGAGCAATAAAACAGGTAAAATATAAAAATTATGAAATAAATCTGAACAAAACACATAAAATGTAAAAATGGAGGAGCCACGGTCGGATGGACCGGATTATGATGGAGAAGTCGTTTTCTTCGAAAAAAGACTTGAGATCTACATATATGGCTAGCCAAGGTCTACGTTATAAATAAAATAATGCGTTTTTTAAATAAATTTACGAATGTCTATAGTATTTTGTAATATAAATTGTAGTAATTAGCTTATACTGTAATAAAGGTATACTGTAATAATACATTCAAAAAAATTTAAGGGATAAATTGCATCGTACATGGTTCTGATGAGTAGCATCATCAACTGCTCCAACTCGATATACGATGGTAAAGTGCCGAAGATACTGACTGCATTGCCTCTTTGTATAGCAAGGCTTATTTTTTGGGCGAGATAGCCTGCAGATTGATTTGAATTAATTACATAATTATGTCATATAATATATTTTTTACAAAAATATTTTTATCTTGACGGGTTACTTATTACGGCTTTTATAGCTTTTTAGTGAGTTTTTATTCAAAATTTACACCATAATTTCAGTCCTAATGAACCTTGGAACCCTATCACCATCCTATCACGTAAATATTTTAATTTACATCTTATTTTTGCAGGATTATTTCTCTGCGGTCGATTTTCGCTTGCAACATCTAAATATTGTGCGTCTTGTGAAAATTGTTAACGGACAAATTGGTATTTACATCCTCACTTCCTTTGGCAGCAATTTGTTCTGGATCTGTACTCAGCTTTTCTTCAGTTTGAAGTAAGTCTATGGAACTTTCTAAACAACCACACAGTAAATAAATATATGATACCAGGACAAAAATATGTCTCAAAGTGGACGAGCACAAATACAGAAGTGTTGTAGCTAACAATATTAGTTATCTACCAACGGGCGAAACAGTAAAATGTTTCTCGGCCGAGACAGTGATGTAAGCAAGTAGCTTACATACTCGCTCAGCCGAGCACTCGGCGCTATGTTTATACGTACCGAGTACTCGGCCGAAAGCACTATCTCGGCCGTTTTCTAGGTACATACGTGTGATCAAGGAATAAGGGTGGTCATAGCCGGATATCCGGAATGCCTCTCCTTGACACCTTGCCACACACATCTTTTTCATCCCAATCAGTTCTCAGTAGTCACAAAGTAACTTAGTAACAAACAATCTCTACCTATTTCTACTTTTTTTCGAAAAGCTCATCAGGTCGAGAGTCGGCGATAGTATAAAAGTGAGGATTTGCTGTATTTTCAAATAGCTCTTACGGCTTACCTGCAGCTTTTTAACTTGTTTAACTTTATTGTTTTGTTTCAGCAAAAATCGGTCAGGCCACGTTAAACATTGTAATATATACTCTAGTCTCACTCAGTAAGTATTCCGTTTAGATTCGTTTTGGTCATGAGAATTTCATAGAAAAAAAAAAGTGCCAAAAATCTAATTTGACGATAATGTTTTTGCAGTCGGGTTCACAGTCTTTATAAACTACTAGGTGACGCCCAAAACTTCGTTTGCGTGGGTTAGTATACATTTGCCACTGTAGCGATTTGCCACCGCAAAAAAGTAGTAGTGATTTGCCACCGCTCAAAATATTTTAATATTTTTAGTAGCGATTCGTCACCGCTGTTTATCGTACCAGTAAAGTACAGTCAGCAGCAGCTCGACATGCGAATTAAAAATAAAGTACACGCTTACCCGCTTATACAAATATACCCTACTAATTTCAAGTCTCTACGTCCAGTGGTTTGGCCTGTGCTTGTCTGTCAGTCCGTCAGTCCGGACAATGTTAAAAGCACCACATTTTTTTTAAATTAATTACTTAAAAACTTAAATGGACAAAGCAGAAGGGGAACAGCGTTGTATCTGTGCAGGCAGAATTTTGGATTTCTACAAAATGGCAGAGTAACAGCGATGCGAGACTTATGCGAGCTGGCTTGAGCTAGGTACCCGGGTTTGCCAAAAGATAAATTATTATCAATAAAGGGTACCGCCTGGCGCAAATCTATAGAAAAACGACTACGGCAACTGATACTGTGTATTTTTTTCTGGTGATAAAAAAAAAACGGTGTATAATTATGATGATGATAAGCTTGCTCTTACTGTTTCAGTAGTTCCCACGAAATCGAGCACACCATCTACTTCACCTTCTCTTTCTCGTTCATCGTACTCCGAACCCTCATGGTGCTGCTCCTGGCTGCTAAGATACACAACAATTCCCTTGTCCCCCTAGTACACTTGTATGGATTGCCTAGCGAGAAGTTTGATGTTGAGGTAGAGATCTTTCAGTTTGAAAATGCACGCTCCTCAAATATCGCAGCAGAGATGCTGCAACACTACTGGTCCCCTTATATTCTAAATAGGTTTATATGATATTACATTCCGAGCTCAACCGCAATGCCGCTGCATTGCTGCCGCGACAGACTATTAGGGTGTATTTCCACTGACACAGAGCTGGGTGAAGTGGAGAGGAGCGGACCGTGAATTGGCCAATCATAGTTCTTGAAATTCGACTTCAACTCCACTTTGAGCACTGGGATTGTCCAATTCACGGTCCGCTCCTCTCCGCTCCCACGTCAGTAGAAATGCATCCTTAAGTGGTAACGCGTCTGCCGCAGCGATAGTATAGTAAGCGTCAAAAAAGTTGTCCTCTGGCGAACGTGACAAAGATGCGCAGAACCAATTTGACCTAAGAATTGACCTAAGATGGAGCGACAACATTGTTGCGTTCGTGAGAAGTCGATGGATGAAGAAGGTTTGAGACCGCTCATCGTGTCTTCTTATGGGATAAGCCTTTTCCAACCAGTAGACGCCCAGAGGCCGACATGATAATATTGAAAACATGTATCACAGACATCGGTTACTAATTTTTTGATAAATCTTATATATTTTGTTATATTCATCATTGTATAGAGGATTCATGTATGAACAAAAGAAAATTTGTCATTTTCCACGCCTCTTTAGGTTAATTAATGATAGGTAATTAGATTATTGAGCGTATCATTGGGCGTCTTGTTTTCAATTTCAAACGTATAATTTGATCTACAAATGCCACAAATTTAATTAAAATCTGAAGCTCCAGATCGATCAATCCAATTGAACTACTTCAAATTTAACAGGCAAAAGATGCCCACTGATTTGTAAATTGATTAATTTCGCAGACTTTGTTTTACAGGTGGAACGGTTTATAGCCCAAATAAACAATATCAAAGTGGCGCTGAGTGGCTTGGATTTCTTTTACGTGACAAGAACTATGATTCTTACTGTAAGTATCTTATAATCGATTTCACAAGAATTATAGGTTCATCATCAACAAACCGTGTTGGCTGAGTGGGAGGTGCCTTGACTTGAGATCCAAAAGTCGTGGGTTCGAACCCACACGTACACCAATGGATTTTTTTGTTAAAAAAATCTATGTTTGCATTAAAATACGTGCTTAACGGTGAAGGAAAATCAACGTCTTCGTCGTCGAAAAACATCAGCGTGAGGAAACCCGCATGTCATAAAACCTAAAAAAGTTCGAAAATATTGTGTCAAGTGCACGAAAGGAGCTTCTTTGAGGCGCACTTGAAATCCTTTCACCACACTGGTTCGAAAGAACTAGTGACACGATAAGAAGAAGTCCAATGCTGGACGTAAATGTCTCTCCGAAGGCGCGCCAAAGCTCTTCTCATCCACCTTCTGCCAGCTAATAATAGGTTGAAATGGGTCTAATAGGTCTGTGAAAAATATAATATTTAAATTTCAAAGTCAGAGGCATTGGAGTTTTGAGAGGTTTAAACATTTAAAAGATCAGAAAACTATCAGAAACATCTAAATCAATATGAACAGGTCCATTGGTGGAGCAGTATTAATATTTAAGACGTAGACTAGATTTTTTTTCTAAATATTATCAAGGGTTTTAATCAGTTTACACATTTCATCAAGTTTAAGCAGTTCATCAAGGGTTATAATTTAAACCGAATTATTAATTAATTTTCAGTGCATTAGTTCACTTTGAAGTTTCTTAGTTAAAATAACGATCATTCTTTGGTGAAACTTTTATAACTTTTAAACTACTCGCTCTGTTGGACTGCAAGGTCATCGTTTTAATTTTAATAATATGTTAATAAGATATTGTGCTTCAGATTTTTTCATAACAAGCATATTAATAAAAAATGTATGTACAACTCGGGCGAATGAACATGACACCTGGCTCGAATGACGTTTGTGCAAAGTACAGCGTGGAATTGGATAATCTTGATAGAGAAGAGGTCCTGTAATACTTAGTAATGATAAGATATGATAAGGCTTCGCAATTAGAGGAAGAAGCAACACGGAGGGCGCCGCGCGGGGCAGCGGGGAAAGCATTAAGTTCCGAGCCACGTGTCAGCCAGGTGTCACGTTCATTCGCCCGAGTAGTAGGTACTTTTTAGCATTATCTGATATAAGATTATGCCATTGTCAGAGAGAAGGCGTAAAGCAGATCTCTCTTATCTTATCAGCATTGCTAGTGCCAGGGTGCCAGGACGACACCGTGGCTTAGTTGGTAGTGACCCTGCCTACGAAGCTTGGTGTTCCGGGTTCGATCCCCGGCCGGGGCAAATATTTGTGACGAACACAAATGTTTGTTCTCGGGTCTTGGATGTTGTGATGTCTTGTATGTGTCCTCCATGCCACCTGCGACACAGGGAATCCTAGTGCAGGGGTGTGAGTGTGTGTATGTTATGTTATGTTATGTTAGGGTAGACTGTTCTGAACTACTCGGTCATTTGAGTCTTAAAGTTCCATCAACATCTCTTAGAAATCACAATCTCTTATATGTTCCACAAGTCAAATCTAAGTACAGGCGTAATTCTTACTTCCCACGTGTGTGCAGTAGTTTCAATACATTGTCGCAAGAAATTGATATTGACCTTTTCAACACATCCCCTGTTAGTCTCAGGCGTGTTTTAAGCAATAGTTTTTTTGAATCCTAAATTCTAAATTATAAGTGTTTGTCCGTCTACTTCTTTAAAATTATAAATACCTACTTGCTTTAACCTATTTGTGAAAATTTTTAATTGGCCATCTGTATTTATCTTTTTAATCAATCGTGTACCTAGCTGTAAGTTTTCCGAAAAAATAAAAATAAAATAATATAAAATAAAATAAGATAGTGACTACTGACTTACACAAGAAGAAATAAAGAAAGATTTGGTTGCCGTTACTTCTAAGTTTAAAAAAATCCAAACTAAAAATTAAATTCTTAGAATGTGGAACTAATTTTTTGACTTATTTCAGTTACTTGGGACTATTGTGACCTACGAACTTGTGCTGCTGCAATTTAACAATTAGAAAAAGGAAGTTGATCATCATCATCATTGCATTCACAGCATCAACAATAAAATTAAGGATTCTGTTTTTTATTTGTTAAATCCTAAATTTAAATAAATGTAATAAATTAAAACTATATCGAATATGGCAGAATAAAGATGAAAAAGCTTTAACTCTTTATCTTATATACCAAAATCCAGTATAAATTACTGAATAAATAGTTCTATCTGTCCCCCTATTGGTGACGGGGGGACAGATAGAACTTTTAAAATTAATAAAAGTTCCATCTGTCCGCCTTTTAGCAACGGTGGGACAGAAAGAACTTTTTTGTCTCATCTATCACCCTAGGGGGACAGAGCGGGGTGACAGATTGGAATAATTTAAACTTCTGATGAGAAGTGACGCCAATGTACGATGGTGTCAAATACTGCGCTTGATAGGCTCCACGCAATAAAAAATCCCAGAGTTAGATTTTTTTAATAAAAAGTGATTTACTGGAAATTCTTTTCAATTTTGTCTACCGTAATTATATTTCTTATTTAGTTTTCTAACGAAAATTTTCAATAAGCAATATTTTTGAATAACCTCGTTATCTTAGTTTTTAAAGGTTCAATGTCTTCAAACTAAATTGAATAATTTTATTCTATCCATAATCAAACTGCGTGATTATTAATGGGTTAAAATAAATTAAGTTTGAGTATCTAATTTAAAACTCTTGGATATTTTTACTTGAAATCATTTATTTTGAAAGTGATTAGAGGTAGCTAATTAAACTAGTAATGGAAGAAAATTTTACGGCGAATTGATTTTGGTTTGCTAGTAGCTGTGAATTGTAGCTGCTACTGGCTCTACAGGCTCTAAATTCAGTATTTTAGAACAAATACTGAAAAAAAACTAAAAATACTGAATTTATTGTTCTAAAATACTGAATAATACTAATTATTACGCTAAAAATACTGAATTTATTGTTCTAAAATACTGAATTTAGAGCCTGTAGAGCCAGTAGCAGCTACAATGATATTATAATGAAAATATGTAGAAAACAATGTAGGTATAAACTGTCCATTGTTGTTTTTGTTAATTTATAACACTTTCAAACGAAATAATTACTCAATAACATGAAACTAAAAATATCTAACAACAAACTAGACAGCGTTGTGTGAAATTTACAACCATAATTAATCCATTTATTTTACTTTCAAACTCATATAAATACATTTTTACTATACTATTATTAAAATTAACCAATAACCAATACAGCTTACAAAAATGTATAAATATGGTGGACCACCAATCGTAGAATAGGCTGGTGGAGACTGAGGAACTGCCGATTCTAAAATAACCGCCTTTTATTATGTGAGTCTGACCCTTGATCCAGTCACCAAGCAAGAGCCTCTATAAAGGTACTGATCGAGACTATCCGCTAGTAGCCCGTTTACCTATCTTGCAGTAGGCTTCATTGGTTCAATGTGGTAGCAATGGTAGTCGATACGTTGAGCATGGTAGAGTTTGAGGGTGTAGAAGGCGGGCTGAACTGAACCATTACCAGCTCGTAGGTGACTATGGTGCCCGCCACCTGAAAAAACCGTTTCGTCACTGGAAAGGCTTTAGAACTTTTGCCTTGATTTAAATTCTATTGTTGAAGCTGGCTTCAGACTACGCTTTACTATCTTCTTCTTCTTATCGTGTCACTAGTTCCTTCGAACCAGTGTGGTGAAAGGATTTCAAGTGCGGCTTGAAGAAGCTCCTTTCGTGCACTATTAACGTTATACTATTATAGAATATAGTACATAGCTCATAGCACAACAATATCGCGCACCATAAATTGGTATGGTATGCTTTAGTAAATCCCGAAATCCCCTCTTGGGCTCCCCTACTCTTGTTATACTTCAAATGCTTGCGATAATATCGCGTAGTGTGAACACCATACTATATAGTATAGCATGACGTCATTCCTTGCTATACTTTAAAGCACAATAGTATAGCGTAGTCAGCTTGACTCTACTGGCTTCGCTCTGACTGGCTGACAGGCATGCATCGCCAAGGCGCAGACTAAGTGCGGTTTCAGTCTAGCGTATCTTGCCACGCGTATACGGGCGGATAAACGCGTATACTGGCATTCTCGGTTTTTTCTAGCGAGTGTCAGTAGCATGAGGCGTCTCTCGTGGTTTGTCGTTGTTGCTCGTATACGCGCTGCACAAAACAAAACACACACGACACGGGTGGTCGAAAGGCAAGTGTATTAGACTGCCACGCCCGTTGTCGCGGGTTCGATTCCCGCTTCAGGTCAAACATTTGTGTGATGAACATCGGTGTTCGTCTTGAGTCTGGGGGTTTCTATGTACTTATGTATAGGTTCCCTTAAGCCAAAACTAAGCAGAGCTTGTAGCTCTGCTTAGTTTGGGGCTATATGGTGTTGTGTGAAATGTCCAAAATATTTATTTATTTAAACACGAGCGGCAGATCCGCTTGGGTTGCTAATCTAAAACCTCATTAAGAATGTTTTTTTTTGTGAAATCGCAACACAATTTACGGGTGTCAGATAGTATTTTATGGATGCCATTCGAATAAAAACGAGCCTTCTGATTAAAATAAACAACGACGAGAAAAAACTTCTTGGAGCCGCTTGCAGATCTTCTAATAAAACATTAAATTTCTATTTTAAATGTGTAAGTATTTTATTTTTTGGTTTCATCGTCAAAAGAGCGTTTTACTTATCTCTTCCTCTGTTTAAATAAAAAACTCCTCACCGTCAGAAGCAAACCTCTAGTAATCGAAAAGAACTGGAGTCCACTCAACGCCACATGGTCTCCGTTGACCTGGTCTAAGAACCGTTGCACCTTGAGAAACAAAACACCATAAAATCTTTGGTATATAATGGCTATTCATAGAAAATTATTTATAGTCTTTTCATTGGATTATTTATTTTTCTGAACTGGAGGAAAGAGGAGCTTTTAAGTTTGTCTGGTTTTCGTATTTGTAGGCAAACAGGATGTTCTCACTGCTGAAACTCAGGTCTATAACTCTTGACTTGACTAGAGGGCGAATGGATAATCCACCACGTATACATATATTTTTCATTTTTGGTGTTTTTGTGTATTTTATAGGGCTAAAATGGCAATGGGCAGGACACCTTATGCGGTGCTCAGTTGCCAGATAGAGCCGCCAAGTGACGGGCTGGATACCTTGCACAGGAAGCCCAAAACCCAGGAGATCTAAAGTACTAATTATGATCGAACGATATTGAAAATATTGCGTAGAGCTAGGAATAGAGCGAAATGGAGCTGAGAGAGGCATAATGTCCAATACTAGAAAGATAAATACTGAGAATTGTGATGATAATGATGAAGGCTCAATTACCACTGGGATGGCAGCGCCTGGTAGAGCTTATAATAATAGTATTGCAAGTAAGAGATAGAAAGAGGAGGCGCGTAAAGGTTCAGGGCTACTGGTAAGGTAAAGTTAACAGAGTTAGATACCCTAAAGTTAAAAAGGGTTTACCTATGAGAAAAGGGGCACCTATCCTTTTGAATTTAACCCTGTTTTGCCCTATATATATTAAAACTTTACCTCAATACAATAAACTGGTGAAGGTACGTCATACAAGACTGGTGCTGGGACATCGGAGGCGATGTTGACCTGCGAGGCTATGAGGGACACGGCCACGGACCTCGTGATAAGGTAGACCAGGGAGAAGATGAAGTAGGTCGCCGCTTCATAGCCTCCGAGTAATGTTGATCTGAAACATAGAAGAGTATGAAAGGGTGGAGAATTAATTAAATATCATAGTAGGTACTTACTTTTGAACGCGACTGCTACATTCTCCTGTTCCTTTGATGCCATCTCTGTAAAGAAACAGAATTATTTGCTTAGTCCGTTTTTAATTCTCACGTCTAAGGTCTTTCTTAAATATTTCATGCGTTTTATGCTTTTGACTAACTACTGCAGGGTTAAAACCTGCGTATTGGCTATTTGGGCCAAGCTCTAATCAACTAAGCTTAACTGCTGCAATTGGCTAAAATTTAACTTTTGGACTTTTTGTGAACATAAACTCTTTGAGTTAATCTTATTATAATTTACCACAACATCAGTTCAAGCAAAAGATATGAAAGAAGATGGATTTACGAGAAGAGGAAGACCAAAGAAAAGATGGATGGACTGTGTGAAAGCGAATATAAACAAAGTAGGCGTGAGTACAGAGATGACGGCTGATAGAGACGAATGGAAGAAGAAGACATGTTGTGCCGACCTCACCTAAGTGTGGGGTAAGGGCAGGAAGATGATGATGATCAGTTCAAGCAAGAGTTACGAAAAAAAAGGCAAATTTGCAAGCTGGGTTTTCTGGCCCAGTTTCTCACTCTAAAGTATTGAAGAGCTGAAGACAGATGAAGAACAGGTTGTTAGCGAAGGATATGAAGACTATGCCGCTGATGACGTCATCCACCTTTCTGACTGCCTGCGTCGCTCTCCCGTACTCCTCCCTAGTGCTTCTCCAGAATGCTTCGGGCAAGTACTGAAATACAAGCATAAAAACCCACTCCTATAAGCCTTCTTCGCAGAGTAGCTAGAAGTAATATTTAATTTTCCATTTTTTACCAGACTGCAGCTAAGGAAGGGTTATGTTTTTCGCGCGTATCTTGTATGTATGTTAATTTCTATGTTACCTCGTATCTTACAAACGGCTGGATGGATTTGATCGTTAGATTCGTCTCAATAATTTAATTGTCATTAGATAGGTTTGAAAAAAAATTGGATTTTAAGCGCTAAATATTAAACCTGAGTATGGTATAAAAATAAAGGTAATTAAAAGGAGATTACAAATTATTAATCAATCATAGGTATGTTTAAATTTAATTAGGAATAATGAATCGGCAATCAATGTCTAATATATTGGCAGTCGGGTTTATAATTTTAATAAACTTTAAGCTTGTTATTTAATATAATATCTATATATGCTGAGTACATATTTATTAAAAGAGCTCTTGCATTATAAGCGCAATAAAACTGCGATGAACGAACACTGTATTCTGGAATGAAGAAAATTCAATTAGAATGTTTCATTCGCTGCAAGCCCAAGTAATCCACTGGTCCTTGTTCAGTGTCCAAAGTCGTAAGTGCTATTACTTGTACGTAACACTAACTTCGAGGGCTTTGGAGAGCCAGAAAATAAAGGACGGAACCCTGAAATAAGTGACGATGGTTTTCAGGTATTAATTTTTGAGCACGGATACCTACTAGATTAAAAGGGTCATTCTCAATGGCATCTGTTCCTTTGTTCTCGAAAAAAAATTATTCATACATTGATTCTCATCGGCTGCAAAATTTTTAGTACTAAAAAATAAATTATATTTTTAATCCCAAATTGCATCCGAAAAGTTCTAGTACAGTTAGCAAGGAAAGTTTTCAATACGATTTTGTTTAACTACTGGGTCCTTACTTTAACCATTGTAATGGTAGTAAATACTCATGTATCGATTTTGTGTGCTCACAAATCAGACAAAATGTCGGATGCTCAATTATATGATATGAACTCTTGTTGGAGGCGACAAAAAATCGTGTCGGATAAATGTGAACAGCTTCATATTAAATGTTCTGCGAATATTTGTTCTTATAACGGACATTTTGTCGAGCCTAACACCCAACAAGGAAGGGAACCGGGCCTTAGGGTGCGTTTCCACTGACGCGGAGTGGAGAGGAGCGGACTGTGAATTGGCCGATCTTAAATCTCAAAAATGCTTGAAATCTCCACTTCAAGCACTGTGATTGGTCAATTTACTATATCTACATCGAGCAACGAGATTGGCGAATTCACGGTCTACTCCTCTCCATTCCGCCCAACTCCGCATCAGTGGAAACGCACCCTTAGAAGCACTGGTTGGGGTTGGGGTTGGTTGGGGTTGTTTCCCATTACAATATGAAAGACGATTTTTTACAAAAAATATAAGACACGCAGGAAAAATATGAGAGTATCTACGTTACTTGATACGATTCGTATTTTTTGGCCTTTTATTTGCATAAAAACTCCGTCCTGCGCAATACCGCTCAATTGTAGCAAATTCGATTGGCAAATTACCATTTCAACAGCTAAAAGTTTTGAATTTCTAACGAGTTACAGACACGGGAATTGCTAACTTCACGAGTTTGAGTAGCTAAGCTGATCGAGGTAAAAGTTTTGTAAACATTTAAAAACCCATAATCCAAATCAAGCAAGCTTATCAACTTTAGTATGTGCTAATGGTGATGAGTATTTGATGCTCGATTTCCGAGTTTTGTAAGAAGTCAACATTTTTATATTTACTTGCCGAATCAGCAAATTTTCTAATCTGCTGACTCAGCAAATGGGGTGAAAACTCGTAAAAATTGCTTGAAAAGGTTTCAAAAACTGGACTAAAAGTGAAAAAGTTTTAATTGCCTAGTGTACCAAAGTGTAAATTTTAACAGGTTCCCATTCGTCTATTTCGAAAGTTACAAATTATCTTTTTACAAAACAATAAAAAGTTCATTCAATCAAAATCCATACTCTTTTGTATTTATTTAATAAGTTTTTCGACTAGATTTGTCAAAGATTCGATATTCTTCAACAAGTTGAATATGCTAGATGGTTATTCCGCTTATTTTTCGAATTAATTCACAATCAAATAAATTATGAATCAACTAAACGCAAAAGTATATATGTTTTGTTACAAATATTTGTTACATTAATATATTATGTATGTATATTAGTTATCTGGTTCCTATAGGTAGTACAATGTTGTTTAGTGTGAAATGTCCAAAAAATATTTATTATTATATTTATTTTAAACCTACTATTGTGTCCCACTCTTGGGCAAAGGTCTCTTCCATCTACTTCCACTTTTTTAAGTTATTTATTTAATTGTCTATTTAATTTATTTATATTGCCTTCAAAGAAGATCATCATTACCTTTCCCTGTGCCTCTAGAAGTTTCTTATTGACTTGTCCCAGTCGTGAGGTGAGGTAATAACTCACGCAGATCACGAACAAGTCGGAGAAGTTCCATATAAACGTGGACTGGAAGTGCATAAACTGAAAAAAATACGGATATATACGTGTAAGTCTCCTAAAAAAAATATCTTCCTTTAGACATTAAGATTTATATTATTATATTATTAGATAAAGGCTCGCGTTTATTATCGATCACATGCGAATACAGTCAGTATGTAACATCAGTCGCATCTGATCGTAAATAAATGGTACTTAAATTACATGACGGTCACTAGAAACATGGTTTTTTTGCTCAAGACTTTGGAAAAGAGCTCGTTGCCACAATTATATACTGGTAACCTATATTACCTGTGTAACTATTCCAAGCACTGGTGAGTATGGCAAGGCATTGAAGACCCAGGGGTAAAAATGCCGCACAAAACCCTCGTATGTGTTCATGCTTTTGTAACAAATTTCAGCTCCCGCAAATGCTGATAGCAATGACAGAATGTGTTCCACTGAAATAGACAATAACAATTATCTACAATTTTATAATTTTAAGCTAACATAATATACAAATAGATAGAATGAAAATATCTACAATTTTATAAAAATATTATTCCAGCATACCTAAGCTAACACATATACAAATAAACGGATTAAAAATGTCTACAATAAAAAAAAAAAATTACAGCTTACAGTAACAGTAATCTTTATTACAAAATGTACCTGCATAAGAATATACCAATGCAATCGATCTGTAGGCAGCTAAGTTTGACCAACTTCACACCCGATAGAAAATTAATTCTTGTAACTAAATCTTAAAACCTCTGCAAAATGAGGAGATTGAGGAATTTGTATGAAATCTTGATGGAGTCGATTTGTGAAAGACGAGAAGAAGAAGGTAAATTGAAATGAGAGATGCCAACGAGATGAACAAGACGCAAGGGAATTCTACGAATGATAATTTATTTTCACTGTTTGTGTTTTCTAACGATTTAATTTTATGAAAACATTTTACGCAAGTATTTTTATTAGATTACTTTTTCGATAATAAGCATTGTTGTCCTTTTCAAATATTGGATATTTATTTTCGGACATTTTGCTTGCCTAATTTTTTTTTAATGTTATAACTAGAGAACCCTAGTATGATGTTATTATGTCCATTCCAACAAAAACATAAGATTCAAATGCTGGGATATATTTTTTTATAATCCACACAAACACGTTATAGTTTAATTATATATTTGTTGATACATAAACAGCTTTCGCTGATGTGTCTATGTCACACAGTGTTGGATTTTTTAATAGTTTTGTGTCACTTTTTTAACATAGTCTTGTTGGTTCACAACCAAGAGTCGAGTTTTAGAACCTAAAATTAGAGTTTAGTTTAGAATAGATTTTTAAAGTTTTTAGAACCAAGTTAAAAAATATATAAAATGGCTTTTCCGTACTCGTACAAAGGAGAGCACCCTAAGAAGAGTTTTCTCCCAGCAAACCTTTGAGGCTAGAAAGAGGTTATGGTAAATGTGGGGTATAGTAGATGATAAAGCCTTACCCAAAGCTAAGAGCAGCACAATCACGCAAGTTATGTTACACTTCCTGGTCAAGTTGGTGTCAAAGTTGGGATCCAACTCTTCAGTCTTGCTGATCGTCTGAACCAACTCTGGCCAATTTCTGGCTACTTGGAGAAACATGACCATTGTGATACATGTCGTGGCATAGAATATCAAAGGAGCTGTAAAAAGTAAACATTACAAGTTGTTTTGTATGTAATGTAGATTAGATTCGTTAAAAATGTAAAACATCTACTCTTATATAATATTATCTTCGAACTACAAATTATTTTGATCATAAACTTCGTACAAAAATATATAATATAAAATTATTTATCTTTTACTCTTTTCTTCTTCTTATCGTGTCACTAGTTCTTTTGAACCAGTGTGGTGGGAAAGGATTTCAAATGCGCCTCGAAGAGGCTCCTTCTGTGCACTCTTTTACTCTAGGAATATTTATTATCGCGTATAAGAGTTAATATTGAAGTTGAAGTTTAGATTTAATTCCTAGTGCAGTTTCAGACTAGCGTATTTTTGTCGCGCGTATACGGGCGGATTAGTACTCGCGGAAGTTCAAGATTCTCGAGCGTATACAGGCGTTTACGCTCGGTTTTTTCTAGCCACAAGAGTGTCAGTAGCATGAGGAATCTCTCACTGCTTGTCGCGCGTTAACGAGCGTATACGCTATACAACAAAAAACAGAACACGTGCGGCGAATCTGCCCGGTTAATTCGCTATTTGAACCTCTAGGTATGTGTCTCTGATTGTCTGTATGTTGATATACTATTTTCGGAAAATAGTTACTTACAGGTTCCCATGAGTGTGGCTGTGGAGTTTATAAGCTTGTTCAGGCACATCACTGTCATGAATATCTGTCCAATCAGCGATAGAAGACAGTAGGCACATTTCCATGATGTTCTTATGAACCTAAGAAATGTATAGATATTATGATATTAGTAAGTATAAGCTTGTAGATAGTATGAGCAACCAATTATTTTTATGACCCGGATGCAAATAATGGATATATATAAACAGTAATGGAGTACATTTACGTCTAGGATAGGTACATAGATACATAATGAATCAATTTAAAGGATGCACTCTTAATTTGGATCTGTATCTGACGACGACTGTACAATATACGTCACGTGGTCTGTGGTCCCAATCGACGGATTCAAAAATGTTATCCGGCGATTCGGACCGTCGCGTGGTCCCAATACTTAGAGGTATATACCAATTGACGAAAGCCTCGGTCCTATACATTTAACGATAAACTAAATCTGAATAAATATAAAACAAGAACTCAAATTACCAACAAAAAAAACATGTATAGATAGGTTTACAACTTATGTAGATACATTAAATATTCACTTGTAGCGACAAACTAGCGCTCTGGATTGCAGCTTTAGAGATAGGGTGTGCTAAAATTGGGACGGGTAGTACTAACTTCACATCGCTGGCACTGCTGCTGAAGACCCCAACAACAGGGATCAGTGAGAAGACCTGCCCGACGATGATGGTGGCTCGCAGTGAGCCCTGGAACGTTGCTACTTGCCTTGATTTTATTTGCGTCACATGGACTTTATTATCTGGAACAAAACGATTTATCGTTTGGAGGCGTGCCTTTAGATAGATATCTAGATATTTTGGTACCACCAACACTAACAGATATTTTGCCGCTTTAGTAATGTGTAAGCATTACTATGTTTTGGTTAGAAGGGCACTGTAGCTAGTGAAATTACTGGGCTTTTGAGACTGAACACCCATATTCTAAGTCGATATTTTCACTCAAGTGAGTCAAGTACTTACGTGAGTGGTAAAATGACCGCCGCCTTACCAACGGTTCGGCTGTCACCTGTCAAATTTCAAATGTAAGTATTCACTTCAGTGAAAAAAATCGACTTAGAATATGGGTGTAAACATCAAAATGTTAACAAATTATATAAATATAAACAAAGGTTTTAATTAACTTAACTTTAGTTTAGAACTTTAGTACATATTACTATATTATAAACCAAAGAGTCAACGAACAGAAAACCAAAGTTCAAAGATACGACACGTGTTTCGCCTCTACACGAGGCATCATCAGGAGGTGTGGACTCGCCGAAGTTCGAAACGAGAGTCCACACCTCCTGATGATGCCTCGTGTAGAGGCGAAACACGTGTCGTATCTTTGAACTTTGCTTTTCTGTTCGTTGACTCTTTGGTTTATAATATAGTAATATGTACTAAAGTTCTAAACTAAAGTTAAGTTAATTAAAACCTTTGTTTAGAAATCAAGCGGATTTATTACTAAATATATTTATATAATTTGTTGATATATAAATATATTTAATCAATCAATCAATCAATTATCAAAATGTCTCAAAGTGGACGAGCTCTATAGCAGTGTTATTTGCGTCACATGAACTTTAAATTTAGAACACAACAATTATTTTCCATTGGCAGGCGTCCCCTGCAGGATGCCGTCTAGATGGGTACCAACACAATAACCGATATTCTGCCTCAAAGCAGTAATGTGTAAGCATTACTGTGTTCCGGTTTGAAGGACACTGTAGCCAGTGAAATTACTGGCTTTAGCTGATATACGAAAACACGTAACAAGTAATTATAATATTTATTTTTCAACTCTTTTTAATTCACGAAATTAAAAAGAATCAAAAAGCTCACAACCTTTAAACTATTGCGAATAAAAATAATTGTCAAACAAAAAGAATTGATGGACTTACGTTTAGCAGGAATCCAGTAAGAGAGATTTTTTTTTAAATTAGGTGCCATTATTCACTTACAAACCAGTAACTTTTGTTAACGATTACAACCTTCATTGTGAAGTTCGGCTAACAAATGGACATGGCTTTTTGTCAAACAAGGAGCAATTAGGGTTCTACACGTTTTATCCTGAAAACGGATGATAAAAATTTAAAACTCCTTTGCAACTGGCCAAATTTTATGCACCCTGGTCAAGGGTTAAAATGATAAATCTATTAAGAAAACAATGTCAGTAATGAGCAGCGAGCGACGCACTTACCAAGATACTTTTTTTTTATATTTAGATAACAAATAAGATTTTCATGAACAAGATCTTACATAGTTATTTGACCTTCTCATAATTTAAAAACACGTGATTTCTGAGAGCAGGGAAGTGTCATTCAAGTAACGTCACAATTAATTTACGCAGCATTTTGAAAATTCAGCTTTTATTTTATAAGGAAAAAAATATGAAACATCTTTTCTATCCTTACGAAGAAAACCCAACAACTTTATGAGGAAATCGTTTGGTTGACGTCTCTTCCGTGTGAATTTGTTATTGCACATGGCGTACGAGTATTTGTGAATCAATAATGAATAGTTCGTGATATTCGAAGAACCAATGACTCTCAAACTTTACTTATTTTCTAAATTTTTTTATTATCTGACCCATTATTGGGCAAAGACTACCCAAATCACTCTACCTTTCTCGATCTTTGGCAGTCAAACTTTAATTAGGGAAAACAAATATTAAATTGGTACTAAAAAATACGGAACCCGGGTCATTACTGAAAGTGTCTTCAACCAATTACGAAGAAAACTAGAACATTTGTAGTGGACTTCAAATAATATACTATTTCGAGAATTAGTGAGAGAGGCTCTTTTTTTTTTGATAAATCTAAAATCCTTGACCATTTAATTTGCAGACTAGCCACCCACGACACAGTGAATACTAGTGTGGTACAGTAGTGTGATATTTTTTTTACTTCGTTGTTGGTTGGTACCTACACTCTAATCTAAACTAACAACTTAGGTACCTAAACAAATGTTTGTCCTGTAGTGGGAATCGAACCCGCGACACTCGGTGTAGCCGTCCAATGCACTTCCTTCATTAATTCTGAAATTCCACTGTGTCGTCATTCATTAATTCTGAAAAAGAACTGATATATTAACTCTACAAAAACAGCTTTCAATCTAATATTAATAAAAGTTTCTGTTAAATGTAGCTGTAATAAATGATTTACAGTAGTCAATAACAACATTTATTCATAGTAATGTTTTTGTTCAGCGTGAGTATCCGATAATTGCTTGCAGTAGGTAATATTGGAAGATGCTTATCTGTTAAATTCGTGTTTACACTGTACTGGTGATTTATTTGTTTTTAGTGAGGTTTATATCATGCATACTTATAGGATATATTTTAGTAGTTAATCTACATATATGTTATATTAGGCTAACTAATTTAGTTAACTATTTTAGTAAATTTACTGTGTTCTCTTAATTTTAATTTTAATTTTATTTATTGTTACAACAAACAGCTGCAATATACATTTTACATCTTAAGCATATTAATTATATTTCAGCCCACTACGTTATCCACAGAGTTTTAAGAAAATTATTTACTTATGAAGACCACTAGAGGGTCGGTAGGTATTATCTATAAGGTGAGCAGCTCTCTTCTCTTGTAGCTATAGTTACATTAAAAATATATAGCATTAAATCCTACAAAAAATATTATGTTTTTACTATTTCTGTTCTAATAAAATTGCTGTAATCTAAAACAGTAAAATTTTACATTAAAAAATGCAAACACAAAATGTTATTCATACTTTTACAAATCACTTCTGTTGCTTGCCAAGATTTTTCTAACTCTGATACTATTGTGGTCGGAAATCTTAGAAAGAGAGAACAAATACCTCTTCATAGGATAAACAGAAGGTTTAGTAACAACTTGAACTATAGAAAAACGATAGATATTCGAGATAAGGAGTTAGAAAAGAATAAAGTGACCGATTGTGCGCTGAAACGGGACAGAAATGAAGAAAATATCAGAAAAACAGATGAACCGTGTATGAAAATAGATAATATAGTTGATGGTGAAAATGGTGATTTAAAGAGGAACATAAATGATTTACTAAATCGAAAACTAGATCCTATAGTGGATATAAAAAGACATGAGTTGTTGGACAAAAACAAAGAGGATCTTTATAGAATGAGGGACAATCTACTTGATAGAAAGAAAAACGAAGTAGATTGGAAATTAACTAAAAAACGTATAACTGAAAGAGATGAAATATTAGACAGAAGATTTGAGGTAAGATATGGAAGCAATCAGTCTCAGATATTTGCTATTTTACTATCGTTCCTTTTGAAATCCAGCCAAGTATTATTGCCAAAAACTAGTCGAGTTATTTATCTAAATGTTCTTGTAAAAAATGTTTGTTAGCTGAACAAATACAAGCGAAATAGTAGAGAATAGTAGGTATAAGAAATTTCAAAAACTAAAAAATATAAAAGACCTCGTGCTCGCTAGTATTTTTATTGATCAAATAATGTATAAGATTCGTTTACGTTTATAAAATACCTACTAGACTCTTAGACTCACAACTTCATTATCGTTGCATATTTAAAAACATATTTTCCGTCTGCTTCTTATCGTGTCACTAGTTCTTTCGAACCAGTGTGGTGAAAGGATTTCAAGTGCGCCTCGAAATGGCTCCTTTCGTGCACCATTTATTTTCCGTATAGGTACACATTTTTATCTCTTTATGAACACATCCTCCAAGTTTCAAGTCTCTAGGTCCACTTGTTTTGCCTGTATGCTGTCTGTTGCTCAGTCGAGTTCAAGCCTTTTATAGATATTGTTCGTAGACAAAGGACGTTCTGAAAACGATATATTACGGTTCAAATCTCAATATTTTTCTGACGATGTGGTAAAATGTAAAGGCTTGAATAGTTTTTTGACTTGAATATTGCTATTCAAAATTGCGCGTTTACAATCAGATCGTTTTGAAAAGCTCATTACAGAAATGATGCTGAAATAAAAGTAATCTCACTTATCTGTCCTCACGGGCTTTAAACATTTGAAATTCATACGTTTTTTATCCCAATAAAGGGTAGGTAAACTTTTATTTTCGTACTTCTAGTTCTATTTGATTATTTTGAAACAGAAAAATAGCTGTGCTAGTCTGTGATTTCTCATTGTTTTTTTTTTTTATATTTATTGTACAAAGAAGGACAAAAAACATAATAAAGACGTTTGAAAAATCTTAATCTGGGGGATCTATAGGAAAACTGATTGACTGGTTGACTGACAGAGAAAACACAGGCCAAACAAAAGAACGTAGAAACTTGAAATTCGGAGCGCATGGGCATTTATAAATACTTACTTTACTCTCTTAATTTTTAGCAATCAGAACGGGAAGCGAACCGACTAGAGAATACACAAGATAGTAACTTGGAACAGCTCCATAATCAGCTCAGATGGCTCTCCCTCAATCCTGATGATGCAGCCGGCATTAGCTTTGAAGTAAATTAACTGAATAAATTTTATGAATAATGTTTGTTCATTTCACACAACGCCATCTAGCCCCAAACTAAGCAAGCTTGTACTATGAAAATCATCACATAAACGTTTGTCTTGAAGAGGGAATCGAACCCGCGACACTTGGCGTACCAGTCCAACTCGTAATCGACCATATGTGACGAAAATAAAGCCTAAAAATGGATTATTACACGCCCACACTTCTTAACGAACATATGTACAGTCAGCTGCACATACATGTATACACTCCGCAGATTTCACATTTATATTACACTTTTAATTTTGCAAAGACATTCTTCATCTGATATGAATTCCGACAAGTAAGCTGAATACATTAATTTGAAAATGCATGCGTGCATTTTTCTTTGCAAAATTAAGAGTAATATAAATGTGAAAGCTTGGGAGTGTATACATATCTGTGCACCTGACTGTACCATCGAAACTTCAAGTTGCTTCAAAATACAGATAATTTGCGAATTCTTAAAAAATCTTTTCTTAGTAGGTACGCAATTTCAGACTGTTACCGTTAGTCGTTTTCCTATGGATTTGCGTCAGGCGGTACCGTTTATTGATAATAATTTAAGTTTTATTCATCGTTTGGAAAACCCAGGTACAGACAGCGTTATAGATAAGTATCCCCCTTGCATTATAATACCCAGCTTCAAATCCCTTTACATCACCGTCGCGGCGAATGGAGAAGTTTTGCCTTTCAAAAATAGATTATATTTGTATAACCGTATGTAAGCCTAAAAATAAATTTAAGCATTATAATTTTTTGAAAGGATTTATAGCTGGGTGTCTTGTGCAAGGGTGATACTTATCTCTGACGCTGTCTGTACCTAGCTCGAGCCAAATCGCTGCAGCTCGGCTCGGGCGCTGCACTCGCGCCGCTGTCACTCTGTCATTTTGTAGAAATCCAAAATTCTGACTGCACAGATACAACGTAGTACCAAAGAATAAATAATATTGGTAGTACCCCGTCTACATTGCCCACTTTTTTTTTTTTTTGGTAATTATAAATTGGCGGTGTATAGTTAAGGATACGAGATGTCATCATTCTCGTAAATTAATTATCTGGTGTCTTAAACAGGCCTAAGAGGAGAAGGCGGAAACTCTATGAACTGTGGCGTAATACGGTAGTCCATTCAGTTTTCTGAGAAGTTCTAATGATAATTTTACGTAACATTAATTACTTAATTAATTTGTAAAGCCTCCTGGGCGTCTATCCGTGCGGGTGGTACACAATAATTATCTGTGAAATTAAATCCTCAGGCCTTTGCAGTAATGGCGTCGTAATTTGATAGCTGCGGGCTTGCAATCGCTCAAGCCAGGCAAATGGCCTTCATCAGATAGATAAATCTATACATATTATAATAAAACAATAGACCCTGAATTCCTGTACATATGTTTTTTTAAGGAGTTCATTGTAAAGACAAGTTGTGAGCTCCTCTGATAGTAAGAGATTAGGAAAATTAGGTAGGAAAGGAACCAGTGGTATTTTATATCGTATTATAAGACAGTGCAACACTGCAATGGCACTCGTCCACTTTATGACATTTAATAGTCAGTGTCGAAAATCCAGTAATATGAATCAACCCTAGAAGCTCTATCTTTTGCTACAGGACGAAGCTAGAGTGAATGACCCCCAAAATTAAAATTTTCTTATATCTTATTTCTAATTTAAATTAACTCCTTTCTTTTTATAACATTTTATTTCCTTGAAATTTTTTTACTACCTTACCTAGTAGGTACGAATAAAAAATGTGTATGGTGTAACAACTGTATTTTCAGAACAAAATGCCTCGCTATATTACGAGCGTGGAACCACAGTATTTTTTGAGCAATAGAGCTCTAGGCTGTTTTTAGTCTCGTCTGAAAATTGTCCAATCAAATCACGAGTGAACCAAAAACCAAATAAAAGAGAACTAACCATAATTTTCCTCAATTGCTTAAGTGGTTCTTGATGGATGTCGCTGGCCTAACCAGATTTTAGGGCAAACTAGTTTATGCGAGGACGAACTATGTTCCAAGTTGGAAAATACACGACTATTTCTCGTATATTATATTCACTGAAAAATTACGAGAATCGAGTTTTTTTAAAAAAGGTTATTGAAGCCTGTGGCCTTGGCGCTTCTTCGTATGGTAAAATATCACGCCTTTTTCCGTTAGTTGCATTTTCTAACAAGCTTATTTCTAAGGAGAACAGTGAATTTTAGTTTTCAACCAAGGTCAAATAGCCGGTTGTTCTTAATTTGGTTGTATTAAAAATACACTTTCAGATTGATTCCCAATTATAATAGATAGAAATTTCATCAAAATTACCGAAAAAAATGTCGTTGACGTAAATAAAATTGCGTATTTTGACTTTTCAATGGTGTTTACCATCACTAAAACAGTCTAATTGAAGTCGGTTGTAGTACTTTTTTGTAAATACTTTAGGTGGTGTTTCTAGCTAATTGTAGGTTAGGCATTTCTCTGTCTATGAATTTACGCCAATAAATCAGTTATGCGCTAGACACCGCCTAATCAATTCCCGTAGTACCTAATTACATTAGAGTCGTAAAATCCACTTTGATTATGGTTTAAAACAACATCATGAGCACTTATTGAAGTAATTAGACCACGCCTCAAGTACAGGTAGGTATAACAATCAGGGCGTTTCAGACTGTATGGCCAAGTGGAGTTTGATTGCCGAACCAATCGATAGAGTCAACACGGAAGCAGAGTGTTTAGCCTACCAAGTGTAAATGACGTCACATCTCTAGATTAATTTACTACCCATTCCAATTTGTGCCTAAATTGTTTTTGGTTTAGCCTGAACCGACTTTATAATAGTTAAAATCCTAATAGTCCTAATAGTTACAAATCAAGCCTACTCATGACCAGAAGAGAGCTATGCACGACTTTTCTTCACATAAGACAGTGCAACTCTTTAAAAAATGCGTTCGTCCACATTAAAACATTTTCAGAGTCAGTTTCGAAGCCTAGTAATTTACATGAACACAGCAATGCTTACACATTATAGCTTTGCTGCAGAATATCCGGCACTGTTTTGGTGGTACCCATCTAGGCGGAATCCTGCAGGGGACGCTTCCTGATAGGTAATTGTCCGAATGTGACGTGTGTAATTTTTGCCAGATCATTAATGTTAAGCGTCGATGACACAGAAGCTTTTTTACAAGCTGATTGTTGACGTTTTTAAAAGCTAGCGTGAGAGCGTGTTACCGTTTGTCGATGACACACAAAATATGTCCACTAACTCAGAAGCGAACTAGCTAGCGAGTGTGCCATATGCAAAGATACTCGCTACAAGCCAACAAGCCAACAAGCTGACACGCCAGCGATGATGACACACGGCTTTTTTACACGCTACAAGCCTACACGCCAGCGTGTGGCGTGTACATTAGCCCGGCTTTCTATTTTTCATAGTTTTTTTACAAGTGGATTTTAAAGAAGCAGATTGTATAAACGCCGATGGCACTGGGCAACTTTACACGCTACAAGCTAAAATGCTGGCTTGTAGTGTGTAAAAAAACCGTGTTAGGTATTGTAAGTTATAAAAAAAATTATAATTGCAGTTTTATGTAAACAGGTGATGAATAGTTTTGAAACACGAACTATGTATGCACGATTAAGTATTATCACATGTGTTAAACGTTAATGAAAGTTATGGGTTATAATTTATTGTTCTAAGTCGGGGTCTACAGCATATCATAACAGTTTATTTTTATAAGGCATTACAGAGTGCGCAAGGCTCGTTTGCCTACATGTAAAGCTTCTACAAACAAGCTTAATGTTTATAAAAACTGAAAACCCACTGCCAAAATATTATCGCCATATTGGATTTCTGAGTCCTTATTTTCGATTCTATGACAGTCTTATAAAAATAAACTTATTTTTGTAATTTTCTTCATTTTGATACCCTACTCGATAGATTTGGAAAACAAAAATGTATTAACGACATTTAGCGCCTAAAATCCGCCATTTTATTTTTTTTCTTTTTAAAACTCATTTAAGGACTCGGGTTAAAGAGACAAGTCTAACGATACCTCAATTTTCAAAATCAAACTAGCCGTTTGGAAGAGTCCGAGGTAACAAAGAAATTTACATACATACATGCATACATACAAGATACGCGCGTAACACATAACCCTTTCTTGGCAGTCGGGTAAATAATAATTTCTTCCTTATCTTGTAAGTCAGTGCCCAGCTCCTATGTCCTTGTACTGAACACAGGACACAGACAGTTCAATAGCCTGTTGAGGATCTAACTGGATTGATTTTTCCTAAGTATTTTATCAACTAGTCGATAAAAATAATCTGTGTTGTACGTTGTCCAGTCACGCTTTCACAGACTCAAAAGTTTTAGCTGTCAGTAACACCCTTTGGTTTGGTTGGAGCTTTGAATAAGAAATCTCTAGAGAGGTCAGAGCGTCTGATGGTACAGGGAAAAGTTGAGGGTACACGAGGGTGAGAAGATCTCCAATGCCATAGATGGACCAAATCAAAGCAGCACTAGATGGTCATCTACATGACTGCGCACTAGGAAAACCGCCGTCA